>CM070601.1:15000-653969 GCA_036346395.1 Hsuehochloa calcarea
TTATCAATCACCCACGAGCAAGATCTTTAATCAAGTTTTCGTTTTGACCCGGTTTTGAACCCTTCTTCAATCAAATCGAAAAGGATCGCTATTCTTCTAAGAATTATCATAATCTTCGATTGGTATAGGTTCCTGATATCATAGAGAAGGTGTGTACCAAGTTTTATCAAGTTTGGAGTTGTAGATAAAAAGTTTCATCTATTTGCAACTTCGTCATTGGGCTAGTTCTGTTCTGTTCTTCAAGCCAAAGGTCAGACCGCCCAAGGCCAGAGGTCAGACCGCCAGGGAATCGGTCAGACCGCCCAAGGCCAGAGGTCAGACCGCCAGGGAATCGGTCAGACCGCCCAAGGCCAGAGGTCAGACCGCTAGGGAATCGATCAGACCTCTCAAGGCCAGAGGTCAGACCGCCAGTGCATTGAATTGTTTCAATCTTTGTTGATTTTGTCGTATTGGTTAGGGGTTTGAATTGGATTCAATATTAGTCTTCTACTGTACTGATATACTGATCTTCATAGCTTCTATAGCTACTAGAGTGAAATATTATTGAATCAATTATTTGTGAAAAAGTGAGCGTACTCCTATTCACCCCCTCTAGTCACCTTTTTCGGTCCAACACCACCGCTGCTCTAGCCTCCTTCTGATGCCATCCTCATCGCGTGGTTGAGAATGGCTCTCGATGAACGGCGCTGCACAGGTCAGAGATGTTACACCAATAAGTTTTTTGTTGTAATAATTTTTTTCATCAGTTCCAGTGAAAATTTACTTGTTTGCAAAGATCTATTGATTTGTTGTAGTAAGTCTTTTTGTTGTGACCGTTGAAAAAAAATTACGACTGTTGAAAAAATATCTTAACTACTACAATTCTGAGTTTACCCCTCCCACTCCCATGGCAAATCGCCGCCTTGCTTCTCTTCCCCTCCCACCCCACGCCAAATCGCTCCGCCCTCCTCTCCCCAGTCACCGCCAACTCCCAGAGCCGTCGCGACCGGCGCCCGTCCTCCTCTCGGTGGCAGTGCCGCTCCACTCCACCCCTACCTTCTTCAGGCACTGCCGACTCCAGACAGGGCTGCCCCCGCCTCTTCCCCCTTCTTCTCTGTCACGATGCACCGCCCAATGTCCGCTGTGTGCGGGCACCGTTCCGTCCTCGCCTTCCTTCTTGTCGCCTCCCCAAGCACTAACGGCTCACAGAGGTTATCATCTTGTCTTCTCGTGCAGCTCGCCTCCCTTCGTCGTCGGCTTCTCATCCGGTAGTCTCCTCCTCCATGGGTTGGCCAGCCGACAAGCTCCCCTGTCACCACCAACCGGCCCGATTTCCCTAACTAGAGGTCTATCTCCCACCCTACACCAAACCGCTCCGCCCTCCTCTCCCCGGTTGCCGCCAACTTTGGTTAGGAGGACGGTTGCCCACGCGGTCAGGGCACCTTCCTCTGGGCCAATGGTAGCGTCTACGTCGGCTACTGGACGCACGACAGCCCCACCGGCATTTGTCCAGCATAAGGGCGTGTACTACCCGTCTCCGACGGCGTCGTCCCCGACGGTGCGTGATCCCCGTGATGTGTTCACGAGGGACTTGCGGGGCTTCACGTGCGGCAGCACCGAGTCAGCGTCGCTGTAGAAGTCGCTGAATTATTTGGGGAACAGGATGGCCAATGGGCGGGCGAGCTCGGCGTCCGTGCTAGGCAATAGCTCCAGCGGCGACCAGAAGTACGACAAGATTTGCATTTGGGAGTTGGACAGGGACATCACGTGCAACATTGTGGATGGAGCCGCCTTGGCGGACCAGGTGTGGGCACGCGGAAGAGCGTTAGGACGGACAACGGCAGCGAGGGGAGGGGGCTGCCGTCGCCGGCGCCGCACATTGCCAAGTGGGTGCCGCTGCGGAAGGTGAAACGGTAGGGGGAGACCATCGCCAAGGGCACAAGAACTACTTGCTTATGCTCAACGTGCAGCTCGGGATCAGGTGCGTGCTTTCGTTTGCCTTCAATGACGGGTGTGAATTATGAACATTTTGGTTGCTCAATTGTGGGATTTGACCATGTTACTACTTTGGCACCACGTAACGCGTAACGCCGGAGAAATTCACATTGGCTTTGGTACCTTTGCCGATTTACAAGTTTGAATGAGGAAATATTGACATGTGAATCATCAAAGAGTTTGCTTTGGGTGATGTAAGTAATGGTTAAAAAGCGATTTTTTGACAGTCTGATTTTAATTACAAGCTAGATGCTTCACCCTTTTGTGTGGATTTTCCTCCAACTCACAGCATTTCATTGATGGCTCAAATTGTTATTGAACTCCTTGCAAGCATATTAGCCATTTTCTTTCATTTTTTTTCTCCACGGTTAAATTCATCTTTGCCTTACCAATGATATGTTGACACAGGCATGCAGTCGACAAGTAATGTCCAATTACGCTTGATCTAAAATCGTCGGCTTTCAACCCAAAGGAAAAGGTATGGATAAAGTTCCCTCCAAAAGGCTCAAAATATACTCCTCACAATTCTCATGACTTCAGATGGAAGGATTACTGCCCACAGGTGTTCCGGTTGGTCATCACTCCCATGATAAAGATATATGTTGTACCTTTGCTCTGGTGTCATCATGCTGATCGACATATCATTTGTTTTGAACTGAATCGCAGGACACTACGCAAGCTGTTCAAGGTGGATGTTGCTGACTATATGTTATCCCTTTGCGGAAGTGAGGCTCTCCGGGAGCTCTCATCTCCTGGTAAGAGTGAAAGCTTCTTTTACCTAACAAATGATGGTCGGTACTTGATAAAGATAATGAAGAAATCAGAAGTAAATGTTTGTCCTTTGTGGTTCCTTCTGTCTCTAGATTTTTCAAGCTTCATAAATAAGGCAAGAAGTTTTATTCTGAATGCAAGAAACACGTTTACATTACATATGCTTCTGAAGAGGCTTCCAGCTTACTATAATCATGTCCGCGCATTTGAGAATATTGTAATTACCAAATTGTTTGGCCAACATTGTGTCAAGTTAGCTGGGGCAAATCAAAAGAAGGTTAGAGATGAATTTGACTGTATATTTCTTCTCCATCCTTAGTTTCTGCCAATGTTCAAAATGTGTGCCCTGACTGTTTACCGCTGTATTACTACTCAGGTTCGTTTGTCATAATGGAAAATCTATTCTGCTCTGATTATTCTATCCATAGACGTTTTGATCTAAAAGGCTCATCTCTTGCCCACACACTGAGATTGATCAGTATACTACCCTGAAAGACCTTGATCTGAACTTCATATTTAGATTGAAGAAGCAGTGGTTTCAAGAGTTCCGAAGGTGCAACCATCTTTATCTCATATTCTCGCCTCGACCGATGCATCTGCAACTTCATTAGTTAGGTTCCAACTGTGGAAAATGGCCCTTTTATTTCTGTAATGGTGTATATACATGGGTTGTGCCACTGTAGTTGAAATTGATGTGGGGGTAGTATGCATAGAAAGGCTGGGGCTCAATGAATGCAAGTGCTAACAAGGTATAATAAACAGTGTTGATTTTGAGTAAATTCTTCATCCTTTGGGATAGACAATTTTATCAATTTTTGCTCTGTTCAATTGTAGACGGTTGAAACCTTGTGAATTCCCTCTTCTATCAATGAAATCCAATGCTGTATTTTATCAAAAAAATAACTTGTATCACTGTGGTATTAGCCTTTGATTTCATAAAGTGATGTTTGCTTATATTTGAGCAAAATTACCATCAAAGATCTTTTATGTAAACTGATAAATTTCTGAATGTTAACTATTTATGGTACATGTAATGAAAAGAGATTGAGTAGTAAAAGTGGGGATTTTTTCTCCTTTTGATAGGGCTAGAGCGGTAAAAGGTAAAGGTAGGTTGATAACCAAAAATTGAGAGCAGCCTGATATATTTTTAAATTCCAATGGTATACTATTCAGTCATAACATAACTGGGTTAAACATTGACACAATTTAGCATTTGTGGTATTATTTATTTAAGATCTGTTACAACGCACGTGCACCCTACTAGTTGCATATAAATTCTGAGATGTTGCTTTTTTTGATATGTTGGTGTCATTTTCCAGATGCTTGTTTTGATTCTGCGATTTTTAGATATAATCTTTGTAAAATATTGTATACAAATTTTTGATATATGGCACCAGGTGAAAAAAATGTTGCAACATGTACCGAAGAATTGCCCACGCAAACCCTACTCTGACTGTCCCTTTTGACTGTCCCTTTTGGATTTTAGAGGATCCGCGTCCTCCAAACGCAAAGGAGTTGCCCGAATTGCCCTCTCCCCTGGTTCCCCTTCCTCCCCGGCCGCGACCCAAGCCGGCCTCTACGAGACGGCGGCCCAGCTCGACGCCTCGGCCTCTTCCACCGGTTACTTGGACCACTTACATCTCCCAGAGTTCCCCACCCCTCCTTCCTGCCGATCTCTTGCAGCGGACGTGTTTGCGGCGGGGTCGGAGCCACTCGGCTCAAGGAACCGAACCGGGGAAGGGTGACTTCGCGGAGCGCGCACCCACAACCGCGACGTTGGTTTACGACATATTCAATCTCCAGGGGCTGGTGCTGTTCCTGTCTATATATCATTTTGAATCAATTTTTTTGATCGCTTGTTCAGCTTGCTATTACGCTGTCATAGTTTTTTACACGCTTCCGCGATAGATTGAATTTGGTGGTGGAATCCGTACAAAAATATCCGAAAGCTGCATAGCTGATGGGTTTGTGCTCAACAAAAATTGTTCATAGCTTCCAAAGTAACTTTTGTTGCCGGCATTGGTGACATATTTGAGGAAATTTGTCAAATCGGTGTACTTAACTGTGACAAAGTTCTGTCCAGATTTCTGGTTCTAAAATTTGGTTTCTTTTTTTCCTAGACTGCCGACTGTCTATTGATAGTGTTTGCAAGTTGCATAGATTCTGATATATCCACTATGCTCGATTTGGTTGATACCTGTTTGGTGATTAAGATAATTATGATCTGGTTGATTTCTTTGTAAAACTTCTGACAGGACCATGCTCTATGGTATGCTCAATGTAAACAAGTTGGATTTTTAAATTTGTTCGAGGTATATAAGGTGATGGTAAATACCAATGATTTGTTGCAATGAGATGTTATCATGCATTTTTTCTAAAGTGCTGAATTCACCTGTCCATCATTGTTCTGATTTCACATCGTTTTCATACTACGTTCATTTGTTCCTTACGTTCTAACTTGAGCTTCAATGTTGTGTTTGGGAGGTGACTTGGACTTGCATTGTACATTGCAATTTTTCTCTCTACTATTGTAAAGAGTGAATTATACGTTGTTGTTTCTTCCCTGTCCCTTTGTTGCTTTCATTAATAGCTCTACCCACCTTTTATCTATTATCCACCTCCTCACGTCTGCTTGCCAGAATCCCAACAACCACTGAAATTCCCCCAAGTACATACCCACTACTAGTTGAGAGGATCTGTGAGTTGGGAGAGACTGGAGTTAAGTTGTGGAAGAAGAAGAAGAAGGGGGAGAAGAGCTGAGGATGCCGTAAGAAGGGGAGGGAGAAGCCAAGGATGCCACCAGGAAGCCAAAGCCAGTCATTGTTCTCTGTTCGATTCTTCTCCAAGCTACGCCCATTGGAACCCAACTCACAATTTCTTCACCTGCAATAGTGACCCATTTGGCCCAATTATTCTTGCCGATGCTAAGTCACCAGCTGATTCGGTTGGTGGAAATTTGCTAATAATTGTCTCCACACACTCTGATTCACATTCGCAAAATACCACTCTTTTGTATTTGTTTTCGTATTTGATCCAACCGATATTGTTTCTTCTATTCCATATTCGATCCAAGTCAGATTGGTAGCTGGATCAGTCAGATTACATCCATACCATTTGCACCCCAACCATTACGTACTTGGTGTGTCATGCATTTGTTCCTAGGCACCCAAATCAATACGTGTGCGGTGGTCGTTTTGGGACAATGCTCCATCATTGTTGTGGCTGTGCAGATGTGTCGGGCTGTCGGCAGATGGTACCCTTGAGTGGAGATGAGAGTGGGAGTCGTTGTGTGAACTTCTTGCCCATTGCTAGAGGGGTTCATTGATTAGCGTATGACTATTGGAGTTGGCGAAGGAGCAACACTGCTGGCAGCATGCTCACCGATGTGAAGCAATACATGTGGGATACAATTGTTGGTGATAAGGAAGTCAAGTAGGGAGAGGGAAGCTCAAATTATAGGCAGGTTTTGCGTGTTAAATTCCCACTAACATGTGGGACCCACTTGAAAGATTCCTTTGGTTTTAACGAGATTGGACAAACATGGGGAGCATCTAAATGTTTTGCAAAATACCAGGGTTAAGTGAAAGTATCTTCAAAATATGTTGTTCTTTCTTACTGGTGACAAGAATCTAGAGCTTTCTCAAATTCTCTATGTTTGGTTGGAGGGAATTAGTGGGAGGGAATGGGGATTCAGGGGTTAGGGGCTATAAAGTCCCTTGTTTGGTTGGTAGGCATGGGAATTTAGGTGGTATGGGGATTGGGAGTTCGAGGGTCCAACTGGGCTGCATGGGGTTGGAGGGAGTTTGTGGTAGGGAGTGGGAATTTAGGGGTAGGGGGTTATAAACTATTTTGTTTTGTACCGAAGGGGTGGGAATTCAAAGGGTGGGAATTCGAACTCCCAACATTTAAACTCATGGAGGGGTGGGAATTCGAAGGGAATTTCTCTCTAAAGAAAGATCAACACATCTCAGCCCTTCATCACGACTTATGTTAGGATCTCTAGCAAGTTAAAACCTATTACCCCATGATTTCCCATCTCTCCTACCAAACAAGGTATTGGGACTAAAAACCAAACCTCCTATGCCCAATCCCACTACAAACTGGGTGGGAATTGGAAGGGAATTGCTCTTTATAGAAAGATGAAGACATCTTAGCCATTAATCAGGATATATGTTAGGATGTCTAGCAAGTTACTCCCTCTGGTCACAAAAGAGTGACATTTCCCTTTTTTTGTTTGATCTGTTTTCTTTGGCTATGGTGGCTGAATGATTACTCAGATGTTGACATGTTTGATTTAACGCGGTTTGTTGAGTCAGCTGCTTAAATGCTAGGATGGACTATTTGAACTTGGTTGGGCCTCCCAAGGCTTTACATCGGTGTTCATTGACAAAAAGAACGCTTTTGTTGTTCTGTGAAACTTTTGCAAAAATAGGGGGTTCAGCGCAATTATCCCTACAATAAACTAGGATAAAAGTTTTTTTAATTGATTTTGTCAATGGTTTCAATCCAATTATTGAGTTACATATTAGAAAGTTTGGCCAGTTTGATATAAGCTTTTCTGGTTTGTAGCCTTCTTTTGTTACTTGTCGTTAATATGAAATTTTGCAGAGGATAATTTGAAGAAAATATACATTATTTTGGTTGCTTTATGTGAACTGATTTCAAAATTACAGCGTGTGTATTCAACCATATGGGTGAAATTTTCTTGGATCTGCCATTGCTCCTAGATTCATAGATTTGATTTACAGTTTTACACCCATTGGTGTGTTACAGTGTTAGCACCAAGATTGTGAGTTCATGCAATTTTTTTTCTTGCAAATTGGAATTTTACGGCAAACTATTTTTCTTGTCACTGAAAGTCCGTTCTATGGCCTATTTGTCCAATTAAATGTCACACATTTTTTTCTTAGGTGATTATACGAGGATCAGTATTGGTATTAGCAATCTAGCATTAGCAATATAGTCTTGTAATGTAGTATGTATCTGTGTTTGGAACATTTGAACATTCATATATTGTGGATTTATGCTGTTGTAGAGCTGTTAAGCTGGTCACTTTCTTCTAAATTACCAAATAAGTTTCAAAGTAGTTATCTTGAATAAATGTCACATATTTGTATACTGATGCTTGGTATACATGGACATATTATAGCTACCTACTTACTGCATAAGTAACCACTTTTTAATCTGTTCAATTATAAGTATGCTTATGGTTTGAATTTTGGTTGTAAGTATGCTTTTACAAAGTTCAAACTGAGATGGATAATTCACTTTCAAGTTTTCTGACTGAATACTTTCTCTAGGGCAGTGCGCGATCTAGGCAAACCAAAAGCAGGCCAATTGCCTATTCTTTCTTGCGATCTGTGCAGAACTGAGGCATGGAGGAGGAAGAAAACATTGAGGGAGAACTGTTGCTGGTGGAGGAACAACTCCATGACATCCAAGGTATCATCACTATAATGAACAATCACGAATAATCCGCCATATATTCTCATCTCATATTCTCATTATCCATAAACACTCCTCAGTTAGATGATATTAATAATATGTATCCCTTTTCCATAAAAACTCATCTTTACAATGCGCATCTCCATGAACAGTGGCAGGGCAAAGCATATCTAGTTTCTAAGTGCACTCGAATTGAATGATAATCAACACCATTCGGCACATGTTTGAGTCAATGATAAATCCCATATCACCATGATACTATTTATATTCTATCACTAGAAGAATATTTTTAAAAAACCTAGATATTTTCATACAAGTAACACGAAACCACATGCCTCTTTACTTTCCAAAAGGTCTACTTTTCACCATCTACTTTAAAACAAGACAACTTATCCCCTCTATACGTAGGCCGCCAGGTATCACCACTTGGCATCATAATCGGATGCTGATAACATCTCTCCTGCTTTCTATGGTCAATTCAGCCGGCCTGCGAATCTGACCACCAGCTTTGAAATCACGCTTTTGTCATCGCCGGCATTTTGGTCTTGAAGTGACTTAATGCCCTCTATGTCCAATTGCCAGGGGATCTCAGAGTTGTAGTGGAGAGCATTGTAAATTGTAACAGGGGAATGGGAATTATGGGGTTGGGAACTCTGGGTCCATATCTACGAGAATTGTGGTGATGTTCTATTTATCTGCATGATATATGTAACATTTTTTCTTTCTCTTAATGCACTTGTCCCGGGGCCCGGTCTTTTTCTAGGTAGCAGTGTTAATTCCAACATAAAGGTTTTATTCAGCATCAAATGGCTGTGGCCACCTTTGTCGGTGTCATTTTCTTAATTACACCTTTTTCGAGTGTTACTGAGCTAATTACCTACTGAAAATTCATGCTTTCCAGATCAAATTAAAACACTACTTGATCGTCAAGAGGAGCTGTATGAGCGCCAATCGCAGTTGAAGGCATCGCTGGAGGTCTCTAAAGCCTACAGAGATTCAACAAATAATGCCCCTTCAGTTTCTCTGGAAGATTGGTCTAGGAGCTTCTCATGGGATTCCCAAGCTGATGATATTCGATTCAATCTATTTGGTATCTCTTCCTACCGGTCAAATCAACGAGAAGTAAGTTTGTAGCATAAACAATCTGAATATTTCTTTTATGTTTCTTCTTCTTGGGCACTGCTTACAACAATATGCAACGATATCTATTTTACATTCAACACCAACTGAGGTTCCTATGACGTCCCTGATTGTTTGAAGTGCTTTAGATATGTACGATGACTGTTAGGTAGCATGCTATTATTTTATCATTGATTGTATGTTGCTCAAAGGGGACTATTTCAGACTTCTGTTCCTATGACGTCCCTGATTATTTTTCTCATTTCTTGGCAGTATTGAGTCTGATTTTACATACCACAACCTATGTCATATTGTCTACTTTTATCATATTTTGCATTATTTTAAGCATATTGTCCTTCCAGATAATTAATGCAATCATGAGTGGAAGAGATGTTCTGGTCATAATGGCTTCTGGTGGAGGGAAGAGCCTGTGTTATCAACTTCCAGCTGTACTTCGTGATGGAATAGCACTGGTCGTCAGTCCTTTGCTTTCCCTTATTCAGGACCAGGTGTTTAAGCTTATAAGATAATTTTTGGTTGCTCTATGTACGCTCGTTCTCATTCTTGATGACTTGTACTGTTCTAGGTCATGGGACTGGCAGCTTTAGGTATACCAGCATACATGCTGACTTCAACTACCAACAAGGAAGTTGAGAAGTTCATCTATAAGGCACTTGATAAAGGTGAAGGAGAGCTGAAGATATTGTACGTAACACCTGAAAAGATATCCAAAAGTAAAAGGTTCATGTCTAAGCTTGAGAAATGCCATCATGCTGGACGCCTTTCTCTTGTTGCAATAGATGTGAGTAATAATAAAGTTCTGTGTTTGTTGTCAATGCCAAAATTTATTGCACTATATGTATATCTTCTAGTTTCTCTTTTTTGTTTTGGGAAATATTCTTGTTTCTCTTCCAACAGTTCTTTTTTTGTTGTTCTTGTATGAATTATCAAATTCTTTGATTCTATTGAACTATGCAAGATTAACTACACTTACCTTTTTAGAGCTATTTTTATTAAAATTTGCATCACACTTATGTTGTTTACCACACAATAAAGCACCTTTGTGCTGGTAAGGTTGGATGATGTGCTTGCATTTGCTTACTCTCAGTCATGGTTGTCACGGCGAGCTTGGCGACCACGGCGCCAGGACTCCTAGTCGTCGAGGCGGGCGCCTAGTCGTCCTCTAGGCGAGCTAAGGTGGTTCACTTAGTGAGTACTTGACTACTTGGCAAACAATTGCAGTGAGCAGTCTAGCACACATCAGAGTACAAAACTACAAGTAGCAACTACAAGTCTACACTCTACAACTAGCAACACTAGCAATGAATGAAGCACAGTAGCAGTAGTAGCACACATGAGTACTTCACTACTTCAGATGTGTCCTAAGTCCTAACCAACGTACACTATGTCCTGACCAACTCCTAAACAACCCTGCTACTCATCTCCCTGGATTCATTCGTGAGCTACTTCAGACTTCAGACCAGGCGCACTGGTAGCAGGCTAGCAACACATCAGTAGCAGAGGGGGAAGCAGAAGGGAAGGCCGGGAAGCAGAGGGAAGTAGAGGGGAAGCAGAGGGAGGGAGGGAGGTGGTGCGGTAGGAGGGAGGGAGACGGTGCGGCAAGAGGGAGGCGGCGTGGCAGAGCACATCAGTAGCAGATAGGGGTGGAAACGAGCCTGGCTCGGCTTGTTTCGGCTCGGATGAACAGTAAGCTCGGCTCGGCTCGTTTCGGAAATGAGCCAGAAGGGTGGCTTGGCTCGGCTCGTGATCAGGCTCGAGCCGGCTCGTTTGAGCTCGCGAGCCAAGCTCGAGCAATGCAGTACATCAAAATGCATTACAAAATTTTCTATCATTGCTTCAGTTCATCCAATAGTTACAAGACTAATTGCATAAGTTCGTCCAAAATAAGCATATCCTATTCCTAACAAATGAAATCACAAGAACAGCAAGCTCGGCCACCGCCTCCACCCTTCGCACTCGCCTGGGCCGCGCCAAACTAGGCTCGCGAGCTGAGCTTGGCTCGTTTGTTTGGCGAGCTGGACAGGCGGCTCGGCTCGAAAATTCACGAGCCCGAGCAGGCTTGCGAGCCTCGAGCTATTTTTCCAGCCCTAGTAGCAGAGGGGGAAGCAGGGGGGAAGGCCAGGAAGCAGAGGGAGGGAGGGAGCGTGGGAGGCAGAGGGAGGGAGGTGGCGCGACGGGAGCGCGGAAGGGAGGGAGGGAGGCGGCGCGATGGGAGCGCGGAAGGGAGGGAGTGGAGGTCGGAGAGTGCGTACCTGGCGGCTGGCGTGGTGAGGCCGAGGGGCGGCGGCTAGCCGGCACTAGGGTGAGCGCAGGAGGGAGGGAGTGGAGGTCGGAGAGTGCGTACCTGGCGGTTGGCACGGTGAGGCCGAGGGGCGGCGGCGGCTAGCCGACAGCTAGGGTTCAGGTGTTCGGCGCTTCGCTTTGGGCCCTCGGGCGTTCCTAGTCGAGCGAGGTTTTGCACCAGGTATACCCGAGAGCTCTTCTCTGTCTTCCCCTTATTTCTCTTCGGACGCGACAAGTCGCACGCCCAGCGCCTCGCCTTGGACGCCTCGTTGACGCCGTGGATGCCGCGGCGACCTGGGCGCCCGCCTAGACGGCCAAGGCGAGGTGCTCCTTCGCGGTGTCCCCTCCGCGGCGCCTGGACGCCAAGGCGACGCCAAGCCGACGACTTGACAACCATGCTCTCAGTCTCTTAAGAATTCACTGTTTACTATGAATATTTTTTTCCTATTTAAATACTAAACTTTCCCTCTTAGACTAGAATAAGTGATAAACTGAAAAACAATAAGGCTTGTTGTCATAATCTATGACCTGCTTTATTAACTCATACAAAAGAACAGTAATTGTAAATTATTCTGTCCACATTTTTTAAAATTGTTCATGTTATTTGTCGTATGTTTCTCTTGAAAGAATGATGAAAGGAACTTGTTGATGCGTGAGTTTAGCTAGTGGGCAGAATTTATAAGGTTGTGCTTTTCAAGCACAATGCAATCTATCTGGAGTTTGCCATTGTCATTTGTAATTGACAGTTATCATGCAGGAGGCACACTGCTGTAGTCAATGGGGTCACGATTTTCGTCCAGACTACAAGAATCTTGGCATTTTGAAGATCCAGTTTCCCAGTGTTCCCATGATAGCTCTAACTGTGAGTTACGCAAATGAAATTCAAGTTTATAAGAAATGAATTTTGTGTGAAAAAAGCCTGCTTTTTTTTGCAGGCGACAGCCACAACTAAAGTGCAAATGGATTTGATAGAGATGCTTCATATCCCTAGATGTGTCAAGTTTGTCAGCTCGGTTAACAGGCCCAACCTTTTCTATAAAGTATGTGTTTTCTCAATCTGCAAATTCCGAGCTAACTTTTATGTTGCTTGATTAAATTATGAGAGTGTATAGTGCAGAAGAATGAAGAAGGGGAAAATGGGATTTAACTAGTCTTATAACGTTTTTAATGTACTTGTTCACCATGTAGGTATATGAGAAATCACCAGTTGGAAAGGTCGTAATTGATGAGATCGCAAATTTTATAAGTGAATCATACCCGAATAACGAATCTGGGATTGTGTATTGCTTTTCTAGGAAGGAATGCGAACAGGTTGGTGGAGACCCATGGATGCTTCAGTTTCTTTAATTTTCTGACATGTAACTCAATTAGGGTTGGACGATCTAATATCTGCTGCCTCTTCATTCAGTTTGAATTTGTGTTTTACATTCTTGCAGAGTTTGCACTTCTATGAGGTTATGTAGATTTGATTGGTTTTCATTATGAACGAACTGTACAATAGTTGACTCCTGAATGCTGATAAGTCTTAACACCTTTACAAGGTGTAAATACCATTTCATACACCAGATCAAGTAGAATTGTGAGATTACCAGTCGAGTTCATCACAAAATTAGAATTTAGGACCATCTCTTTTTATAATTAATCCAATGGGCAGTGGTTAAAAAAACCTTACCTACAGTTTGCAACTTTGATAGTTTGATTATCGACCAATGCAAGCAATGCTACATTACAACTGTAAATTAAGTGTTCGTAGTTTATTGGGCTCAACATGAACTATTGTCGGACCCAGATTTCCTTAATCCAGAATCCTCTGTGAAAATCCCGCGCGACTTCCTGGATCAGTAGGTAGCACTCTCAGTGTACATCGCTGAATCATTTCATACATGTCGTAGACCCAACCAAACATAATATTACAACCATCAGATTTAAATAGACCGCGTCGGGTCGAGTTTACATAAGGGGGCCGGACAGGCTAAAAAGGTGCAGATGCAAAAGGGGCAACACGACTCCCCACAGGCAAGCGACTGTGGCGCTTTGTGTACAATCGATATTAACCAAGGACTTGGAGAATATTGGCTGTACGCAAGTACCAGCGGAGCCAGCTAAACTGTGGCGAGCCCTAGCCTAAGGATCTAACTACTCGTTGCCTTGATCTTGACCGTCAAATCCTTGATCCTCGTAGTAGGCGTAGTCGTCCTGATCAGCGGAATCTGGGGGTTTGGGGAAAGAGCGAGGGTGAACACAACTATCGTGCTCGCGAGCCAACACAACAGATGCAATAATAATTATGCAAGGCTAAACAAGGATGGTTCGGGTTCTTTTATTTGCGCAAAGCAACCTTTATAAATACACATAATATAAAGTCCTATCACTTAGCATTTTGACTAAATCATGATTTTCTTAAAAGAGAATAATTGTGCAATAATAATATCATGGGAGGTTACCTCCACCTTATGCTTATTTTTATTGATTGTTACAACCACCTATTATCAACACTGGGTAAGACTACACAGGAAAAATCCAACACATAGGCTAGGTGAGCCTGTCACATTTTTCAACGCACCCACAAAGTTTTTATAAATAGAACTAACTCTTGTAAGTTCCCATGTCCGCCCGTGACCGTGGGCACGGCTATTCGAACAGTTTATTTCTCTGCAGAGATTGTACACTTTATCCACAAGAGATAATCGGCTTGATATAATCACACGTTTCCTTAGACATGTGAATCAAGGGGAGATTGCCACAAGGCCTTTACAATGCATCCCTCAATACTTGTTATACCCGTTGAGGTTTCACCTGAGGTGGGTTACGCTCTCACACCCGCATGAACCCTTGCCCCAGACCCCCCCCCCCTGCGCCATCAAACGGCCTTTGCTGTGCACTCTGACCCTTCGCCACGAAGGCTTACGGCATCGCGAGTCATCTACCTGGTGCAACTCGTATTGACGGATACAAATTATTCGGCCAGGTCGACACCATTATAGACTTGTGGTTGTACTGTTTTACAATAGGAGGTCATCACAGGATTAAGTCGTTAAAGTTATCTGGGCGGTTCATACCAGATACCAAACATATACCAACATATCCTGGGCTACATTAGTACCCAACCACATACCCTCCAATATACCATCTGTCCAGATGGGGGTATTAGCAAGTTTTTAGGGTTTTGAGAAGAGTAAAACAAATTAACTCAGCCATTTCAGTCATTTAACCCAATGACTGCCCAAAACAATCTTTAAGTTTGAAAGATGATGATTGGGGTGGTTAATACCCTGATATTCAAGCAAGGCTAGCATGGCGCTTGAGTACAGTTTATAGCTACTAGGTTACCATATAATTACTAGGGTGACAAGGATTAGGGAATTCAATTATCAAGGACAATGTATAATAATTATTTAATAATCAAGTTGGCATTTAACTACTTTAGAACCATTTGACATACATTTGCATGAAAATTAAAGTATGCAGTTTGATATTTTTAAAGAATATAATTTGCATGAAATGTAGGTTCAACATGATCAAAGTGTTGACTCGCCTTCGTTGAAGGTTTGAAGCGCTTCCGCAGACGGTTCCAATAATTCTTCAGAGAAGCCGAAATCTACACTTGCGAAAAGAGCCAAATAAATACAACAAATCCAATAAAACCCAAAAATTATTACGAAATTAGTAGCGAAAGAAAGGGGCTGAATTTAGAACCAAGAACCGACGGAATCGGATTTCGTATGAAGGAGAACGAATATCTGGAAGTTTACCTTCACATAAAATATAGAAAATCATCATATATGAATAGTGCCAATTCGGGCAAAAATGATGGCGCCTGCGAGGGGAAGGGAGGGACGACCAGCGAACTAGTAAAATAGAATCCTGGGAGCGAGACGGACACAATGGTGGTGGTCGCGTCGCCGGCGGAGGTCCGGTGCCGCGGCGGCGTGCAGAACAGTGCACAGAGAATAGTGGCGCTGGTGAACCGATGATGCTTCGGAGAAACGGAAGGTAGCACAACGTAGAGCAACGCGAGGCGAAGCTAATGGCAACGACGACATCCTTGGGGGATCAAAGACGGCACCGGAAACGACGACAGACGGTGGTTTGTCAGCTGGCGGAAATTTTTTGGTTGCGGCGAAAAGAGAGCGGTGAATTCCAGGGATAGGAAGGGGAAGCCGAGGGGCACGCGGCGACGCTGTCGACTCGGAAAATGAATGACCGAGGAGGGAGAACCAAGGTAGAGAAGCTTGCTGCTTTCTCACGTACGTATGTGCATGAGTACACGTACGTGCATGTGGATGTGCACATTGCATGGGTGTGTTGGAAGGGAGCTGCCGGCTTGGTTTTGAGAGGCGATCTTTGGGCAACATGCCGCATGACCAATGACAAGGAGTAGGTAGAGGCGACGTCTTGGCCGGGCAATGGAGAGCGGCAAGGAGCAGGAGCATGGGAGCCTACTGGGTGGAAGAAGGCAATGGGAGTTCTTTGGTGGGGAGGGCATGCGACCTTCACATATAGGAAGCAAGGGAGAGGAGCAAGACGGGGGGCTGGTCTTTGGGCTAAGCGCAGCAGATGGGGCTTCAGTCTTTGGAGTTTGGGAGGAGGACGAGAGGAGGAGAGGAAGGAGGAGCCGGGCCGGAGTCTTGTGGCTGGTTTTATAGAGTGGGAAGAGAGGGAGCTGCAGGCCTTGAGTGACATAGAGGAAACAAGGGGTCTTGGGTGACTGACAGTCTGTTGGCCGGGCGAGGAGGCGAGGGAGGAGGAGGGGGGGCGGGCGGCGTCTTGGGCGGCAGGGCGTGCACAAGGAATGCTTGGCGAGGGCTCAAGGCGGCGATGGTGAGGCGGTGCGCGAGGCACTGGCTCGAGTGTCGGCATGGGAAGAGAGAAAGCAAGAATTTCATGTTCGGGAAGATGACCAGCAAAAAGGGAGGAGAGAGAAAGCAAAAAGAAAAGAGAATAAAGAAAAAATCTAGAAAATAAATAAATCTGAAAATTTTATAAAATACTATGGAACTTGAATAGATCAAATAAAATAGTTTTGGATTTTTTTGAATTTTATTCTTGCCCTTTAAAATATTTTCATTCAGAAATTCCATTTCAAGCTTTAAACTAAACTGATAAAATCCAAACGATTATTTTTATTTTTAAAGCTTCAAAATAGACCACCAATTTAAATTAAATTTTACAACGAATAAAATAATTTTTGGGAAGCTTTTGAAAGTAGTGCTCATTTTACCGAAAACGGATGTTACAACTTACAACTATAAATAGTGAAAATAAAAATTAACAGCTACAAATATTTTCTTTATTTAGCCAGTAGGAAGAAATTTCTGTAAAGTATGATTTCATCTGCTGCATGTTTTATTGATGAAATAGTATGGCTTACTATGTTTGAATGTCTCCTACCATCTGAATTTTTACATGTGGCAAGAATCTTGTAATGTGCAATAACACATGGTTGTCATGTCTGCATTTAAATTATATCGTATTATTGACTTTCATATACTAGTCTTTGTCGATAGATTTTGTCAGTCAAATATGACTCGACTATTTTAGTTTAACATGGTCATTCATTGTACAGTCTGGGCCAGCAGCATTTGCCATAGTGCTCCCTCATCTATTGTTAAAATTCTGTGCTTTACTGACAAACAGGTCGCGAAAGAATTGCGTGAAAGGGGTATTTTAGCAGATTATTATCATGCAGATATGGATGTTGTTGCTCGTGAGGAAGTTCATATGCGGTTTGTTCATAATTATCTGATTCCTTTGTTCATATGCACGCATTCTAAACAACATCTAAAAAAAGAATGGAGGGAGCACTTCAATAAGAACTACTTTATTGTATCATTACTTTGTGTAAACATGTATTTCACTGTTGTAATTTGATGTTGCGCTCTTATGGTTGCCTATAATTTAGTCTACTGTTTCTTTCCAACAGTTGGAGCAAAAGCAAATCACAGGTCATTGTTGGAACAGTATGTGCTCTCTCTCTCTCTCTCCCTCCCTCCCTCTCTCTCTCTCCCCTCCCTAGCATTCATTTTCTGTATTAAATTATGTAGGTGGCGTTTGGAATGGGAATCAACAAACCAGACGGTGTGTTCAGTTTTGGACTTTGATCACTGTGTTCACGATGTAGATACATACTTATCTATGTTGAAGTATAAGTGAATTGCTTGTCTTTCCCCATAAGCTTAAGCTTTTTGGTGAATTGGTTGGTGTATGCAACTTAATATGGTATCAGAGCCAAGAGGTCTTGAGTTCAAGACCCGGTTGGTGCAATTAAAAATAATAATTGCAACCCACTTCTATTCCACGTCTTAGGCCTAAGGGGGCCTACACGTGAGAGGGGGTGTTGAAGTATAAGTGAATTGTTTGTTTTTCCCTATTAGCTTAAGCTTTTGGGTGAATTGGTTGGTGCATGCAACTTAATAATCTAATCTAATTATATGGTGCCAGCATGGTTGTGAAAACTGATGAAAACTTTTACTAGTCATACGACTCATGGGTTGTAGCGGAAACGAATGTCGTTATTAGGAGTTGTAGAAATTCAGGAAACTCAAAAATTCGAAAAAATGGAATTAAACCGAAGAAAACAGATCTGGAGATTGCAAAAAATTATGTTGTTTTTTGGCAAACGAAGGGGACTGGTCTTTTCCCTGAAAAGGTTTTCTTACATGGATGCTACTGTGCCAATAGTTTCCTACTTGGTCCATGCTTATTAATTTTTTTATTTAGTCAAATGCACTGCAGGTTTCTGAACTCGCGATGTAGGTGCAATATTTAGAAATCTGACTAATTGGAACTGTTCATAGTTTGCTGTTATAGCCTAGATCTGAAATGATTTAGCCATTCCATGTATTAGATGTGCTTATGCCTTTTCAATTGTCCTAGAATATTTGAACATAGGATTCTCAAATAATTTGCATGTCTTACTAGTGTAATACTGATCACTGGTGACTCCAAATGGTGTACTAATTGCTGACTGTAAAGCTATTTAGAGACTGGTGATATGGAGCAAGTACGATTATTATGCTATTATGCTTACAGCTACATTGTCTAAGAAATAAATTAAATCTCAAATTGGTTTTGTAGTCAGGTTTGTGATTCATCATAGCCTTAGCAAGTCTATGGAGACATACTACCAGGTACATCTAATGATCTAAATATCATTTCCTTCTGCTGTCTGACTATGTGCTCCCTTATAATAGACTTGTGTGACTTCAGGAAAGTGGTCGGGCAGGGAGAGATGGACTACCTTCAGAGTGTGTTTTGTATTATCGGCCTGGTGATGTTCCGCGCCAGGTAAGACTAGAATTTTTTCCTTTTCTCTGGTGTGAATTCTTGTTTTCATCATCCCACTTGCCATGTTTTCAATGAACAGAGTTCAATGGTCTTCTATGAAAACTGCGGCCTGCAAAATCTTTATGACATAGTACGGTATTGTCAGGTAAATTCTCTCAATCCTCTATTACAGTGCCAATCTTACAGAGCCACAAAAAATAGTAGATAGTTCTCTATTATTTGATTTCGTTGATTTATGTTCCTTTGCTACTCACTATTGTAAAATCAAGCCTTTCAGTCTGTCAAACCCACGTGGATTTTAATCGATGTCAATTGGACTTCCTAGCTGGATAATGGATGCTAACTGTATAACATAGAACAAAGTTCTTCATATAGTGGAAAGCAAAATACCAAAGGTTATTTACAGTATACTGGGTAGAGTATAGACATATTTATACTAGAGGCCAACTTCAAACTAGGTGTGAACAGTCTTCTGATACGGCTCGGCTTGAGGTGAGGATGTAGAGGCGAAAGAAGATGCAAACGAGAATTAGGATTAGAGTGTAGAGGATACAGAGAGTGTCACACGAGACGGGACTTGTTCTGGGCAGCACAAGAGGCTCTGAACCGATTGGCAAGGGAGGAGGAAGAAACTAATTTGTTATTGCTCGATTTGTTGAGTATAATTGTGTCGGACCCCAAATTTGCAACTTGTGACCTACTGTGTTAATTTGTGCTATTCTCTGGATCAGTAGATAGCACATAGTTACAATGTTGGTTTAAACTTATATCACGAAAATGCAAAGTTATTGCATAATAATAAACAAAACGTAAATATACCATATGGCTTTTGACTTGCGGAATGGCTGGATAGGCCAAATACTTTCAGAGATAAACAGTGGAAGTAGAAATCAAGTATAACGCGTGGAACCCTTACGATATACCCACCGACAATCGACTGTGGGCTTGCAACCTAGTTCTTGGCCTTCTTGATTTTCAGTCTTGTCTTATGCTCATAATTGTCTTAGTAGCCTTCTTTTATGCTTACCGACTAAAGGAATATAAATAGCGAGCATGAGTACACAACCATACTCGCGAGCCAACACACAATGCAATTATTATAGATGCAAGGTTAATCAAGGGAGGCTTATGGTTCTTTTATTTGCACAAAACTAAGTTTGAATTAGACTATATAGTAGAAATTTCCTGAGACTTAGCAGTTAACTAACATAGGTTTTATAAACTGAGTTTTTTTTGTAAAGTACTGGTGGGGGTCCAACCTCCTATACTATTGAGTGGCTCCGTCCACTCAATGATCTCAAATCCCTGGGGAACCACCTCATCTTTCCATTCCATCCACAAATTGTTTTATAAAAATGAAAGCTAGTTCAAGTAAGTTCCCAGCACCACTCTTGACCGTGAGCACGGCTATTTAGATAGTTTTCTTACTCTGCAGAGTTCGTACACTTTACTCACAAGAGATATTCAACTTATAATGTCTCGTACACACTTCCATAGGTGTGCGACTAAGTTGATTATCACAAGGCATTTACAATGCCCTATCCAGTGCAACCCCACACCGCTAGGTATCACCTCTTTGGACCTTACCATTCGGAGGTCTCCATTTGTGCCTTGTAGTTTTCCAGTGACTACTACCCATACACACGCAACACATCCACCAATGACGAGATGGCAGTGAGGCGAACGAATTAGTTAGCCAGGTAGTACCCATTATAGATTTGTGGTTGCATTGTTTTACACGAGAGGTCATCACAAGAATTCGATCCTTTATTGACTAGGGCGGTACTTATGCATAAGTGCGGGGTTCGCATATGGTAGACATATGCCTCACTGACACATGGGACCTAGATCATTTAATAGTTTATCTTATTGATTTATATTTACCAAGGAAATTCCATAAGCCTTAGCTGGAACTTATGAGCACAGGCTAGACATTAGCCTATGAGTTAACCTGTTATATCGTTGGCTACTAATCCTTGTTTAGTGAGTAATTAACCTAGTTCATCTTATTATCATTTATCCAATGAGAGGACTCACCTGGTTTAGACTCACAATTTAGTTCCTATTTGCCGATAAGATCTAATTGTAGGCGCAGTGTACTTGTCGTATTATTGCTCTAGTCGATATTGATCTTTGTTGAGTAAACTAACCTTGTCTAGACAATAGCTAAGGGCCTGGGGTTAATTGGTCGCCTGGAAACCTTTTATATGATCATCTTAGTCTCTAACTACCTAATGTCGACCATCTACTCATGGTCTACTGTTATTAAACCTTAGACAAGGTCTTTAATTTAAGTATTAAGGAACTTGCTAATCAAATCGTCATCAGCTAATTACTTAACTAATTATCTTCTAACTAAACACCTATGGACCACTTCATTATTTGAAGAGGGGCTCTAGTTACCTAAATTAACTATGCTATGTAAGCACATGCGAGTTCATATGCTTTACTACATGGTTATTATGCGGGGATTAACCCTGTACATGATGTTATCATATTATAGTATACCACCTTATGTTTATTTGGGCATTCCTAGATGTGGGGCTTATAGGTTAATGGTACTCAGGTATTATCTAACTACTCTACTAATGGTTGTATGCGTTGTTGACGACTTGACGTACTATCATTTTTATCACTTTCATCCTTGTAGTAACGGCCTAGAGCCTACTGGTCGTTTGATATTTCTTGTTCCTCACTTTGTTATAATAAGGACACAAGGTTTGTGTTTTATTTGTTAACATCTTCATGTAACATCTACTAACTAGCCCTAGTTAAGTATTCTTGGCGCTTCTTATCACCTTAGCTTTGGCCTAGGGTTTACCGTCCAAAGTTCGGACGCACATCATAGGATTCAAATGAACTCCAAACTGCATTTTTTTGGTTTGGTTGGGTAGATCTTGAATTTGGATAAATTTAGAAATAAAAATCACTCGTTTCGGAGTTGAAACGAGTGAGAATGGGCTCTCTAAAGTTCAAACCCTAATTTAAATCCCTGAAATAAACAGAGGAGAGAGTCTACGGGCTGACAGATGGGGCCCGCACTTCGAAACGAGGGAGAACGGGCTCTCTAAAGTTCAAACCCTAATTTAAATCCCTGAAATAAACAGAGAGAGTCTACGGGCTGACAGATGGGCCCCGCAGCTATTTTATTTTCTTTCTGATTTATTTTCCATCCGAAAATTGCTCAGAGAATGACAGATGGGTGCCGACTATTTTCCTTTTCCTTTTCACTTTATTTTTATAAAGACATCTATTTCTGGCGAGTGGGTCCCATTGTCACTGTCTTGGTATACAAAATAGTTTATGGACCACAATCTACGGGCTCGGTCCACCAATTGGCCTTGGGCTCGCACGACAATGACTCTCCCAGAGTCCCAGTGCATTAACTATCTTGTTTTCTGATCGCGGGCCCGCGGTTCAGTGATACCGGGTGACTTTATTATCCGACAGTAATCACGGGTTAGCCCTAAGGGCAACACTCCATTAATTACGATCGCACAGTATGTGTCATTACTTCGGATAAAACAAAGCACCCAGGGGTGCTCATGGGTGCTGTTCGCCACTGCCGAGCCGGTTCATGGTGTTGGTCATGAACGTAAAAAATGGAACCGCAAGGCTGAGGCGACCCCGAGGGCGGTGATGGCACGGTCGTAGGTGGTCAGAAGCGGCTGGACGGTGGTGTGCGGCGGCCGGACCTAGAGGAGAAACGGTGTGACGACGCACCAGTGAGGGAGGAGGGGATCTCGTGCGAGCATGAGCATGAGGGTGGTAGGAACTCACCGACACTATTGCTGGTGGAGGGGAGTAGCCGAGGTGGGCTGTCGGCGAGAGCCAGCTGCGGTGCGGCAGGCTCGCCGTGGGGGTGACGCCCGGGTGGTGGAGAGCGCAGAACGGAGGTCGGGGAAGGATAAGGGAGCCAAGGTGAAGCTCCAAATGCGAGGAATCGATGCGGGGCTTGCCGGAGGAAGCGTGACGGCGGAAACAGCGGTGTTGGCTGGCTTTGGGGAAGACGGAGCCGGCAACGATGTTCCTGTGGATGCAAACCCAAATTGAGTGAGGGGTTATGAGGAGGGGAGGCTGGAACATGATTTGACGCGAGTAGATGGGGAAGAAAGGCCTTGGGTTGGCCGGAACGACGATGGCGGTGCGCGGCGGAGCCGTGCGGCAATGGCGCAGCGTGAGTTTTCTTGCTCTGCGATTCGTCTTGGCCTTTGGTGGAGGGAAGGAGAAGAGGAGAAAACGGTGAAGGGAACCTTGGGCGCTGCCTTTATAGGAGGCACAGGCGAAGCGCACAAGGTGGCTCGGCCGGCGATGACATGGGCGATGGTGAGCTGGTGCTTGCATGCGGCAACGTGGCGCAGGTTCTAGATGGCAGTCGTTGTCCGAACGATGCGGGAGAGACGAGCTCCGTTGCATGGCTGCAACATGGCGTGCTCACTTCAGCGCTTGTCGCCGGGAGGGAAAGATGGACTGCACATTGGCTCAGCTGAGGAGAAAAGGTGAGAGAAGGAAGGGGATGGCAAGCACGCCGGCTCGGTTGGCGGTCGGGCTAGACCAGGGAAAGAAAGAGGGTTTGGCTCGACCAGAGGAATAGGAAGAGAGAAAGAATAGGCTAAGGAAAATTTGGGAAGAGATCAAATAACAATATTCTAGATTTTGCTAAATTATTGATATTTGCCTTAAGGACTTTTCATGTGGTAATAGATAAGATATTTGCTAAAGGATTTTAATTGGGCTTTTGAACATTATTCTTATTCTAGGGTTTATACTTCACGTAATTTTTCAAAGGGCAATACCTAAATTTTATTTTGCTTCTCTAATTCCTGCATTTAGGGTTTTCGTTTCTAGGGTTTATGTAATTAGGGTTTTCTATTTTACACGGCTGGCTAGAAGGAGAAAACACAGCTAAAATAACTTCCAAAAATGCAAACAATTAGGATGGCAACATATAACATAAATTTTAAAAAAAATCCCGTATTTTTGCATTTAGGAATTTTTGGAATGTTACAAATTGGGTGTCCTTTATATGGAGGACTAACCACTAAACACATCCTAAAGGGATAGCTCACAATCTCAAATATCCATAAGGGATACTACCTAATATGTCTAATATGAAACCGACACAATCTCTATTGACTTCCTGCCGTGCGCAAGGGACAAGAGTCCTATCCTGCCATGCTAGCTAGCTTTGCCGGATTAAGCACAGTCGCATCCGGCAAGGGCTTAGACCGATGCGTATACTTCTTGCCAAAGAAAGAGTCCATAACACTTTTTAGAACTAAGAGATGATAAATATGACAAGTAATAAAGCTAGAAAATAGTTTTTAAGCTCTTTCTATGGGAATGGCCAGCATCATTAGTAATAACTTCTCCACCTGAGCTTGCCAATGTTACATATGTATATAGGTTAGGGTGTTCTTTGCTTATTGTCAATTGTGTACATGTTATATTGGCTTTTGGCCCGTTGCAAATATTGTCAACTGTGTACAGCGAACATGGTCGCATGCCAAATTCAGAACACTGGCAACAAGAGTGGCAGTCAGAGATCGGTGGTGTATGGGACAGCTGTGAATTCAACATTGAACAGATTAAAGGAGGCCAACACTAATGCTGGTGGAAAAGTACGAGGACAAGTTGGATCAGGAGGAAGGGTGGAAAAGAGATTGGGAGGAATAGGAAGTTGGATGCTGGAGAAGACGGAAATCAGATGAGACAAGTTGTCTCTCAAAAACTCAACCAAATCAAGTCAAATAGTGGAGGGGCCTCTAGCACAATCTTGGATTTAAGAAGAAAAAAGGAATAAATCTTTATTGGTTATTTGGTTTGGTTGTTTGGAGATAAAGTGAGTATGGTATCGGAAAAAACAAAATCCAAGAACTATTGGAAAAAACAAAATCCAAGAACCTATCTGTTCTCAATTATTCATTGTTTCAAGATCTACAGTGTCTCCTCGCTTGATTGGATAAAAAAGGATACTTGTCTTCTTAATGCTGTGCTACATTATATTGCTGCTGGTCACGTAGTGTATTTGGCAGCAATTTCTGATTGCAAGCTTGTTTGTTTTCCCCAGTCTAAGAGGAGCTGTCGCCGTGGTGCTTTCTTTCGGCATTTTGGGGAGGCTGTGCAGGACTGCAGTGGTATTTTCTCAATACTTTTGTTTGTCCGTACCTAAACTTATGGAATGTCCATATTTACACAGTTTCTTCTTGCAGGAATGTGTGACAACCAGGGATTGAAATCTCGCTACCGGGTTAAATCCGGCCGGGGCGATAACAGATATCGGCGATTCTCGGCGATTCTGGAAATTTCAAAAAAAACCGGGTTGAATTCAAATGTTGATTTTTTGAACTCCAAATTTCTGCGTGATGAATAGGACGATTCATCGACGCAGAGTCGAGCGAAAGAAAAAACCGGAAAAACCGGAATTTGGGGAAAATGGTAATTATGAAATTTAAATTTAGAATAATGCAAATATTAATGGGAAAATGTTTCAAGATGTACATAAAAAGTCATCCTTGGTTGCTTCACTCTCGAGCGATCCTCTCGTCCAAGTATTCTAAAGCATGTAACACAATAAAAAACATAAGCTAATGATAATGAACGATAGCTTGACTAGCATACAAAAAACAATAATGAGAAGTAATTCATACCAATACATTGTCGAGAAACGCGAAGGTTGTGCAATGTAGTCGTTGTTATCATAGAGTATAAGTCCTTCAAATTGTTGGTGTCTCCCGGCAAGATGTTGTTTTAGGCGGGTGACACCTCCGCCTGATTTTGTTAGATTGCAATATCTGCACTTCCAACCAGCACCTCCTAGTCTTTCTCCATGGTCCCAAACATTGATGGATTTAGAAGTCATCACCTACAATAATCCAGACAGGATGAAAATTGTTAGTCATGGATCATATTGACAAGTGATTTCATCTTCCGTACATGGATATATGCTATGCAGGTTACTGAAGGCATATATGTTGTTTTGTGAATGGATAGCATTCTGTAGTCTTGCATACATTGATACACAACATGCATGGACAGCATTATGTGGTCTTGCATACACTGATACGCACAACATGCTATAGCCTTTCACATGACCACTAGTAATCCAAATGTGCAACCCTCCACAAATGCTAACCACTAGTAATCCAAATGTGCAACCCTCCACAAATGCATTCAAGATGGTTTTGTACACTACAATCTCTACTTAGTCCTTACTCCCTACAAACAATGAACTCAAAAACTCGACAAGTAGAAAAACTTTCGGACCTTTGCTTGTGCTTGTCTTTGCTGCTCCCGCTTCCTTGTGCTTGCCCTTGTGCTTGCTTGTGATGGGCTTGCTTAGTGCTTGCTTGAGCTAATGGAGAATGAGAGGAAGAGATGCTACTGGAAATGGAGAATGAGAGGGAGGGAAGAGGCCAAGAGGGAGGCAATAAGTGAGCAAATAAACAAATGGTAGTGGGTGGGGTCAACTACTAGCAATAAGTGAGCAAAAAGGGATGAGGGGGCTGCTGCCCACATGGGAGAAAGCAGCACATCAAAATGAGCCAAAAAAAATTTTTCGGCCGGTTTTTCCGATCCCGCTCGGGACCGGTAAACCGGTAACCGGCCGGTAACCGGCGGTTACCGGCCGGTTTTTTTATCTCTGGTGACAACTGTGCTTCTAGTATTGAACTCAAGGACATAGATGCTACCCGTATGATGACTATTAGCTCAGAAATTTTACCATTGGCGCTTAATTACATTCTCTTTAATTATAACAAAATAATGTTATTTTTCAGAGACATCTGTTTTTAAAAACCTCATGTATTATCTCTGTAGTTCCACAATGATGATTTCTGTGACTTCTTGTTCAGACCATACCAAAATTATAGTTTCACTTCTACACGACATGCAACTTAATGACCAAAGAGCTACATTGTTGCAGCTGGTGGATAAGTTCAAGGCAAAGTGGAAAAATTTAGGTAAATTTCCTCAACCAACTTTCTTTTTTTCTGATTCCAGTAAGTTGGTGCATTTTTTTTATGTTCTTTGCCTTGGTAATATGTCGCATCACCCAGAGGTCTGTTCTAATATGAGTTTCGAAGTCTCATTTCAACCAACCTTGCATTAAAATTGGTAATGCTCAAGCAGGTGGCTCAAATGAAGCTGTTGATCTTAAGAAAGAAGAAATTGAACAGTTGATAGTTCAACTTATACTCGACCGTGTTTTGGTATGTGTCCACTGCAAATATTGCCAGCTAATTCATAAGTATATTTTATGGTCTCTAATCTCCATTAGCCATCTAACACGAATTGGTTAATAAACCACCTAATATTGTTGATATTAAACATTTTTTTTGCAACTGTTCATATGGAATGTTAAATGTATATTTATATAACTACTGCAAAGTTCCATAAGAACTGTTGCAACAAGGGTTACAAAAACCAGATTGGACCAAAATCCCATACCCTGCTAGAACGCAAGAACTGGTCAGTTTCTGTTTGTTCTTGGTCTGCTTGATTCTGTATCAGTTTTCTTTATATCTTATTAAGTTTTGTATCTTTGCCACCTTGTAAAAGTAGCTGTTTAAGACAGCAGAAAAGTAACCACTAACCAGATTCCAGTGGTTGCTGTAATTCCTGCTGCCTGTCAGGGAAAAAAAATCTGAAATCGGCATGAATCAACTGATTTTGGCCTTTTGGGAACCCTTGCTGCTAAGCTGCAACGAGTATCCCATGGATCAAACGTCTCATCCTCAGAATTCTGGGGAATTAGTAGGTGGATATATAAATACTAATGCTGATGCTGAAAGCAATAAGTGCTACATTTTTTGTTGAAAATAAACAACCTTTGACACTTTAAAACAACTGGTGCAACATTTTGGTTGAACTACTGCAGCATCTATAGCAATATCATGTTGCATTCTCCTATTTGGTGAAAAAAACTATATTATGCCACTGCATTTCTATAACCGCTAAAACATTTTTTTCTTATGCTAGTGCAAACATATGTAACATGATACTGTTGTAAATATTTTCTGTGCTATATTTTTTACAAGGGGATGGCTTTTGTTTAAGGCTATGGTGTAAACAACTTTGAGCTACAAAAACTTTCTCAACTTTCTCCTTCTCTACATTCTATGATACATGTGTGTGCATTTCATGCACATACCCCCACCATCCACTGTTCATCCTACAACAAGTAGAGAGGAGTGGGAATATATGGAGAGAAAAGTTGAGGAACTTTTGAAGCTAAGAGGTGTTGGTAGCAAGGATACAAATCTCGGAACCAGAGGAAAACCCGCCCGGCGGTCGGTAACGGTAACCGGAAAAAAATGGTTGAAATTCGAATACTGAAAATTGAATTTGGGATGTTTTAAACCCGGTTACCGGCCCAAATTGGAAAAACCGTTTCAAAAAACCGGAAAACCCGCTACCAACGCCCAAAAAAACAGAGAAAACCGGTTATGTATAATAAGCAATTGGAATAATGCATATTTAGCTCATACAATAGGCAATCTAGCACAAAAAGGCATAAACCAACCTAGGAAGTGCATTATGCAGTCACAAATTTAAATTTTAAATTGGAAAAATTCGGCCGGTTTTTTCCTGCCCGGTTCCCACCGATTTTTCAGGTAACCGCCGGTTTTTTTCCTTGGTCGGTAGCATAGCCATCCCCCAAATTTTTTTTTACATATATCCTTTACACATTTTCTTGATACCGTTTACAAAATGTTCATGGATGCTGTTTAACATTAGAGTTTGACATGTTCATAGCGGCTTCCTTTATCTGCCTCAATGACCTTTATCTGAATAGCAATGATTGCAAAATTTCATTTTCCCCCTCTTAGAAAGAAGAATTTCAGCATACGGCATATTCAACCAATGCATATGTTTCCTTAGGACCACTGTGGAAGCTAGCATTGCAAGGTAAATGCTCCTCGCTCTCAAACCCTCCATCTTACTTTACCAGCATTGCATGAAAATCCTTATGTGTAAAGGTAGACGCTCCACTATCTTGGTTGTTGCTGAATAGATTATGAAATCTCTAAATAGTTAATACTGCCTAGTGCTGACCACGCAAATTAGAGTTCTAGCCCTTGACCTAGAACTTTTCCAGGCCCTTTTTGTAACGTAGGCTGTTCATATTTGACTCATTTGGGAATTGTGGAATGTGGTTCTGAATACGTTTTTACCATTCAGGGAACAGATTGGTCGAGCTTGTTATTGCTATCCGCTCTCAAGATAGAGGCGGTAGATCCAAAAGTACAAAGCGCAACCAGATGACCAATTTGGAGGCTAAGCTTGATGACTTGCGGAGAGAGCTCTCTTCCAGTAATGGGGGCTTATTCCCCCATGCAATTCTTTCCACGCAGCAAATTTCCCTCCTAAACAGGCAAAAACCGACCACTGTTACCGAGGTGAGGTTTGGTTTAGGTTGTCTGTCTATTGCAAGTGTAACACATCTTGCGGACCATCTCCAACATGGGCATTCCATGCTCTGCAGCTAGAAAAGCTTATTGGGAAGGTGAAGACAGAGAAGTATGGCAGCAAGATCATTGAGCTGATGCGCTTTCACGTCAATTCGGAAACTGACGGAGGAAAGGCCAGTGCTGAGAGTGGAGCTAAGAGGCAAAAGAAGGATAAGGATGTTGTTTGTGTTGAGAGTAGCGAGGAGGAAGGCTAGCATTAGTTATTAGTATGCTTTGGCTTTCGGGATTGCCAGAAACCCCGACCTTAAGAGAAGACATTGGAGTTGGGGATTTATATTTATGTTGTGCCCTGTCTTTTGTTTGATGTTGTTGAGCATGCCTTGTTACGCGAATAATTGAATAGAAAATCCACCCTCCTCTTGATGGGGTGTGTGGGGAAAATCTGCTCTCTTGAAAATATTTGGGTTTAGGGTACACACGCGGGCTGTTATCACAGTTGTAGTGTTTGCAGAACCGATTTATTTTAAAAAAGAGAACAAAATACAATTCCTCCTCTATTGGGGGCTTGCGAAAGTTCCATAGCGGATTCAACTTCCTCTATGGTGCTGTTCACCACATCTATATTCTTTCCCATGTCCTCGCCGGCGATTGTCTTCTCCACCAGAACCTCCAACGACCGCACGTGAGATGCGAACATAATCTCTTTGTACGTGTCCTAATCATCATCACACGAGATTGGCATCAACATAGTGTGCACCTTTGAACCTAGCCCAGCATTATACCGCTCCTCTATTCCGACAACGACTCTGGGCTCATCCTATCCAAGGGTCGACTTAATCCTCATCACAAGAGTTCGAAAGGCTGGTAATTCTCGAAACATAAGTACAGTAACTTCCATGCTAACAAACTCGACACTACTACCTATTTGGCTAACCAGCCCACCAGTAAATACACGTACAACTTTATCCATCTACATCCAACAATCAGAATAAAATATTGCAAAGTCAATACTGCATGCCATAGGTATCAACTACCACACATACTACTGACGAACAACTACACTTCAAAGTAGTACTAACCATTCCATATATGACTAATGCTGACCAGTATACAACAAACACAAAATTCGTCGACTACTATGCCAAAAAGTCCGACGAGTTGGGAATTGAATTTTTTTTAACTAGATAGGCCTTTGTTGAAGCAAAATTTTATTACCAACTCCCCGCCAACTATATTTTCCAATCTAACCCTTCTGGCCACACCACTATCCGGGACGTGGCAACCAAAAAAGTATTTCCTCACAAAAATAACAAACCTGCGATTTAATAGCCACATTTCTGTCACAGCTACATGAAACTACAATGACATCCTATTTCTACTACCCAAACAAACCCTACCCACAACATCCAATTTCATCCATAAATCATTAAAAATCGCATGAACACAACAAAATATGCACACATTCAAGTACCATTGCGTACTAATGCTATCCAATTCACTCCGAAGTGCAACAATTCAAACCAATTCCACTCAAACATGCACTTCAGCCAAAACCCTAAATCCACTAATCTAACTAAATTTATTCAAAAATAAATGGAGGGAATGGGTGAGATTACCTTAGGGGGATGATCTCCACGGTTTATGGACTTTGAATCAGCTCCAAATCGACGGATTTGGGGAGGTTGGGGGTGGGGAGGAGAGAGGACGTGCGTAAGGAAGAGAGGAAGATTGGAAAAAAAAAATGAAGAATTGGGTGGACCGGCGGCAACTAAGTCACCTCTGTCACGTTACGCATGTTGGTGTGATAAGACAGGCTTGTCACACCATTAGTACTGGTGTGACAAGGACAAGGACTGGGCCACATAAGCCCTCCACGCTGGCACGATGTACGCACGACGGCTTGCGTGGTAGGTTTGGCCATGCCGAGATAAGTGGTGTGACAGAATGATTTGGCCACGCCGCGCGTTATTGCATGACCAAAGAGGTCAGAATTAAAACTAAAGTTAGCTGGGTTAATTTTAAAATATTATTAAAAGATATTAAATAACAAAATTCCTCCCTCTCTCAGTGTGTAATCAAAGCAAAGGCACTCGAGTGCCTCTGCCATAGCAGGCCTCGAGTGCAACGCCACCATGACCTCGTCCAGTCGCCGCGCCAGCTCACCGGGCCCCTTAACTCCCATGCATTCACAAGAAATCGCTGAGGAGACCACCACATTGCCGCCATCCCCTTCCCTCTCCTCTCATTTAAAAGCCGCCTTAAGCGTGTCACCGAGATCGCCTCACTCTCCTCTGCATTTCCCCTCCAATCTCCATCCGTCTCTTTTGCCTAATCGTCCAGAATGCGTCTACGACCGCGCCTCAGATCTACTGCCACCCTCGTCGTCATCGCTAGTTTCTCCCCGTTCCGGTGAGCTTCGACCTTGAAGGTCATGTCCTTTGAGTTCGCCTCGAGCCCTTCTTGCTGGTGCTCACATTCTTCCTCCTTTTTGTGCACCAGATCCACCAGAGCCTTCTTCTTCCTCGAGGTCATGTCCTTTAAGTTAACAAGTTCACATCCTATACTTTATCAAAACTAACCAAGTGTAGCCTTCTGTAGCTAGCCCATGACTAGGGGCACGGCTATTTTTGAATAGATTATACATACTCTCTGCAGAGGTTGTACAACTTTACCTACAAGATATGATCAACTCATGATGTCGGCCAGTGACACACTTAGGCGTGCAACTCGGATGATCATAACGAGGTCTTTACAATAACTCACCATAATACTACATGATGAGGACATCCCTACTACCATATCTTCGAGTGTTCATGAAGCACTGCAAAAAGGGTCCAATGACTAGAGCACGAACCAAGCTTTTGAATAAACAGGTGAATTTGTTTCTTAATACATTGCCTTCTAATGATGAGAACGATATACTACCTCATGCCAAATTCTTGTGCCTACTCAGGTTCAATTATTGTGACGATTTCAGGGTCAAAGATTCCATTGCTATTGCTATAACGAGGGAATAAAAAAAATCACTTGTATGTACAGGCTACGTGGAACAAGGACCAACCACATGAGGAACCTCCCAAGTCTGAAGCTAACATATTCATGTAGCCAAACATCAAAGGGGTACCCATGCAGTCAATGACTAAAAGGGGAGAGGCCATGCAGGGGGACCACTCACGGTCTTGACCCAACGGACCTGTGTGTTTTTTCCCTTGACCGAAGTTAACCAATACTTAGCCAATAGAGTCCGAACTAAATAGTGATAATGAGTTCGGCGACTCCATCATGTGCATTCACGTAGCCATGTATTAGTTTAAAGTATGAACCTCTTGTTTGATAGTGGAATCCGAACCATGCACGTCTCGATCACCTAGCAGAAAACAAATTCGGTCTCATGACCGACTAATAAGAAGAGAAGCTGGCCCAAGGCCTGCCAGGTGGTGAATGGCATAAGTAGCAACCGCCATCCCCGTGTAGGAAAAAAAAGAGAGGAAAGACATGTATTTTTTATAATAGATTGAAACTCGTTTGCTTGTGTTCTTCTTGATGGCTGATGGCATTAATAGGGAAAATTGAGAGTTCTTGCTAATCGAGATCGTTCAACCTTTCTGCTGGGAATTGGGAGCGTGATAGGGCATCGCTTGGTGTTCGTGAAGTCCGACGCTGTAATATCTCGGAATTGAATCGGGTAATTAGAAAATTAGCTGAAAGAAGAGAGGGCAAAGAAAAGAGTAAAAATTCTAAAATTAACAGGGGGTTTTCCGCATTATTTGGACAACCTGGGCCGCGGGCTACGACCCAGGGGCAGCCCACCAAGTGGCCGCCGGGGGGTTCCCACCCCAAAACCCTAATTTCCCTCCCCATCTCCCCCTCCCCTCATTGAGTCGTCGCCCCTCCCCCTGCCCTTGTGCGCCTCCACCTCCTCCCCATTGTGCCTCCCCTGCGTCATCAGCCCCCCAACAGCACCATCTCTCTCTCCGGCAAAGCTCCTTGCTACAGTCCATTGGAAGGAAGGCGAGGAGGCGACAATTGGAGGGCCGACCAAGTGGAGGTAGCAGATCAGATTTGTTCAGCTCTGTTGCTCGTCAGTTTTGGGTAAGATGCGTACGTTTTCTGATCTGACCACCTGTTAGAAAGTTGTAGCCCTTGGTCTTAGCTTTGTTTAGGCACTGAGATCACCTGATTTGGCCTTACGATTTAGGATTTATGGTAGTTTTACCGGGACTGTCCAGGAGAGCTGATGAGAATTGGCAGATTGTCTTGTTGGACCATTATGAATTATTTAAAGGCCGAATCAGAAAGGCAACCCAAAATGAATGTTGTAGAGAATTCCGTAAGCTTTCCAGGTTGATAAAGAACATAATTTTTAGAGTTGGCAATCAAAAGTTATGGAATTTTTACCGCCGCTGTTTCCTGACTGTCAGACTTGCAGAGACAGAAAATTTACCTGAACACAAGAATTAGTAGGAGGCCAAATCCGGGGACTTGCCCAACTAGATTATTGTAGCTGGTTTTGTTGTGATTCCAGAGAGTCCAAGATCACCTCGTTCCTAGTTGCGTAGTAAAAGTTATGGTATTTTAAGCGCTGCTATCCCATAATCCTTTCTGCTAGACTATCGGGAAGGTGGAGTAAAACATGTATTCGAACTCTAGGTCTTGAGGAGTTGGGTTAAGGGGCGTAAACAGAGTCCACTTTTCAGCGTATTTATTGTTAGCGCTATTCTTGTGTAGGAGGCGGAGTCCTAGAGTAGAGGCACCATCCTTGCTTCTTCGCGCGCCGTAGCGGAAAAAGGCAAGTACAATTTTAGTACGATATTGTGTGTTGGGCAATATGGTTGATTTGATGCATGCTTAATATGATTATGTGTGATGAAAGTGTTTATTTCACATTGTTTATGTGATGATCGATAATTGATAATTCTTATGAGAACATATTGTGGTTTGTCCATGTCATTGCATATCAATCATGCATGTTGGCATGAGATACCCACGGGAGTAGGCATTGAGATCCCGATATTTAAGATATGGGCAATGGGTCCCCGCATTTGATAATGCGGGCATGAGTGAACACCGACGGGTGTAACACTCGGCAATACCGGTATATGCAAAAGAGAAAAGAAAAGTGCATTTGAGCAATTTGCATAGCATGAGCATATGAAATGTTTATTATTGAGAATTGTGGATGGATGATGATGGTTACAGTTGTTTATGTTATTGTCTTGCTAAATATACTTTACTGAGTCTTGGACTCACTCTTGCTGTTACTGTGTTTTTAGGTACCCCGTTTGTGGGCGGCATGCATGGGAGGGAGTAGATTTATGCTTGGATGCACATTGGCACGAACCAATTCTCCATTAAATAAACAAATGGAATGATAGTTTAGAATTTGAGTAAACCGCTTAGAGTTTCTTATATTTATGCTTTATACCTTGGATAATTTCTTATGGACATACTTTAGATTGTGCGTTTGGATAATTGTTTATTCCTATTGTTAGCTGTGCAAACCCCCGGTATGGTTAGTTATTCACAGGAGAACTTGCCGAAAGTTAGCAAAATGTCTTAGCTTAATTTGTATTTATGTTAGTGTGGTAGCATTCCAGGCTCAGGTTGGGCTGGGGTGTTACAGGCGCGTGTGTTCTCACGAATTAAAGAGTGTTCGTTCTTGCATTGGCAATGGGGGATCACTACGATTCGAGAGGCTACACGTGAGTATCTTGATGCTACGCCGAGAAGATCGGGCGACCCCGTATCATCTTGGTATCAGAGCGTGGTTGACTCGGTAGGATTACTTATCCTTATATTAGATTGATTTTTTTTACCGTTCTTAATACCTATAGTTCGTAAACCGAAAATTGCAACACGAAAATTCCAAACCCTAGTTGTTGCATCTGTTATTTCCTGTGAGTTTAGTTAGGTTTTAATCCATTAGAATTTTTATTTGGTGCTGATCATAGTATTCTTTTGCGTTGCCTAATATTTGCGTCCAATTAAAACCCTAATAAAAAAAACTGTTGTTGGCGGTTGCTACAGTAGCATGTGGCTACAGTACCCGGCTACGGTGGTTCGGGATCGCCACAGTGCCGCATAACGCTACAATATTCGTGCCTGCTACAGTGTGTGATTAGCTACAGTATGTGTGACTGCTACAGTACGCGGTTAGCTACAGTATCCAGAGGTTGCTACAGTACCACATACACTGTTGATTCGCGCCGCTACAGTGCACACTATGAACAATGTGTTAAAAAAAGAAAGTTCATTCATCTTTGAGACTAGTCTTTGATAATTGCTTAGGGGTTGTTCATTGAATTATTTATACTTGCTGAAAATTTGAACTTGTGTGAAGGGAGCTTAAACCCTAGTTTCGACAAAAAGAAAAAGAAAAAGAAAAAGAAAAAGAAAAAGAAAAGAAAAAAGAAAAAAAAGGAAAAAGAAAAGAAAAGAAGATATTGGCCGAAACTTGGGAAAAAAGATAACCTTAGTTCATAAAATTTCATATTGTGTATTTAATTTATTTGAGCAATCTTGTGCCCTTACATTTCATATTATCGCAATTGGCTAGCGTCTCTCCTAGTACTTGGTGCAGAAACGAGCTAGTTTTCATCTCAATTTTAGATTGCATCTCACTAGCACATTCCTTTGTTTGCATTGAGTCACATTGATCGTTGCATGTGCGTTCATACACTTCACTTAAACCTTTTGGATCAGCATTTAGACAAAATATTCTAGCTTGAATTGTTACTTAGCTTTACAACATCAAGAATTTCATATTGCTAGGATATACACCTCCATACCAAGCTCTATCAAATAATCGTTGTTGTGCAATTGTGAACACTCTTAAATTCGCCCGATCATCACTTTACTATTGTAGATTCCACCAAGTCTAAGTTTCTTTTAGCCTTAATTCACTTCGGAAGGGTAAGAACTTTACTTGGGAGAGAAACGAGAGATTGAGTGAATTTTTACTAATCATCCATATATTTTGTTGTTGTCTTGTGTTCGTTTGTACAATCTAACCATGTCAGGTGGAGAAAATAACTATGGAGAGGAGCATGGTGTTGATCTAATGCCCCGGTGACTCGCTTCCAATACCAGGCATTGAGAAGCACATTGCAATAAGAATTTGTGGCTGGCACCACAGCAATGGAGGAACAACTCAAGGCGGATATGACTACCTCATCGCAGGATCTTCACATCGGGCTCAATCAACAAATGAATGTATTGCATACGGGCATCGTGACTGATGTTGTGTGGGCATTCGTCAGCAGCAAGAAGAAGATAGCGTGCATCTACCGACTCACATACCTCCACGAGATGAGGAGGTCGTTGCATGAGTCGCCCAAGATGCTCAACAACGGCGAGACCGTGTGGTGGCACAAGCCATACGACCACCTCCACCTGGGAGGGGAGGTGGGGGAGGCGCCCAAGGACCCAGAAGGGGCCGTGGGCGTGGTGGCCGAGGTGGGGGACCACCTCACTTCGACGACGACGACTTGTACCACTACGATGATGGATACCACCACCGATGCCGCTACGACAATGAACGAACTAATGAAGAGAAATTTGGTAAGCTTAAATTTACTATACCAACATTTTTAGGTACACATGATCCCAAAGATGACCTCACTTGGGAGCTCAAGGTGGACAAGGTGTTCCGTATGCACAACTACTCCGAGGTGAAGAAAATACACATGGCTGCACTTGAATTTGACAAGTATGCACTCATATGGTGGAAACAAGTTCAAAATCAAAGGAGAGAATACGACGAACCTCCTATCACTACATGGGAAGAGATGAAGTATCACATGAGAGCGAGGTTTGTTCCTAAATATTACAAACATGATTTATTTGATAAATTGCAGCACATGAGACAAGGAACTCTCACAGTGGAGGAGTATTATAAAGAAATGGAGATAGCCATGATTCGAGCTAATATATTTCAGCAAGAAGAACAAACAATGGCTCGCTTCCTTGCTGGTTTGCACCCTCTCATCAAGCGCATCACTGAATTTCAGCCTTACAACAACATGGTGGAGTTGGTGCATCAAGCAACCAAGGCCGAAAGGCAAGTGCAACAAGATATGAGAGCAACAAGAACATCATCATACACACCCTGTTCAGCACCTATAGGAGGTAAACCCACATCCCGTTTCAATTCTTTTAAAACTAATCACTCTAGTGGAAGTTTTGCTCCTAGTACCAGTGCTGCACCAGGTGGGAAACATACAACAACACCCATTGCCAAGAAGAGTCCAACACCTTCTACCTCGTCTTCTGTGGGTTCTATAGCCAGAAGTAGTGCCATCCAATGCTTCAAATGTCTTGGATGAGGTCATATGCAAAAGGATTGTCCAAATTACAGGGTTATGTTACTTTTGGAAAATGGGGAGTATGACTCGACTAGCGAGGAGGAAGGTAAGGCCCTTGTTGATTTAGGAAGATTTGGAGATGTACATGAGGAAGAACAAGGGGAGGAGGCGATTGAAGATGGTTTTTGTGACCCCGGGGCTGGTCCTATCCTTGTGTGTACATCGACGGTGTTGAGTGCGCAAGTAAAACCCACTCATGAGCAGCGCTGCAATCTTTTCCAAACAAGAGCTCAGGTGAGTAACGATGGTAAGTGTTGCAGGATTATTATTGATGGTGGTAGTTGTCGTAATTTAGCTAGTAAAGAGTTATGTTCTAAACTTGGTTTGAAATATAAGAAACATCCACATCCATATCAAATTCAATGGTTAAACAATAATGGACCCATGAATGTTGGGTATACATTTGATGTTAGCTTTCAGATTAGTTCTTGCGGTTTGTCTGAGTTGGAAAGAATCAACATGCCAACACAACACCAACTCAAATTACAGAAAACACCAGTCAACAACACAAGACTCGAACGAGAATCAAGAAAACACCTCATTATCCGATGAAACATGCTTTTCCACATTTTCTCTCTTCTAGGAATAAACTTTCTCTCGAACCATGAAATTCGAATTCATCGCATACCACATGAGTTTAAACCTTTTAATTGAACATCCTCAAATTAGGCTCAAACTGAAATACATCATCCACACCATTGTGGAGAGGCTCTATTGAATCCTCCGAATACTCTAGGCATCTCGTTCTACTAATCAACATTAATTGATTGAAGGCACCCAAAGCACCACAAAATTGATCCCACCCAAACACATTACCTCTAATTTTCAAGAACAACTCAGAATCCTTAGCACGTACGCTCATGTAATACATCAGAAAGGTTATATCAATGATCATTCCACTGCTCGGGAAACTTCATTATTCCACTCTCTCTACACACAATCATTGTGTGACCAAAGGTCTAGCGTAAAAGTTTGAGCCAGATTTAACCTCCAAGACCTCTACAACAAATTTTCAATCGTAACAGATAGGAAAATCTTCGGATTGAATCTCCAACATTACCGCAATTCTAACATACTCACTTATTGACATCCTCAGAAATTCCCCACATAATCTCGCAATACTATCCAATTGTGTTACTCTATAAAATTAATCAAGGTCTCCATACCTTCGATAATCCCCAACCTTTTAACATGGATGAAGTTCGAATTCTCTATACCATAGGTTCTACTCAGTCGTAATACTATTCAGACTTCTTGGAAGCCAAACATTCCATGTATATCAATTTCCCTCCAAGAGGTACAGATCAAAACCAATTCATCTTCTACTACTCCTTCAATAGTTTGGTAGCAAAATCTCACCACTACCACTATTTAACCACTACCAGACAGTTGCCAATCTATACATAGCAAAACTTAGCAACATAAAACCGTTGATTCCTTCTCAAAAGAAAGCGGCGAACAAGGACAAGTTTCGTCACACAGAAAAACGTTGCTCCTCACAGCGAGCACGAAACCAAAAGAAATAATCTGGTAACGAGGATCTTGGAAAAAATAATAGTGGAATTCACGGTTGAGGGCACACATCCCTCAAAAGGGAATAGCAAATAACAGCCGATAAGAAAAATAATATTACGATTGAAACTCAACATCTCTTGAGTGGAAAGAGCAGAAAATTAGGCATGATTCAAACAACCACAGGTTACAAAACTTGATTCAAATTATCAAATACTTCTACTGTACTCTTTTCTTTAACACAGCAATTGGTCCTTGAACTAACAACACTTGCCACGACGAACAAGGTAAGTTCTTTGGTCCAACCCACAGAACTACTTAAGAACCAATGAAATTTTTCAACACGCTAAATTTGCTCAGAACAGTTCATCTACTTATGAAACATGAGATCTAAATGATATCAGCCACAAAAACTCGAAACATTTTCCTTTATAGGGTTTCACGGAAAGCAAACGGATTAATTCCCTCTTGAAGAAATCAACAAAATTTTCTTTGATTGCAACCTCACTTTGCGAACTAAAACCAAAGAGCCTTTAAGGCTAAATCACACGACTCTCTTAAGAAGCAATAGGACATTCCCATACACCATTTTATTTAAAATAATTTTAGCTACCAGATTATTCATGAGTTCCAAAAGATCACGAAAACTAAACTTGAAGTATTCTCATTTAAGCGATATCACCAGAGGCGATCAAATTGCTACAAGTATTAACATCAATCTCACAATAACCATTAGAAAACACCTTGAAAGACCCATGTGGAAAGATTGGGTTGAATCTTTCTCAAAACAAGAGGCACACGAAAATGATTTTCGCCAAAAAAATCTCTGGAAATTTTATGTAAGGTATATCCTGAACTCAGCAACCTCCAGTTAAAATTTTATAATTTTTGGAGCTGGTTTGCTACCTCTAAAAATTCCCCAAAAAGTCTAGCTCAGAAAATCTAAAACCAAATCAGTTGGAACTGTTCCTCGGGTTCAAACTGTTCCTCGGGCTCGAGCCACTTGACTCGGCCCAGTCAACTAACTGCACCCGGCGCGGTCGCTCGGGCACGAGCGTTGTGGATCGTCGGATCGGCATCGTGCGACCCATGTTTGCGTGAACGTTCGGACCGTCCGAACGTCTCGCGCAGTGTGAGCCGTAGTATCCAGATCAACGGTCTGGAATAGAGTGAACGTTCGCACCGGCCGATCGTCCCTTTTTCTTGGATCGTTCGATCTCGATCCAACGGCCCATGCCAATCCCCTTTCAATCTGTCTCTCTCGCGCGACTGAGTCACTGGCGTCGCGGGCCCCACCTGTCAGGTGTGTCTTCCACCTTGGCCAGGCGCTGCTCAGGAGCTGAGCTCCACGCGGCTGTTTCATGCTGTGCATCTCCGTCAACGCCGTTGTCGCACCGCCCCTGGCTGCCAATCATAGGGCTTCGCCCACTCACGCCGCCTTCTCCTTCGTCCTCGCTCCTGCTCAAAACTGACCCTATGCCCACCTTCGTTCGCACTTCTCCTCTCGATGGCTGAGGATAGGGGAACTCGTTTGTGCATCTCCCATAGGTAGGTTTCCACCCGCTGCATCCCTCGACTCCTACCTTCCGTGGCCTTTCCATTTTCGCTCATTGGGGCTTCTGTCTTTGCATATAGGATCTAAGGCAAGCTCGTGCTCCCGCTTTGTCCAGAGCCTTTATTGACTACGGTGAGCCTTTCTCCCTTTTTAGTGCGTCACCATGCGTGCCTTGCCCTGCTTAATCTTTCCCCTCACTCTATTTTGCTATCGGTTCACAGGAGCCCGCAAAAATCAGAGTTTGAACCATTTTCGGCCGCGAAGCCCCGTTCGTCCCCATCTCCGGTGTGGTAAGCTCCTTGTCGATTCTTTGCTTGTACACCATCTGTGGGTTGTCTTTGAGTTTTCTCTACCACTATTTCTCTGTCTCCTTCACCAGAGCAAGCTTCCCTCGGTGCAGCGCCGCGCCGCCGTCACCCTCCTCGTCGCTGGCTCAACTCTGACCTCCTCTGTGTCTCTTCCGTGCTTAGATAGCTCCACTTTAGTCCTTAGATGTTTGGCACTCGCTTTTTGGACCGCAGCGGAGCTTCTTTGCATTTTTCATTTTTCGACCGTTTTTTATCACCACTGTCAACTCTGGCTTGCCGGCGTTCTAGACCGCCGCAGCCGCAGTTTATGGTCCCATTGTGTGCGCAAAACTATTGCGGACCCGTTTTGGGCCTTAGCTCGCCCCGCCGTGACCAGAGTCGCCGGCGGTGAGCCTCCTTTCGCCGTCGGCTTTGTCAGTCGAACTGTGCGCGAGAGTTTGAACGTAGTTCTCTGTGGACCGTCGATCTTTAGATCAACGGCCTGGGATCGCGTGAACGTTCAGACCATCCGAACGCGTCGACCCATGTGTACCGTCGATCTCTAGATCAACGGCTCAGGTTCGAGTGAACGTTCGGACCACCCGAACGTTTCGATCAACATGGATCGTTGGATCCAAGATCAACGACTCATGTGCATGTGAACGTTCGGACCATCCGAACGTCTCAATCCACATGGGCTGTTGGATCTAAATCCAACGGTGAACATATGAGCCGCGAGAGCCGCGTGCGCGCACGCTGTGCTCTGTGCGCGTGGGCCATCGAATTCCAGATCTCCGGCCCATACTCGTCCACGTCAATTTTGGATTTAGGATTTTTCCCGGGGATTTAATTGTGAACTAAAAAATAGCATTAACTTCCAAAATGCATAACTAATTCATAAAAACTCCTATTGAGGTGAACCAAATTATTTTAGTCATGTAGTAATATTATCTATCCATTTTTGCAATCCTCTTGTCCACCTCTACTCCAGAAATTTTCGCAAAAGTTTTAGATGAGGTGAACAGAGACATATTATAATTAAATTGAATTTTTCTGAAAACTGATTTTCAAACGGCTATAACTTCTGCATAGAACATCCAAATGAATTTATTCTTGTTGCTAAATTCATCTAAAATCATGATTTTCATTCTGTGAATTTTGCATAATTTTTGGGTGACTTTGTATTTTGGGGTCTTTTCGGTGTATTCGTTCTTATTGTGCTTTCGACTTCTTTCAGTAGGTTCTGACGATATTATTGATTACGAGAGCACCTCTCTGTAGCAAGAGGGTAATCCACAGCAAGGCAAGCAGTTTGATCATGTTAATCCCAATATTTTTCAAGTCTAATATATTGATTTCAACTTGTATGTATGCATCGCTATTTTTGTTGTTAAATTGATTAGTTGATCCTATAGTTGCATACTCTGTAGGTAAATAATTATTCCTCTACTACCTGAGCCTAGGTTACTTGTTGTGATTAGAGTTCGTTGGATAGGCTCTTGTCACTTAGTAGATTTCGAGTAATATGCTTAGACATGCTTAGCTATCGGTAGTATGGGCGATCATCGACTTAGTCGATGGTCTTGATCACACAAATTTTATTTTTACTCCATATTGTCCAGCACTTTGTGCTTTGTTAATTTTGTAAAGTCAAAATCTGAAAACAAAACTGTTTTCGACTTGGGCACAATGGATGTTGGTGTGATCTGTTGGGTGTGAATGGAATGGTGCCTAAGTCCCCTAAGGACCGAGTTACTTGTGTCACTAAGCCAAGCGCTTTTGCGTGCTAACCACACGAGAGGGATATGGGACCTCTCTTGACTTAGTACTTTGGCGTGTGTTAGCTCCGAGTCGCAGGAGGAGGGTTGTGTGTGTTGTGTGAAAAAGGATTTATGATTTTGTGTTGGGTGTGCGGTGGTGGAGATTTCGGGTAGGTTCTCCACCTCGAGGGGCATCACAGTTGTCTGAGGCTTTATCCGCGAGGGGTAGTTGACCGAGGCTTTCGATGACCCCGACACAACGTATGGGTTTCTATCCATACGGGTGACTCGTAGTTGATACATAATATTGGAAATGTCTCGTAGGACTTAGCCGTACCGGCATACCTAAGGAAGTGTGCTTCATAGCTTGGTAAAAAGGCGGTCTGGCGTGTGGGTACATTGGTACACCCCTGTAAGGTTAAATCTATTCGAATAGCCTAGCCCTAGGTTATGGACATGCTTGGTAAGGTCGTGCAAGAACTAGACTACAACTTTCAATTAAAACTTAACATAGGTGGTATGAATGGGTAATTCATGCTATTGTTGTGGTGACTATTGGGTTAGTCACTTCCAGGATGTTGTTGTCATCTATTTATTGTTATATTGTTGTTATTTACTGTTATTTGAACAATAAAAATAGATTGTAAACTTGCTTTCAAATGTACTATCTTATTGCAAATAAAGATTGCTTTATGCCGAAAATGAAACATACAGCCTCCACTCAAATAAGTTTGCATGTAGCATATGTATAGGTCTGTTATTCTACACGTAAGTCTTGCGGAGTACAATTTTTGTACTCATTTGCTTTGCTTAACTAATTGTTGCAGAGGAGGAAGGTGAGCCCCAAGGGCCTCACTTTTGTGAGATGTGCTGCTGGTTTGACGACTAGCTCGGTGTACCGGTTGGTTGCCTTGTGGGTTAAAGGTACACTAATTGGCTTTTGTTTATCACCATCTTATGGCACCTTGCTTCCGCTGTTATCTTAGACTCTTTGTTGTATTTGGCCGGTCGGCCCTTTTTGTAATAACTCTATATTGTATGTCTTCCGAATTGCTTAGTCGTGCTTTGGATTCTATGTAATGAATGGAATTGATGCATAATTTTTGTATGGGGTATGTGTACTGCACTTCTGGGAAGTACATATACGCCGAGAGCCGTGATATTTGATTTGTAATGCTTTAATCATCTTGATTGGTTAAGTATTACAAGTTAAATACCCCGGGGTCTCACAACTGTGAGGGTTGTAGTCACCACGAAGAGACATTGATCAACCTCAAAACACAATACCTTGATTCCCACCTAGAGTTTATGGTATGCCTTCCATTCTTGCTAGAGTCATTGAAGTCTAAGGGTTGTTGCGAACTTTTCAAGGTTGAGGACGTAGAGTCCTTCGAAATGTGACGGTCAGTAAACCTTGTCCCAGTTGATTTTGCATTTCCCTCCTGTGATCACACCTGTGCCGGAACATAGGAATTGTCACCTTTTTCAATCCAAAGCACGAAGGATGCATTTTGGGGCTTTTAGAACTGTGAGATAGTAAATCGGGATAGAGGTAAGTACCGATTTCACTAGGATGACCCTTCAAGATGGTGTTAGCAGTCTGCCTTGCTAGCCTGCCATCCTATTCCCTTCTTTATCCAGGAGGGGTTGGAAGACAATCCTTCTTAATCTTTTGTAAGTAAGCAGGAGTCACAGGTATTTGAGAGGGAAACTTGATCATATTGTAGGGAAATCTTGTAGGACCACATGAGGTTGATATGGTCGCAGCCTATAGGTGCAACCATACTCTTGTGGAAGTTGGTTTGCAATCGCGAGACGTTCCCAAAACTTTGGAGTATTTGGGTCATTATTCTGTTGTCGCCCTTTGTTGGCGAGATGAAGATCGTCGCATCGTCGGCATACAAGGATGTTCTGAGCCTGGAGAAACGTACAGAGAGATGATACAAGTGACCCACATTTGTTGCCACCTCTAGCAGTTGTTGGGGAGGGTCAATTACTAGTATGAAGAAAAAAGGGGATTGCGCGTCTCCTTCCTGCAAGCCCCTTCCGTGATTGATATTATTTCCAGGGGCGCCATTAAGTATAACTTTGGAGGAAGCAGTCGAGAAGAGAGCCGAAAGCCAATCTGTCTATTTGGTTGGGAAGCCTATTCTTTGTAGTAAATCCAATAAGTAGTCCCAACGAACCATGTCGAAGGCTTTTGCTATGTCTAGCTTAAGGAAGAGTGTCGGGATTTTGGACTTGTATAGTCTTATATAGGAAATTATCTTGGATGCTCCTTATCTTGACGAATGTACTTTAGTTCACTAATACTAAGTTTTCCAGGTGCGGCGTCAGTCGCAAGGCAAGCATCTTAGAGATCCATTTTGTCAGATTGATCGGTCTGTAGTCGGTAACCTTGCTTGTGATGTCCTTCGAAATCAATGATGAGGACACCCTTTGCACTTACACATGCATAACAACAACTACACATGATTTGGGCAATGATGAGGTGAATCCATCCATTGAGAGATCATATTTGCATAAAAGAACATTGATGTTGCCTAATGACTTAAATCATGATTGTAGGATTGCTAGATATCTATAAGATGTCCAGCGGGAGGTCAGGGAAGAAGGCATCACAAGGGAAAACATTGAATTAGCTTGGAACGAGAGAAGGAAGGAGGAAGGCAAGCCAAGCCTTCGGCCAAAGTAGAAAGCAAAGGAGGGGGATAAAGATTTTGGCCAAAGGAGGAAGGAAGAGAGGAGAAGCCCAAACCGCATGGGTCAAGTGCGCTACTGCTGAGGCAAGGAGAAGGAAACCACTTCCACCACCAAGCCTTGTCCCAAATCCAACAATGCAAAAAGTTTGAGTTGGGCTCCAAGTTCAATCCGAATTTTAGCCCAGACCACCAATTTCAAATTTGGATTGGATTTCAATCCGAAATGAGCTATTTGAGTTAGAAACCAGATGGGCTTGTGTGCTCAAGAGTTTGGGCCGAATAGTCGATGATTTTGACAATGTATCTTAATTCAAACACTAGAGTTAGAATCGTTGTGTTTAGGAGTTTGATTTTGGTTTAGAGACCGAATTGGGCATAGCCCATTGATTCGGCCGAACCTAGGAGAGGGAGGACTCCCTATTTAATGTGTGCGCCGGCCCTAGGCATGGAGGCCACAAATTTTGATGATTGATTTCCAGATTGGATCTAGTATATTGGTTTTGTTCTTAAGAAGAATTGTGTGTTCTTGGTATACATTGTTCTTGCGAATTCTTGGAATTTGCCTCGATTGATCGGTCGTGGTCAACCTCTCCATGCATTAGTCTATGTGTTGGACATGTGGATTGGATTATCGTGAGGGTTGTGGTGCGATTGCTGTTATGGAGGTTTTCGGATTGACACAAGGTTGACAAATTTCATATTGTATGGCTACCCTTGAGTTATCTTCGTGCTACCTGTATCCATTGTCATCGTAAGATCAGGCCACCCTGTATCAATCAGGGCAATGTTTGCTATGTTTACTAGATGCATGTTTGTCGTGCGGAGGCTGTGGAAACTTTGAAAAACTGTCATGATGTCAGCTTTTATGATATCCCGAATTGTAGAAATTAATGGTGAACCCGTCCCGGCCCGGGCTTTGTCCCCTAGCATCTGCGCCAGAACGGACACAACTTCCTGCTCTGTGAAAGGCTCATATAGGATTTAGAGGTTTTGTGCAGTGAAGTCCGGCGCCTCTCAATTTAGTTCTAGGGTTCTGGTATTCGGTGGGGACACCATGTCCTAAAAATACTGTTGCACTAACTCATGTTTCTCTTCATGCGAGATTGACCGGCCCTGCTCCTTCTGTAGTCTCTTGGTGTGGTTCTTACGCTTCCTTGAAGTAACTTTGAGATGGAAGAACTTTGTGTCAGCGTCACTCTCTCGGGTTTGTGATGCGAGAAGTTGTCTTTTCCTATATTTTAAGCACTGTTTGCTCATCACTGTAGCTAGATAATCATGCATGCATGCTCCATCGATAGTGGGAAAAAAACAGTTTAAATCTTTTGAGGTATACGTACGATCGAGCTGCACATCCATGATCCATCCACCCTCAACTCAAGTCCCCGTCCAACTCACAGCATTCCTCTCCGTTCATTATTATGTTCGACAGGAGCGATCCCTACAACATCAGATTATCATGTTCTTAGTCCATTCATGCATGGTCCATCCACCCACCCATCCATCCATCCGATTCTGATGAACAGACCATCGATCACCAGCATACATATAATATAAGGATGCTAGTTAATTACTAGCTAGTCTAGTCAGGTAGCTGAAGCTTATGCAACTGAGCCATGGAGATGGAGAGAGCAAGTCAGTCCCATGGTATTTTCCTGTGGAAGGTCCACTCGGAGGGGTTGACGGTGGATTGGCCGCTGGAGGAGACAAGGTCGTAGGGTGAGTCCTCCCCAAACTCCGTCGGCATCGCCTTCCAGTGTAGGCATGGATCCCAGTCTGCCTCCTTCAGGATCGTCAGAATCTCTTCCACAACTATATTGCTCCCCTCTTCAGATAAATGCAGACCATCACTGCAAACATTGATTCAGAATTGCTGTTCTTCTCAGAGTAGAGTTTGTAGGAAGAACCGAGGAAAAGTAAACACACAGGTGAACACGAGCACTCACGTAAAGCAGGCTGTCGCCCAGTCGTCCCGTTTCTGCATAGCATTCCAAAGATCAACCACCTTCAGGTCCATCTCTTTGCATAGAGATACACATGCTTCAGAGTACAGACGGCAGGTTTCGTTTGTACGCACTATCTCACTCAGGGCAGTGCTGCATGCATTTCAGGACAAGACACACGCAAGGCAAACATCTCAGCACCAGCAATGTATTAATTGTAACATCAAGAGTACTTTCAATCCAAGCTAGATTAATGCAGATATCCTAGTAGAGGTGATCCTCTGTCACCTGGTTGATTTCCGGAGGATCTCCTCGTTAAGCGGTGGGCAGCTGAGGAAAATGACACTAGTCTTCTCAGACAGGCTCTGAACATAAAGGCAACTGTCAAACAAGTGCACAAACAGTAAGCATGCACATCTGACTTATATTCATTTTGTACCTTGAGGTGTTCGGCAATCTTTCTCATGTTGTCTATGTACTCCTCAAGCGGCACATGAGGTCCAAGGCCAGACGAGTGGGCAGCAATGGAATCATTGCCACCAAAGTAAACTATTACCAAAGAAGGTTGCACTGGTGAATCCTAAGGCAAATGGAGGATAGAAAGTTAGTGATTTGGCAAACAACTAGCTGAATTTTTTAATCGCAAAACAGATGATACTAGAATTACAAGTATCTTCTCTTAGATCATAGTCACGGAAGGTTAACTCTGCTAACGCAGGGGGGCAAAAAGTTTTCCATGTATTTCCTTTTCATGTACAACTCTGGAACACACTTGCGTTAGATAAGCAGCTAAGAACTGTCATTGTTGGTATACTCAAGAAAGAATTGCAAGCAATCAACAACTTAGGATACTGTGAGTTCCCATCTTCCGTTGCAAAAGTAAAGAGTACAATGTTGGAACTTGGCACCAGTCTAGAATTTTGATGTTCAGAACTATTATGTAAGATTTATATTTTGAACTCAAAAAAGGATTTCTGACATGTAGGAATTTCGGGAATTATCGTGTGTCCTTTTATGGATCCCCACACTCTTTATTTATAGTGTCAAATATTACAATCCGACTCTAACACAACTAGCACACGATTTGAGTCTAACCCGCACACAACTTGGACTCTTACATAAACTCTAATATCTCCAACACTCCCCTTCAAAATGGGCACGAGATAACAATCATGCCCATCTTGTTACATATTGCAATACCGCTACTAAAATCTACCAAAACCTACCATCACAAAACCAAAAGTTGCTCACCACCAATACTACCAGAAATGTCACCAAATCCATCTTTACCATCTACCAGCTACTCCGACTTTAACCCCATCTTCCTCTACCCTCATGCCCCCAGCCACCCCCGGCTTCCACCACTCTGCCCACACGCCCCCAGTGTCGGCCTCCACCACCTCTACCTCTATCACAGACCATTACACCTGACTCCAGTACCAATCCTCTTTCGGACCTCTCCAGCAAAACTAACTCCAGCAGCCGTACCAACACCACCGTACGACACCAATCGCATCACCATAGCCTCCACTGGAGCTACCACCAGCTCTTACCTCGTCATAACCATCGTCGAGCTCAATCACCAAAGTCACCATCTAAACAGTCTTTGAGACTGCCACCAATTCCACCATTAGCACAACCACCAAAGTCACCGCCTGAACATTCTTCCCCCCTGTCTTCAATGTCTTTCGTCGTACCCTCAGACATTATCACACCCTAAGCTTCCTCCACCATCACTAACTTCCACCATAGCAATCAACAACAACCTAATAGAAAACTCCACAACCAAACCAGTAGCAAGAACACTAAGCAAACACATCACCCTCTCTCCTTTCCCAACACAACACAAGTAACCACATCAGATCCTCCACCGATCTGGATCCACACCAGATCCTGTCATACTAGATCAGATCCTCCATACCAGATTAGATCGTCAGACTTCCACATCGGATCAGATCCAACACACCGGATAAGAAGATCCTCCATCCTCGAAGCACCCACACTAGATCAGATCTTCCACACCTCCACATTGGATCCTCTACAACGGATCCGAGATCCACACCAAATCTTCCACACCGGATCCCACCTCCACACCGGATCAGCCCGCAAGCACACAGGCACACAGCAAACCCCCCGAGCCCGACTACCAACCGATTCCGGGCAACACCAGATCCTCCACAACGGATCCGAGATCCACACCAAATCTTCCACACCAGATCCCACCTCCATACTGGATCAGCCTGCAAGCACACAACAAACCTCCCGAGCCCAACCACCAACCGATTCCACGCAAAGAATGAAAGAATCCAACCGATTCTACGCAAAGAATCCAGCCACTCCTAATCGCTAGATCCCCTTCTTTCTTTTTCCTTTTCTTCTCGCATGCCTTCACCTCTGTGTCTTCCCTCTCTCTTCTTCCTCCACCGAAGCACCGAGCGCAAGCTCCTTCTCCCCTCTTCTTCCTCCACTGAAGCACCTCTCCGGCTCATGGCCGAGCCGGTCACCTCTTCACCGACGCCGCCGCCTCTCTGCAAGCCGCCGCGCCCTGCCCTCGACACACCGTCCTCGGCTTCCTCGCCCGGATCCGGCCACAGGCCGCCGGATCCCTTCTCCTCCACCACCAACACTCCTCCTTCTTCCGGCCAAGCCAGCCCGGATCCCGTCGCCTCATACACCGCCAGCCGTCGCCCTTGGCTCGCCCGCACGCAACTCGGCCGGCCACCGGTCTACTCCCGTGGGACACGGTCGTGAAGGACCACGCACGACGGGACAGCGTCGGCCGGCAGATCGACGACGACGGTTCCGATGTAAGGGGGGTTAGGGTTTTGGCTCTGATACTATAAAGGAATTTCAGAAATAATCGTGTGTCATTGGGATCCCTACACCCTTTATTTATAGTGTCAAATATTACAGTCCTACCCTAATACAACTCGCACACGATTTCAGCCTGACTTGCACACAACTTGCACTCTTACCTAAACTCTAATATCTCCAACATGACACATTTAGAGAGTACCATTAATCATTCCAAAACTGTGCCCATAAATGACAGCTAGACTGGCTATCAACAACAAGGGGCAAGCAAATTTGCTCTTCTCGGAAGAGCAGTGCATTACAAAGAGAGGCTATTGCTTAAATAAGAATTATCAGATTGGCAGAGAGGACCTACACAAGAATTATAAGATTAGCTGCAGGTATGCATCCATAGCCATGTAGCGAGTTGAATTATATATGTTACTTGATCTCGTCTTAAGGAGAGCATGGGATAAGAGAAAAAGGCCCATACCTTGGGGAAAACTTTGTCGATGACTTGAAGGGCACGCCTTGAGTTCCAGCCAATATACCCTCTCAGAACAATATCAGCCTGAATGAGTTGAAGATAAACAGTTAGGCACACATTAGTGAAGTAAGACAATATTGTTGTTAGGTTGATGGCTATGTTCAAAAGAGCTGATATTGTTTGATTCTGGTTTAGTTTCCTGCATCTGTTATCTTTTCAAGAGTGTCCAACAAATATATCATCAGCATTCAGCCATAGTGGTATGAGGTATTTGTTTCTTATAAGGGAAATATGAATCAACAGTTCAGATTAACTCACGCCATATAAGATTCTGTGCAAAATTTAAAGCATTCAAAATAGGGTATAGGATCGAGGACCCTGGTCAGTCCCAGAAACCAGGCAGAAATATGTTGGTTTTCCAGGGTGTTCTTGGTCCATATTTTTTCCTTTTTGAACTTTCATTGCGTTGTTTTCAAATAAAAATGTTTTAAAGATACGCATTTGACACTAATATACACACTCTGTTGAAAATAGCTTAAAGTAGAGGTCATTTACAGCCTTACAGGTCGAACTAGCCCCAAGGTGGTTGGGACCAGGGTTTTCGATACTGGGAAAAAATTAGGGGGGGGGGGGGTGTGGCAACACCGGTTCGGCCAAAAATTGGCAAATTTCAGCCGATTTCGACCGAAATTTTCAAATCAAAATTTGAAATTTTTGGATTTTAAATTAAAAAAGATCAAATTCAAGCAAACCGATTTTTTTGGACCCGGTTTGGATTCCTACCGGGGGGACCGGTAAGACCGGTTTCGCCGATTTCCAGCCGAAAATCAGAACCCTGGTTGGGACCAGAACCCCAATTCAAACAAAAATGGATAGCATAGATGTAGAACAGAGAAACAATTTCTAATTTTCCCCCATTTTCATATATGTTCTAAATATTCTGACTTACAGTTGTAGGCCTACAATAAGTCAACAGGCAACAAAATATTTGACGCAGCCAACTATTTTCAATTGTTGTGTGTTTTTCATAATATAGCATAACCTTATGACATTTCCTCATTTCCATCCAGCTTAAAGCCATATAGGTTTGATGTGTAAAGAAATCATGGCAAGATTCTTTTAAAAAGAATGAATGAAAGGATAGTAAGCTAGCAGATTGCCAGGCATTGAAGGGGGAATCAAGTGGTAAAACAGTATGTTTTCAGCACATGCTTATGAAAAAGGAAAACCCGACTATCAATTTGATTTATATTTGAGACTGCGCTTTCAATAAATGATCCGAATGCAGCATTCAATCCTAAATTGTTTTTATGATTATTTACAGAACAATCCTAAGGCCCATTTGGAATGCGGAAATTTTGCCAGACTTGTGGAAATTCAACAATATCCCGTGAAATTCTTGCATTCCAAACAGACCTAAATTCTGCTACTTATAGCATTTTGTTTGCTGGATATTTGTGAAGATTAAAGAAGCACTGCCTCTCCGTAAAAACACAGTACTGCTATGAGTATTTATGGGTTGGCAAATCAAATGTACTATGGAAGTAGTAAAAACGTGGAGTAACCCAATTGGTGGTATACGACATTTTGGACTTTGTCACATTCTCACTCTTTACATAAGTAAAAAATTGAAATTACGATATTATGATAATATTTTCCACAAGTCTAGTAGTACCATCTCCGTATGGTCAATCTAAATAGCTTTTTATTTTTTTAAAAAAAAAGGTCAAAATTAGAGAAGTTCGATTGCATGCTTTGTAAAAAAAAAATCATATATAACCGAGGGAGTTGATGGAGGTGGTGTGATTTAGTGAAACAGCTGCTTTCCATCTTTAAAGAGAGGAATTCATTCGCAGCCACAATCACAATCACAGGAGGGGAAGGGGAAGGGGAAGGGGAAGGGGAAGGGGAAGGGGAGCCATGAATGTTACTAGTACCTTGCGGGCGTATATGTCGGCCAGGGTGGCGCCCCATCCGCCGTTGCTGAAGCTGAACTGCACGATGGAGGAGCCGAAGAGCACGAATACCGGCCGACCTGATGCCGGCGCACCGCCGATCATTCTAGCCGGTGGGGAGGGGGGAGAGAGTCGACTGAATCTCTCTCTGTCTCTCCCTCTCCCTCTCCCTCACTGATAGAGCAGGAAAGAAACAAGCAGAGTAGCAATGTAGTAGTAGCATACAGACAAGGTTGACAGAGAGCAGCCTAGCTGGACGGCCGGAAACAAACAAGCTGAGCTGACGGTGGTCTACAATACATTCAATACTGCTATGTACTGACTCATCATGCAGATGGAGGCAAACGGCTCGTATTTATTCGTGTACGTATGTGCACAAAATTAGCACAACCAAGACTGTAAGTAGGTAGGACTGCCGCTGCTTCTTCTGCCCCCGCTAGACTGTGCTCCAGTAGTGGTGCTGTACTACTACTGTCTGGTAGTTGTAGCGATAAATTTTTTTGCAGCCGGAGAATGAATTGTTTTCTATAAAACTCCCACGAAACTTGTGTGATATTCCTGCGTCCCAAACAAGCTTACCAGCGTGCTCCTGCTCCTTGTGTATCGATCGTACCACATCATTATGGTTGGAGTTATCGTTATGGTCCCCGTCCCCTTCACGAGCAAAACGGATGTACAGATTTAAAATCCTATTAATAGGACATAAGAGATGCAATAACAACAATTAATAACCCACTACAAGTAAAACAATACGGATGGAATACGAATCCTATATGAGCCCATAACTCTAAACACCTTGATCCAACAGTCTAAAATGCCACCTAAACTACTCTACCTACTAATTTAAACCTTAATTATTAATAGGACATAAGAGATGCAATAACAACAATTAATAACCCACTACAAGTAAAACAATATGGATGGAATACGAATCCTATATGAGCCCATAACTCTAAACACCTTGATCCAACAGTCTAAAATGCCACCTAAACTACTCTACCTACTAATTTAAACCTTAATTAACCATAAATTCTAGCAAGCATGTATAGATTAAAATCCTATCAATGAGTCAGAAGTGACGCAATAACAATAATTAATAATCTAGTACGAGTAAAGCAATAATGAATCCAACCAATAACTAAATATTTAATAGATCAAACTTAATTGAACTAATAACAACTCAACCTAAGCTTCAACTAGCAATCTCAAAATAATCAAATACAATCATGAATAAGTTCTGAACCTAATAATCATGTCCCTTGGACGATATAAAGCAAACTAGTAGATAAAATTTATGTGATAAATGTATGTGAGGTTCGTGTGCTACTCCATCTCATGCGAATCATCATCAAAGGTTACCTAAAAGCAACAACAAGCAAGAGTGGGTCTACGACTCAGCAAGTACAAGATAGAACGATAAACACATAGTTTATTAAACAATTAAATCATCATCATTAACATAAGCATGTTCAAATATCATCAATGTCGTTATTATCTTTCATGTACTTAAGTCTCAACTATATCATTATCATGTTCTTAAATCTCATCAATATCATTCTCATATACTCAATCTCATCAATATCATTCCCATGTTCATGTATGCAATGCCAATGATGCAACTCAGCAGGTGATACCGGTATAGTGGAGTGTTCACCCGTCGATGGCACACTCTTCCCTCGTCTTCTTTAGAATGGGGTCCCTACCTTTGTAGGATTTTATCATGGAGCACGCTGAACTAGCCATAAACATAGTAGTACTCACCGCCCTGGCGCATATGCAACAAATGATGCAACTATTCATTATCCATTATTAACATTACCATGTCATCTCCATAGTAATTGCATCATCATATCATAATCTTATTAAATCATCAACATTTCATGTCATCAATACTTCTTGTCACAACCTCATTGAATCATTATCATCATAACACCATGTCATATAAATAAGCAATAAGGAGCATAAATAAATGTCATATTAATTCCATGGTAGAGACAAGGGTTGACAAACCGATGTCCACCGCTCCACGAAGCATTTTCCTTTTAGCATCTTGAAACCGAGTGATGCAAATGTAGTGACGTTGTACTTGAGGCAATACTCCTTAGGTAAACAATCAATAGAACACTCAAAATACACCACAACAGTACCAAAACATCAAACATAATACTATCGCACCTACACGCAAAATCGACGCTCTTAACTAAATATCACCGGATGACCTACCCGCTGTCTCGGTGATGAAATGACCATAAATTTCATCTCTGAACTCTAAATATAGTAAACTATATATTTTATGTAAAATATACAAAATTCCCCACAAAATCCTATTTATGCAAATATTCTGAATTTGTTGTTTAGATTCCCGTTTCCAACCAAGAATGTTATACTATAACTTATCAAAACAGTCAACTTCACATTTTTTTGTATCTATTTTTCTACATCATGAGAAATAACAAATCATAATATTTATAGAATCTACTGAGAATTATATAGCTTATTATATTTATGACCGCAAATAAATTATTTCATTTAATGCACGTAATTAACTCATTTATATGACTGTTGCTATTGACAACAGATTTCTGGACAACAGTGTTCCCAAAGCCATATATCTGTTTATTCACTTATCCAAATTTAGTGATCTAGAACTTCCTGGAAAGCTAAAGAAATTTCCTACAATTTTCCTAACCATATGAAATCATTATTATGGCTGTAGATATCCCAAAATCCCCTCGTGATATTCAGCAGCGCAATTTAACGAACTAGGGCATAACGAAACACCTAACTCTCGCGACCAAACCAATCTACCACATGAATAATCATTACTCTAGGATCAATCTAGGGATTATCAAATCATTACCCACGCAAAACCGACGATGATCACTAACGGGTCACGAACCCTAGCTCCTTCCTTATTCTTCCCTCTCCCTTCTCTTCCTCCTTCCTTGCGGCACCTTTGCTGGCTCCTCCTCTGGCCGCTTCCTTGCACCCTCTTCTGGACAGCAGCAGCAGCCAAGGGCGGCTTTGCCAATGCATCAGGCGCAAGGTGAGGCGGCTAGAGGCGCAAGGAGAGGTGGCAGGAGTGGCGGCTACAGCTGGGAGGGGTGGCTGCATAGGGTTGGGCAGGGGCACGACATAGAGGGCTGGGGCGGTTAGGGTTGGGCCAACATGGTCGGCTCCCCCACTAGGGCTATGGCCGGCGGCCCACTACTCTCTAAAATCTAAATTTTTAACTATTAATTTTCAATTTATTAATTCCTAATTATTGATAATTAAGTGGGATATCACAGTATAGTTGACTTACCACATTTGTATTTGTATTTTTAAATGAAAACGAATGTGAATACAAATTCGAATCGAATGTTGTAACGAATGCGAATCGAATACTTGCTCAATTAAGTCAAATTCAAAAAAAATGCACTAAAGTTTTACACGAGAAGTTCAAACTACAAACATCTACAAATAGATTTTCTAATATATGGAATTACATATCACACCCCCACGAGCAACACGATAACACAACGCAAGCAAAAAGTTAAGTGGGCTAGATAATAAGCGAAATAAAACTGTCGGATCCTGACATTATCTGTATTCGTATTCAACCACATTCTGTCATACCACATTCGGTACTCGTATCCACAAAAAAAATAGATACTATCCAAACTCATATCCGTTTTACAAGATGAATATTATTATTTTTATCACATTCACTATCATCCGGGTACGGATGCTAGATAAAGAAGACTATCACAGCCAGCATGCATGGAGTGGTCAAATGTGAAGGGATGGAATCAAAATTTATGTCCAGTAGAGCTAGTAACTGACCATTACTACATGTACAGCACAACTAGATCAAGTGTCTCTCTCTCTCTCTCTCTCTCTCGTAGTATGCGGCAGCGTGTGTTTGTGGTACTACAGTAGTAGTAGCTAGTAACACTGCCGGTCCGGTGCTAGTAAAGTATTAAAGGAGCTGCAAGGGGGGCAGATATAACAGAATAGACCCAGGAAAGAAAAGCCAAGACCAGTCAGACATATGCGCTGAGACATTGCGCTGAAATTTCTAGGTGGATTGTAATTGCAATTGCAATTGCAATTGCAATTGCATCGCCATCGCTCCCATTAATATTTCCAAACCTACATTTCTTTTCTTTTTTTTCCTTTTTGAGATGGAACTGGGGACAGTAATAGGAGACTTTGAAAGCCAAGAAATTACATAACAGGAGAAATTTTGCCTCCCTGAACATCACACGTTGCCTTGAGAGATCCTGGTCAGTACTTAACAGTGCGGTTTTCAAATTGATGGAATGTGTCTTGATGTGGATCCTAGCTATCATCCACATCGCAGTTTCAAATGGAATCTACCTTCCCATCCGTAGTCTATCGGTATTATTTCAAGCCCGACCCCTCCCAAGTCAATTCAACTGGATCGAGATGCTTAGGATTGCCCTTCATTGACATATGCGCACAGTTTATGGATGGAGGTTGGAGATGGGAACCATTTACTCGATTCATTTCGTTCGGCTCAATATCCAGCAGGCAGCTGTCTCTCTATTCTCTACGGGGGTCGTAGGAGGGCTCGTACTACCCCCGTTTCTCGCCTCCATCTCTCTAACCACCCCTGTCAGGCCATCAATGCTTCATCTTCATCGCCATTGCCATTGCCATTGCCATTCAATTCCAAACATACGAGTGGTTGCAGCTACCGACTTGCAGCTTGACCATTACTTGCTTGCCTCCTGGCACCCCTCGGATTGGGATCAAAAAGTAGGATCTACAATGCATTGGCACTAAGAGCAATTCTTATCGTTCGATTAAAAATTAAAGATCCAAATCAATAGTTATAATATTTTTTGCTATAGCGGATATTCATCATTACTATAATATTATTACAGTACCACCACAAAGCAGTGCTCACAGGTTCGCAAAAATACTGTTCACACAGTGAACCTTGCATCTATGGGTTGGAGGCATATGTGGTACTACAACCTTAACCATTGCTAGTTTTCATTGTAATTTATCACGGAAAATGTAGTTAAACTATAGTAATGTAATTTAAAAAAATTTATAACAAATTTACTGTAACACCATACGGCCCAAAATTCGCTAAACGTCCGACCCTCACACGGGACGAGCACACATGCGTAGCACCTCTCTTGGTCTTTCGTCTTCGCTTCACCCAAAAAGCTAGCCTGAAAGTGCTACGATTTGGGTCAATATGTATTATATGTGAGTGTAACTCAATATAAACCGATAATGTCGTACTAAAGATAGTGTGTTACACTCTCCACCCTGTAAGGTCGAGGTGGCCGACTAGAGGGGGGGTGAATAGGTGGTTTTAAAAAATCTTTCGGGCTAAACCAAATTAATAATACGGAATCTAATAACAAATTGGTTTTGCACAATTAAAACCTAAATCAACTAGGCTTCCGTAAGTGCACCAACAATATGAATACAATACAAGAGAGCAATCATACAAAGATATATAAGCAATTGAAGCAAATAATGTAAATTGCTCAAAGTAAAGCACAAGCAAACCAAGATGGACACAATGATGTTTTACCGTGGTATTCGGAGACTTGCCGGTCTCCCCTAATCCACGTTGAGGTAAGCCCAAACACGTTGGACCGGCTCCACTAATTAAGCTAACACCTCCGAGGTAAGTCCAACCGCTTGGACCGGTTCCACACGAACCAACACCTCGCTCCACTAAGGTTGAACTTCCTCCACTCCGGAGATGGCGAGCACCAAACCACTCAAAACCACACTGGGCCTACTCACAAGCTTCTTTGAGAAGATCACCGGGCACGACGCCTCCACGCCGTCTAGGTGTCGGCAAACACCAAGATAAATAAATCTCAACTCTCACTTGAACTAATCAAGTGTCAACGCTCAAGTGGATACACAATCCACTACCTAAGGCAACCCATGCACCTAGGGTTTGCTCTCAAATCTCACTAAGTGCAACACATGCACATATGAGAGGAAAGCCTTACTCTTAGCTCAGAGGATTGAGTATAACACCCACAAGAACTCCAGCAACCATCCCCAACCAGTCATGGTGGCTATTTATAACCCACACACAAAAACTAGCCGTTAGGGGAAAGATTCACTCGAATCTGCACAGGGCCGGTCTGACCGCCAACTAATGGCCAGTCGGACTGCCCGTGCCCCAACGGCTATAAAACTAACCGTTGGGCCTTCGGCCGGTCTGACCGCCGCCAAATCTGTAGGTTCAATATGATTAAATGTTGACTCGCCTATCTCAAGCAGGTGGGTCTTGGAATTCTTGTGCTTGCTCGGACAGGGGCTCTTCTATGTCCTCGTACTCTACTCGAACGGTCACATCGAAAAACGAACAAACATATGAACAATGCAAATAAATACAAAATAAAATTCAAATAAACTCCAAGTTTAACAAAACTACCACCAACAGATAGATCTTGAATGTAGAAAATTGTACAAACAAATTTCATTACATTTGGAGCTACAATAAGCGAGAACAAGATCTCCAAAGTTTAAATTTGGATTAAATCGAAAAATAACAAGAGGAGAGAGAAATTCTCTCTCTCACAGGTGGGTCCACTGAATAGTCAATTAATTTTTGAATTAATTTTCTATTGAAAAGGTCATTGAGATTGGCAGCTAGGTCCCACAGGATTTTAATTAATTTTGATTTATTTCTTAAAAGAAAAATAGGTTGAGGGACCGACAGGTGGGACCTAGTTATTGTTGTCGGGATCCAAAAATACAATTCTGGACCCTCTGTATACTCTGCACTAGTCCAGAATCACGCTAGTGCACATAGTATCAATATAAATAAATATCGATCCACAAAAGACGAATAATAGCATAAACGATTAATTTGAATAACAAATAAGAGTTTTTACCTTATGGTCGAGTTTATATTTATTAAGCCACGCAAGGCTGGCAAAGAAATAAATAAGCAGATCAAATAAACTTCAGCGGAAACCCATCAATTCGCCACAAACAACCTGCTGGGATCAAGACCTAATGATAATCACCTTTGTAGAACTCCTCCTCGAAGGCAGGCGAAGACTCCTCCACTTCTGTTGATTGATTATAGCAAGCATGAGTACACAACTGTACTCGCAAGTCATATCACAAAATAAAATTTATAGATGATGGCTTCTGTGGTTATTTTGCATAAAACAACATTTGCAATTGAAAACAAACAATAGATTGAAAACATATTTAAAACAAATAAATACTAAGAATTTAACAGTTGTTTTCACAAAGACACAAAGCCTAATCAAATTATTTCACATAGTCATATGACTTAGATCACACAGTTATTCCATCCCAAATGCTTTATGAAAATCTAACCCTTGTGTGAAATCCTCGAGCATATCCATGACCGCAGATGCGGCTATTCAAATAGCTTGTTTAGCACTCTGCAGAGGTTATACACTTTACCCACACAATACAATCAGTGTAGCCTTCACTAATTATAACAAAACCTTTCAGAAACTTCATCTAAAGCATTAACATTCCCGATGTGTTTACTGACAGTACTAACGCCCATAGAGGAAATTAGTCCATCGCACACCGTTGAACAGGGAAGCGGCGAACTGTCTCACGATGTGAGTCACCACTGAGACTGAAACACACCTCCACCCTAGTACAGAGCCTAACCTACTACCTGAGTAGTCAATGTCGAGACTCTTGGGAGCGGCCTCTCGTCGCCTCCTATGCTCTCCCACCGGGCCTCCCGAGCTGTCATCGGTACGAGCTTGTCGTAAACGCCTGGATCCAACTGCTCATTGACTTCATGCCAAATGTGGCCAGCATCTCCCTCGCCGAGTCTGGTGGCTTCGTCAAGGCCCCTGGTGACGCGCCCACCAACATTGCCGGCGCCATCTCCACGCGTGGCGGCTCCTCCGCCTTCGTCAAGCAGCAAGCAACAATGGTAGACCGGTGCCCAAATCTCGTGCTCGAGACGCGCCTCCACGCTTCTTCTCCAGATCTGGCGTTGGGGGTGCCGTCTCTGCCCAACGTTGCCCGATGTGTCGTCTCTCAGCCCCGCCGCCTCCTCACGATCCCAACCATGGAGGGTGGCAGCACCAACCTTGGTGCGGCGATATCTTCAAGCTCCTGCTCCGAATCCATCGTTGCCAGTGTTGGATCTGAGTCATCGGAGCCTCTTTGCTGCTCCCTACTCCGGAGCCCGCATCGTCGAACCGCTGCCATCACCTTGTTCCTGCTAACTATTGTGTACCGCCCTTGGATGGACTTGCTGGTGAGGGACCAGTTGCGGTAGCCGTGCTGCACGATGCGTCATCCTCCTTGGGGCTCCACAGCCCCTTGAGCGCTGCCTCCCCGACCAAATCCGAACGGATCCGCGGCGGTGGGCTCGGGGACAGCCGCCTTCTTCTCCATTGGCAAGCGAGACCGCTCCATCCTTCCGCCCTGACCTCGTGTCGCCTTGCCGTCGTGTCAGTGGAGAGGAAGCTAGAGGGAGAGAGGAAGAGATGAGAAGCAAAGGAGTTAATCTGCTGCTACTTGAGGAACCAGTACTGGTGTGTTTGGTGATGATGGATTAATTCCTCCACCCAATGAACGCTTCCTTTACGCATTGACCATTTCTTGCAGCTTCTCCTACTCCTATACTTCTACTTCGGCTTCTCCAACTCTGACTTCTTACAGCTTCTTCCACTGTTAAAGCTTGTTGTTGCTAGTATCATTTCTTTGTGTTTTTTTTCTTCCATTCCATCCATCCAAGTCCGTACCAGTATCTTTGAGTTTGTCTAAACTATGTGAGTCCACAAATTTATTGTCAGTCATAGAAGTATAGGAATTCTCTTTTTGCATGGCAGTAGTCGCCGCTCTTCTCTCCGAGCTGTTGCAGATCATTATGATGTCGCCGCCCCAAGCTTTTCAGGCCATCGTGCTTCTTCCGTATTGCGCCTCCATTGCACTTCTTGTGCATTGCACCGCCGTCGTCTTGGGCTTCGATCTGCACCGTTATATTTCTATTTATTACTCTTCTACTTGATTTGATAGCTTCTCTATTTTTATCAGTTTCATCATCTTCTTCGTCGTGTTGCCGCGGTCGACTTTACTCCCGCTTACCTCTATTTTCTCAGCCCCTGCACCTTATGCTTTATGGGTTGTTGCACGGCTCCGGATGGGAGAAGATCTTTTGATACTCAACATGTTTTCCAAGAGCTGCACGCTACGACGATATTATCAAGACTCGAACTTTGGATTTTTCCTTTTGTAGTATCAACTATTTTCAAATACAATGTTATCGCATACGCATTACATTTGAGGGAGGTGTTAAAGGTATTTCTGGTATTTCCTATTGTACTAGAGTTTAGTCTTGTGCCCCTTTGTACCTTATATATATTGCGTATTAAGTCTCTTCAATACACACAATATTAATGTATTTGCTTCGTTTAAATAAACAAAAAAATTTGGACAGTATTTATGCACAGTTCGAGAAATCTTTACATGGTGGTCGAGGATTGTACATTTACGCCCATGTACACGTGGTTTTGATTTGATTTTGACTAGCTAGCATTAAGGTTAGGATGATTCTGTGCCCACCAAACATAACCTAGCTTACTTTCATCACTAGGATGTTTGGTGCGCTTCGCTGCACCCATCACTAGGATTCTTAGTCTAAGCAATGTCCTTAAGATAAATCCGTATTGAATCTGTATCGATGCGAGAACAATTTTTTTTAAATATGACCTAATAGATTCCTATGCGGAATATACTGCCAGCTGAGCAGGCAAAGACATAAATAGAAGATATTTTCAGCCATGGATAAAAATCAGTAATAGGAAGTGGAATGTACTGCGTGTAACTCTACACCAAAATACAAAAAAGGCCACTTCACTGAAGACATCTATCGATAAATAATGCAGCAACCTATGTATGGTCTAAATAAATATTCATGTTGTTAAACAAAAAAAAATAAAACTCTCCATTAGCAGTAAGATTTTGTACACTGTGACCACGGAAATGAAAAAGGACTCTTCTCAGATCCGCCATATTTGCGGCAAGTGTTACAAAGTTTCTTAACTTCCTGCATGCACTGTTGCATCCAACCGAAGCTTGTAATTAACGAGACTGCAAGAACCATTAGGACATGAAGATGTAAGTAACGATTATTACAATATCGGCTAAGTTAAACAGAAAAATAAGCGGCTCGCCTTAGACTGTCATCGCTCGTATTGTTTTAGCACGTGAAGCCAGCTCAGCTTCCATCTCATCGATCCTTGGTCAGCTCAGACCTGAGTAAAGGCAATTCCGTTATATAAATGCTATGGAACTGCACCAAAAGAATACCTTAATATGCATGTCCCCCTTCTTTATTCACGAGGAATATCTTAGCCATATATATAAACTATGCTATAAAATCAAGTAACTTTTGCATGCAAAACGTAACGTGTAGTCATGGAAGGACCTCACAGTTATGTTTTCCATAACTGCATATAACATGTACATCTTTATGTAAAATGTGAATACATAAGTACGATACCAATATAACCATCGGTTAATCTAAGCTTATATCTGCAACAATGCTTATTAGAAAGAGAAAAAAAAAACAGAGGAAAAGCTTAATAACATAATGGGATGTGAAGAAGATCACATTATACCTGTCCTTGTAAAGTCATGATGTATATCGACGAAGTCTTATTATAGACAACAATGTGGTCAGTATTCTTTGGAAATAAATGGACATAGTTAACAGATGCATCTCCTCCCTGGAAATGAAGGGATACATATGGGTAAAGGAGTATGATTGAAGGCCTACACAATATGGTTAAAACACATATGTATTAGAGAGTATGGCAAGTTATTAAACCTCAGAGGAGGCGGCTTGAATGATTGCAAACAATCTGTTGTTTTTGTATCCCATACCTACATCAAGGAATAATAAATGAACATGAAGACATTTATATAGCATGTAGAACAATAGATATGAGAAATTGAAGAATAAGTAAATGAAAGTTGAGTTGTTTATACAGGAGATCTGCACCTTAACAGAACAATCACTGGAAGCTGTAATAACACGGCTACCATCAGAAGAAAAGATGGCATACTTCACATAGGAATTATGACCCCGGAATTAATTCTTTCAGCATCTTCCCAGACTTGAGGCCATGGATTCTGCAAAAATGAGAAGGAGAGCAAGCCTGTAACATTTTTCAGGAATTAAAACTGCGTAGGATTAGAATTTGAAATACGTAAGACCAAAACTATAAAATAAGAACCCAACAGAACCAAAAAGGACAAAAAGAAAAATGATATCTTGAAAATAGCAGTTTGTAGGATGTTGCAGAAACAATCAAAATTTAAATTAGTTTTAACAAACAATAGACATGATTGCATAAGCGCCTCTGTATAAAGAGCAAAATATAAGTAAATTAATATGAAGGACAACTCACTAATACAGGATGTAAATTCACCATGTATGAAAAAAAAAAATTCACTTAGCAAAACAATAGAAGTGTGCGTCTTCGATTTTAAAATTGATGAATAGCTATGTGCTAATACTTTTCTATGCATTTCCCGTAGAAACAACAACGAATCATATCCGGATTCCGGACATCAGAGGCAACCAAGAAGAACCACCATGGTGTCATGTAATAAAAAGCTGGTAAGAAACTAAAGAAGCAAAAAGAATCATATCAGACCATCAGAGGCAGCCAACCAGGACCAAGAGAGTGATATGCAAATAGAGCCGCAAAGAAATTAAGAAACCTAGTTTTTGCTAGCAACCGGAACCAACATCTGTCCAGATGGGGCAAGGGCGGCAATAACCTAAAAATAACATTTACCTGCCTACCACGACCCTTGCCTAGCACAAGATCTGATGACTTGGCGGCAGCGACAAATTGAAAACAGGAATAGTGCTGTAACACTAAAATAATATCATGGAGCGATTCATGGCTAAAGAACGTAGCACATATTATAATAATTTAATTGATAATAGCATTTACCTGTCTACCATGACCCTTGCCTTCAGAGGCTCCTTTAATGATACCAGGAAGATCAAGAAGTTGGATTTTGGTATCACTGTAATGGATAATATGTACCAGGAATGCAAGTGAGGGTTGCGAACTCATATGATGCAAATTCATAATGTGTCACAGTTTACATAGCTAAAAGAGGCGACTTTCCAACACTGCAATATGAACTTTATTGATGTAATAAATTCGAGCGAACAACTACATTGAGCCTTCTATGTTTTGCAACACAAACAAGAAAGAAATTTTCAGCTCAAGTTAGTGACCATAGCAAAAAGGACATAACATAATATTAGACAATAGAACAATGGCAAGCCTGTTTAACTAAGGCAATTCCCATAGCTTATAATGACAGTTAACCTTTTGCACCATTCAACCAGTTTCTTTGGTTTCAACTTTCAATAAAACATATCTGAATGAATGAAAGGGTGTGTGCTACAATCTTCTGCCAGCAGATGCTTACACACACCAGGGGCTGAACAAAAGCACTAACACAATACTATGGCGGTAATTATGTTTATGTTCAACAAAACATAAATGCATCCGTGTGCTTATGTAGTAGAACTCAGAAGAAGAAAGTACTTACTAAGATAAGACAATATATGTAGTAGAGCTTATAATAGCATAGTGGCTCCCGATATGCACTGACCATATGGTAAATTAGCTAAAGGAAATAATGGTGGAATGAAAAATCAGAGAAATAGTCGAACCAATTAGAGAACAGAGAGTAGCATAGCGCCCCCTGATATGCATCAACCATATGGTAAAATATGTCCTATTCAAACAAGGCAATTGGTCCGAAGATGATAGAAAATATAATTTTCTCTTTATCTTGTGTATGCAGATGGTAGCAAGTATCAGTATTGAAAAACTAAAACCAAAATCTACAAAGAGGACATCCCATATATGACATTCCATATATCACAATCGAAATGGAAGGACTCAATACCTGTGAAATCTGCAACATTTCTATAGCTCGAATGAGAAGGGAAAGAGAGATGGATGCAACCGCTGGACCATAGGCTGGTTTGGATTTGAGGTGATTTCATTTTGTGGCAGGACATATAGGAAAGGCTTGGGTTATATCAGAATTTATCAGTTTTTTTCGCATTTCCTAAAGTATGTTCAGACAGGATACCACGTTGGATGTGAAATGATTATGTAAGCATTATCGACTATTATACCTAAGTATATGCATTTAAAAAATTACTATTCAGTAAAGAAGAATAGCGGCGGAAAAACTTAAAGTAAGATCAGAGACGATAGTATATGGTAACCAAAAGGACACCGAAGCTTCATTTCGACCTACCACTTAAGGGCAATACCTTTCAAATTTAGAATCTTTATGCCACACCGAAATAAGTAGATATCGAGCCGCACAATCAAACCTGCAATGAAAATAAACACACCATTTACATGTCTGGAAAAATATAATTGATATTACAAGTAGCTAGCTTGCTGCAAGTCTTTCACATACTACCTTCAACTCTTTTTCGAAAAAAAGTGGCTAATCATGCCAAATTCGATCACAGATCCCAATAAATGCGTAAACCATGAAAGAACAACAAAGGAGCTCATATAAATTTAAGAAAGTATTGACAATACGAAAATGTTTATGTTGCAGCTCCAGGACATCACTAGCAGTTCTAGATAGTTGTTACCTCAGAGATTGTGAAAGATGTTAGTATGAGAAAATCTGAAACCGAACAAGAAATTAATTCAGGAAAGACAAATGTAAAGCACAATAATATAAGGTAGCAAAGAAACACTTATTAAGATATCATCTAACTAAAGTAACGTAATCATTGCTATTCTAAATACTTGTCTCTGTAATGTGGATAACTGGGAGCTGGACATATGGGTAATCAACAAATATCCATTGCTATTCTAAATACTTGTCTCTGCAATGTCGATAACTGGGAGCTGGACATATGGGTAATCAACAAATATCCCGGTGAATTTGACCCTTGGCACTTTCAATAGAATGCAGGCTTGGTACTTCTAGCCTCTCTCCAAGCATTTGGCGCATGACAACAAAAAAAAAGGCAGGAAACGATGCTATGAATAGAGGAATATGGATGAAAACCGAACATACAGCGAAAAGCTAGCGAACGAACAAACCTACATTAGATTAGACTGGCACGTGAGGTAAATGACCGGAAGACCGGCGGCTAGGAATTCCCGTGAAGGCCGTGGCTCGCGGGAACTGCCGAAACGGGCACACGCGGCAGGGCGCGATACGAGGACTTAACGTACGGATTCGCCCAATCTCACGAGGCTTAATAAAAAGGGAAGATTCATTGGCCTAAAAGAAAATGCAAAAGTGGGAAATTATACGGTTACTAGTAATCGTGCACGTGCAATGAAAGTTTTACATAATATATATTGCACCAAAAATATAATCGTATCGAAATTAGGATTGAACCCCACGACTTACATAGCAAATGAGGACATGACCATCTAACATACATTTATTGAAGGCAGGCAGGTTTACTTTTTGTTTTTGAAAAGAATACTCATTCCATTAGACAACACAACAATATCGCCATATATAAAAATCGAGAGGAGTCCTATATTGGCTCACGTACGTTACAATGTGCCATGCATGCAACATGATCTGGGATTACTGCTGTTGCTACTGACGTTGATTTATCTATCTTTTGGATTAAAATGTGGTGAGCGATCTAAAACACATCTACCTCGATCTATGCTGGACAATAATTCCACCTGAAAAAGAGATATCTCGTAAAAAAAAAGCGTTTTGCAGTGGTTGATCTAGGTTTTTTCTGAATACAGAATTTCAACACTTTTCAATGGGAAAAGCAAATTATTGCCTTTTAAAAAAAGTTGATCTAGGTTTTTTGAAATTAAATGGATTAATTGCTGAAAGCGTGTAATTACAAGGTTTAGTACAAATGCCACAGGGGCAAACGACCCCGGGGATGCATGGCAGCAAAAGGAGAGAATGGGTTAATTGCAAGCACTTCACTTTTGGGGTCGGGTAAGCCACAGCTTCAGATGATGATGCAGAAGCTCAAAAGTATTTGGAACGAAGACCATCCAAATAGCCCATAGCTGGAGGAGGAGGATGGATCGGTTTTGACAAGAGCAGAGCAGAGGCTGGCAGCTTCATGAATGTTGTTGACACCAACAGTGAGTGAGGAACACCCACCAAAGAGATGCTGAATGGTCTCTGAAACTCCAGGGCAGCTTGTTCTAGGTGGAGAAGATAAGTTACCGTGCCATGGAAGGTATTTCGTCAAGTTGTACTTAAACGGGATGTCAAGAACCCTGAAGACGCCATCTCGTCTTGAAGATCTAATCGGTGATGTGATGATGATGCCGACGATGTTCGGTCTGAGTCACAGACAAGATGTGAGAGCGGATGGCGGCGTTTCGGTGGTGACGATGGCGGCGGTCTTCGCTCACCATAGCACGATGATAGATCGGATCTTGTGTTGGAAACTCGTAGCCTAGAACACACACGCACAAGGTTTGCCCGAGTCCAACTCATTTTTTTATATCGCGCTGGGTGAACGGGACCAATAACCAATGGTTGGTTACGCCCCCGATCAGGGCGCTAAGTGGGTTGTTACGCCCCTAATTTCTCGGTCGCCAGTTGGCCGAGATCAATCCAACATTCTCCCCTTTGATCGAAAGGCTAACATCATAAGCTCATTCTCAATAAAATAGCATACTAAGATAATGTGTCGCATGACCAATGAAGTGCCATACTACTTCAGTACCTATAGTGTACTATGTCATCTTCGAAATGGATATTCATTATACTTAATGGGAGTTGGTTTGTTTTAAGGTCTTTTTATCCAGAATCAGAGGCTTTCCAATAAACCCATGCCGGCAACATGATCACGAAAGATATTGGGTGATAAGCCTTTAGTAAGTGAATCCGCAAGTATTGACTTAGTACTAATATGCTTGATACTAATGGTTTGATCTTGGATTCTATCTTTCACAACATGATACTTAATGTCAATGTGTTTGGCAGCACCACTTGACTTGTTGTTACTTGCATAAAAGACTGCGGGTTCATTATCGCAGTATAGAGTGAGTGGTTTAGAGATGTTGTCTACCACTCTAAGACCCAGAATAAAGTTCTTAAGCCATACAGCCTGCCCGGTAGCCTCATAACATGCCATAAACTCAGCTTGCAACGTTGAAGATGCCGTAAGGGTTTGTTTAGAGCTTTTCCACGAGATAGCTCCTCCAGCGAGTGTGAAGATATAACCTGATATGGATTTCTTAGTGTCAACACATCCCGTAAAATCTGAATCTGAATAACCAATAACTTCAAGGTTATCAGTATGCTTATATGTGAGCATGAGATGCTTAGTAGCTTGCATATAACGCAAGACTTTCTTAACGGCCTTCCAGTGGTCCGGTCCTGGATTTGACTGATATCATCAAGCATTAGGTTACAAAAGCTAAGTCAGGGCGTGTGCTTACTTGAGCATACATAATGCTTCCGACAGCTGAAGCATAAGGAACCGACTTCATCTGATCAGTTTCATATTGGTTCCTTGGACATTGCAATGTCCCAAACTTATCGCCCTTAACGATAAGAGCAGGTGAGCCAGAGCACTTATGCATATTGTATCTCTTTAGTACTCTGTCAACGTATGCCTTTTGAGATAAATATAATACTCCTTTGGACATGTCTTGGTGAATTTCAATGCCAAGAATGTAAGAGGCATCACCGAGATCCTTCATATCAAAATTGGATGAAAGAAATCTTTTGGTATCAAACAACATATCCTTATCGCTGCTAGCCAATAAGATATCATCCACATAAAGCATTAAAATGGTAAATTTACTCCCCTTGATCTTAACATATATGCAGTTATCAACTTCATTTTCCTTAAATCCAAAATTTTTATAACTTTATCAAATTTGAGGTACCACTGCCTCGATGCTTGTTTTAAGCCATAAATAGATTTCTTAAGTCAAGATCCCATATGCTCCTTGCCCTCCACGACAAAACCTTCCGGTTGAGTCATGAAAATATTTTCTTGCAAATCGCCATTAAGGAATGCCGTCTTAACATCCATCTGATGTAGCTCTAAGTCATAATGAGCTACAAGTGCCATAACGATTCTGAATGAATCCTTAGTTGAGACAGGAGAAAATGTGTCATTATAATCAATCCCCTCTCTTTGTGAGAAGCCTTTTGCTACGAGTCTTGCTTTGAACCTTTTGATATTTCTTTTAGAGTCATGCTTCGTTTTGTAGACCCATTTACAGCCTACTGTTTTGACTCCGTCAGGAATTTCTACTAAGTCCCATACATCATTAGTGCTCATAGACTTTAGTTCATCCTTCATGGCATCAAGCCACTTAGGAGAATGTTCACTCATAATGGCTTCCTTATAAGAGGTGGGATCATCTACCTTCCCTATATCATTAATATCCTCATTCATGTAAACAACATAATCATTTGGGATGGCAGATATTCTCTCCCGCTATGATCTTCTAATAGGTTCAGCAACTATTGCAGGAGGCTACTGAGGCGCAGGAGACTGCTGAGGGTCATCATTAGGTATGACATTAGGAGTTTCAGAGACCTCAACAGTGGGTGCATCAACAGTATTTGGTACTAGAGGTGCAACCACCTGAAGCGCAGGAATAAAAGTCTCTGGGATAAGCGGTGAAGGAACGTAAACCCGCTTCTCTTCAAGATCTATTTTCCTAGGCTCCAGGTCCTCGTTATTTTCTAAGAACACAACGTGTCTTGTTTCTACAAACTTAGTTGTTCTATCAGGACAATAAAACCGATACCCTTTAGATCTTTCAGGGTACCCAATAAAATGGCAACTTACTGTCTTAGGAGCTAATTTTCCAATATGTGGATTAAATATCTTAGCTTCAGCACGACAACCCCACACTCTTAAATATTTCAAACTCGGTTTTCTCCCAGTCCATAATTCATATGTTGTCTTATGTACTGATTTAATGGGAACCCTGTGGATATCATGGGGATATGCTCCAGATCTTAGGATGATGTGACAATTGGCAATGGCGTTAACGGTTTGTCGTTTCACGGGTTTTCGACAATGTTTTAGAACTGTTCAGGCATTCTGGACAGGGGCGGTCCGACCGCCCATAGCATGGCGGTCCGACCGGTCCCAAATCGGTCGGACCGGCCATGTGCGGCGGTCAGATCGGCCGTGACAAAAAATGGTCAGAATAGGCTGGGCCAAACATAGAGGGTGTAGGCAAGTGAGGGGATCCCAATGCACTTGGTCTCATGATTTTTGGAGTCTCCAGTCAAAAGTTCTATTGGTTTAAAGTTTCCAGTAGGTTTCGGATTTTCAGGGGTTGAAAATTGGCTAAGTCCTTTCGGGCGGTCGGACCGGCCTATGGCTGGCGGTCCGACCGGCAAGGCCGGCGGTCAGACCGGCCCTGAGGCCGGTCTAACCGGTTGTCACTTGAACGTCGGCCTTCGTGGCGGCGTTGTTCGTTAGTTAGGTCAAAGTCATGAGTTTCAGTGCATATGTGTTGCATGATGCATGTTTTGACGAACGTGGGTCAAGTTGTGAAGAACTTGTTCCCGGATTCGATTTGCTTGTCTATTGTTGTGCAGGTTGCTTGGTGGTCAACGACGGTCAACGGCGAGGATGATCGGGACGAGGCTTGGAGAGCTAAGGTCCAGAACGATCGACGATGCCGGGTGAGGTCAATGAAATCAAGTATGGTGCAGAATGGACAAGGATGACCGAACGGACAGTTCGGTGCGACTGGTTTGATCAAGCGGCGCGGGAGTCGGTGCAAGTGCCATGGTGGTTTCGGTGGGAGCCGGATGGGAGAGACTTGCCGACATGGAGAGAGTCGTTGATCAACCTACACATGGCGGAGCATGCGAAGTGCTTCGCGCAGATGGACTCGGTCTTCGGAGAAGGACCGAGAAGGGGTATTTTGGTAATCTTACCAAATACCACCCAGATGACCTTTTGCCTACCCGCGGCGCAAGACGACGCAAAGAGAAGCGGTTTAGGTCAAGAGGTGTTGAAGACGGCGCTTTAAAATGCGTACGTGTGTGACCCGTTTGTGTTGGGCCTTAACGGGAGCCCATTTAAGTTAAAACTTCTAGAAGGTCTAAGTCTCCACTATAAATAGAGGAGGGAGGTGGCTGCACCCCCTTCAACCCTTTCATTTGTTGAAACCCTAGTTTGGCTTAGGGAGAGGATTAGTGGAGGTTAGCGTTCTAGAGAGTTTTGATTTGATTTCGTGCTCTTGGATTGAGCTTTGTCCTCCATTGATGGAGTGGCTGTAAACCCAAACCCTATCAAATCAATCCAAAGAAAGTTTGATCAAAGATGTGTCTCTTTGCCTTTCTTCTCTCTATTTGGTGATTTTGAGTCTTTCTTTGATTCGCATGTTTTTGATTGATTTCTTTACATGATCTAGCTTGCTGTGACATGTGGGAACACATCTAAGATCATCTTGATCATCAATCACCCACGAGCAAGTTTTTGGATCTAGTTTTCGTTTTGACTCGGTTTTATACCATCCACCTCTCAAACTGAAAAAGGTCTGAACTTTTACAAGGATCTTCACGATCTTCGATTGGAATAGGTTCCTGACATCCTAGAGAAGGTGTGTATCAAGTTTCATCAAGTTTGGAGTTGTAGATCAAAAGTTACATCTATTTGCAACTTCATTTTTTGGGCTGATTTCACTGTTCATCGGGCTGGAGGTCAGACCGCCCTAAACAGAGGTCAGACCGCCCATGGACCGGTCAGACCGCCATTGAATAGAGGTCAGACCGCCCTACACTTAGGAAATTAAGTTTCGGTTGATTTTGGTTGTTTTGCTTCGGGGTTTAGATTGGATTCAATACTAGTCTTCCGCTGTACTGGTATATTGATCTTCATAGCTCCTATAGCTATTGGAGTGAGATTTGGATTGAATCTGATCTTGGTTGAAAAAGTGAGCGTGCTCCTATTCACCCCCCTCTAGTCGCCTTTTCGGTCCAACAAACCCGATTAAGGATATGTGCGGTTGTCTTTAGTGCCTCCATCCACAAACGAGTTGATAAACTAGAATAGCTAAGCATGCTCCATACCATATCTATAAGTGTACGGTTGCGTCTCTCAGCTACCCCATTCTGCTGAGGTTCACCTGCTGTAGAATATTGGGCAACAATGTCATTTTCCTAAAGAAACTTAGCGAAAGGGCCAGGAATTTTGCCATAAGGGGCATGTCTCCCATAATATTCTCCCCCACGGTCCGATCTTACCACTTTAATTCTTAGGTTGTGCTGATTTTCAAATTCAGCCTTATTTATCAAGTGACTTAGATCGGTCCTTAATGAGAAAAATATAACAATAACGGGAGAAATCATCAGTGAATGTAATAAAAAAAATCAAAATCATCTATTAATATTACAGAAAAAAACCATAAATATCAGTATGAATTAACTCTAATAGTCCAAGCAAGTAGGGAAGGAAAGGAAACCGCCACAAACCCACCAAGAAACCTACCCCCTCCTCTCCCTCCTCAGCGAGCAACAGCAGCAAGAAGAGGAAGATCCGAGTGATGGAGGACAGGCGGGCGGCGTCGGCATCGAGGGCCCCTCTCCTGTCCCTGACGTGGTGCTGGAGTGCGTGCTGGGCTACGTCGACGACCCCCGCGACCGCGCCGCCGTCTCCCTCGTCTGCCGCCGCTGGTACTGCCTCGACGCGCTCACCTGGACCCACGTCACCGTATCCTTCTGCTACGCCGCCTCTCCCTCGCTGCTGCGCCGCCGCTTCCCGCGCGTCGGGTCGCTGAAGCTCAAGGCCAAGCCCCGCGCCGCCATGTTCAACCTCATCCCGGACGACTGGGGCGCCCACGCGGGGCCATGGCTCGCCCACGCCACCGCGCAGCTCGACTGCCTCAAGGCCGTCCATGCCTCAAGGCCGTCCACTTCCGCCGCATGGTCCTCGACGACAATGCCCTCGCCCTCCTCCTCCGCGCCCGCGGGCACGTGCTCCACACCCTCCGCCTCGACAAGTGCTCCGGCTTCTCCACCCACTCCCTCCGCCTCCTCGCACGCTCGTGCAGGTCTGTTGTTGCTTCTACTTTTACTGCTCAATTTTTACTTGTCATCTACTCACAAATCTTCGTAGGATAAAGATTCGTCCGTGACTAATTAAAGATTCCGCCTCTGCTGATTATTTTCGCCAAACCAAACAAATCGGTGGGCGAACCAGAAAGACCGGTTCTGTCTTTGTGACATGACGTCCATTCCTGCTAACGAGCAGCTCAGCTTAGATTTGAGCAGGAAGGATTGTCCTTCCGCAAATCAGCTCCTTCCGCAAATCAGCTCCTTCCGCAAATCAGCTCATAATTAAAGTGGACCGCGGATGGTTTCCTCCCTTGATCTGCAACTAACTTAATTAGTTTGTGATGTTGCTTCAATTTTTCTGTACGGGTGTTAGGTGCCCCCGGACGCTCTTCTTGGAAGAGAGCAACATCATGGACCATGACGGGGAGTGGCTTCGGGAACTCGCCATCAATAACTGTCCTTGAGATATTGAATTTCCACATGACAGCTTTGAGAGTCACATCGCAACACCTGGAGCTGCTGGCCAGGAACTGCAGATCATTGGTTTCCCTCAAGATCAGTGACTGCGATGTTTCTGAGTTACCTGGCTTCTTCCAAGCGGCGAATGCACTGCAAGAGTTTGGCGGGGGCTCTTTTCCCGAGCAACGAAATGGTACTAATAGATATCATGGATTTAACTTTCCCCCAAGGCTCACCTCCTTGGGGTTACTCTTCATGGGGACAAATGAGATGCCCACAGTATTTCCAGTCTGTGCTGCAATCAGGAGGCTTAACTTGCAATATACCTTTCTCAGTACTGAAGATCACTGCCAGCTGATTCAACAGTGTCCTAACCTTGAAGTCATTGAGGTTGTACATGTTAACTGAAAGTTTTCTTGATTTGTCCTGTGTTCAACTGCATCCGAATTGCCATCTTAATGCTCTAAAAAAATTAAAATGTTTGCAGGTGAGGGATGTTCTAGGGGATAGAGGACTAGAAATTCTTGCTCAGAAATGTAAGAAGCTGAAACGGCTCAGAATAGAGCGGGGAGAAGATGAACAGGGCCTTGAGGATGAACAAGGGAAGGTTTCGCATGTGGGCCTTTCTTCTCTAGCTCTGGGCTGTCCTGAACTAGAGTATCTAGCAGTCTATGCCTCCGACATCACGAACGCAGCTCTAGAGTGTTTTGAGATGTACAGCAAGAAGCTCTATGATTTCTGCTTTGTATTGCTTGACAGAGAAGAAAGAATAACTGATCTGTTCCTTGACAATGGTGTTCGGGCACTTCCAAGTGGTTGCAACAATCTTCAGAGGTTCTCACTTTATTTGAGACCTGGAGGCCTCTCTGATGTTGCCATTGGTTACATTGGGGAATATAGTGGCAATATACGATATATGCTGCTTGGTAATGTGGGGGTTTCTGGTGGGCTGATGCAATTTGCAAGAGTCCGTTCAAATTTGGAGAAGCTGGAACTTAGAAGTTGTTGCTTTAGTGAGGGTGCTTTGGCCCATGCTGCACTGCATTTGCATTCTCTAAGGTACCTGTGGGTGCAGGGATACCAATCTTCCCCAAATGGACGAGATCTTATTGCCATGGCATGGACCTACTGGAACAAAGAGTTCATACCTCCCCGAATGGAAGTTGTTGATGCTGATGATGGTAGCCACGTTGCAGTAGAGCGTCAGGCTCAGATACTTGCATACTACTCCCTTGCTGGTAGGAGGCCCGATCATCCAGAATATGTTGTTTCTCTGCACCCATAAATGACGGACAGGAAATGTGTGGTGGCTGTAGCACATATTGCCTGTTCCTTTCTTGTTCGAATTGCCAGGTTGAGTTTTCTTCCTGTTTTGTGTAACTGTACTGCAAATTTTGACATTGTTTTGTGTTGAATGCTATCCTAACATGGAGTTATGCTTGTACAATGGAGGCTGTTATGGCCCCATAAATTAGAGTATGATGATGTTGCAAATGATCCAGCATGTGTCAGCATGATTTTGCTCAGGCGGTTCAACCATTGTTCCTGGGATACTGACAGTTGTTCTCAATAACTGAGTTTCTTGGACAAACTGCATACATCAGGTGTTGGCCCATTGCCAGGTACGTTCCAGGCCTGCCTGTTCTAAGAGTTATTGTTATGTTTTCTTGTATATCTCCTCTCTCAAGCTACTTATCTATGAGTTATGATACTGGAGTTATGTGTGTACACCTACTACAGATTCAGATGGTTATGGTTGTTTGTCTGAATTCGTTTTTCTGTGAACATATGATTTTGCCGTATTGCCATATCATGATACAAAATTTTACTTAATTAGTTTCCATGCCCGTGAATTCATGCAGAACTGCTTTGATGTTACAACTAGTGTGATGCTTCTTTTCATTTTGGACATAATACAAGAGGCTAGCAGGTAAACAATGGTGATCACATATTTTTGGTAGCCCATTGTTTAAGAAAAGTTAGAAATAAGTGCTGCTTTAATTTAGGAATGTGTTCTTAATGTCAAGAATTGTTAAAGATCAGTTATATGTTAGCCACCTTCTAGCACACCATTACTTTCCTTGCTTGGGATTGAAAATACTTTAAGGAGAGACTCAGCTTTCTCTATTTCTCAAACAAATCCTCAATTTCATGTGACATGCCATCATATACAATTCTATTCATTGTGAAAAAGGAAAAGGTTAATTGGTGACGGCAAAAGCTAATTGCAACCTGAATATCTTGTATACATTATCGTGGCGAACAAGCCAAAAAAAATCAAAAAGGAGGGAAAGAAAATGTGTGGCAGAAGGAGCCAAGCAAAAGCACACTGAGCAAATCACCACTGTTCGAGGTCCCATCATTTGTTTTCCGTACATTGGACCAAAGCCAATTACCCTTCTTGTAATCAGCTTCACTCCTCTGAGGCAGCCTTCAGTCCCATGTTCTTAGCACTGCGGAAGATCTTTGGGTGGTGGAATCAGAGTCTCACTAGGTCTTTTCCCATTGTCCACCACAAAGACCATCTTGAGTCCCCATGATGTGTGCACCTCAAAATGGCAGTGCATAAACCAAACACCTGGAATATAACAACAGCTCAAGCAACTCGTGTTAGGAAACAGAAGGGGACTTTTGATCTTAAAATTGTAGGTTTGAAATCTATACCTGGGTTGTCTGCCCTAAATCTGATTGCTGTCCAACCTCCAGTAGGAACTCCAACGGTGTTTCTCTCAATGGGGTCGATAAGGTTAAATGTGGAAGGAGAGGTCTTGGGGTTGTAGTTCCCGACCCCCCTACCGACCACAAAAAAGTTAAAGCCGTGCAGATGGATTGGGTGGCTTTCTGTTGATATGATGCCCGTATCCTGGAGTACGACCTGCACTGAAGCATTGTATGGCAGTCTGTAAACCCTGGTTCCATTCATGGTTTGAAGGTTTTTGGGGCCACTTCCTGTATAGTTGAATTTGTGTAGTGGTATTGCTGGGAAATCTTCTGTGAACACCCCTGGGATGTTGTAATAATGAGCTTGGAGAATTGGGGTGGATGGCAAAATGAATGTCACATTGTTGATTGTGCCCACCACCCTTGTCCCATTAATGCAGTTTGGGCATGGATTGACACCCACGCCGATAGTAAAGAAAAGGGAGTGGTCTACTTTCTGTGGCACATTGGCTGGATACTCCTTGGAATTGAGGCTGCGGAGTGAATCAACAAATTTTGACACGATAGGGGTGGCATTTTGCGGTGGTGGCTTGACAAGAGTGAGGGATGCTGTGGCGGAGACGGTGTTGGCGTAGTGCAAGGTAGCGGTGCCTGTTTTGTTGTCAACCTGTAGGGGAGCATCCATGAAGGGAGAGACTGAGAGAAGGTAGCGTCCAGCACTTTGGTCAGCAGTGAGGAGGACGCTGGTGGTCTGGCCTGGAGTGATGAGCAGGGTATCGGTCTTATATGGCTTGGTATAGATTGCATCAACCTCAACCACAGTTAGTTCGTGCCTGGCAATCTTGAAGAATAGGTCATCATTCAGTGCAGCGTTGATGATACGGAGCATGTATGTCTTGCCATTTTCAACATTAAGCTTGAATCCATCTGCCCAGTGTATCGTGAACATACATCAGGAAAGCCTTTTTGACTTTGTGGACTAGCACGTACTTTGTGATAACTAGTAGTACTTCGATATACCTTGTGAGGAAGCACAATAAGACATCGGACCAGGGTGACCGTTGATGGTGTGTGAATCAGAAATATTGGGTCCCACACCTAGTTGCATGGCCTGGTTGATTACAGTTTCTGTGTCTGCTTTCCACCATTCTCCTGCAGCACATCAAGTAGTAAGTGCTAAATGGGTTATTCTTGATTAATAACAAGATCGAGAGAATCAAGTACATACCTAGCACGACAACGACCTCCTTGTGAGGAGTGGGGAAGGGGTAGGGCACGCCAAGCTTGGGGAGGATGACAATAGCACCATGGATGGTAGCCCTCAGCCAGTTGATATGGGCATGCCAGAGGAGCGTACCACGTTGGCCGATAATGGTGAAGTTATACAGAAAACTGTTGCCTGGCTGGATTGGGCACTGTGTGATGTAGGCTGGTCCATCATACCACCCTGTCCGGATCTGCCTTACCCCGTGCCTGATTATGACTTAGTTAGCTAGGTATATACGGACGTATGTTGCATAAACGTGAACAATAAATAGAGAATTTATGTTTGCCATTCAAGGGAAAGGATGTATTCGGTCGTTAGATCTAATGCAAGTTTTTTTTTTACTGTTTAACTAACACAACTTATTTTTCTTTTGGTAGCTTACAGAAAACAGAGTATACAAAGATGCTCATATGTCAACATGATATTGAAGGACTGAGGCTGCCTTTTATGTGTGTGAGTGCACCTGCAACTTTGAGGTGGTGATTTTCTGCTATATATTACGGTTGAACCATGGAGTGGCTGTGGACTACTTACCAGTGGATGGTAACGTTGTGAGTTACATGATTGACAACCTTGACCAGGACGTTATCGCCTTCTCTTGCGTATAGGGTCGGCCCCGGGAACTTGCCATTCACAGTGAGGATGGGCTTGGCCGAGCAAAGCCGTGTCATCTTCCTCATAACCACCTGCCCAAGTCAAACCATGGTAAATCACCAGGACAGCTGGAATGAGATTATCTGTAGCTGCCTCAGTGTGTAAGGGTGTGTTCTGTGGACCATTTTGCCATTTTTATTGTCATGGCTGCACCTGAACCTTAATTGTTGCAATCTGGGAAGGCATGAAGGGGAGCCTCAGCACACCATGCATGTTGATTATTGTTGCAACCGGTCTTACAATGGATATAAAAATGCCTTGCACCTTGGCGGTGGTCTTACCATTGTGAAATGGTGGCAAAGAAAGCTTGTACTAAACACAGCTTGTCTATATCTGGTTGTAGAAACTAGAAAGAGTGGTGCAATGTTGATATGCTGTATAACCCAGGGCAACATGCATGCAAATACAGAGTGAATGTGCGTGGTCATTAGGTAGCATGGATATTGCTGCTCCAGTATGTCGTATAATATGTCATAATGTGTGATGATTGCATACATGTTTGAAGTCAATGTGTGCAATGCATGACAGGATGATGAGGTTCTCACATTGAACTTGTAATGCCGGGTGATGGCGTGGACGCTGAGAGCCTGAAGCAGGAAGCAGCTGGCCATCAGGAGCAGCACAAGACGGCTCGATGGCTGCGGCACGGCCATACCGGCCGTCTGGAGTGCAGGCAGGCTGTGCAGAGGAAGGGGACCTGGCTGGACGACCGTGCTGCCTGTGAGTGACAGTACCGTGGATGGAATGACAGGGCAACGCGTGCTTATAATGGCCTTGCGGGGGGGAGGTTGGATGGAGGCTTTGAGGGCGGTGTTGGGTTTGTAGCTGCCATGTCGTTTTTAATTTTAGGTGGGGAAGCCTTGCTTAACAAGGCTGTGGTAGGAAATATGTAACAACACGTATGTAACATACAGATTGCATTTCTTCTTGATACATTCATCTCGATTTTGCCTGCAGCTGAGCACCACATTTCTTGAATCCCACATAAAGCTACTGCCTGGCTAGCTCCCTGTTGCTGACTTCCGTTCTACCTTCACTTGTTACGCACAACTAGCAGAATTTGCCAAAATACAATTGTATTTGCTATATACATCTTTAATGCTATGGTTGAAAATATAGATATATCTGTTTTACAATTGTAATAGTTGCAATATCTACATCTAATTAACATACACTGCGCCATTATAATTTGGCTGCATTTTATGTTTACATGGATTCAAATGGAATAGATACTAGCTGCATGAATGTCCCTTTCCATGGGTTGGCTGGCAGATGGCTTTCCCAAAACTACAACAGCTGGTCGATCAAAGCTACCACCACTAGTGCCCAACATCGATCCACGTATTTATGTACGTGCCTTTTTGATCTGGGGTTTGGTTCCCTGTGCTTGTCCCCTGCTACGTACTCCTCACTAACAAAAGCACTCGCGCTGATAATCAACTAGGTTATAGCCACTTAGCCAGTATCAATTAATCAATCATCGTGATCCTTCCTTCCATCACAGGGGAGTAGTAGTAGTAGTAGTAGTAGAAAGATTGATCCATCTTTAAGTAACTTGCAGCTCACATCCGTGTGTCTGTCTGAATGTCATACGATACAAGCAATGAAATGAAGCAACCCACACCCACATTGATACATGCATCTGAGTCTTGTAACACTTCTGGGCTGCACCACCCCTACGTACCTAGGCATAGGCAAAAGTCCTCTCTTAACTAACCAAACTATACACCTACCATGCAAAATAATTAAAGACAAGTCCTCTAATTTGTGGTAAACAGTAATCAAAATTACATTACCCGAATATGACAAGTTTAGTGGCGTGCAAAATCTGATACTATTATATGGAGTATGCATCAGGTCACTCTTAGCTCTGCAATTGCTAATCCTGGCTACACAATGGGCTAGCAGTACAACCAGTAGGCCATCACAGATTATTTGATTGCAAGACATGGGGGGAACAAGGGTTAAGTTCTACTCTATTCTGGCCCAGTTTGGAATGCGAAAACTTTTCTGGATTCTTGCTGGAATCGAACTGATTATGGTGAAATTCCAAAATAAGGCATGGAGTACTAAAAAACGATGATGGTGGTGTAATGTTGTAAACGCTCTACAAGGGCATTATAAATTCTCATAAACAGGAGAGAGAGAAAGAAAAAAAATCATCTGGACCTTAATCCAGTGGACCCTGCAACCATCAAATGTTTATTTGGACCTGTTGGACTCAAAAGATACCCTTTTAAGTCAAGAGTTGTTAAAGGTTGTGTGCGCAATTGCACATTAGCACTGGCTGCACACCTCCTCATTTGTTATTTCACACCACCGTATGGCCGGCCTGCATCCATCCCATAGCTTGGTAGAGTGCAGAACTTCACTAGTGATTGCAAATTACTCCATATTGTTTGTGCAGAAAGTAGTGGATCCCTCTCTCTCTCTCTCATTCTGTCTACAGGGGAATTAGGAGAGAGGGTAAACTTGCAACCACTTTTGGTGATGCTATGATGTGAAGCCTCCTGATGAAGTGATCGATCGTCGATCGATGTGTAGACTAGATTGATGCACAACGTTAAGTCGGTTTAATTTCTTCCATCTCTCTCTTTATTTTCTCTTGAAAGGAATGATCATTAATTAATTTGATTTCTTGGATGTTTCGGCCTCTAGAAGAGAGAGAGGAGCAGCAGCAGCAGCAGAAGCAGAGTAGCTAGATATATCAGTGGAATGGTCGATGGATCAAGTAGCTAGCTAGAGTTCGCAATGCGTCCTTGTCAGCTGTTGTGTACTGGCTAGATCATGGGTAGCTAGTAAGTGGTGCGTGCGCTTCAGCCTAATCAAGCTAGCTTTTTTTGTTCTTCTTTTTCTTGAGCTTAACTGAAGCATGCAATGCATTATATGAGAAGGGAATCCTGAGGGATGTGGCCGATGCTTCGATTGGATTAGATGGTACATTACCATTGCATCCTTTTCCTTTACATGTAGTTGGGAGGTGCCTGTCTAGGGTAGAGAGGAGAATACGATCGATATCGATGCACTCATGATGCCTGGCATAAGCATATATATTGATATACACATATATGATGCTATGATATGTAGTGCTTATTTTTTGCTTTCCTTTGATTCATTCAAAGCCAAGCCAGAGCTAGCTAGCCCATGCCCAACTGGCTGGCTTGTATGATATGGAAGAGATCGAATGCTTTTTTATTTGTTTATTTGCTTTTACTTTGCATTCAGGTGCACTATACCTTACAAAATTGTATTATATACTACATTACTTGTCCCTGTTGAAAAGAAGCAGCAGCACTTGTCGTGACTTTCACATCACGGGTATGCACCGTAAGCATTGCAATTGAAATGCCCCTGAATGCCTGCAAATGGTACGCACTTCATGAGTTTTTTTTTTCCTTCTCATTTACGCTATTTTTTATACAAAATAGTAAAACTTGTTTTCTTTTGTTCAAAATATAAAAAATAACATCTCTACTGCACTAATTTGCCGCGAAAGCCACGTGGTTCGCTCCTAGATCCTACAGCGGACTGGAAGCTCGGCAGATTGTCTGACGCTGTTCGGGAGAGGGACATATAGCTTTCCGTGGTAAATTAGGTTGATAAAGATATTTTTTATTTATTTATTTTAGACGCGGAGACTAGTTTTGATATATAAAAAATCTTTTATTTCAGCCGAAGACTCGACAGTTCATGTTGTTGCCCTCCATGGATGGCGAGCCTAAACTAAACTGCCCAACCTAAACTATACTATAGATTGATTATATATGGCGTGAAAGAAAAGTCTTCCACGTGCCAATACATAACATTCTAGCCTAGCCGGCCCTTGATCACTGCACCGTAATTCCGACATGACAACCAACAATATCTGGATATATTCTCGAGTACTGATGAAGAAGAAGAAGAAAAGAAACAAGAAAGGAGCTTAATTATGTATGGAGTGGAGTACTACTTTTGATGTGACCAACACAGCACTTGCCGTCACTGTTTCTGAACAACCTCGAATGTCGATCGATCCATCTCCGAGCTAGTGTAATTTTGTTATATTCGCGTACACTAGCAGCTAGTAGTCAGTACTCTGGACTGAATGTAGCTTATGGAACATGCAAGCTCAGAAATGCTTTAGAAAAGCTTATTGCACAATCATCCTACCCGTTTATTGGGGGAGCTTTGGGGGCGAGCTCAGCTTGGCCACGTCACCCCGATTCTCTGTGCCGTCCGATCTTGCGCTTTATTCCTCGGTGACCATCTTTTTTTTTTTGTTTCGAGGGCCAGCAATTCCTTCGCGTTCTCTTCTCCTCTCTAACCTTTCGCAACCCGGGGTAGGCATCTCCCTCTGCCATGGCTTCCACCGAAATCCCCAACCCAGACGCCGCCGACTCCAACCCTAACCCCGCCCCCTCGCTGTCGCATCTGCTCCCACCTATCCCCCTCCCCCCCTCCCACGCACGCTCATCGTCCCACTCCCCGAACTCCACCCCCACACGACTAAAATATCCCGACATCTTCACGCGAACCCCTCACCTCCTCTGCGCATCACGCCTCGCAGAAACCATTCCTGAGCTCCTCCTTCGCCCGCCTCCTCCCCTCAAACCGTCGCCTCGCCGGCCCACTTCTCGCCTGCTTCACCTCGTCCCGACTCCCTCCTCCTTCCCGGATTTGGTGATGGCACCTTCCGCTTCCCCAGCTTCGCCTCCTCCCGCACCCCTCCCGCCGCCGCTGTCCCCCGCGCCGGCTGTGGAGGAGGCGCCTGTTAGAAATACACCAAGTCTACTTAACGCAGAGAACAAAGTATGATACGGGGTCGCCCGATCTTCTCGACGTAGGATCAATATACTCACGTGTAGGCTCTCGAATCGTAGTGATCCTCCGTTGCCAATGCAAGAACGAACACTCTTTAATTCGCAAGAACACACGCGTCAGACTTCACGACCACCAAGCGAAGTCCTATCGCGCTCCCAATTCCCAGCGGAAAGGTTGAACGATCTCAATTAATAAGAACTCTCAATTTCCCCTATTGATGCATTGGCCATCAAGAAGAAGAAAGCAATTTGCTGTGTTTAATCTCAAATTATCGTCCCCCGTTACAAAGGAAGAACCGACGTACTTATGGGCGTTCCCTCCACATAACGCGACGGCCGGGCCTAGGGCGGCTAGTGGTGGTCTCGGTCAAGCCATAACAGTATTCAACTCCGATTCGGTCAAACACCACATGGCTCCTCTCCTATTCTTATCTCTAAACAATGTGGACTCTCTTGCTTTACAGTTGTTAACTTATTTGAATAACTAATACTTGATTAAATACAAGGCTTCCTTTTCATGTGTATGTATGCATGCGTGAGATTCACCAAGTGGTTGCTGCATACGTGAAGTCCCTTTTCATGTGCATGCATGTGTGGGATTTTCCTTGGTTGCATGGCCTTCTACCAGCTGCATGGTTTTGGAATTCTTCTTCTTGCCGCGTGAATCAGCCAAATGAATGTCTTCTTGCGTGCTAGCCTGGTGTTCCTCTAGTGCTTTGGTTCTGGTTCCTTCCTCTTTATATCTAAGTATACACAAAACACTAGAATTAGGCAGTAGCCAATTCTTATTAAAATTATGCTCGTTAAAGAACAAGTTCACCTGTTGTTGTAGTTCTTTTGCTCGTGCTCTTGTCATGGGACCTTTAGATATATCATGAATACTTGGAGTAGGGATGTCCTCATCATCCTCCCCCTCTTGAAAAGGAGTCGTCCTCGACTCTGTATCGTCTTGCCCAAAAAACGGTGATAAATCAGCAACATTAAAAGTGGTACTTACTGCATAGTCGTCTCCTGGAAGCTCAATCTTGTAAGCATTATCGTTGATCTTGGCAAGCACTTTAAAAGGACCATCACCACGGGGCATCAATTTTGATTTACGCTTCTCTGGAAAGCGTTCTTTGCGAAGATGAACCCATACTAAATCACCTGGTTCGAATATCATTTTCTTTCTAGTTTTGTTAGCTTTAGAAGCATAAGAACGTACCTTCGCCTCAATTACCTCTTTAGTCTTTTCATGAAGTTTCTTTACAAAATCAGCACGCTTAGAAGCCTCCATATTAGCACGTTCTTGTAAGGGAAGTGGCATCAAATCAAGTGGCGTGATTGGTTTGAAGCCATACACCACCTCAAATGGACACAATTGAGTAGTGGAATGCACCGCCCGATTATAAGCAAATTCCACATGCGGCAAACAGTCCTCCCACTCTTTTAGGTTCTTTTTAATCATTGTCCGCAGCAACATGGAGAGTGTACGGTTCACCACCTCTGTTTGTCCATCAGTTTGTGGGTGACAAGTTGTCGAAAAGAGTAGCTTTGTCCCAAGCTTAGCCCACAAAGTCTTCCAGAAATAGCTCATAAACTTTACATCACGATCTGAAACAATGGTGCGAGGTACGCCATGCAATCTCACAATTTCCCTGAAAAACAAGTTAGCTACATGCGACGCATCGTCGCTTTTATGACAAGGAATAAAGTGTGCCATCTTAGAAAATCTATCCACAACTACAAAAATAGAATCCCGACCCCTCTTAGTCCTAGGCAATCCCAAGACAAAGTCCATGCTAATATCTTCCCAAGGAGCACTAGGAACTGGAAGTGGAGTATACAAACCATGTGGATTGAGTTTAGACTTAGCTTTATGGCATGTAACACAGCGCTGAACAAACCTCTCAACATCTCGCCTCATCTTTGGCCAATAAAAGTGATCGGCCAACATCATGAAGGTCTTCTCCCGACCAAAATGTCCCATCATCCCCCCTGCATGAGATTCCTGCAATAATAGCAAACGCACGGAAGAATCTGGAACACATAACTTGTTAGTTCGAAATAGAAAACCATCATGGATATGATACTTGTCCCATCCTTTCCCATCTTTGCATTTAGAATATGGTCTTTGAAAATTCATGATCGAAGCATATAATGCTTTCAAACTCTCTAATCAGGAACCTTAACTTCCAATTGATTTAAAAGCACATTCTTTCTAGACAATGCATCAGCTACCACATTCTCTTTGCCTTTCTTGTATTTAATAATGTAGGGAAAAGTCTCAATGAATTCAACCCACTTAGCATGTCTACGATTCAGTTTAGCTTGGCCTTTCAAGTATTTCAAAGCTTCATGATCAGAATGAATGATGAATTCCTTAGGCCAAAGATAATGTTGCCAAGTCTCTAAAGCACGCACAAGAGCATATAATTCTTTGTCATAAACAGGATAATTCAATTGTGCACCGTTAAGTTTCTCACTAAAGTATGCAACAGGTTTTCTTTCTTGCATCAAAACACCACCAATACCTATTCCACTAGCATCACATTCAATCTCAAAAGTTTTAGTGAAATCAGGTAAAACAAGCAATGGTGCTTCAGTCAAACATCGCTTCAAGTCAGCAAAGGCTTTATCTTGTGATTCTCCCCATTCAAAAGCAACGCCCTTTTTAGTTAATTCATTTAATGGGGCAGCAATGGTGCTGAAATCTTTCACAAAACGTCGATAAAAACCAGCAAGCCCATGAAAGCTACGAATTTGACTAACATTAACAGGAGTAGGCCAATTTCGAATAGCTTCAACTTTAGAGTCATCTACTTCAATTCCATGAGCTGAAACAACATAGCCTAAGAACACCACTTTGTTTGTGCAAAAAGTACACTTCTCAAGATTGGCATACAATTGTTCAGTTCGTAGTACTTCTAGCACTTGTTTAACGTGTTCAACATGTTCTTCCAATGAGCGGCTATATATCAAGATGTCATCAAAATAGACTACCACAAATTTGCCAATGAAATGTCTCAAAACATGGTTCATTAATCGCATGAATGTACTAGGAGCATTAGATAAACCAAAAGGCATCACTAACCATTCATACAAGCCAAATTTTGTTTTAAAAGCTATCTTCCACTCATCACCATGTTTCATTCTAATTTGATGGTATCCACTACGCAAATCAATCTTAGAAAAGATAGTAGAGCCACTCAATTCATCAAGCATATCATCTAACCTAGGAATAGGATGACGATAACGAATGGTAATATTGTTGATAGCTCTACAGTCTACGCACATTCTCCATGTACCATCTTTCTTTGGAACAAGAATGACAGGAACGGCACAAGGACTAAGACTTTCGCGTACATACCCTTTTTCCATGAGCACGTGTACTTGCCGCTGAATTTCTTTTGTCTCCTCCGGGTTTGTGCGGTGCGTGGCGGTTGGGAAGTGGCGCTCCTGGTACCAAGTCAATTTGATGTTCAATGCCTCGAATGGGTGGTAAACCAGCGGGTACGTCCTCGGAAAGACATCCTCATAAGCCTGCAAAACTTGAGAAACCACACTAGGAAGGGAGGTTAAGTCATTAGTAGAAAGCAAAACATCTTTGTACAGCAATACAAAGTGCATCAAAGTGGGATCATCTTGTATCTCTCTCAAATCAGATTTAGTGGCTACCATGACTAACTTTTTCTCTCCCTCATCCTTTCTTTTTCCACTCAGTTTTAACTTGTGGCTCTCATTCGCCTTTTGTGGAATCACACTCTTTTGTTCCTTCCCTCTCTCATTCTCTACGTTCACCGCAATCTTTTGCATATTATCATTCACAATTTGAGAAGGAGTCAAAGGTCGCAATCTTATTTCTTTGTTATTCCACATGAACTTATAATGATTTGTTCTACCATCATGAATCACAGATCTATCATATTGCCATGGTCTTCCTAAAAGTAAGTGACAAACATCCATGGAAACAACATCACACTCCACAGTATCGCGGTAATTCCCAATCTGAAAACTAACATCAACAGTGTATCCAACATTCATAGAACCATCATTATTCAACCATTGAATTTGATATGGATGTGGATGTTTCTTGTATTTCAACCCAAGTTTAGTGCAAAGTTCTTTACTAGCTAAATTGTGGCAACTACCACCATCAATAATAACTTTGCAACACTTACCATCCTTACTCACCTGAGCCCGTGTTTGGAAAAGATTGCAACGCTGCTCATGAGTGGGTTTAGCTTGCACACTCAACACGTCGGTGCACACACAAGGCTAGGACCGACCTCGGGGTCACAATAATCATCTTCATGTGCCTCCTCCTTGTCTGTCTCATGTACATCTCCAAAGCTTCTAAAATCAGCAAGGGCCTCACCTTCCCCTTCGCTAGTAGAGTCATACTCTCCATTCTCCATTAACAACATAACCTTGTTATTTGGACAATCCCTTTGTATGTGACCTCGTCCAAGGCATTTGAAGCATTGGATGGCACTACTTCTTCTTTGTAGAACCCATCAAGACGAGGTAGAAGGTCTTTGGATTTTTCTTGGCAATGGGTGTTGTTGCATTTTTCCCTTTGGTGCAACATCGTACTAGGAGCAAAGCGCTACAGTTGATTAGTTTTAAAAGAATTGAAGCGGGATGCGGGTTTACCTCCTGTAGGTCTTTGAGCGGGTGTATATGATGATGATCTTGTTGCTCTCATATCTTGTTGCACTTGCCTTTCAGCCTTGGTTGCTTGATGCACCAACTCCACCATGTTGTTATAGGGCTGAAATTCGGTGATGCGCTTGATGGGAGGGTGCAAACCAGCAAGGAAACGAGCCATTGTTTGTTCTTCTTGCTCAAATATATTAGCTCGAATCATGGCCATCTCCATCTCTTTATAATAGTCCTCCACCGTGAGAGTTCCTTGCTTCATTTCTTTGCAATTTATCAAATAAATCACGTTTGTAATGTTTAGGAACAAACCTCGCTCTCATGTGATACTTCATCTCTTCCCATGTAGCGATGGGAGGTTCATTGTATTCTCTCCTTTGATTTTGAACTTGTTCCCACCATATGAGTGCATATTTGTCAAATTCAAGTGCAGCCATGTGTATTTTCTTCGCCTCGGAGTAGTTGTGCATACGGAACACCTTGTCCACCTTGAGCTCCCAAGTGAGGTAATCTTCGGGATCATGTGTACCTGAAAATGTTGGCATAGTAAATTTAAGCTTACCAAATTTCTCTTCATTAGGTCGTTCATTGCCGTAGCGGTGTCGACGGTGGTATCCATCATCGTAGTGGTACAAGTCGTCGTCGTCGAAGTGAGGTGCTCCCCCACCTCGGCCTCCATGCCCACGACCCCGCCCGGGTCCTTGGGCGCCTTCCCCACCTCCTCTCCCAGGTGGAGGTGGCCGTATGGCTTGTGCCACCACACGGTCTCGCCGTTGTCGAGCATCCTGGGCGACTCGTGCAGCGACCTCCTCATCTCGTGGAGGTGGTAGATGCACACCATCTTCTTCTTGCTGCTGACGAAGTGCCCGCACAACATCAGTCACGATGCCCGTACGCAACACATTCATTTGTTGGTTGAGCTCAATGCGGAGATCCTGCATGTCCGCCTTGAGTTGGTCCCCCATTGCAGTGGTGCCAGCTACAAATTCTTGTTGTAATGTACTTCTCAATGCCTGATGTTGGAAGCGAGTCACCGGGGCATTAAGATCAACAACATGCTCCTCACCATAGTTATCTTCTTCACCTGACATGGTTAGGTTGTGCAAAAGAAAACACAAACAGCAAGAATGTATATGGATTAGTAAAATTCACTCAATCTCTCTTTTCTCTCCCAAGTAAGGTTCTTACCTTTCCGAAGTGAATTAAGGCCAAAAGAAACTTACACTTGGTAGAAGCTACAATAGCAAAGTGATGATCAAGCGAATATAAGAGTGTTCACAGTTGCACAACAACGGTTATTTGGTGGAGCTTGGTATGGATGTGTATATCCTAGCAATCTGAAATTCTTGCTGTTGTAAAGCTACGTAATAATCCAAGCTAGAATATTTTGCCTAAGTGCTGATCTAAAAGGTTTAAGTGAAGTATATGAACGCACACGCAAAGATTAATGTGACTCAATGCAAACAAAGGAATGAGCTAGTGAGATACAATCTGAAATTAAGATAAAAACTAGCTCGTTTTGCACCAAGCACTAGGAGAGACGCTAGCCAATTGCAATAATATGAATATAAAGGCACAAGATTGCTCAAAATATGTAAGTACACAGTCTGAAAATTTGGTTGGCTAGAGAATTTGCAATGCTTGTTCAGACGGCCGAACTGAGTGTATATATATATATATTTTTATTATTGCCAACCGAAAGGAGTAATTCAGTTGCTTTTGTTTGTTTTTTTTTTTATATGTGAAACCACGGCTTTTGTTGGTGGTGGTGGCGCTTTTTTTTTTTTTTTTTTTTGGCCCGTTGAACAAAAATGGATTTTCTTCTCTTTCACTCCAAACGCCAAACTTTCAGATAAAGCGCAAATACTTATAAGAGCAGCCCCTTTAAAGCAATTATCAAGACTAGTCTCAAGATGAATAAAAGATATAAGTGAGGCTCACTAACAAGACTCTGTTTCCAGTGATGCAGCAATTTTGAAGGTTCCAACGAGAAACAGAAGACCACTTGAGGGCACCGACATCACAAGCAACAAGCAGCCGCAATTCCGATGGACAAACACAGAGGTTATGGCCAAGTAGCAGATAGCTGTTCAGCCGGTGTGACTTGTGATTGCAACTAGATTATACGTGGTGCAATGCTCTGGACTAACAGCACAAAAGGAGTTGTGTGATTTAATCCAACCGAACACCTTCTGGTCAGCAGCACAAAGGAGTTGGTGTGATGTCAAATCAAACAAAGACAATCAGTGAAAGTTTTCTTTCGGCCAAACACAGATCGGTTCGGTGATGTGCCAACCCACAAGAAAGCGTGCGGCCGAACAACAATAGATGCAATTTTTTTTTTTGGTTTACGTGGACACAACGATTAAGTTACGCAAAAGAACACGACGATCAGCACTAAACAAAAATTCTAATGGACTAAAACCTAACTAAACTCACAAAAAAAAACAGATGCAAAACTAGGGTTTGGAATTTTTGTATTGCAATTTTCGGTTTATGGACTCTAGGTATTAAGAACAGCAAATAAAATCAATCTAATCTAGGGATAAGTAATCCTACCGAGTCAACCGCGCTCTGATACCAGATGATACGGGGTCGCCCGATCTTCTCGACGTAGGATCAATATACTCACGTGTAGGCTCTCGAATCGTAGTGATCCTCCGTTGCCAATGCAAGAACGAACACTCTTTAATTCGCAAGAACACACGCGTCAGACTTCACGACCACCAAGCGAAGTCCTATCGCGCTCCCAATTCCCAGCGGAAAGGTTGAACGATCTCAATTAATAAGAACTCTCAATTTCCCCTATTGATGCATTGGCCATCAAGAAGAAGAAAGCAATTTGCTGTGTTTAATCTCAAATTATCGTCCCCCGTTACAAAGGAAGAACCGACGTACTTATGGGCGTTCCCCTCCACATAACGCGCACGGCCTGGGCCTAGGGCCGGCTAGTGGTGGTCTCGGTCAAGCCATAACCGTATTCAACTCCAGTTCGGTCAAACACCACATGGCTCCTCTCCCTATTCTTATCTCTAAACAATGTGGACTCTCTTGCTTTACAGTTCATTAACTTGTGAATAACTAATACTTGATTAAATACAAGGCTTCCTTTTCATGTGTATGTATGCATGCGTGAGATTCACCAAGTGGTTGCTGCATACGTGAAGTCCCTTTTCATGTGCATGCATGTGTGGGATTTTCCTTGGTTGCATGGCCTTCTACCAGCTGCATGGTTTTGGAATTCTTCTTCTTGCCGCGTGAATCAGCCAAATGAATGTCTTCTTGCGTGCTAGCCTGGTGTTCCTCTAGTGCTTTGGTTCTGGTTCCTTCCTCTTTATATCTAAGTATACACAAAACACTAGAATTAGGGCATAAGCCAATTCTTATTAAAATTATGCTCGTTAAAGAACAAGTTCACCTGTTGTTGTAGTTCTTTTGCTCGTGCTCTTGTCATGGGACCTTTAGATATATCATGAATACTTGGAGTAGGGATGTCCTCATCAAAGTAGCACAGAGAAGTGTTTCTTATTTTTGTTTGATCATGGCATTTAAAACAATGCTTCACAGTACATGGGGTTTTATACTGCTAGAAAGGACGTGACTTCTGATCAGGAGACGCATCACTTGGGAAGTAATGCATTGTTTCACTTTATTACAACTGCACTAACTGCATCAAGTCTCTAACTACACGAGGTTTAACTAACAAATCACTCCCTAAACCTTTGTGCACTACATTTCGGCAACGTCGATCTTAGCCCGAAGCTCCTGGAACTTGACGCGTCCCAGCGCCTTAGTCAAAATGTCATGGCGCCCTTGATGTTGATGTACTCGATCTCAACTCGTCCATCTTCAATGCACTCCTGAATGAAATGGTACCTTGTATCTATATGCTTACTCCGATCGTGGAAGACATGATTCTTGCTGAGGGAAATCGAAGACTTGTTGTCCACCTTGAGCACAATGCGGCTGGCCTCTTTGTTCTGCAGTTCACCAAGGAGACGAGCGAGCCAGATGCCTTGACAAGCCGCCGTTGTAACGGCGATGTACTCTGCTTCACAGGAGGATAGTGCCACAACCTTCTGCTTTTGTGACTGCCAACTGATGAGGCTCTGGCCAAGGAAGAACAGAACGCCGGTGGTACTCTTGCGGGTATCGACATCTCCCGCCATGTCGCTGTCGCTGTAGCCGACCAGCAGGGGCTGTTGTGTCCTTCTCGTGTACCGGTACCTGAAGTTCCGTGTGCCGGTGATATAGCGGAGTATGTGCTTCACGGCTGCCAAGTGTTCAGTGGTAGGAGCCTCCATGAAACAGCTCACGTACCCCACCGAGTATGCGATGTCCGGCCGTGTGTGTACAAGGTACCGGAGACTGCCGATGATGCTCCGGTATGTCGTAGCATCCATCAAAGGGGCGGTGCTCACCTTGCTTAATTTGAACCTTGGTTCCATCGGCACATGGCAAGCGTTGCACCCTTCCATGCCACTCTTCTCAATAATCTTTGTGGCATATGCAGCTTGGTTCAAGGTGATGCCATCGGCGGTTTGCTTGACTTCAATGCCGAGGTAGAAGCTGAGCAATCCCAGGTCACTCATCTTGAACAGCTTCATCATCTCTTCCTTGAATCTCGTGATCTCCTTCGGATCGGTGCCAGTGATGATCAGGTCGTCGACGTACACTCCCACAAGAAGCCGTGCAAGACCGTCGCCGCGTGCGTACACAGCGTGCTCGGATGAGCTCTTGTGGAATCCAAGTGACACCAGGCAGTTGTCAAGCTTGGTATTCCATGCACGAGGTGCTTGGCGTAGGCCGTAGAGCGCCTTGTCGATCCTGAGCACCTTGCATTCCTTCCCTTCGACGATGAATCCGGGAGGTTGTGTGATGTAGACTTCCTCTTGTAGCTCGCCATTGAGGAATGCCGTCTTCACATCCATGGGGTGCACCGGCCACCCTTCGTGTGCAGCAAGGGCGATCAACAACCGGACAGACTCGAGGCGCACCACTGGCGCGAACACTTCCTCAAAATCCACTCCCTGTCGTTGGACGTAGCCCTTTGCAACAAGCCGCGCCTTATGCTTGAGGACGTTACCGTGCACGTCCTTCTTCACCTTGAAGACCCACTTTAGGCTGATCGGTCGATGGCCTGATGGGAGATCGATGAGGCGCCATGTGCGGTTCTCCTCGATGGATGTAATCTCATCAAGCATGGCTTGGCGCCAATTGTGGTCGAGCTCTGCCTCAGCAAAAGTGCTTGGTTCCTCGCCTGTCAGAAGATGCAGCTCCTCAGCCGCAGTCGTGTCATAGATGCTTGCCAAAGTGCGATAACGTCGTGGAGCGTCGACAGTGGTGGCGTCGAACATATCGGTGTCGTTGGAGGGAGGCGAGACGAACTCAACCCCTCCTCTGACTGTAGGCGTGCACTATTCGCCACCATGTGCTAGCGTCAGTGGATCTGATGTTGGTGCTGGATCTTGTGCACCCGACGATGGACGTACATCACTGTCATGTGCCGCCGAGGACGAAGAAACTGCATCCGACTGTGCAACCGGTATGTGATAGATAGGGAATTCGACGGTGAATCCAGCGTCAGTATGTGTCATACCTGACTCACCATGCGCGCCCCAGTCCCATTGAGCTGCTTCGTTGAAGACCATATCACGTGTCACATGCACGTGCTCACCGATGGGGTCGTAGACACGGTATGCCTTCGATCCGGGCTCGTAGCCGATAAAAACCATCGGCGTGCTACGATCGTCGAGCTTGCCGAGATGTGGCTTGACCACCTTGACGTGCGCCACACAACCAAACGTGCGGAAGAAGTGCACGTCTGGCTTGTGTCCATGCCAGGCCTCGTATGGCATCATGCCATCGACGTTCTTCGTCGGAGACCGGTTGAGCAGGTAGACGGCCATCATGACCTCCTCGCCCCAAAACAGCCCTGGCATGCCCTTTGCCTTCAATAGACTTCGTGCCGTCGCGATGACAGTCTGGTTCCGGCGCTCCACGACACCGTTTTGTTGCGGCGAGTACGGTGCCGTGACATGCCGGGCGATGCCGAGATCGGCGCAGTATGCACCAAAATCCACCGAGGTGAACTCTCCGCCACGGTCCGTGCGGAGTATGCGTAGCTTGCGGCCAACTTCGATCTCAACACTGGCCTTGAACCGCTTAATCGTGGCTGTCGCCTCATCCTTCGTCTTCAACAGCGTTAGCCACATGTAACGGCTATGATCGTCGACGAGGAGGAGGAAGTAGTGTTTTCCCCTTGGCGTAGCCGGCGTGACCGGCCCACAAAGATCGTCGTGTACGAGGTCAAGTAGACCCTCGGCACGGTACTTGGCTGCCTGAGTGATGAGGACATCACTTCTACTGATACGAACACTCCTCATGTGCAAGGTCCAATTACTCGAGCACGTGCTCGTCAACTTATTTATCAGGTAAATTCGTTTCTAGGGCTGAGTGTATTATTTGAGAACTCTATGATGCTGCCTAACGGAGATGATTTACTTGTACTTAGGAATCTAGGACTACGACAAGTTCAAGAAGGTCTACGACCAGTTCCACAGGGTCTACGACCACTTCAAAAAGGCTTACGACCAGAGATAACATGGACTCCTCAAGACCATTATAGAACCAGTCCTACGACCAGGTCTTCGACCAGAGATACGTGACCTGAATAGTGAATAAGGTGCTGCATCACCGTTTTGGCCTAATATGGTCTTGTAAGCGTGTCGAGGTCGGAGTTCAGGTAGTGTACGCCTCTTCCCGCGACCGCATGACCCTAATAAGTCGACCTCCTCACGTCCCCCTATATATATACAGCAGCCGTCATAGTTTAACGTGGGTTTTTCTTTGAGATTATTACGCTTAGCGATCTCGCAAGACGTTCGGTTGAGGAACCCCACATTGTGAGCTTCATCTATATTCGCAATACAATATCAGATTGCATCTTCTACTTTCTTGCTTGTGTTCTCGATTGGTTCCTATCATTGGTAACACAATCTGCGAGAATGCATTTTTCCATTGGTTCCTATCATGATGTTGTTGATTTCGACGTGGTACCTATGCAAGTCTGTTCTCTTTTATTAGGTCGTCCATGGGAATTTGATACCGATGCAACTCATCATGGTAGAAGTAATAAATACTCTTTTATGCACAAAGGAAAGAAAATAACTTTACTACCTTTGTCGCCTACTGAGATTGTGAATTGTGATAAAGAGTTAGCTGGAAATGAGAAGAAAGAACTTGAACATGAATCTGAAAATCAGCAAGTAGTGAAGAATATTTTCCCACCTAAGAAAGAGCGGTTAGCACCTAGTTCTAAGACTGAGAGAATTAAATTAAAGGGTTGTGTCTTGCTTACAACCAAATCTGATCTTGCTGAAATTTTTGATAATGAGCTGCCATGCTATGCTTTGATATGCAAAAATGCTTTATATTCACTTGAGGATATATCTAGCTCTTTACCTCCTGCTATTGCTAACCTTTTGTAGGAGTATGTGGATGTATTTCCAGCTGAGATGCCCCTGGGATTACCACCTATTCGATGAATTGAGCATCAAATTGATTTGATCCCTGGAGCGACTTTGCCAAACCGTGCTGCATATAGGACCAATCCAGAGGAGACTAAAGAAATTCAGCGACAAGTCCAAAATCTTTTGGACGTGGGTACGTAAGAGAAAGCCTTAGTTCTTGTGCTGTTCCTGTCCTTTTGGTTCCTAAGAAAGACGATAGTTGGCGTATGTGTGTTGATTGCAGAGCCATTAATAATATTACCATAAGGTATCGTCATCCTATTCCTAGGCTAGACGACATGCTTGATGAGTTGAGTGGTTCTATTATTTTCACACAGATTGACTTGCGGAGTGGTTACCATCAGATTAGAATGAAATTGGGAGATGAATGGAAAACTGCTTTTAAAACTGAGTTCGGACTATACGAGTGGTTAGTGATGTCTTTTGGTTTAACTAATGCACCTAGCACTTTCATGCGTTTGATTAACGAAGTTTTACGTTCTTTCATTGAAAAATTTATGGTAGTTTATTTTGATGATATTCTGATCTATAACAAGTCATATGAAGCACACATGGATCATTTACGTGCTGTTTTTAATATTTTGAGAGATGCACGTTTGTTTGGTAACCTTGAGAAGTGCACCTTTTGCACGGATCAAGTCTCTTTTCTTGAATATGTTGTTACTCCACAGGGTATCGAAGTTGATCAAGCTAAGATCGTCGCTATCCAGAGTTGGCCGCCTCCTAATACGGTCACACAAGTGCGGAGTTTTCTAGGGCTCGCTGGTTTCTATCGGCAGTTTGTTCGGGATTTCAGCACCCTCGCTGCACCGCTGAATGAGCTTACAAAGAAAGGAGTCCCTTTTACTTGGGCCACCATACAACAACAAGCTTTCGACGCTCTCAAAGATAAGCTAACACACGCTCCTTTGCTTCAACTTCCCGATTTCAGCAAGACTTTTGAATTAGAATGTGATGCTAGTGGCATAGGTCTTGGTGGTGCGTTAATTCAAGAAGGAAAACCTGTTGCTTGCTTTAGTGAAAAATTAAGTGGTCCTAGTTTGAACTATTCTACCTATGATAAAGAATTATATGCTCTAGTTCGAACTTTGGAAACATGGCAACATTATTTATGGCCCAAAGAGTTTGTAATACATTCTGATCATGAATCTTTGAAGCATATTCGAAGTCAAACCAACCTGAACCGCAGACATGCTAAGTGGGTTGAGTTCATTGAGTCTTTTCCTTACGTCATTAAATATAAAAAGGGCAAAGAAAATGTGATAGCTGATACTTTGTCTAGGAGATATACCATGCTTTCACAACTTGACTTCAAAATCTTTGGATTAGAGACAATAAAGGAGCAATATGTGCATGATGTTGATTTTAAAGATGTATTGCTAAATTGTCAAGAGGGAAAGAGTTGGAATAAATTTGTGGTGCATGATGGGTTCGTGTACCGTGCTAACAAGCTATGCATTCCAGCTAGCTCCGTTCGTCTTTTGTTATTCTGAGGCGCATGGAGGAGGATTGATGGGTCACCGGCGTGAAGAAGACCGAGGACATTCGGCCCACCACTTTTATTGGCCAAAGATGAGGCGTGGCGTCGAGCGCTTCATTACCATTGCACCACGTGCCAAAAAGCTAAGTCACGACTTAATCCTCATGGTTTATACATGCCTCTTCCTGTTCCAAGCATACCTTGGGAAGATATTTCTATGGACTTTGTTTTAGGGCTTCCTAGAACAAAGAAGGGGAGGGATAGTATTTTTGTTGTCGTGGATAGATTCTCTAAGATGGCTCATTTTATACCATATCATAAAAGTAATGATGCTTCAAATGTTGCTGATTTATTCTTTAAGGACATTGTTCGGTTGCATGGTATTCCGAATACGATAGTTTCAGATCATGATGCTAAATTTCTTAGTCATTTTTTGAGAACCTTGTGGGGTAAGTTGGGGACTAAGTTGTTATTTTCCACTACTTGTCATCCCCAAATCGATGGGCAAACTGAGGTTGTCAATAGAACATTGTCCACTATGCTAAGGGTTGTGCTTAAAAAGAACTTAAAATTGTGGGAGGACTGCTTGTCTCATGTGGAGTTTGCTTATAATCGTTCGCTGCATTCTACCACAAAGAAGTGTCCTTTTGAGATTGTTTATGGATTCATTCCTCGTGCACCTATCGACTTGTTACCTCTTCCAGCTTCGGAGAAAGTAAATTTTGATGCTCAACAACGTGCTGAGTTGATACTAAAAATGCATGAGACAACGAGAGAGAATATTGAGATTATGAATGCTAAATATAAAATTCTTTGGTAGTCGGGGGCGCAAGCATGTTTCTTTGAACACAGTGATCTTGTGTGGTTACACTTGCGTAAAGAACGATTTCCTGAATTAAGAAAGTCTAAACTCATACCACGTGCAGATGGTCCTTTTAAAGTTCTTGAACGTATTAATGATAATGCATATAAGTTAGACTTGCCTGCAGATTTCGGGGTTAGTTCCAGTTTTAACATTGCAGATTTGCGGCCTTTCTTGGGCGCGGAGGATGATCTTGAGTCAAGGACAACTCCAATTCAAGAAGGGGAGGATGATGATGACATCACTTCTACTGATACGAACACTCCTCATGTGCAAGGTCCAATTACTCGAGCACGTGCTCGTCAACTTATTTATCGAGTAAATTCGTTTCTAGAAATTTGAGTGTATTATTTGAGAACTCTATGATGCTGCCTAACGGAGATGATTTACTTGTACTTAGGAATCTAGGACTACGACAAGTTCAAGAAGGTCTACGACCAGTTCCACAGGGTCTACGACCACTTCAAAAAGGCTTACGACCAGAGATAACATGGACTCCTCAAGACCACTATAGAACCAGTCCTACGACCAGGTCTTCGACCAGAGATACGTGACCTGAATAGTGAATAAGGTGCTGCATCACCGTTTTGGCCTAATATGGTCTTGTAAGCGTGTCGAGGTCGGAGTTCAGGTAGTGTACGCCTCTTCCCGCGACCGCACGACCCTAATAAGTCGACCTCCTCACGTCCCCCTATATATATCTGGGTAGTCATAGTTTAACGTGGGTTTTTCTTTGAGATTATTACCTTAGCGATCTCGCCGCGTTCGGTTGAGGAACCCCACATTGTGAGCTTCATCTATATTCGCAATACAATATCAGATTGCATCTTCTACTTTCTTACTTGTGTTCTCGATTCGCATGCAGGAGATAGACTTCTTGGCGAGGTCAACCGCGTTCGGCACGATTGATAACCAAGGGAGCAGTGGTGTAGTGATTGCGGGAGGTTTGATCTGTTCTGGCCGGAACCTCCGGATCATCAACGTCGAGTTCTCCACAATCAACTTATCAGTACCTTTCGGAAGATCGGGCCATAGACTCATCACTGAGGGAATGACGCGCGCTGCTTCTTTCCTGCAAGACAACTGTCACAAATCTGGTCGACATGGTCAATCTTTGGCAGTCCTCGCACCATGTCGTGGCGAGCCAACCTCCGAAGTGCATCGAAGTTGAGGTGGCCGTAGCGTGCGTGCCACCTCCAGGCGATGTCGTCGTGACGTACTACCAGGAAAATAGGATGTGCAATGTCCAGAGTAACAATATATAGCCTGTTTCGGCCATGGTTCAACTTGGCAAGGAGGCGGCGTTGTCGATCTCGAATCTGGAGAACACCGTGTTCGATCAGCACTTGACAGCCGTTCTTGTCTAGTTGCCCAAGACTGATGATGTTGCTTTGCAGATGAGGGATGTAGTAGACGTCGGTAAGCGCGCGGTGTTCGCCGTTCTCGCACATGAACAGGATTGTGCCGCGCCCTTGGATGTTGACCACGGAGCCCTCGCCAAACTTGACGGTGCCCGTGACGTCGGTGTCGAGCTCCGCGAAGACGCTCTTGTAGCCCGTCATGTGGTTACTGGCACCGGTATCGAGGAACCACGAGTCGTCGCAGTGGTCGTCCTCGCGTCCAAGGTGGACTTGAGCTCATTCCTCGTTCAGCGTGACATGCTCAGTGATGGTGCTTGCTTGCGTCATCAGTAGTGTCGGCTCGTCATCGTCGACCTTTACCAAATTGGCGCGTTCCTTACGCACCCGGCGTGGCTCACGGCAATTCCTAGCGAAATAACCCATCTTGTTACAATTGTAACATTTTACCTTGGTCGTGTCGCGTTCTCCAGAGTTGTCGCCGTCCTTAGTTTCGTGACCTCGGTTGTCGTTTTGGCCGCCGTCGCCAGATGAGCCCCGGGCCTGCTCACGCTGACATACGTGAGTAGCCCACTCCTCCTCCGTGAGGAGCAGACGGCTCCCTGACTCTTGCGCGTCGTCGAGGCCGTAGTGTTGCTCCACTGAGCGCAGCCGGCCTGTCAGTTCTAAAATCGTCATCGTACTCAGATCGAGTAGCGTCTCGATCGCGATTGCTACCTGCGTGTAACGAGGGGGCACTACCCAGAGAAACTTCTGGACCACCTTCTCCTCGGTGATGGCGTCCCCGAGCGTGTGCAGATTGTTAACAAGCCCCGTTATGCGCATGGTGAACGCATCCATGGACTCCCCATCTTTGAAAGAGATGTCCTCGAATTCCTTCCGCAACTTCTGGGTGTTAGCCTCGCGCACACGCTCCACTCCAATCCTCATCAGCTTGATGGCGTCCCATGCTTGCTTTGCCGTGTCCTTCACGGCAAGCGTCGCGAGCATGTCAGGTGGGACGGCGCGGAGGATTGCCGAGAGCGCCATGCGATCATCGCGGAAAGAAGCATCCCCGGGGTCGATCGCCTCCCAGAGCCCTTGCGCTTGGAGATTGACGCGCATTACAAGCGCCCACTCGGTGTAGTTAGTGTTAGTCAATATTGGGTAGACGACCGTGCCGCTGGATTCCCTCATGACGCGCTCCTGCACCAATGGCTCACGTCCACCCCTCCGTGTCCTGCTTCGCCCTCGAAATCTCGGTGGAGAGCGTGAGCCAGACTGGGACTGCATGTCTTCGTTGGCCATGGTCGCCAGAGCTCTGATACCAAATGTTAGAAATACACCAAGTCTACTTAACGCAGAGAACAAAGTAGCACAGAGAAGTGTTTCTTATTTCTGTTTGCTCATGGCATTTAAAACAATGCTTCACAGTACATGGGGTTTTATACTGCTAGAAAGGACGTGACTTCTGATCAGGAGACGCATCACTTGGGAAGTAATGCATTGTTTCACTTTATTACAACTGCGCTAACTGCATCAAGTCTCTAACTGCACTAGGTTTAACTAACAGCGCCCAGGGTTCGGAATGACAAACTCCGCACCACCACAGCTGGGCGCCTCCTTCGTCCGTCTCCTTCCCTACAACCGTCGCTTCACCCGCATCACCTTGTCCCCGACTCTCTCCTCCTTCCCGGATTTGGGGGCAGCACCTTCCGCTTCCCCGGCTTCTCCTCCTCCCGCACCCCTCTCGCCGTCGCCGTCCCACGTGAGGAGGCGCCCAGGGTTCGGAATGACAACCTCCACACCACCGTGGTGGGGTTCGTCCCCGATGCGCAGGAGTGCGGGGTGGTGGCGCTGCGCGAAATTGACAAATCGCTGCGGCCAAAAGGGTGGGATTTTTCGAGCTTTCGGGGGTAGTTTCTTTGGGAGGATCTTGTCTGGGCCTGGGTTCTGACGGGATGTTGTGTCCACAGGTTGTGCAGCTGTTCGAGCTTATGAGGAAGCAGGAGGTGACACGAATCAGTGCTCAGCCATGGCGACGAGGTGTGCCGCCGGGGCCGATCTGTCCACCGAACGCCCCCGCAAACGAGCGAGGTTTGGCTGAGACACGGAGCCAGCGACCAAGGTAAACACTATTTCCCCACCCTTTATGCTCTCGGATATGCCGTTTGCGACATTTTTTTTGTCTTGATTTGGTCTCTTCAGAAGATGATTCGCTGCAAATTGTAGATGATTTCATAAGTTATAGCATAATACAGTTCTATCTTGCAGAGACATGGTTCGTGTAGATCTTGCTCCCGTCCAAGTTGTATTTACCGGGAAAAGGATCGGAACATATTCACATTTTGAAGTTTTCTACATGACCATTCTGTGGCATACATGTTTGGATTTTCTATAACAGAAATCCACAGTGGTTTTTTAATTCATTTGACTGTTGGAAAGGGTAAAAAGACAAAAATACCCTGAGTGTTACCTTCAATCACCCTTAACTGTCTATAGTGTCAAGAATGGCATTGCTATTCACACATTTACAATATGTTTGCTACTTGACAGCAGAAGGAAGCAAACTGGATTTAATGATTATTGTGTTATAATATGAGTTTTCACTATCCTTGTCTCAAACTATGGTTGCATGCTTTTAAGCAATTATATATTAAAGACAGGAATGTTCAAACCTAATTCAGTACTGTTGAGAAAGCTAGATATTATTTTGACCCACAGGTTAGGTATGGCTCACTGCACACTGGACAGGAAAACTATATCGCTTAAAGCAAAACATCACAATCACAAAAAGAGAAACGACAAACCACATTTGCGTTACATTTGCATGCTATAAAACTGCATCTGTTTCTACTGAACCGTCTTTCAAAAATCAGTTGTACTTCTTCTTCTTCTTCTTCTTTTTTTTATTTTTTTTTTATCGCGGATCCTTTTACTCTGAACAAGTGCCAAATTGCTTACCGCTGAAATTCATAATTTTGCTATTTTTAAGATTTAATTGATGCTCTTCGTTTCATCTGTTTCTGACAAATAAAGCAATGCAAAACACACTTTCCCATGGGAACTGCAGTAGAAATAGCTTGCAACAAACAAACAAACAATGACCCAAATGCTCTTCCGCATCGGTAGTCCTTCCGAACTCGCACCCCGCCATTCATTCACTGGTGGAGTTCGTCGACCGCGTACGGCGTTTAGGGCAACCGAAGCAGCTGCCGCGTGCTCTCGAACCGCTCGACTCAACAAGAACTCCTCGGTTAATGTGAATCAACAAGCAACAAACAGGATGTGAGAATGAGAGGGGGTTCAAATTCAATGCAGTTCCCACGCAAATCATGTCTCAATGCTGTAAGTCATTACACATACTGCTCGACTCAGCCTAATCAAGCATTCAAGCGTACGACTTTTATCAGTTGGTTCAGTAAAACATCAGAAAGGAAAAGAAACACTGCTCAAACACGAGGTGTGCCTATTTCGGTTTGGAACTGACCCAACAACAGGTGTTAGTCTTGGGCCCAAAACACTTACGGTGAGACTCTTTGCAAGTGTTTATTGGCCCAGGCTTTTGTTTAGACCATTCGGCTCATAATCTCTACAGGCACTCGAGCCTCCACAGTCCACAGGCTTTCCGTTCACTGTAATCTATCCCACCGCCGTCTCCAATGGCGCTCGGCGGAGAAGGGCAAAGCAGACACCGGCGGTCACCGGCGATTTCCCCACCACAACCCGCTCAGAAACTCGTCCGTCTCCGATGCAATCTGCATGGATTCCGGCAGGTCAGCACACCCTAGCGAAATTGCAACTTTTCCGTGTGAGATGAAGTGCGTGCTTTTCCATTTTCTGTGTGCAAGAAAACAGTACTTAATTTGCTTCCCAAACCGGGAACTCATCGACTAAAATCTGACGAATCTTGTTTCAGAAAAATACGATGAACCACCGAATCGGCTTTAGGCTGAGGAGCGGTGATCAGAATGACCCTACACCGCGGTCCACCACACCACCTCACGGAGGCACAATTTGCAAAGAGAGTACGTGGAGTTGGTGGATGTTGCTAGGAATAGTGCTTGTATTATCGGAAATTGATAAATTTAGTATATATCTGAGAGGCAGATTCTGAGATAAGGAAATCAAATTATATCTAGAGTCCTACTCTAACACATATATATATCTCTAACATATATATGTCTAACAGATGTAACTGTTATCAAAATTAAGTATGATGCGGAGGTAATCTCTGCTGTTATTTAATATTTCACTTACTCTCTTTAATAAAAATTTAATTTATTTAAAATGCTAAGTCATAGGGATTTGTATTTATAATAATTGAAAATATTGCTTTAGCAAATAAAAGAACCTGAGTCAGTAGATTTCGTTGCACATCTTTGGTAGATTGGCGATGAATCGGTGGATCGGTGTCTTGCTGCGACCCGACACCATGATTGCGTTGGCGAAATCTGAGAGGAATTGAGCTAAAATTCGAGTCCTCAAATTTGCTGTTGTTCGGCTACCGGTGTGTTGGGTCTCTGGTAATGTAGCAAGCTGTACATGATGCGTCAATTTCAATTTCTACTTATGCCGCACTTAAACAGGGTTTCAAGGATTTTACGTTTCTTATTGAGCTTGATCTGTCAAACAACAATGTAATAGTGCTCCCACCAGAGCTGGTACATTGTTGGCTTTAATAGCTGGCCTAACTTGATAATTCTTTCCCAGTCTATGATACTTCCCTATGGTTCTTCTGTTTTTATTAACTACTAATAGGTACTTAATTAGCTGGTCTGATGTTATATGATTTCTTTAGGAGTAAACTTTATTTAAGCAAACTATGTTGCCCAATTAATCTTTTGCCATTGATACTTCGGAATATAGCGGGTTCACTATATTGCCGTATTTTCTTGGTATAGAATTTCTTTTTGTCTTTGTTTTTGTTCAATATCTCTAATGTATGGCTAACATCTCATTAGAGTTGGTTTGGTTCACCATTATGATTGATGTATAACATCACTAACCGTTCCTCGGCACGCTCGCAGCCGCCTCTCGTGGTCATGTCCACCCTTATAGGCAACCACATATTCATATAAGGTCACGTAACACAGGGATTACATTACATTAGCTGACGATAGTCTCTGCCACGTAGGATTTAAATTGAAATAGATTAAAGAGAGATAAATATGTTGTTTATAATCCTGTAGCCGACTGTATCACCAGAACCAATGAAAACACAAAAAGATTATGTGTTGTCTACAATCTTGTAGCCGACTATATCACCACAATCCATTATATGAGTTGCCTTTAATACTGTCTACAGTTGATATGGAGAGTTGTTATAAACAGCAGTTGGTTTTACCATTGTACATACCTTAAGTTACTACATACTGTTATCAAACCGTTTCTATTTTATTCATCTATAAAATCATTCATGTTCAACACATCTTCTCTCCTTACTCACTCATTATTTGCGATGGTTTGCGTGTCCAGCTTGTCTCTTATATAAGAGATGACATACTCTATCTCTCTTCACATCCTCTCTCCTCCAATTAGGATTTTGAGTGACACGACAGGTAAGAGACGGCTGAGGTGGGTACTATTGGGGATGCCCTTAGTGATACATAAGTTGGACCGAAATAGCGCTTAGAGGAGATGAATGGAAGCTCACTTTTCTTCCTCCGGTATTCAACTCTCTTTTTTTTTACTTCAATAGCTATGCAGAGATATGAAGACCAAAGTCTCAAGATCACAGAGGAAGACTTAAGCTGAAACCAAAAAAAAACCAGACTTCGATGCCCCTCGGCCGGTCTGTTCGCCAAGATGTCTGATCGCCCCCCTGCTTACAGAAAAACAACACGACGAAGGATCCACAAAACACCCAAACTTTTGATCTAGAGATCTAAATCACTTGAAATTTCAGACATAACTCTATAAGAATGTCAGGAACCTATTACAATCGAAATTGAGATGCTCATAGCCAATGTTCCATGAATTTCTTGATTGTGGGCAAGAAGACACAAAACCGAGGAAAAACCTAACTTTGATTCAAAGGCTTACTTATGGATGAAAGGCGGTCAAGATGATGAACCACGAAGGTCCTATTCTGGCCCGATCTTTCGATGAGAAGGTAAGTTCGGTCGTAGTCGCTCAACTCTCACGATCCTAGCTACGAACTCGCAAGGTTCGAAACCACACAATCGCTGAACTGCTCGATAAATCGTTATCAACCGTGCACGAATACCCAGATAACCTGATCACGAAGATCAACTCCTGCATACACCGAAGAAGCACGCAAGAACAAGGTAAAACGCAATATGATGTATTGCAAATATGAATAAAATTGGTATGATAAGTGGGGTTCCGAAGAACAATTCACTGTTGATCTCACCGAACAAGAGGACAAAGTATAAAGTAGCAAAGCTAAACTTCAATCAACAAAACCCGCCAAACCCTAAGGGTGGTGGCCATTATGTAAAGGAGGAAGAGAGGGGCGGCGGCCGCGGGTACTGTTCAATAGTGCCAAACCCTAGGTGTCCAGCCCAAATTACAAGGCCCATGGACCATTAGCATAGGTGGTGCAGTACCAAGTTCTTTTACTCAAATATTGCTAAGTGTTGGCCTAAACAACTTGATATATAGTTTTCTCAATTCCAAAAAGCACTCATCTCTGGACTTCTCAGTTAAACTCTATCTAGTTTTGCGTCCAGTCTCTATTTTTAATGGCATTTTGTGTAAACACATTCCCAAACACTCCCACATAAATGTTTAGTGTCCAATTCCCTAAAGTTACACCTCTGCCACCCGACCGGTCTGACTGCTCGGCCATTGCCGGTCGGACCACCATGTAAGGTCAGTCAGATCGTCGGTTACCTGACAGAAGGACAACATTTTGCAAAACTAAGAGTTCACTCCCTCAAACTCCTCGACAACAATATCATTTGTTCATAACCTAGATTATGACCATACACACGGTGTCTACAAGTGGAAGATAACATATAGTATGCTTTAATCAGAGGCTCGATCGGTAATAAGTATATGTACTGTGTAACGGTGGGGGGAAAGAAAGAAAAGAAAAGAAAAGAAAAGAAAAGAAGCTAGGTTATAGATCAGGTAATAATAAAAGAAAAGAATAGGGCTGATCGTGTTGCTCTCTATTTTTTTCCAGACAAATAAGCAACCTCCATGATTGGCTATATTCATTTATGTTCTAGTGATCGCTTTCCATCGGGCATCACCGCGGCGTGCCCCTTGGACGCCAACATATTATTATTGCTTCCATTTGCTCCTGTGAACAACACAAATCTAGAATAATAATTATAATATATTGGGAGCCTGCACGCTGATCTTTTAGGTAAGAGCCGATAACAACTTTTAGTCATTTTTTTGTACAAAATCTTCACAAAACAAAACAAAAAGGCTTCCTTTCTAGGTAGAGTACAAAAGTAGACAAAATTGATAAATAAAGGTTTAGAACATAACTGCTGCCAAATGGCATTCTATTTTTTTCGAAGTAAAACTATGTAGGTATTGCACAATTTACACCCAACTAATCAAGGGCAGCATAAGTTGTTTAATGAATACCTTAACCGACTGGTCATATATATATATATATATATATATATATATATATATATATATATATATATATATATATATATATATAGGAAAAAAGGTTGGAGTCTAACACAGTAAACAAGAATTTGAGGCAACCTCCTCCTTCGCCAAGTCTACCTAACCCTCTCTCTACAGCTCCTTCTCCAGCTTACCACCAGCATTGAAGGGCGAGGGTCCCTTTCATTTCCGTTGCGGATTTACCCGTAGTCGTGACCTGCATAAATCGCCTCCTATCGGAGCTCTGATGATCTGTTGCTGATACCTTGCATAGCCATCAGATCGCATCCTGACCACATGAGCGGTACATATCAACCGGGGGTGCCTACTCCACCAACAACGACTCACCTCGAGCCCTACGCCACCCTTTCCTTCCCCTCCCGATCTCCTTCGCTGCCTCCACCCCCGTCTTCGCTCACGTCGCTGCTGAACTACCCTCGCGCCCACCTCCTCCACTTCCTCCTTCACCCTCGGCTCATGTGCTGACATCTATAGTGACACTATCACCTCTCTTTCCCCTCGGATACAGCAGTCAGTCATGGATGGTAAGTGGATGCGGTGACTAGGATTGCGGCAGTCGTTCTTGCCGATTGCGGCGGGAAAAGGCCATGGGAAAGCCCCTGCACCGTCGTTGCCTTCCCAACGATGTTGGCGCCGCCATCGAGGCACACCTCTTCTGCCCCACCAGGCTGCCCTAACCTCTTGGCCTCACTCTAGGCTCGACCTAATCGATGCCGCCATCGCACCTTCGATTCTTTGTTACTTTTTTAGGCTCGGTGTGGACGCTGGCCTCCTCCCCTCCATCACCGCCACCGCTAACCTCATCGTCGAGCATTTACCTACCCCGTGCCCTTGAGTTACCACAACGCTACAGTACTCGCCCTCCACCCCCGACCAGCCAGCTCGCTCTAGACTGTGCCGCGACAGCCAATTTTTGAACTGCTGAGTTTTCGTCCCTCTTTTTGTTGTTCACTACCTATTTTGGGTTGTCTCTTCATCCACTCCTACGGTTTGGAGCGTTCTTGTGTGATATTGGTAGAATGGAAAGATTATCTGGATGTGTTCCAAATATCATGTTCGTTAGTTAAACTCAAATATGGCCACATTTCAAGTTGCTTTGCTATTGTCGGCCATACAAAGGGAATTTGTAACCTATTTTGGTTTTCCTCAAATGTATTTTAAAAACTAACTTCAAAAGGGGAGAATATTTAAATGATCATAATAGAATGATTTCAATTGCCAAGCTCATTGTTTTACACAACCTATGTTGGCTTTAGATTTGTTTTGATTTTTAGTGTTTAATGCCAAAAGGGTGAGAATGTTTATATGATCAATATATTTCCATTTTGATTCTCTCTTATGTTTTCACCTTATTTCATGCATGTCTTGAGGAGTAGCATCTCATTCATACACATAGCCTCCCATATGCATCATGTGCATAAGTTTGCCATTCTCATATGCATAATATTTGAAGCTTTTAATTGCTTAGTGACATGCATTGATATAGTTCAAATAGCTTAAATTCTTATCTTATTATGATTTATATCCAAATATTGTTATTGATAATGGATTTATCATCAATCACCAAAAAGGGGGGAGATTGAAGAATCTAGACCCAACATTATGAGTTAATGGGGTATTTTAGTGATTAATGATAAATCTATATGTGAGACTAATATTTTTATTGATATACCTATTGTGTAGTCTTATTTGGATAAAAAGGTAAAAATTATGGAGGTATGCACTTGACATCGTATTTTTATATATTGTTGCATTTCTCGGATCCAAAATATAGATTGAACTCTACTAAAATTCTAACTTGAATATGTGCATATATTTTTATTACACATTTGTGTATGCACACATTTAGGGGAGTTCACTCTATATTTTGTGGTTTCATTAGTATTGATCCATATTTCTTTATCCACATATATTGGGGATCTCTACTTTGAAACACATACTTTGAGTATATAAAACTTTTGTGGTTCATATATATACTCATATTGCTTTATATTTAATTATTTGCTATTGTGTTGTGGGACTATTGTGTGTACTAAGATGTGTTCAAGGCTTAGTCCTGGAGTCTAAATGATGTCATAAAAAGGAAATGCAAAGATGATGAGAGATCAACATGGTTCAAGACAAAGGAGTCATGCATTACATTTCGAAAAGCTTCTGGAACAACTTCAGTGAAAATCGGTATGACCGCATTTGGTAAGCAGTACTACCGATGTGCGGTAGTACTGTAGTTTATTGGGTGGAACTACCGCGTAGCGGTATGACTGCAAATCTTGAGCGGAACTACCGCGACGTGGTCTTTCCGAAAACTAGTCAGCGGTACGTTTTCCAGTATGCGGTGTTTTTGGAACTCCAAGGAAATCGGTTGTACCGCCATGAGTTGAGCGGAACTACCGCATATCACACTACTACAGAACATGCTATACTAGACACCCCATCACAGACGGTTCAAAAAGAACCGTGCGTGATAAATATCACGAGCGGTTCTTGGTAGCAATGCGTGATATATAAATATCACGAGCGGTTCGTTTAACAAACCGTGCGTGATACTTCCGACGATTCGTTAAGCGAACCGCGTGCGTGATACTCTTGTCATCACGAGCGGTTCGTTAAGCGAACCGTGCGTGATGATATCACTGACGGTTCGTTTAACGAACCGTGCGTGATAATATTTGTATCACGAGCGGTTTGTTTAACAAACCGTGCGTGATAATCCTGACGGTTCGTTAAGCGAGCGTGCGTGATTCAACATATCGCGAGCGGTTCTTTAAAAGAACCGTGCGCGATATCTCCATATCACGAGCGGTTCGTTTAAAGAACCGTGCGTGATATATCGACTTATAAGTAGCGGCGCAAGCGGTCCCCATTTCTATGAAATCCATTTGAACCGCCGCCACCCTCCTGCTGCTGCGTCCATTGCCGAAGCAGTCCCATTTCTATTAAATCCATTTGAACCGCCGCCACCCTCCTGCTGCTGCGTCCTCCCCATTTTGGTGTTACCGTACCTCCTCCTCTCCCATTTTGGTGTTACCCTGCCTCCTCCTCCCCGGCCCATTCGGCTTTGATCTGCTTGCCTCCTCCCACATTGCGCCACTTTGGAGAGAAGGGTAACGATCGATCTGTAACCCTTTATATTTGCTATAGAGTACTCACTAATGTGTTTGGTCATTATAAAGGGTACTTGCGGTTTATTAATATAGAGTACTCACTAATGTGTAGATGGACCAAGCTGGATGTACATTGAGAACCGTGTGAGTGAAGAGTATATTAATGGCGTGTTTGCTTTTAGAAGAGCCGCGGCGGGATATGTTGAAGAAGGGATAAAATATATGTCTTGTCCATGCATTGATTGCGGTAATATGAAAATGTTTAACAACCCGCGCAGATCGAAGCTCACTTAATCTGAAGAGGTTTCAAAAAGGATATACATGTTGGGCGATCACGGTGAAGAGCGATTATCTGGGAAGTCGATAATGGCGACATCGCCGAGAAGTCAACGATATGCGGGGTATGGAATGTGCTTTTGATGAGGATAGATCGCATGATGACAATCTGGATCGGATGCTACGCGATGCGAGAAGGAACTACGGTGAGAGAGAGTTTTGTAAATTCGAGGGCTTAATGGAGGACTCGGGAAACCTTTGTTCCACGGCCGCAAGCCGGAATACACAAGGTTGTCAACCGTGCTTGAAGCTGCTGAAATTGAAGGCAAGCAATGGTTGGTCCGACAAAGTTTTCTGGCGTTGTTAGGTCTCTTAGTGACATCCTTAGGGAGAAGCGTGTTGCCCAGCCACGACCTACCAAGCTAAGAAGGTTCTTTGTCCGTTGGGAATGGAAGTAGAAAGAATACATGCATGTCCGAACGATTGCATCCTCTACAGTAAAGAGTATGCAGACATGCATGCATGTCCGTGTGCGAGCATCCGATACAAGCGGAAGAATCTTGCTAAGGCGAAGCAAGGACCTCTGCTAAGATGTTGTGGTATCACTGTGATCCCACGTTTGAAGCGTTTATTTGCGAACCGAAAGGAGGCAAGATTGATGCGTTGGCACTCGGAGGAGCGTAAGAAAGATGGGAAGCTCGGACACCTGCCGATTACGTCGGTGGAGAAACTTCGATCGGAGCTTGAAGAGTTCGGTCGGAACCGAGGAACATAAGGTTAGGGTTGAGTACGGACGGAATGAATCCTTTCGGTAACATGAAGCGTGACATAGCACTTTGGCCCGTGAATCTATGTATGTACAACCTTCCTCCTTGGTCGTGTATGAAGCGGAAATACATTTTGATGACACTACTTATCCAAGGGCGAAGCAACACTGGGAATGATATTGATGTGTACCTAGCACCATTCTTTGGAAGATCTTGTGACCTTTGTGGAGCGAAGAGTGTGCAGTATGGGATGCGTACAAGCGAGAACTTCACTTTACGCGCCATGTTGTTACGCACCATCAATGATTTTCCGCCCTTGGTAACCTATCAGACTTGATACAAAAGGAGCCAAAGCACTGTCACTTTTGCTTAGATGCTACGGAGAGTGTATGGTGAACAACTCGCATAAAGCGTGTATATCGTCACCGTAGGTTCCTTCCGAGAGTCACCCATACCGCAAGATGAAGAAACAATTCGACGGAAATAAGGAAGGCGGTTCGACTTCAAGGGCTTTTAGTGGGAAAGAGGTCTATGATATGGTTAAGGATATCGATGTTGTGCTTGGGAAGGGACGTAAATTAAGAACCCGTGAGAAGAACATCCGGAAGAAGCGGTCAATTTTTGGGACTTGCCTTATTGGGAGTACTTAGAAGTTCGCCCTTTGCATCGACGTTATGCACGTAGAGAAGAATGTATGTGATAGCTTGATTGGTCTCTTCTTTGAACATTAGTGGCAAAACAAAGGATGGTGTTAACGCATGCGGCGTGACTTGGTCGATATGAACATAAGGACCGAGTTAGCACCGAAAGAGACCGTCTGAGACGAGCGTACCTTCCCCGACTTGCTACACTCTGCCCAAGGCCGAGAGAAATGAAGCGTGCGAGCTTGCGGTGTGAAAGTCCGTCTGGTTACTCCGCTAACATTAAGAAACTTGTTTCTATGCAAGATTTGAAATTAATTGGTATGAAGTCGCATGATTGTCGTGTCTTGATGACACAAATGCTTCTGTTGCAATTAGGAGTATCTTGCCGAACAAGGTCCGAGTGGCAATCTTGAGGTGTGTTATTTCTTCAACTCAATTGCTCGAGAAGGTCATCGATCCCCAAGGACTAGATGCTCTGCAGCCGAGGTAGTGGCGACGACTGTGTCATCTTGAGATGTATTTCCCTCCGTCATTTTTCGATATCATGGTCCATCTCATTGTTCACCTTGTGAAAGAGATAAAGATATGCGGCCCTGTGTTTCTCGTCATATGTACCCGTTCGAGAGGTGCATGGGAATTCTCAAGTCCTACGACGGAATCGATCTCGACCGGAGGCGACATCATCGAAGGTTATGCAGCGGAAGAGGTCATTGAGTTCTGCGTCGACTACATGGCTCGGTGGATCCGATTGGTGTGCCTCTATCTCGTCATGAGGGAGCGGATGGTATCGGGACCATCGGAAGGAAATCAATCACTCCCGATCTGGATCGTGCGCTCAAGCCCATTTCACGGTCTTGCAACACATGACCCAAGTGTCCCCGTACATCGGCGAGCACAAAGACATGGTACGCCAAGCAGAATCGGGCCGGTCGGAGGTTTGGATCACCGAGAGCACAACCGTCGGTTCAACGAATGGTTAAAGCGCGAATCACTCGGAGGTCATCAAGTGATGATCTGTTGCTATGGTTGGCAAGAGGGCCCTGATTTACAATTGTCACATAGCAAGGATCGACATAAATGGGTACACATTTTATCGGCACTCGGGATAGGAAGAGCCTGAGGTGAGAGCGGTGTCGCATAGATGCATTCGATCTCGATGGGTGAGGAGCTCGTACTATGGGCAAATAGAGGAGATATAGGAGATCGACTACGTGCTTTTCAAGATCCCCTATTTGGTGCCGTTGGGTCCATCTCCCACGGTGAAGGTCGACAAATGCGGCGTCACTACCGTGGACCTCGAGCGTGTTGGATACAAAGGCGAACCATTCGTCTTGGCTAACCAAGTTGTTCAAGTCTTCTATGTAACCGACCGGCAAATAAGAAGCGTCACGTAGTTCTTCATGGAAAAGGAGGATTGTCGGAGTTGAGAATGTAGTGGGCGAGGAAGAATACAATCAATTTGACGAGTTGCCACCTTTGGAGACGGCATCGGGCTCGAGGAAGAACCCGGTGAGGAAGCTAGCTATATCTTGCGTCGATCATCATGAAGGGCTATATTTTAATTAAGAATTTACTCCATTGTAATTAACTAATTTATTCCATTGTCATGTGTTAATGTGTTATGGACTTATGATCTTTAAATTGATGACAATTGTCAATTGTCGATACCTGTGAGACCCCGGTTTATCGGGCTTGTAATGCTTAACCATCCACTTTACTAAGCATAGAAACATATGAGTATGCGAATTTGCAGTAATTTTCTGCTAATTTTCTAAGCATAGAAACAATTTCCATAGTAACTTTCTGCTAATTTTCTAAGCATATAAACAATTTACTCAAATAGTAACATATGAGTATGCGAATTTGCAGTAATTTTCTGCTAATTTTCTAAGCATAGAAACAATTTCCATAGCAGAAAAACAAATTCTAGTGATTAAATAAATCCTTTAATACTAAATAACAAAACCAGAACTCTTCTAGGGTTTAATTTGCAGGATTTCCATGTGTTAGAACAAAAATGTGTTAATTCTAAGGTCTAATCTAAAAGATTTTTGGCCCCAAGGACCTGAATGATATAAATTGAGGACCCCTTTGTAATTTCACAAAACACAGAGGGCTTATTTGCAAAATTCTAGTGTGCCTGAAGTGGAAACATCACAGACGGTTCACTCAAGAACCGTCTGTGATGTTTACGCATCACAGACGGTTTCTCAAGAACCGTCTGTGATAGCCATATCCTGAGCGGTTCTTGAGGGAATGCAGTGATGTTCCACATCACGAGCGGTTCCTCTAGAACCGTCGTGATGCGTGTTGATATATAAGGTTCACGACACCGATAGGGTTTGATCTAACCCTATCGGTGTCGTCCTCTCGCCGCCTCCTCTCCGAACACCTCCCGACCCGACGCCCCTCCTCACAGGCCGGCGCCTCCCCGAGCCGGCCGGCGCCTCCCGAGCCGGCGCCTCCCGACCCGGCGCCTCCTCCTCCCCGACCCGGCGCCTCCTCGACCAGCGCCTCCCGAGCCAGCCCGGCGCCTCCCGAGCCGGCGCCTCCCGACCCAGCGCCTCCTCCTCACAGACCGGCGCCTCCCGACCAGCGCCTCCCGAGCCGGCCGCCTCCTCTCCGAACGCCTCCCCGAGCCCGGCCGCTTCAGTGAGTATTGTGCCTAAGCATATAAGAACGCAACTCTTGCAAAAACCAGGATTTGAGTAGTAAGCGGATCTAAAGTTTCTAGTACAGTCAGCTTTGGTTATCGCTACACCCTCTCTAGACAAACGATTTGATTCAAGCCACTCTACTACTGGTACAGTAGCACCCTGCCTTCTTTGCTTTGCCTTCGGCTGGTACTTTATATACATATTTGCAGTGCTAGTTGATTCTCAATATGTGTTTTATTTCTGGTATCTGAAGAAATTGCATTTTGTACGGTGGGCTTTGCTGGTTTGCTCAATGATGATAATGGTCAAATACTGAGATTGAACTGATAATCATTTCATACTTGAGCTCTAGTGCGGGATGCGAGGTGTGCCAATAAGTTGCTGGTAGTTTGGTCGGCTTGATCATGGGTGTTTTTGTAGCATTTAAAATATTTGATGTGCCCCCAACCGATTGTGTTGTAACACCTATTTCTAGAAATCTGATGACATTGGTGAAACTTAAAAAATCATTGGTAGTAGTATTTTCTTGATTGCATCTTTGTGGTTGTAGTGGTTCATTTTCAAGTGTTACATAGTCTCATCCATAGCATGTACTGGGGGGTTCATTATGTATACATTTCTTTGGTAGCTTCTGAGTTTTCAATACGATGCATTGGATATAGAATCTGCTGGAGATAGTTCAGTTTGTTCTAACATGTTATTCTGGTGTGGGTTGCATGTTCCCTGGTTGTGTGTAACACATACATTATCATTTTAAATAAAAGTATAATTCTTTCTGTTATTATAAGAATTGGAGAATTGGAGTATTGTTCGTGATCAAGCTGTTGGAGAATTGGAGTATTGTTCGTGATCAAACTTGATCTCTGGTTAATCATAATTTTATTGAGTGGTCTATTGGCTTTGCTATCTTTAGATGAGTAGTTAAGCATTATTTAGAGCTCAAGTTGTGAATTTGTGTTGTTTAGTTCAATTTATGAAGATTATTGACAATGGGGTTGAGATGGCAAAGGCTAGTTCCTTTGCAACTCTCTCTCTGAGAGCACACTCCATAATCAATCATATGTACATTATGCTCCTTATGGTTGATCTCCTACATTAATGTTGGGCATAACATTGTATTTATCATCAACGTTCTCTTATATGGTGTAGATCCACGTTGGATTTGCTAATTAGGCAACGTGTAGTATATTATAACGTATTTTTAATATTTGAAGTACAAACTCAATTTTATAGACTATGTAATAATTGCGTACATAACTTATATAGATAGCAAGTAAGCGAGATGGCAGAGGCACCGTCTTCGCCGCCGTCATCGGCGTCGCCAAATGCGTCTGGATCTCGATCAAGGTAAATGCAGCGAGAAGGCGAGGAATATCCAAATTGCCCTCGGGCGCATGGCGATCACGAGGTCGATGGCGTCGGGATCCCGCCGAGTCCCAAGAAAGCGGTTGCGAGATTCGGACCGTCTGCGGGTACTTGCAAGGAAGGTCCCCATCACCACCCCAACACGGAAGTCTCTAACGGATGTACTGAGAGACCGGTTGTGGGTGAACTTTCGCCTCGTTCACTTTCCACAAGCGGACCGAACGCGTGTGCGATGGCACGCGCTTGGCGATGTCCCACGCGTGGAGGACCTTCAAGAGCACGCTTGTCACGCGATGCGTGAACACGGGTCGGACGCCCTTCACGGCGTATCAATTTTGTCGCGGGATACATGGGGCGCCGTGCGGATGAAGACGGCGGCTGAATTTCGGGAGCAAAGTGCGGCGCATGAGCTATCGAGCACAAAACACTCACCCCACGGACTCGGCACGGCCGGGTGCGCGGGTAAAGCCACGCGATGGCGGCGGAGGGCGAGGCTGCCACGACCGTTTGCTATGATCTCGGACGGCGCGCTCGATCTGGTTAGAGCGAGGGCATCACCACGTCTTGGGCAACATCTCTCGACAAACCCGGCAGACGAAGCGGTGTCTCAACGTCTGGTAAATTTCGAACCACTTAATTGTTAATAAGTTCATAACTTCATGGTGTCTACAATAACATGATGTTCTCTTGCGGGAAGAATTGACTTCGCATGTTCCCAAGGTTCCTTCAAGTAGGCAGGAGAAGGATGTCATCTCTGACCACGGGAAACAAGGAGCACCCGGTCGCACGCGAGGAGTTGGGGTTTACGTACCTTGGAGGATGGATTCCCACACAACTCCGACACGTATAGGAGTAGGAAGAGATCCAAGGACCAAGCCGACGCTCGGTTGGAACATGTGATTATTTCACAATTTCAAGAACAAATAACAAACTTGCGAACCAAGTAAATCAACTCATGCGGCGCAAGCCGCCTGTTAATTTGGGAGCAAGTCACGCCGACATCGAGTAGCGTCGCGTCCACACATAATTCGGACATGACGGCGTGCAATTACCGATCGGCGGCATCGAGGTAATGTACATCTCTCGAGTGCTCCAAAGATAGACCTATAGGGCGCCTTAGCTAATTGTATGCGCTTTTGTAGGAGCCGACGCCGCAAGCTCAAGTGAGGATAGTAGGGTCGATTCCTATTGAGGTTGGGCGGGTATGGTGTATCCATACCGGGAAGAAGCGAGGCGAGACGGTGCCCGGTGGCGCAGGTTACGCCGAGTGCGGTGGACATGGTCCATGACAATTTCATGGCCATCCATTGGAGATTCCCGAACGAAGAAATCGAACACTAGGGATGCCACGCACACTTTTATCCGATGGCCCAAGAAGGACATCGCTGGACCCTTGGTGACGCGATGTCGAGAGGACCTGCCTCTCCAATAGGACCCTCGTCGATGAGTCGCCTCGGCCAAAGCTTGAAGGCCGCCACATCGCTTCCGTCGAGAAGGCGACAAAGGGACAAGAAAAGCGTGTCACCATATCGGTCCACGAGGCGTCACACGGAAGACGTCCTCGGCCGCCTCGTTAAGGAGAAATCGAAATCGAAGAACATTAAGGCACCTCCCAAACCCGTGAAATACTCCTCGAAGTCCGTTGGTCTCTGGCGCGAAATAAAGAGCTCGGGAGTAGCTTGTCAAGCATTGCATGATTGGTACTTGCGCAAGGCCGAGCGAAGGGGTCATCATTGGAATCACCGTCGGATCACGGGAGGAGCATTTTCTCCACGAGCACAGCCACCGTCGTGGGCTTCGAAGACTTATATGACTTATACAACCTAAGCGCCTCGGCGCCTCACTTCTACGATCTTTGGACATCGTAAGTGTGTGCAATCAATTTCTACACTCACGTGATACCCTTAAATATCATAACTCATCGCTTATGTACGGATACATTATGAAGCGTGCCGTCGAATCAAAGAACCGGTGGGTTTCCTCGACCCACGTGGTCTCCGAGCAAACAATCAACCAAGGCGCATCCTCGTCGAGAATTACATAAAAATGGGATTGCTTGCTCGAGCGGCGGGAGTACATAATGGTACCCTACAACCGAGTAAGTGCTTCAATATTTGCTATACAAATTACGTTTCAACATAGGTTTATATGACTATAGCGACATACGAGTAGGTTCCTTTGGATTCTTCCGATTCTTGTGCCAAAGAGGAACATGGTATTGTACCTTGATTCTCTACTCAACAAAATCACGACTTCACCATTCTTAAAGAAATACTCGGCAATGTATGTAGTCTTCCTCCGCACATAACTCTATTGTAGTCTTCCTTCGTTTTAAATGGACAAGGATAACTTTTTGAATCATGTAGGGCGTTCATCGGCTATGTTGCCGAGGAGGTTTATACAAAGGAACGACCGCCACACCGACTCACGAGGATGCGATTTCGACGCGCTACAACACAATAATCATATATCATACTCCGTAATATTGCGTCTCGAATCGATTGTGCATATATATGTAATTCTATTTTTGCGGTCGCCCAAAGAAAAGCGAGATCACCTATCGCATTCTCGTATGCCATCATATGCGACTATTGATTTCTTCTAGGACTGAACGATCCCGAGGTTTGTCAATCTCGTAATAATTATCTCCTAATTATAAATTTAAATATATATGCTTACTACTTTACTCACTGCTAGCGGCGTGGCTTGAACATAGAGTTAAATGCACTCGAGATGGACCAGTCACGCACATTCGAGGAGCTCGTGGCTTCATCAAAGCGGACATAGTTAACACCAACGGAGAGTTTCACGCCGTCGACACCGATGAGCGACCTCAAAGCAGATTGATTCAATATTGTAATTCACTTTGGTGGTTGTAATTCAATTTGTAACTCTAGCGACAATATATACTTGAAACATTCTTTTGTAATTGATTTTGAGTTAAATGATCACTTTGAGTTGTCGGCAATTATCGTGACATGTTTCTACTTGCTAGTTTTGAGAGGGCATGGCTAGCAATTCACGAGGCTAGTGAAAATACGAAAAAATTCAATTAGGTTAAAGGACTTATCACGAGCGGTTCTAACAGCGAACCGTGCGTGATACTAAACCTGAGCGGTTTGTAGTTGAAGCGATGCGTGATATTTCTTATCACGAGCGGTTCCAACTACGAACCGTCTGTGATACTAATAATCACGAGGCGGTTCGTGGTGGAACCGTGCGTGATTATGTAATATCACGCGCGGTTCCAACAACGAACCGTCTATGATACTACATAATCACGAGCGGTTCGGCTGGAACCGTCGTGATTATTCGATATCGCTGAGCGGTTCCAACAACGAACCGTCGTGATACTACATAATCCTGAGCGGTTCCGACCACGAACCGTGCAGCGATTATTAATATCACGAGCGGTTTTCAACCGTCTGTGATAACCGCCTGTTATCTCAGACATAACATTTCAGACGGTTCAAAAACCGTCTGTGATGACTGTTACGAACCGTCTGTGATGACCTTTTCTGTAGTAGTGAATGGTGGTAGTACTGCACCTATCAGTAATGGCTTGTTCAGAAGTATTTATTACAGGTATATCTTAGTAATTAATGTTAATCATTGTGGGACTAACATTTTCCATGAGTTGGATAAATATGTTATATTCTAGGGTGATGAAGACTTTGGATTGCATCATGAGTTGATCGTCATCGAGTCAAGATTCAAGAAAAGGATGCATCATGTGTTGATGCATATCAAGATCTTGAAGAGGAGATGATCATGAGTTGATTATCAAGTCAAGAGAAGACTCATCATGTGTTGATGGAGGTGAAGTAAAGGATGCATCATGGGTTGATGCATATCAAGACAATGACCCGTACTTGAAGTGAAGATATGTGTCATCAAGCTTCAAGAAGATGCTCAAGATAAAGGTATGACTAGATAGGGCTAAGGATGTGTTCCTAGTCAATTACCGGTCTTGGTGTTTGTTTAGAAGACCAGATTGCTAGTATATGTTTGTCGTACTATTAAGAGGGGTCTTGTCTAGTAGCTTGAGTCTCATCATATGTCGATAGCTCAATCTCGCATGCTCTAGCTCACCGTGGCATGATGCTATTATTTACAAATATGTTTTGCAAATAGTCGAGGCTCATGTATTTAATCCTTGTAGCATGTGACTATACTTTGCAAATGGTTGAAGTCCATGTAAATACCCCTTGTGCCATGATCTAAGTTTGTAAATGTGTTTAGTAAATTATTGGAATTCATGCATTTTTCCTTGGCATGATCTAAGATTGCTTGTTGCTATTTCTTTGGATTTAGACCGTGGTAGTGGCTCTTTGGAGTTGTACTTTTGATTTGATCAAATGTGTTTGAGATCAATCAAATAGGTGTTTTGTGTAGCCCTCTGAATAATCTTTTCAAAGAGCCCAAGATCACTCAATTCCGACATCGGAGTTAAAAGTTATGACCCTTTTACCGAGTGTCATCTGTGCTGAAATTGTACTGCGGTAGTACCGCCTGAGAAGAGGGGTACTACCTCAGAAAGGTAGTACCGCCCATTGCACTGCGGTACTACCGTACCAAAAAAGTTAACGGCTAATTTTTTAGCATTCAATGCACCATTTCCGACCGTTGAGCAAAAATCGGTAGTACCGGCCTTTGTATTGCGATACTACCTCATTTTGCTGAGTTTGTTGTTTTCTGCTCCCAACGGATAGTTTTTTTTTTGTTGTGGGGGCTTTAAATACCCCCTTGGCCGGTTAAGAGACATTCTTTGGCATCTCATTTCACTCACTTGAGCTAGTGTGAGGTTCTCCTCTCAATTGTGCATGTGCTGCACCCTATGAGCAAGGAGAGAGGTCTCTGGTTGCATGTGTTGCATCTAGAGGTGGATTTTGTATCCATTTGAGCGTGTGCATTCGTTGCATGCGGTGAGAGTCAAGCAAGGGGGTTGGCTTGTTACTCTTGGTGTTTGCCGACACCTAGACGGCGTGGAGGCATCGTGGACCGGTGATCTTCTCAAGAAACTTGTCAGAAGGCCCAACGTATTGTGAAGGTTGGAGCTCACCTACCCGGAGCGGGAAAGAGCTACTACTAGTGGATTTGAGGTGTTTAGCTTAATTCGTGGAGTCGATCCAATTAGTTTGGGCTTACCTCAACGTGGATTAGGGGAGACCGGCAAGTCTCCGAACACCATAGTAAAACATCATTGTGTCATTGTGGTTTGTTCTATTGTGTTTTACTTTGTGCAATTTACATTTCTTGTATTAAATTGCTTTCAGGTCTTTAAATGATTGCTATCATTATCAATAGTGTATGTTGTTGGTGCACTTAGTAAAGACTAGTTGATTTAGGCTTTAATTGTGCAAAATCGAATTGATTTACAATTCCGCATAAAACTCGGTTTTAGCCAAAAGATTTTAAAACCGCATATTCACCCCCTCTAGTCAGCCTCCTCGATCTTCTGACAAAAAGTTGTTTTTGCGCCATAACGGTAGTGGCGATTCTTTGCAAGATGAGTCTTGCGGCAATGAGAGCGCAGCGGTGAGGCCATTTTGGGTGTCGGCGAGGATTGGTGGATACGGCTTGGCGCGTCGGTTGCCACGGTAGGTACGGCGGGAGGTTATGGTTGCCGCGGCAGTGATGGCAGGACATTTTTGGTGCCGCGGCAGGGGATCGGTAGCAAGGAGATGGAATTGTCGCGGTAGCGATTTATGGAATGCTAATGACCTGCGGCAATGATCAAGATGCAAAATAGACAACAAAAAACTATACTCCTACTAGAACTAGAAATCAGCAACGAGACACGACCATACAACCAATGATTCAACAAGCAAAAAGTACCGACAAGAACAATTACAAAGCACAAAGGGCTCGGACAGGGATGAATTAACCCTAATATTTTTGTTATTTTCATGGATTGTAGGTAAAGGAATATCGCCGATCAATTTGAGCTATGATACCACCTGATGCGACAGTGGGTTCCCGATCTTTCGATAAGAATGATAACTCGATTTTGGTGGAGATGACTCTCACAAATCGTCTAACAATCGTACACGACCAATATGCCAGCAATCACTGAGCCAACTCCGATATCGTTATCGACCTTTCTAGAAGCACGATCGACCTGACCACAAAGGTCTATTCCTGCATGCAATCGAAGAACACGCAAGAACAAGATAATAAACAATCTGAAATTGCAAATAGGATTGAAATGTTTGATAAAGTTGGGATTCCGAAGCAGCATTCAGGGTTGGTCTAGTTGACACAATCCAATACACGAAGTTGCAATCTAGCCAACTTTTAACTAAACGAAATCCAAGAAACCTAGAGGGTGCGGCCACCTTAAATAGGGAAAGGGGCCGAACATAACTAAGAAATTAGGGGATCGTGCTATTCATGATACTATTTATGCATGAACAGTGTTACGTGAACAGTATGGGCCGCCTAAGGCTGCGCCTTCCCTTGGGCCCAAGCATTACAAAGCCCAATTTAGCTCAAACAGGCTATGCAACACTTTCTTTTAGTGATTATAGTGAGCACAGAAGGAATTCGGAGGTGAGGTTGGATTCGTTAGAAAGAGGACGAGATAAGCTTTCTGTCAAGTACTCGTGGAGCTCCAACGAACTCCGTATGTGAAAGTTATGCACGTTTGAAGTCAGTGTTGTCTCCGGAGGCCGAATTGAATTCCAAAACGCGTCCAGCTTGAACTCTTGCTTGGCTTGGGAAAAAGTGATGTGATTCTGCACAAATATATATTTTTATCATTAGGTAGCATCATTAGTTCATATAATATAAAGTCGCTCCTGAAAATGAGCTCACCTGATAATTTAAGTGAAGCGTACGAGCTCTTGTAATTGGAACAGGAAGCATAACAAATATGGTTGTATCCGTAGGGGTCATGTCCTCATCATAATATGACTTGGGTGGAACTTAACACAATATAAGTTCTCGTGCTCTAGCTACACCCGCCTGAACTTACCATCCGCCCAAAAGCCTAAACATATTTTTACCATTTTAGTTTATTTTCCAAATACTAACATTACCTGATGTCATATATTTTGCAAACTATAGCATAAAGGGTAATAATGATTTTTCCCAAAAGGTTAAACAAGACCACAAAGCATGTCTAAGAAATTCTACCGTATATAACTATTCCAAAAAGTTGTAATCAATATTGCGGAATTACTATGCTATGGTTACAAAGGTACAGGATAACAATCATCAAAGGAAAGTACTAACAATTTTAGGCTTAACTATAACAACCTACAATTTAAACTCATCATTTTATGCGATATAACAATGTGTAATACTTTAAAAATAAAAATAACATTTAAAAATCGTGGGTACAGAATGTTCAAAGGAGACTCACCTTCGTTGATGTTGGAGGTTAACGCTTCCGGTTGGTCTAAACTAGTGTCGACAGCGTTGGACTCTACATGTGCAAATCGAACCAAAATAAATAACAGAAAACAAATAAAATTCAAAAAATATATAATCAGTGCCATTAGAGATATGAAGAATTTAGATGAATTTAGGAACAAGAATCGACGGAATCAGAGTTCGTGTGAAGGAGAACAAACATCCGAAAGTTTGATTCTCACTTGAAATGATGAAAATATGAAAATAAACTATTTCTGAATAATATTGTTCCGATGTTTTACAAAGTCATTTACGGATGAAATCGGTCTATGAGAAGAAACGGCGAAATTCCCGCGATGCATTGCACAAAAATTAAAATTGATTAAGGAGTATTGATCATCGTGTTTGGGAATACGTTGTGACAGTGGAGACATCAAAAAAAAATACCGGATCGAAGGAATCATAAAATGGGTGTGGTGGCTGACTTTCGGGAAAACGGCGGGTTCAACGGTCGATTGGCGGTGATACTTTTGAGGGAAGGGAAAAGAGGTGGTTGCGCTGATCGGATGGTTCACGTGTTCACATTCAAATGCAAATTTTAATCAGAACCAAAAGTTGTGTTTCGCACACGTACATTTTTTTTTAAAAAAAAAGACAGAGGGAATCAGATTCGCTTTCACACCTCATTGTTTTTTTTTAAAAAAAAAAAGAAAAAAAGCGAACGTATCTGTGTCTGTAGCGCCTGAATCATTTGGACTAGACGGCTCTGACAGCTTCGCCTTAAGAGGTTAGCAGTGAACGGTTACTCTACTGCCTAGAGGCCATACGAAAAAAAAAACAAACAAAAAGAAGTCATTGGAAATGGTGCAAAGCAAAGGCTGATGGATTGCACCGGGGTCTACTACAGGCAGGCAGATCTGATCAGCGACCTGTCTAGTCTACTACGGAATGCTCTCTCTCTCTGCTACATACATAACTAGCTAACTGATCTTCCTTCTTCTTTCTAGAGATTCGATATGGATTTGTTACATATACTATGTTGCGTAGGAGTATGCCTGTCATTCTGAGCATCAGTCTGCTCCCTCCCAAGTAGGGGCGGATCTATAATAATCCACCAAGGTGCACATGACATCAAATAAAAAAAATATTTTATTTAAATATAATCATATATATATAAAAGAATCGACGGAATCAGAGTTCGTGTGTGTGCGTGGGAAGTAGAGACCTTACCATTTTCGTTCAGAATCCGTCACTACTCCCAAGCTATATCTACCCCTCTCCCTGACCAATGCAATGCATGCATGGGAAGAACCCCAAAACGAGCAGACGTGGCGAGCAACCAAGCATGAATCTTTAAGGGTGTGTTTTGTTGGGTGTCTAAGTTTGGGTCAGGCTCCTCAGGTGCATAATCTTTTTGGTTTCACTTGTTTGGATGGTTGCACGTGTAAAACAACCTGGCTGAGCAAATACAAAAGATGCCTTCGGGCCAGGCTGGGCAGAAACACCCAATTTCTCTGTTTCTCCAGATGCAGGCTCTGCTAACGACGTTATTAAGAGGTGATCAATGCATATTAGGTAGTATATATTAGAGTTTATTAAAGTGGGTTAAGATAAAATAAGGGCTTTTGAAATATATTAAAACAAAATTAAAGCCATGCTAACATTTTCTTTCCACCGTCTCTTGCATCTACACTTGCTGTCAACGTCCTTATGCACCCAACTAAACAACATCTCAGCACAGCCTGACCTAACAGAAACAACCAACCAAACAATATCTCAGCACAGCCTGACCTAACAGAAACAACCAACCAAACAACTCATATTGCATCCACAGAGCCTGACCCGCTTCAACATAGCTAGATAACCCGTAAGGACCAGACTAAGGGTATACAGATAACCAAACACACCCTAAAAACCCCACCTCTAATTCCCACTTTGCTTGCTTATAGTATCCAAGCAATTCTTCGTGTGTGCTGCTTTTACAAAAGTTATTACCTAGAAGAAATTTTGGGACAAGGTGTGGTGTAGATCCTCACCACCAAGGTTAGTGTGCTCTTAGGTATCAATAATAATAATAATTACTATGTCATGGACATATTGCCCGTTAATACAATCCAAACATTATTTGATTCCAAATTCAAAGCACAACTAATATACCCTAATTAGTCCCTTGTGCAAATTCCACTAATTCACCTTATCATTTCACCAAAAGTCCTACAATGCAAGCACTCAGTAATATATAATATATTGAGCCTAGCTAGCTCGGACTCCATGCACCACCACCACCCAGATTCTAAGTCGTCATTCTTTTGAGTTATTATTACTAAGACTACATGTAGTTTGTCGAATATATATATATGTATGTATGTATTCCCGGCCACCGCATGGGGAACGATACACTAGCTAGCTATTTATATGTATAAATAAATCTTGGAACTCAAGTTAATCCTAGTGCTGCAGCATCCATGCATGTAGTAACAATAACGTTAACGACAGTAATAGGCAGCAGCTAGCGGTGTGGAACTACATAACATACGTACGCACTCTTAGGTTGCATGGAATTAACAGACAATTAATTAATTAATATATACGATCGAGAACATCACGTACGTTAGGACCATGCATGCGTGGGACGGAATTAATTAAGCTGTATTAATCATTCATGATGCAGTGCGTTCTTGCATTGGGAATATTATCATTGCCTGCCATATATGCATGGTTGCCCGGCCTGGTACATCCAGCTGCTAATAATTTGCATCAATTCCTCTGTTCTCCTCCTTGCACCAAGCGTGCACCCACATATGTATGTCCATGTACTACATGATCATTAGTTCACTTGATCACTTTTAAACCGCAAGCCATGAGTCTGGCAAGGCAAAAGGTTAGGACCTGTTCGTAAACTTAGCCGAATCAACGGTTGGAGATTAGGATATCTCTACTATTTAAAAATGAGAGTCGGTGCCTTTTTCGGCGCCCGTTGGATCGACGAGCAAGACACCGACAGTTCAGATCGTATCGCCGAGCACAATGACATTTGACAACCCGACATAATGGGACTATGACTTTTTTTTAATTCGTAGCCAAGCACCAGCATTGAACTAGTAAACTCAATATATATGTTGTCTCAGCCTCAATCCTCAGCACATGCAAATGTGGATTATGCTGCATGCTTAAATGTCCAATAATAGTAGGAAAAATCAGAAAAGCAACACTAAACCACAGTATCGCAAAAATAGGGATGGAGCTAGAGACAGAAGACACTTTTTTTTTGTGTAGAAATCCCTTCTTGGAAAAAAAAATCACGGACACCCGATAGCAGAATTCACTATACGAGAAGAAATTATAAGCACAGGATGACCTGACATCTAAAACACGCGGCTATAGGGGTACATATATAGGGGGAGCAAGAACGGTCCAGAACAGACAAGAAATGCTATGTTTTAGCCGGTTGCACGGGCCTGCGCTCGTGCCCGGCATGGACACAACACGAATTCAGATCACATCGCAACAATCTCTACCTTGACCCGAATTCCCTCCAGTAGTCGAATAACACAACAAACTCCTCCAATCAAAACAGCATGAACACCTTGTTAGAACCCTAAAATCCATAGGACTATTGACTGATACCATCTAAGCTTGAGAAAATCTCAAACTTAGCTGCAGGAACTAACTTTGTTAACATATCAGCTGGATTATCATAAGTACTTATCTTGTTGAGTTTAATGTCACTTTGAATAATGACACCCCGAATATTGTGATATCTGACATCAGTGTGTTTCGTTCTCTTATGGAACATTTAATCCTTTGTAAGGCAAATAGCTCCCTAACTATCATATAAAATTGTAGTGCAAGACGCACTTCCACAAAGCTCAGTAAACAATCCTCTCAACCAAACGTCTTCTTTGCGAGCCTCAGAAATAGTCATATATTGGACTTCTATAGTGGACAAGGCAATAGTAGCTTACAAACTTGCCTTCCAACTAACAACACATACTCCAGCAGTGAACATATAACCAGTAAGATATCTTCTCTTATCCAAATCTTTAACAAAATCTGAATCCACACAACCAACGAGTCCATCTCGAGCCTTCCCAAACTATAAACAAGCATCAGAAGTGCCCCGCAAATATCTGAAAATCCACTGAATTGTTTTCAAATGCTCTTTTTCAGGATTAGCCGTGTATCTACTGACAACACTTAGTGACTAAGATAAATCAGGGCGAGAACAAACCATAGCATATATAAACGAACCAACTACACAGACATATGAAACTCTAGACATGTACTCAACTTCGTTATCTGACTGTGGACATGACGCTAAAGAAAGTCTGAAATGTGCAGCTAACGAAGTATTCATCAGTTTGATTTTATGCATGTTGAAACGTCGAAGGAATTTATTAATATACACTTTCCGACTTAGGTATACTTTTTTAAACCGTCTATCTTGGATAATTTTCATACAAAAAATCTTTTTTTTTGCATCGAGATCCTTCACCTCAAATTCACTGCTCAACTGTGCCTTCAACTTTAAAATTTCTCCCTAGTCTTTTGCAACAATCAACATATCATCAACATATAGGAGCAAACAAATAGTTAAACCTAGAAGCCTTTAAATAAACACAACTATCACAATAGGATCTTTTAAAATTCTGAGAAATCATAAAGGAGTCAAATCTCTTATACCATTATCTTGGTGACTGTTTCAAACCATAAAGAGATTTCTTCAACTTACAAGCAAAATTCTCCTTTTCCAGAATGACACAATCTTCCGGCTGCTTCATATAAATATCTTCTTATAACTACCCACGTAAGAACATGATTTTCACATCCAATTTCTCAAGCTCATAATTATGCATAACCACAATGCTGAGTAAAGTACGAATAGAATTATGCTTCGCAACTGGGAAAAAGACATGTAAAATTAACACCTGAAATTTGATTGTATCCTTTTGCAACAAGCCTTGCTTTTGTCCTCTTCGGTTGGTGAAACGTGTTCCTTCTTCTTGAAGAACTATTTGTAGCGAATAGACTTCTTCTTAATTGGCAACTTTACCAGCTCCCATGTGTCATCTTCTCAAAAGATTGCATATCATCATGCATGGCAATCATCTATCTTTCTGAATCATCAGAAGAGGTAGCCTCTGAATAAGTCAAAGGTTTTGCAATACCTTCAATTTCTTCCACATTCAAACAATAAGCAACAGCATTAACTTCTTCAATCAATCTCGTAGGATTTTGAATTGTCATCATCTCTCTATCCACTTCAATAGAACATTGTGTCGGTAAAAAACAACATGAATTTCCTATATGTTTTCTTTTTCAGCTTCTGGTGTAGATCATGAATCAATAAGATGCTCCACCTGCATGCTTGATTTCTTCAGCTTCTCAAAGGGGACATCAATGGATGGTTTATCATGCAACATATCAGATTCATCAAAGGTAACATTTATGCCAATGACATTTTTCTAGTTTCAGGATTCCACAATTTACATCCTTTCACATCAGGCTTATGACCAAGGTAAATGCACTTAACGGCTCTAGGCTCCAATTTATCATGATTAACATGAGAATAATGATGATAACCAAAAATTCTTAAGTTTGAATGATCTATTGGAGAACCAGGCCATACATCAATTGAAATCTTCATCTCAATTGCCAGGTTGGGTGACCGATTAACCAATAACAAGCAATAGAAGCGGCTTCAGCCCAAAAAACCCCTAGATAATCCAGAGTTAGATAGCATGCAATGTACCTTCTTCATAATGGTTCTGTTAGTGTGTTCGTCCACATCATTTTGTTGTAGAGTACCAGGGACAGTGTAATGTCTCACAATGCCCTTTGACCTGCATAGCACTTTAAATTATCTATAACATAACTCCAGGTCATTGTCGGTACACAGCTTCTTGGTATGCTTGCCAGTTTGTTTTTTAATCACAATCTTCCACTCATTGAATGTCTTAAAAACATCTTATTTGTGCTTCACGAAGTATACCCAACATGTAACTTGCACATTCTAAGGAAGGAATGTGGTATTCTCCCCCACAAATCAAAGTAAATGTAATCCAATATGCCCTTTGTAGAGTGAGTTGTGCTGAACTTCACTCTCTTTTGCTTGTCAAAGACACAGTGGTCACAAAACTTCAACTTATCGATGTTTTGACCATCAAGAAGTCCTCTTTTGCATAACACTGCCAGCTTCACTCATTAGTAGCATCAAAATCAGATGATTTATTTGAGGCAACAGTAGCATTACCTTAAATTGTAGTGCCTCGCAGATGATATAGGTTGGCAGCCTTGATATCACCCTTCATCACAACAAGAGAACCTTTTTAGACCTTCAGAATCCCACCTCCACCTGAATACCCATACCCTTTAGCATCAAGAGTACTCAACGAGATAATATTTCTCTTCAAATTTGAAATATGTTGCACATCCGACAATATTCTGACGGTGTCATCAAGCATCTTGATCTAGATAGAACCAATGCCTGCAATCTTGCACGGTGAATTATCACCCATCAACACGGATCGATCCACTTGGCGTAGTTTCATAGGTAACGAACCACTCACGGCTCGGGCTCAAGTGGAAAGTATGTGCTGAATGAAGAATCCACTCATTGGAATCACCAACAAAGGCAAACATAACATCTTCGTCATAAGCTTATTAGTAACAACGGTGGCTTTAGGTTCATCATCTTGTTGATCCTTCTTGGAACTATTAATCATTTTCTCTTTGTTCTGCACCAGCACTCGGATATATCATGACCATTCATTTTGCAATACGTGCACGACTTCCTGTTCCTGGACTTAGATCTTCCTTGGTATATGCTCGATCTTCTATCTCTAGAATCATTGTTTGAACCCTTCTCCTATTGCCTGTCATGGACAAACAAACCTTCTGCATGTGTACTTGAACTTTCACTCGAAACCATAAGCCCCATCTTCTCCTTAGTATACAACGATTCATAAACTTCATTGAGAGTAAGATTATCTCGGCTATATAGAATAATATATCTGAAGGTAGAGTATGAACTAGGTAGCGAGCATAAAAGAATCAGACATAAATCTTCATCATTGTATTTTACCTTCATAGCTTTTTCTTTTATATGCACCTTGTTGGTCAGATTCTTGGTCATACAAATCTACTCCAGCTTCAACCATAACGTAGCAACGGTCGTCTCCTTCAAAACCTCCTGTGGAATATTATTTGATATATGAAAATGAATCTGAGATATAGCCCTACGATCGTTTCGTTGCTTCACATCAGCGGACAAAGCTGCATGCATCTTGTCAATCCCCACAAGAGCGTCGTCCAAATCCATCTGGGCTAAAACAACATGCATCTTGACTTGCCATCGAGAAAACCTCGTATCTCGATCTAATAGCGAAAGATCATATTTGAAAGATGTCATTGATAGATGAAACCCTAACTTGAATAACGATCATCAACATTGTCAAAAAGAACCAGCACTGAAGTAGTCGCTAGGGTAGTGGCGCGGGCCGACGTAGAGGCAGCACGGGGCAGCGCAAAGCATGGTTCGGTCGACGTTGGCAGTAGCGCGGGTTGGTGCGGGATGACGCAGAGTCGAGGTAGGACTTATGAAAGTCAACGAATTGGATCTGAGTCATGGCAACCCTCGAAATCGGTGTGGGACGGCACCGAGTTGAAGATGAGACGAAGAAGTCAGCGAATCGGTGGGTCCACAAAGCAGCATAAGGCCGCGCTAGAGGAACGCCGAGAGGCGCAGAGGTTGCATTGGGTGGTGCTTTCAACGAAAGCTCTCCAAACCCTAGATTCAACTTGAAACTTAGATCTGATACCACTTGTTGCGAAAATAGAGGTGAATCTAGAGACAGTAGACACGATTTTACAAGAAAAACCCTTGTGAGGGAAATCCACAAACGCACGAAAGCAGAATTCGCTGTATGATGAGAAATTATAAGCATAGGACAACAGGATATTTAAAACATGCGACTATAGGGGTACATATACAGGGGAGTAAGAAGAGTCTGGAATGTACAAGAAACAGCAAGTAAGAAGAGTCTGACTGAAAATTGGTTTACCTCGCCAATATATTAACTGTCTCGTGTCGTACTAAGCATCGTTACGTTTTGGTATTTTTCAACATGATTTTATGTATATTAGAAGAAAAAAATTGAACCGGCGAGGCGTAGCGCGCTTTCAGCCTGTCATACGTTGTAGCTAGGTGGTACCTTGGTTGGAGGAAGGCTGCAGAAGAAGATACAGCTAAATTTGTTTGTCTGGTGTGAGCTTGAAAATGAACTAACTGGTTATATGTAAAGAGACATCAAAAGTTAAAGGAGGAGAGAGAGAGAGAGAGAGAGAGAGAGAGAGAGAGGCAACGGAAATAAGCAAGCAAACAAATGTAGTTATGGGAATGTGCAACAAGAGTCCAAGACGGGGAATGATAAAGCAAAAGATACTAGAAAGGAAAAGGAAAAGGAAAAGGAAGTCACCAGCAGCAGGCCGGCCGGCTTGCCCAGGCCAGCACACCACACCAGTGATGAGGTGAACGGGTCGCCAAGTAGCAGCAGCTGCGAGTGTGATGAGTGAGCAGTGTCTGTCTTCTCTTTTGCCTGCTCAGCTCAGCTCAGCACAGCACAGCACAGCTCAGTTCAAAGGAGTAGTAGAAGAATACTCACTCCTAGGAGTAGTAGATTAGATAACAGAATATATATAGAGAGAGAGGGGAATAGAAATATAGATTCCTCCGCTCTTCCATTCCTTCCAATTCCATCTGTCGCTGCTCCTCGATCTCCTCTAGTCTAGTGTTTTGTCTTGTCTTGCTCCCCAAATCCACTCCTAAATCGACCAAGCCTGGCTCACTCACTCACTCACTGGCTCAGTCCCAGCAGCCAAGAATCAATGGAGCTGCGTTGAGTGAGTTTGGTTTGGTGGTGGGGATGGATCAGCCGCTGCCCTCCCTCTGCAGCCTCCACCCGGGCATCGCCGTCACCGGTTTCTGCCCCGCCTGCCTCCGCGAGCGCCTCGCCGGCCTCCACCCTCCCGCCTCCCACCCAAACTCCACGGAGCTCCGCCGTTGCAAGTCCTTCTCCTACGGACGCTCCGCCGCCGCCTACTTGGAGCCGCAGCGCCGCTCCTGCGACGCCCGCGGCGCCCTCTTCCACCAAGAACCGCCGTGCGTCCCGGAGGAAGGGGAACAACAGATCGGGGCTTTCGGCTCCACGGGGAGGCCAATGAAGGCTCACATCAGCCAAGAATCCTCCAGCTCCAGAAAGATGGCCGGGACCTTCGGGGTCTTGGGCAAGAGATGGCAGGAATGGCGCCTCAAGAACAAGCTCAAGAAGCAGGGTCAGGGGCAGGGGCCCACCACCAGCAGGGCCACCATGCCGCCGGAGAATCCCCGCCGGCACGAGCACCACAGCTTCGGGGACACGCAGTCAGAGGTCGCCGTCGACGGGCTCGGCCGGCCCTCCTGCGATGTGGACCCCCGTCTCTCTCTGGACGCCGGCTGCATCTCGGTTGACATCCCAAAGTATTCGCTGGTGGACGAGCCCCGTGCTTCCTGGGACAGCTACCACGGCGGCCGCCCGGTGCTTGCTCGCCTGCCCCCGATGCTGTCAGTGGTCGAGGATGTGCCTGTCCCACGCTATGATGGCCAAATCCCTGTGGAGGAAGACGACGAAGCTGTGCCCGGCGGCTGCTCCCAGACAAGGGATTACTACTTGGACTCCTCCAGCTCCAGCAGGAGGCGTCGGAGCTTGGACCGGTCGTCCGTCTCCGGACGCAAGTCATTCTCCGATGCCAATGAGCTGTCCAGGATGATAGCTGGTGCCAATGCCAATGCCAATGCCAGGGTTTCACCGGCTATCAGCTCAGAGTTCTACCACCACCATCACGCCCAGAGCGTTCTTGGCAATCATCAGCACTGGGAGCAGGGACCGTATTCTCTCCGCGATGATACCTCCGAGAGCTTTGAGTCGGCATTCCGTGATCACACCAAGGGCGTGCCAGCAAAGAAGTCTAAGAAGTGGATCAAGGGGTGGAACATTTGGGGTCTTATACATAAGAAGAGCAGCACCAGGGAATCTGAAGCCGCCAGTGTGGCTGACAGATCATTCTTGGAGTCATGGCCTGAGCTCCGCGCAAGGGGGTACAATGGGCAGATGCTCAGGTGCAATAGCAGCGTGAGCGCGAGAAGCTCTTTCAGTGCTAGCAGCGCAGCAATTGGCGCGAGCGGAAGGAGGAGCAATGTGGAAATGCATGTAAATGGCTTAGGGAGGATGAGGAGGGATGAGGTTTTACTCGAGAGGAATTTGAGTGCAAGGTACTCGCCTTGCAGGGTTGACAATGGCATGATTCCACCTCATCTTAATCCGGTGGGAGGTAGCCAATTCAGCCGGCGGAGTCGGAATGGAAGGCCCGCTCGTTCATCTAATTCGTTGCCTAGGAGCACGCTTGGACTGTACTGATCTATAGCAGTAAATGGTCGGAGATGAAGGCAGATTCTTCTGTTCCTTAGCTACAATGTGCATAGCCTATATGTTAGCATCATCACAATCATACTTTTCTTAGGCTGAGAAGGGTCGCGAGTGAACTGGTGATTGTGTTGGGGTATACCTTACTTGGTCTTATTTCCATCTGGGAGTGGAGTATATCATTTAACTTTATACCCTTTAATCTTGTATAAGATATGTATGTTTATTTTTTTTCCAATTGAAATCAAGTTAGCAAGAGACCAAGAGTAAGGCACAAGCATTTCTGGCAGTGGTGCTGTACTCCATAGGGGCTCCTGAATCGAATGCTCCGAGCTCAATGGAGACATGTGGTGCTGTAATATTTTGGATGTTCACATTGACATTTGGTGGGCAGGGCAGGGCAGGGCAGCCTAGTGCTCAGAATGGTAATGTGTCGATCTCCCATTTGATCAGATCAGGTGCCTCTCACGGTCAGACAAATTGTTTCACTTGATATTACATCTGTCTGAGGTTTCTACCTGGAAACCGGGTGCAGGGTCGCTGTTGCAGCATGTCAATTCTTCTTCTTTTTTTCCTCCTTTTTTTGGCTCTTGGTGCTGATGGAACCGAGTTGTTTGTGGTGTTGGTTCCTGAAATCCAAATCTCAGTATCTATGGAGTATGCTGCTTACTGCATAAATCTCAGTCTGTCTTGTATCAGGACAGAACAAGGATTATCAGGACAGAACAAGGACAGGAGAAGAAGCACTGCCAATTTGCAGCCATTAAGATTTACAGTCCCATTCCGGGCACAATGCCCCCGTATGTGCTGCTTCAATTTGAATCAGTTTTAATCAGGAGTGAAACCAGGAGATTTGTAGTTGTGCCTGCCTCTGGCTGGTGCCCTGAGACCTCATCTTAAGTTAGTTGTGCAGAAATTTCTCGTGCTGTGGCAGCATCCAACAGAACTGCCTCCGCGTGTGTGTTCAGTCTAGGCTTACATCCTCGCTTCACCAAAAAGGATTAACATGAAAGTACTACGATTTAAACTAATATGTATTATATGTAAGTGTAACTCAATATAAAATGGCAATATGGTACGAAACGTGCGGGTGTTACACTATTATAGTGTATTGTGTCGTCTAATAAAATTACTTTGTATGTGCACATCTACCTTTCGTGAGTATAAACCTTGTTGGCTATTTTATTCTTACTAGTTCAATACACGTACTTTACTACAGATAAAAAAAATACGATATTACCCTAGCACGTTGAGTCGACATTGTCGAGCTCGGCCTACACTACGCCCTCAACTCTGCCTCTGCGCTCAACCGAGCTCCGACAAAACTAGTGTTGTGCCACCAAGCTTAGTCTACACCGCACCCCAACAAAACTAGCGTTGTGCCTCCGCACTTGGCCTACATCACGCCCTCGGCTCTGTCACGCACCCTCTGTTTTTTTTTTTTAGAATTTTTAGAGATGTAGAATTTATTTGTTGGGAGATTGTTTTTTTCCTGTTTTTGGTGGAGATTTTCTAAGGAGGTGGAATGATAAGTTGAGGGCGAGAATATACCACCACCATGTTTTTCTTAAATAGTATACTAACCTAGTACCCGTGCTTTGCAACGGAAACACATATTACGTGCTAAACAATTTTCATATTTTTATATTACATTCATCATGGAAGCATACAAATAAATATCAAGTGAACATCTTGTCATCATAATATATTTCACAACTACAATTCATAAACCTTTCTAAATGGGCACGTCTGGAAGAGTTTTTATTGAACATTTCCATCAGAGTCAGAATATCAATATCTATGTTGGTGTAATGTAAAATAGTTGAACACAAAAGGGGTAGGTGTTTCACTCTCTGTCTCAAAAAAATTGTGACCAGATCCAAAATTGTTGTTCAAAGCAAGCATAAAGTAGGATCCATGATTGGACCAAGTGATGGTCATACAACTCCACCATAAAGAATTGTACATTGACAACAGCCAACCCCTTGCACTAAACAATGAAAGATATCCTCACAAAAAAAAAAAGAAACAACAACCGAGTATATTAGCATACGAACTAAATGAGACAGGAAAGCAAAGTGGCATTTGAATATTGCAGTTAACTTCTCCAATGAATTTCTTGAGCCTCTAATAAGGCTATGGAACTTCTTGAAGGTCTCGTGGAGCTGATATGGCTAGTGGATCACAAATGCTTTATTGTTCCCATTGGCATCCATCTAGCTGCAAAACAAACACCGCCACCATCATGTCACATATTAGCGGTTCTTTTATGTTAACGCACGAACTAGAAGTAGTGCCCCCATAGGCATATCACTGTTCAAATCAAGTTGAGATATTGCCTAGTTAAAAATCAATATTTCAGTATATATTGATCTAGTTATCCTACTTCTACCGCCTTCTTCCGATTAATATTTACCCATTAAAATCTTTGAATTTAACTTGCAATCAGAACATAACACAAATAAAAAAAATTCAGATGCATTCAAGTTCAAGGCAGTCAACTTAAAAGTAAATGGTCGTAAAAAAATATAACATGTGAGCGATAAACCAGCAATCATATTACTAATTTCTCGCCATGAAATCATAGATGAATAGCAGCACAACACTTAGAAGGCTAGGATTTTTGTTGCTTCCCCAACCCTATAAGAAATCTAAAAAAACATGATGTAGATTTTTAAATAATTGATGTTACAGGTTTCACAAATTACTTCTGATGATAATAATCTAGAGATGAAAGCCCTTAGGGTAAACAATCGTATTTGTGATTCCATATACAAAAAAGCATGTAATGGCACAACAGTTCAACAAAATCTTATAAATAATCAAAAGGTAACGGTGATCATTTGCTATACTGAAACATCGCGATTGACCATAATTTTCTTATCTCGAGTTGACAATTTTTTACCTTCCTCTAGAGAGCCTTACCAAGGTCTTGCTTGTCATTAGGAGTGATTTCATTTGCATACAACTACCTCATGTAATTCTGAATACTGCAGAGCAAGTTGACATATGTCAGGACCCAAATATGCAAATCTAGACCCTCTGTGTATACTGCACTAGTCTAGAATCACGCTAGTGCACACAATGGCAACATCGATGAAATATCATTCCATATGCAAAAATGACTAATAAATAGGCAAATAGCAATAACTATCAGAGTAACAATCTTAAGGTCAAAACTTATAATTAATGCCTCAAAAGGCGAATAACTCAAATAAGCTGCAGCAGAAGGTAACGGAATAACTTCAGTGAAGCCCATCCATATGCACATAGGCAATCGACAGGGGTAGCGTGACCTAGCTCACCACATTCCTTGAAGTAGACCTTGTTGACCGACGATGAACTGTTGTAGCCTTCTCAACTAAACAACATTATTTATAGCGAGAATGAGTACTAGAGTACTCAGCAAGTAGCACCACATAATACAATTATAGATGATGGCTTATTCCAAGGAAATGACTTTTGTGGCTATTTTGTATTAAAGTGGCATTTGCAATTGAATACAAATAATATATTGAAAGCATAATTTTTTTTAAAAAAATAAACAATAATAGTTTAACAATTGTTTTCACAAAGCTTCCATAACCTAATCATTTTCTTTCACACAGCTGCAGAAGTTTTCCCACACAGTTGTCTCTTCCCAATTATTTTTATAAAAATTTACCCCTCATGTGAAATCTCCGAGCATGTCCATGACTGAGGACGCGGCTATTCGAATAGATTGATTAACCCTCTGCAGAGGTAGTACACTTTACCCACAAGATACAATTAACTCATCATGTCTGCCATGACTCGTCATATAGAAGTATGTGATTGAGTAATCATAACAAAAGCTTTCCAAAACTTTATCTCAACAATTGACCCGCCCGATGTGTTTTACCACCATACCAACCCTGACACAGTGCTTTGGTACGACGCACACCGTTGGACCTAGAAGTGGCGAACCGCCCATCGATGTGACCCGCCACAGTGGTACGCACATCCACCCATTACTAACCTACTAACTGAGAAGTCAATGTCGATACTTTACTACCCACTATCACATTCATATTTTTTCGATCACACAGTTTCATCCACTTACCTTAGTCTAAATCTTTTCTCACCATGTTGGTTAAGTGCAACACATGCCATCAACGAGTAATAGCATACATCACACAGTTTTACACAAGTTCCATAATCACTCAGTTAAGTTTATATTTGTAACTCAAATGATATCAATGACTCGTTGCATGGCTAAGCAGGCTATTCGTATCTAACCAACCCGCGTTGATGCTATGACAACACAAACTAATAATTAAACAAGCTATGGTGACAAAAGATCATGGTAATAAAATGAGCAAAGTTGATATAATCAAATGGGTGAATAGCTAATCCCAAAATATTTAAATAAATACATAAAGTAAAATGCAATAATTTGAATAAAGGTAGATTTTGAAAACTGTGTTCAACATGGTCAACTTTACAACTTGCCTTGCTATAACAATGGTGTTCTTGTTTTATTTTTGATTTTCTACTTCCTTGACCTTCAACTCCTTCGGAGAATTCTAGACTTCAACATCTAACGAGAAAGAAAGTGTAAAATAAATAAAATTCAAAAAGACCAATTAAATAAACTCCAAATTGAAATTGAATGGTACTGAAAAGTATATATTGAATTCAGATAAATTTATAAACTTGAATGGGTTCAATCGAAGTTCGTATGAGAAAGATGTAAGATCGAGGTGGCCAACTAGAGGGGGTGAATAGGCGGTTTTAAAAATCTTTCGCGCTAAAACCAATATATAATGCGGAAGCTAATAACGAATTGGTTTTGCACAATTAAAACCTAAATCAACTAGGCTCAACTAAGTGCACCGACAATACAAGAGAGCAATCATACAATGATATATAAACAATTAAAGCATGTAATGTAAATCGCTCAAAGTAAAGCACAAGATAAAAACAAGATGGACACAATTATATTTTACCGTGGTGTTCGGAGACTTGCCGGTCTCCCCTAATCCACGTTGAGGTAAGCCCAACCACGTTAGTTCCACAATATGATCAACTCATGATCATCCCAAGTCTTCATCCTCCTGGAACATAACCTATATATCCAACTCATGGAAAATGTTAGTTCCACAATATGATTATCATTAATTACCACACCATACCATTAACTCATAATGGTGGGACAAGATACTCAATCTTTCCCTCTTTGGTAATTGATGATAACCATTTCAATTGCACATAAATGAATGATGATAAATGAGAGAACAAATTGAGTATATATCAACTGCACAAGTTATATATATACTCTGACTTGAGTATACAAGAACTACACAAGTTCTATATACTCATAATCACGAGTATACAAGAACTACGCAAGTTTTGTATACTCAAACGGATTTGTTTCAAAGTAAAGATCTCAAATGTATGTGGAGAATGGAATATCAATCACTACTAATGAAACCATAAAATATAGAATAAAACTCCCCTAGATGTGCGCATACACAAATGTGTAATAAGATCATATGCACATATTCAAGTTTAACTTATAGTTGAGTTCAATCCTATATTTTGAATCCGAGGAATGCAACAATATATAAGATTAAGATGTTGATTGCATACCTCGTTGAATTTCACCATTATATCCAAATGAGACTACACAAGATAATACTAGACAAGAGAGTTAGTCTCATAATTGGATTTGTCATTAATCACTAAAATATTACATTAACTCATAATGGCGGGTCTAAATCCTTCAATCTTCCCTTTTTTGGTGATTGATGACAAATCCATTATCAATAATAACATTTGGATATAAATAGACATAAGATAAGAATTAAGCTAATGAGCTATGTCTATTCAAGTCATAAGGTGAAATTTAAAGCTTCAATCATTATGCATTTCAATCATTATGCATATGAGAATAATATATTTATTCTCCCCCTTTTGGTATATTAAACAAATCAAACATCCAAATGGAAGAATATTGATATAAACATTATCCCCCTTTTGGCATTAATCACGAAAAATACAAGATAAAGCTTAACCAAAAGGAGCCTTTGCAAATCAAGGAGCTTGGTCACCAAAAGTATTAAATAGACTCATCTGACCAAAAGGAGATTTTGTTCTCAGGATAGTGAGGAGAAACCAAAATAGGTCACAAACCTATTGAACATAACACATTCTCCCCTTTTGAACCAAAATATTGAGAACCACTTGAAACGATATTTGAAACACATTCAATTAAACTCACTCTTTGAAATCTTCTCAAGACAATTTTTAATTTTGCAAAGAAGAGATCAAAAGATAGTCGAAACATAAAATGTGTGGAAACAAGCTCAGAAAAATATGAAATAAATCATGGAGCTAGTCCTTACAAATACACACAATTTTCATTTTCGGAGGCTTAACCAAATGTCAACCAATTTAAAGATACGAAAATCACAAAGTTTCAGAAAACTAAAAATTTCAGGATTTTCAGATTTTGACATTTCATTTAAGCTTCAAAAGGCAGCTGATAAAATGGGTAGAATGGTTCCAATAAATCCGAGAAAATTTGTCGATAAAGAACCACTATAGAGGATAAAATTGCATTATTATAGCTTCCTTTTATTGTGAACCCATTCAAATATACAAAATTCACAAATCAGCTCAAAACAATGTACAATCCTGAAATTTCAGCATTTGAGCAAAGAGAGAAAAAGTCAAAAAAATTTCAATTCAAGTATAAATACCTTCAAATTTAGCGGAAATAAACTTTTGACTCCTAAAAAACTTTTCAAGAAGAATTTTCAAAAAATGAGTCTCCATTCAAAAGATATGCCAAATTGAGTTTTGGAGCCATGATTTTTTATCAACGAGTAGAAAAGTCAAAACTTTTATAAATGAAGTCCAAATTATTTGAAAAATTTTAGATTTTAACTTTGAACTATTTAGAATGTTTGCCAATGAGAATTTTTGAAAAAGGACTTTTCCTTCAAAAGATATGGTAAAATGCGCATTGTAGGCATAAAAAGAGAGCAATTTTGCCTTTAAGATCCAAAATACAAGCTAATTTGGATTTCATGGAGATTTTCACTTTATTGGCTTTGTATGAGTTAGAAATACTATTTCAAGCCAAGATACACAAAGAAATCCGGCTCAAAGAGCAAAACTCACTATATGCAAGAATATGTCATTTTGGGTCAAAGCAAGTTTTTCGGTGAGTTCCAAGAATATCAAATAAAGCAAATGAGAATGAAACACATTCATTCACAAGATCCAATAAATCATTTTGGGCAAATAAATTAGTTTTCTCAAATCACACAATTTTTTTTCGAGACACCCCAAAATCCTTTTAAGAAATTTTTCACAAAGAAAAACCCCCCCTACACAAAGGTTCCTCTTGGCATTCTTTTCTTCTCATTTGACATACAAAAGATTTTATTGTTTCCGTGTCATCTTCTCCTTTTTCATCTCTTTAGAATATGTCCATCCGATTTGATACAACTTGTAAAAGATACCACAAAACGAAGAGAGCTTTAGATAAGAGAAGATTTTGATCGGGAAGGATGAATAGAGGATACCACTTTAACGAATAAGATGATATCACTTGAAGGATAAATCTCATGACGAGATCAGGATGATCAAAAGAAGCTACCACTTTTGAAAAGCATATCACTTGAAAGGTGCAATTGCATTTGCATCCAAGGAAAGACAGTAGTGGGTAGCTAGCAAGGATATAGAGGATTAATCTTGACCACTAGAAGCAGCCACAAAGATTTAGAATTGAATGGAGTGAAATGGCTGACTTGTCAGAAAAATCGGACGTTCCGCAGATTCAATGGCGGAAGTTCCGGACCTGGAGTGCCGGTAGTTCCGATTATCCTGACACTTCAGGAATTGATCTTGGAATTTGATATTTATGAAAATGATCCCTAGTTTTGCACTCAAATAAATATCATTCAGGATCATTATGCATTAAAGAGACTAATGTCTATCTAAGAAAATAATTTTTATGAATTAAGTTTTGATTTTGCAAATGAAGCTTCATTTTCATGAAATTATTGAAAACAAACTAAAATGAGCATTTGGTTGATTTTAAAGCATCCAATTTTATGTATGAGTCATAAATACCATTATGAACCTTTTCATATGAATAATTTTGATTCATATGGCAAAACTCACTTAAGTGCTTGAAAGTGACCACTCAGGTCAAAGTAGTATTTTGGACGAGTTTGAAAATCAAATATCTTTTCTATGTTGGTCTTTTGGAAATCTTTTGAATACCAAAAATGTTTATAATAACCAACTCTAGGATTTTTCTTTTGTCAAGATTTTCAAATTCCTTTAAGAATAGATTTTACACAAAAATCTAGTTTTGGTCCAAAACAAGATACCATAATGTAGGATTTTGGCTAGAAATGTATTTTTTTTTTACTTAAAATAGGTTTTTCTAAAGCCAAAACCTTTGGTAAATCTTTGAAAAGCATTTGTATACCTTTTGCAACTAATTTTTCAAAGAATTACTAACAATTATGAAATTTTTGACTTTTGGCTAAAAGGCTCAATTTTGGAAAACAATACTAGCACTTAATTTATTTGGGCACACTTAGGGATGTGATATATATGATAATGATTTTAGCACTCCCCCTTAATGTGCCACTTCCAACTTGCTCAAGATATTAATAATGACATTATGAACATAGAGCAAGAACACCCCTTTTAATAAGATTTTCATGAAATGCAACCTACACAAGGCATAAAGGGGTTAGATACTTCAATATAAGTACTTGTTACCGAAATGGCATTGGCTTATGATACGACATGATTATCCTTAGGCTTGGCTCCAATTTCGCATATGGTGATCCGTCCACCTCTTCATGTGAGCCAAACATCCAATGTCTTTCCAAGTATCTATTCATTATTTAAGCGCTTTGGTACCCAATACTTGGTTGGGTCCACAAATGTTAGTCACAATGGATTTGAGCACCCAAATGGCCCTAGCATTAGTTTTATGTGAACTAACTATTCTAGAAAACACATTGTCATTTTTATCCTTCCTAACCAAATAACGATCATTATAAATAAATGGCTTAGGAGAGATACCTTTGGGACAATCCTTACTAAGATGTCCCTTTTCCCGGCGATTGTAGCAAGTTCGATATTGATGTTCATCTTTTGCCTTCTTTACTTGCTCCTTGCCGGTTTGCCTCTTTTTTGAATGTCTAGTCTTGACATCTACTTGATTTGGGCACACTGAGGCAAAGTGGTCCTTCTTGTTGCAACCAAGGCACTTGATATTCTTCGTGTGTCTTGTATTGTGCCTTGTCTTGCTATTCTCCCTTTTCTTGGGAGTGAAGCCGATTCCACTCTTATCTTGCAAGCGTTTTTGCTTGCTCAATATTTCGTCAAGAGTGGCCTTCCCTTTTAGGCTTCTTTCCAAGTCATTCTTCAAATTTTTGACTTGGGCCTTGAGCTCATTATTTTCCTCTAGAAGATTAGTATCACAAGATATGGAGGAAATAGGAGTATCCACTTTAGAGCAACAAGGCATATCAATTAAATCCTCACATGAGGTAGATATGCTAACCTTAGATGAAATGCAAAAGCTAGGAGCTATGCATGACATATCATCTAATAAATTACATTCAATGCCTATATCCACCTTAGAGCTATTTAGCCTATTTAGGAGGAGAGCTTCATGTTCATCCTTTAAAACATCATAATTGTTTTGAAGTGAGACAAACTCTTTCTTCAAAACTTTGAATTTAGATTTCTCATTTCCTAAATATTCATTAAGCTCTTCTAGCATATCCATCAACTCATCATAAGTAGGCTCATCATTATTTACCTCTTCATTACCTTGAGCCATGAAGCAATGTGGTGATGTGGATGGAGTTGAGGAGTCCTCGTCATCGACGGAGTTGGAGATTGAGCATTCTTCTCCCGACATCCATTCTTTTGTGCAATCTTCACTAGTGGAAGTGGACAATTCATATTTATCTTGAATTTGTGTACACATCTCATGAACGCTTTTGAGATTGCATACCTCATTGAAAATCTCTACACTTAAAGCACTAAATAAGGCGTTAGTTGCTTGAGCGTCGAGATGTAAGCATTTCTCTTCCTCAATAGATGGAGCAAGATGATCCAAAGGAGGAGAAAAGCCTACATCTACAATCTGCCATATTTTTAGGCTCATGGCCTTAAAATGATATATCATGCGGATTTTTCAGTGTGCATAATTTGTGCCATCAAATTGAGGTGCTTCACCTAAGTGCACTATTTCTCTAGTCGCCATCCTTTACTCTCTAGACGGTTAAGTCTAACAAATTAAGAGACCAAGCTCTGATACCACTTGTAAGATCGAGGTGGCCGACTAGAGGGGGTGAATAGGCGATTTTAAAAATCTTTTGCGCTAAAACCAATATATAATGCGGAAGCTAATAACGAATTGATTTTGCACAATTAAAACCTAAATCAACTAGGCTCAACTAAGTGCACCGACAATACAAGAGAGCAATCATACAATGATAGATAAGCAATTAAAGCATGTAATGTAAATCGCTCAAAGTAAAGCACAAGATAAAAACAAGATAGACACAATTATGTTTTACCGTGGTGTTCGGAGACTTGCCGGTCTCCTCTAATCCACGTTGAGGTAAGCCCAACCACGTTGGACCGGCTCCACTAATTAAGACAACACCTCCGAGGTAAGTCCAACCACTTGGACCGGTTTCAAACCGAACCAACACCTCGCTCCACTATGGTTGCTCTTCCTCCACTCCGGAGATGGCGAGCACCAAATCACTCACAACCACACCGGGCCTTCTCACAAGTTTCTTGAGAAGATCACCGGGCACGACGCCTCCACGCCGTCTAGTTGTCGGCAAACACCAAGAGTAACAAGACTCAATGCTGAAAGCATCTAGGCCCCTAAAAATTATATTTTGGTAATTAATGACATTATGTGAATATAGGACTAACATGTTTGTTGAAGTGATTACAAGGCATAGTCCCAAATGACAAAGTGAAACCAAGGAGCTGCATGTCAAAGAATGTTGAAAAGATAGAGTTGATCTCAAAGACAAGGTACAAATAGACTAGGACCCCTTTGAATTTTACCGGTCTTTGGAGCATGGAGGAAGACCGGATTTTAGGATAAATATCGTACTATTAAGGGGGGGCTTGTCTAGTAGCTTGAAAGCATCTCATTATGCCTTTGGATCAACTTAGGATCATGCATGTTCTTTTGGTCTGGTTTAAAAAGAAAATTCTTTTTCTCAGAACACAATCGGAAGTTCCGGCATGTGTACTGCGGAACTTCCGCTGTGCGGTTCTTCCGAAAAGACTGCGGCTTGATTTTTCCAGAGAGCATCCGTTTTCGGGACTTAGCCGATTTCTCGAAGCGCGGAAGTTCCGCAATGATACGAGCGGAAGTTCCGATTATCGGTTGCTCCGAAATATTTGCGGTCGGTTTTTTCCAGAGAGTACCCTTTTTAGGGACTTAGCCGTTTTCGCAAGTGCGGTAGTTCCGCTGTGGAATAAATAGGATCTTCCGATTATCGGAATAACCGAAATCTAGTTGGCGGAAGTTCCGCACATAAATCCAACGGCTAGTTCAGAGCATTTAATGCTCACTGTAATGACCATTACAGTGCACTCGATTGAAGGGCGGAAGTTCCGCACCTTACACGGCGGAAGTTCCGATTTCCCTGAGTTTTGTCTGATTTTCTGCATAACGGTCATATTTGGTTGTGGGGGGTATAAATGCACCCCCACCAGCTCAAGGACGTGTTGTTGAGCATTCATTCAATTCATTTGAGCCTTGAGCACTCCTCTCACTCCTCATTCACTCTCTTTGCACACATTTGTGAGGTAGTAAGCAAAAACAAGAGCATTGCATTATTAGTTGATCATTTGGCTCGTGATTGCCGTCAAGTGAAGGTCAAGGTCTATTCTCTTAGTGCTTGTCGGCACCTAGACGACTTGGCGGAGGTTGCTCGGTGATCTCTTCAAGAAGCTTGTGAAGAGACCCGTTGCCGGTTGTGATTGGTCGGTGTTCACCAACTCCGGAGAGGAGGAAGAACAACCAAGTGATCGAGGGTAGGCTTAATTTGTGGAGCCGGCTTGAGTGAATCAAGCTTCCTCAACGTGGACTAGTGAAGATCGACAAATCTTCGATACCACGGGAAAAACCCCCTTGTCCTTGTGCGGTTAATTCTTGTCTTTACTTATTGCACTTATTTTCGTAGCTCATAGATTGTGATAAATATCTTTGATTAGAGTATCTTGCTAATTTGGGTAATTTGATCAAGAAAATTTAGAAACCTCCTATTCACCCCCCTCTAGTCGGTTATCCTTGATCCTACAAGTGGTATCAGAGCTTGGTCTCTCTAATTTTAGACTTAACCGTCTAGGAGAGAAAGGATGGCTAGCGAGGGAATGTCTATAGGCAAGGCTCCTCTATTTGATGGATCAAATTATGCTTATTGGAAAATTAGAATGTCAATTTATTTAAAGGCCATGAGCCCAAGCGTATGGAGAATTGTAAGTGAAGGTTTCGTTATGGCACTTGATCCCACACACCCCACGGATCAAGACGAACGGAATTCTCACCTCAATGCTCAAGCTATGAACGCTCTCTTTGGAGCTTTAAACGCGGATGAGTTCAATCGCGTGAGCAACCTTGAAACTGCTCACGAGATATGGACTACGCTCTCTGAAATTCATGAGGGCACGTCCACGGTTAAAGAAGTCAAATTGCATAGGCTTAGGATCAAATATGAGATATTTACAATGTTGCCTCAAGAGAGTATCACCGAAATGTACTCTAGACTCAACAACATTGTAAATGAGCTCAAGGGTCTTGTTACTAATTTGCTTGACATTGATGTTGTACGCATGATGCTTAGGGCTCTTCCCGACAAGTACGAAATGTTGGTGACATTGTTTCTCAACTCTCCCGAGTTGCCAAGGATGACACCAACCGGGCTTTTGGGAAATCTAATCACAAATGAGCTTTACAAGAAAGACAAAGAAGAGCTCATGGAGTCAACTTCTTCAAGGAAGAAAGTTACCGCTTTTAAGGCAAAAGCGGAATCAAGTGATGAAGAAGATGAGGATGAAGACTCCGAGGAGGAATTTGCTCTCCTTGTGAGGAGAATGAAGAAGTTCATGAGGAGACGGCCTCATCGAAGCTTCAATTTCGATAAGATTGCAAAAGGGCAATCATCAAATGAAAAGAAGCGCTATAGCAACATTCGTTGCTATGAGTGTGATGAGAAGGGTCACATTGCCTCTCATTGCCCAAACAAGAAGGATGACAAGGGTAAGTCATCAAAGAAGAAAGAATTCAATGGAAAGAAGAAGCTTTTCAAGAAGCTCCACAAGGATGGCAAGAATGAAGCCCATATCGGAGAATGGGACTCCGACAAGGAGTATTCGGATTCCGACTCCGACTCCGATATTGAGGGGTCCTCCAAGAAGAGAGGACTTGTCGGTATTGCCATCAAGGAGGCTCCATCGCTATTTTCAACTCCCACTTGCCTCATGGCAAAAGGAGAAAAAGTAAAATCTCTTGATAATGAAGAACCCTCCTATGATGAACTCATGGATATGCTTGAAGAATTAAATGAATATCTTGGAAAGGAAAAAGCTAAATTTAGAGTCTTAAAGAAATAGCATATATCTTTAAAGAACTCTTATGATGAATTAAAAGAAGCTCATGATTTGCTTGTCCAAGATAAGTCTTACACTAGCATTGGTATTGCTTGCGACATTCAAGAAAAAATGCCAAGTGTAAACATTGCTAGAACTAGCATATCCACTTCTTGCGATGATTTGCTTGCTATACCATGTAGCTCAAGTGTTGATTCTAAAATTGAAAATGCTAAATCTTGTGATAAGCTATTTGTAGAGAATAGTGAGCTTAAGGAGCAAGTCACCAAGCTAAGTAAGAGCTTGGAAAGATGTTTCAAGGGTAAATCTACTCTTGACAAGCTTTTGAGTGAGCAAAGGTGCTCATTCAATAAGGAAGGACTTGGGTATGTGCCCAAGAAAGGTAAGAAACCGGTAAACAAGTCCGTGAGGTTTGTTAATCAAAATGGCAAGTTTTGCCAAAAATGCCGGGAAATAGGACATGTACAACAAAAGTGTCCTATTGGTAAGGTTTCATCAATTGGCTTGTTTGATTCTTGTTATATGCTCAAAAAGGCCAAAGATGGAAAAGTGATTGCTAGGTTTGTTGGCACCTCAATTTTAGGTGTTAAGAAGAATGCTATTTGGGTGCCCAAATCTTTGATAACTAACCTCCAAGGACCCAAACAAATATGAGTACCTAAAAGAACTTGATTTCTTTTGTAGGTGAACTACAAGACCGGTGGAAGGCATTGGGTGCTCGATAGTGGATGCACTCAACACATGACCGGAGACCGGAAAATGTTCACCTCATTTGAGAATGGGAGCGAAAATGAAAAGATCACATTTGGTGACAATAGCAAAGGAAAGGTAATTGGCTTAGGTAAAATTGCTATCTCAAATGACCTTTCCATTTCAAATGTATCTTTAGTGGAAACATTAAACTTCAATTTGCTATCCGTTGCTCAATTATGTGATCTTGGATTAACTTGCTCTTTCTCTAAAAAGGAAGTTACTATTTTTAAAGAAAAAGAGAAAGAAATGATTTTTAAAGGTTTTAGATTTGGCAATCTTTATTTGGTTGATTTCTCCTCAAATGAATCTTGTTTGAAAACTTGTTTGATTGCAAAAACTTCAATGGGTTGGTTATGGCATAGAAGACTAGGTCATGTGGGAATGATTCAACTAAAAAAGCTTTTTAAACATGACTTAGTGGTTGGCTTGAAGGATGTGAAGTTTGAGAAAAATAGACTATGTAGCGCTTGCCAAGTCGGAAAGCAAGTGGCTAACTCTCATCCTTCCAAGAGTATCATGTCAACTTCTAGGCCATTAGAGCTCTTACATATGGATTTGTTCGGGCCAACAACCTATAAGAGCATTAGAGGCAATAGCTATTGTTTAGTCGTTGTAGATGATTACTCTAGATATACATGGGTATTCTTCTTATATGACAAAGGTGAAGCCTCCAAGAATTTTAAAAGTTTTGCAAAAAGGGCTCAAAATGAATTTGATTTCAAAATAAAGAAAATCCGTAGTGATAATGGTTCCGAGTTCAAAAATACTAATATTGAAGATTATTGTGATGAACTTGGAATAAAGCATGAGTTTTCCACTACCTACACTCCGGAGCAAAATGGAGTTGTAGAGAGGAAAAATCGTACATTAATAGAAATGGCTAGGACAATGTTTGATGAGTATAATACTTCCGATCGCTTTTGGGCGGAAGCCATTAATACCGCTTGTCATGCCATAAACCGTCTTTATTTGCATAGGCTTTTGAAAAAGACTTCCTATGAACTCCTTATTGGAAGAAAACCGAACATCTCTTACTTTAGAGTATTTGGTTGCAAATGCTATATCTTAAGAAAGGGTGTTCGACTTTCTAAATTTGCAAGTCGGTGTGATATTGGTTTTCTACTAGGTTATTCTTCAAATAGCAAAGCATATCGTGTCTTTAACAAAACTAGTGGTATTGTTGAAGAAAGACACGATGTACAATTTGATGAAACTAACGGCTCTCAAGAAGAGCAAGAAGATTTTGATGTTGTAGGTAATGGAGCTCTTATGGAAGCAATGAAGAATATGCAAATTGGGGACATTAAGCCTAAAGAAGATCAAAATGAACCATCATCGTCCACGAGAGTCGAGCCGCCTACCTCTTCCGTGACAAATGAAATTAATCAAAATCAAGAAGATGTCAAGGAAAATGATCAATCATTGAATCTACCTCAAAGAATCCACAACGCAATAGCTAAAGACCATCCAATAGACCAAATATTGGGTGAAGTAAGCAAAGGTGTCCAAACTCGCTCTCGTATTGCTTATTTTTGTGAACATTACTCTTTTGTTTCCTCTTTGAAACCAAAGCGTATAGATGAAGCACTAGAAGATCCGGATTGGGTGAATGCTATGCATGAGGAGCTAAATAACTTCGCCCGAAATAATGTTTGGACAATGGTGGAAAGACCCAAGGAGCGTAATGTCATTGGCACAAAATGGGTCTTTCGAAATAAACAAGATGAAAATGGAGTTGTGGTAAGAAACAAGGCAAGGTTAGTCGCTCAAGGATATACTCAAGTTGAGGGTTTAGATTATGATGAAACATTTGCACCCGTAGCAAGACTTGAGTCTATTCGTATTTTGCTTGCTTTTGCATCATGCTTTGATATCAAATTATTTCAAATGGATGTTAAAAGTGCTTTCTTAAATGGCAAAATATCTGAACTTGTCTTTGTTGAACAACCTCCGGGTTTTGAAGATCCCAAAAATCCTAATCATGTGTATAAACTCTCAAAGGCGCTATATGGCTTAAAGCAAGCTCCTAGAGCATGGTATGAGCGCCTTCGAGATTTTCTACTCTCTAAGGGATTCAAAATCGGAAAGGTTGATACAACTTTGTTTACTAAAATTATTGATGATGATTTCTTTGTTTGTCAAATTTATGTTGATGATATAATTTTTGGTTCTACTAATCAAGATTTTTGCAAAGAATTTGGTGATATGATGTCTAGGGAGTTTGAGATGTCAATGATAGGAGAACTCAGTTTCTTCCTTGGACTTCAAATCAAACAACTCAATGATGGGATCTTCATAAGTCAATCCAAATATGTGAAGGATTTACTCAAAAGATTTGGCATGGATGACGCAAAGCCCATCAAGACTCCCATGGCTACAAATGTACATCTTGATCTAAACGAAGGAGGTAAATCTGTTGATTTAAAGCTTTATAGGTCTATGATTGGTAGTTTGCTTTATCTTACCGCATCTAGGCCCGATATTATGTTTAGCGTTTGCATGTGTGCACGTTTTCAATCGGCTCCAAAAGAATGTCATTTAATGGCTGTCAAAAGAATATTAAGATATTTAAAGCATTCCTCAAGTATTGGCCTTTGGTATCCAAAAGGTGCTAAATTTGATTTGATTGGATATTCGGATTCGGATTATGCAGGTTGTAAAGTGGATAGAAAGAGCACCTCAGGGAGTTGTCAATTCTTAGGTAGATCCTTAGTGTCATGGTCTTCTAAGAAACAGAACTCTGTTGCCCTCTCCACCGCCGAAGCCGAATATGTTTCTGCAGGTAGTTGTTGTGCACAATTGCTTTGGATGAGGCAAACATTGATGGACTATGGAATAACATTTGTTAAAATACCTCTTTTGTGTGATAATGATAGTGCAGTGAAAATAGCCAACAACCCTGTCCAACATTCAAGAACCAAGCATATAGATATCCGCCATCATTTCCTTAGAGATCATGTGTGCAAGGGAGATATTGAAATTAGCCACATTTGCACTGAAAATCAATTAGCAGATATCTTTACCAAACCTTTAGATGAAGGTCGTTTTTGCCTATTGAGTAATGAGTTAAATGTCATTGACTATTCAAATGTCACTTGAACTCTTGTCACATGCACCTTGGGTCTTAGTTGCATTTTTGTCTATTTTAAGATGTCTTTTCTCAAGTTTTCGCTCCAAATATGATATATTAGTAAAAATTACTTTCTTATATAAACATTAGTCTTTTCATTGCATAATAATCCTGAATGATACTTGGTTGAGTGCAAAAACTAAGAATTATTTGCAAAATCTTCAAATTCAACACCATCTTCCTGAAGTGTCAGGATAATCGGAACTTCCGGCCTTCCAGGCACGGAACTTCCGTTTTCCGGAACTTCCGCTGTTGAGTTACGGAGCTTCCGTTTTCCAGCTCTCTTCTAGAGCGTCAGGATAATCGGAGTTTCCGGTCTCCCAAGCGCGGAACTTCCGATTTTCGGAACTTCCGCTTTTGAAGTGCGGAACTTCCGCTTTCCGGTAGCTGAGAAGCTTTAATTGCCTGCGGTCACTCCGTTTCCTTCTCTCTCTCCAGCCGCCGGCTCCTTCCTCCCGAAAGCTTTTCTTCTCCAAAAACCCCCCCGAAAAATCTTGCTTGTTCTTCGGTGATTTCCTCAATCTCGACCGATCTCTTGCATCCCCAGGGTTCAATCACTCCTTTGCTCAAGGTATTTTCAATCCCTTTTGGATTTATGCCTCTCATGAACCCTAGGTTGAGATTTTGGGAGAAATAAAATGTGGATGAAATCTGTGGTTGATTCTTGAGCAAATAGGTTTATTTAGTATTGTATGATGTTTATGCATCGATTCCATGGACTCAATCCATCAAAATACTAAAAAAATCCAAATTTCTTATTGCCCTAGAATCGGCTCAGGATAATCGGAACTTCCGCCGTTGAAAAGCGCGGAACTTCCGCATGCGGTAGTTCCGGCGTTCAAAGTGCGGAGCTTCCGATTGTCCTGACAGAAACAGAAATTCTCGTTTCCTTTTGATTCAACCTTTGACACTCCATTCATTTTTATTTTTGAAGATGCCTAGGACAAAGGATACTGTCCCGAAGAGCTATTCAGAAGCAGGCCCATCCTCTTCAAGAAATCCACCTTTACGGAGAGAGGAAGAATTGAAAGAAATTGAGGATCAAAGAGAGTCATCTGAAAATTCAGAAACAGAAGAAAGTGCATCAGGTGAAGGGTCTGAATCTGAGTCTGATGAGGAGTTAGGAGAGCCGGAAGAGCTTGAAATTGATCTTAAGTCACTCACAGCAGACGATTACACTCTCCTTCGGATTAAAGATCAATATTCTCTTCCTGGAAATTGTGATAACCCTCGATTTCATACAAAGTTTCAGAGGCAAGTCTATGATCTTTTCTATGGACCAAACAAACCCTTTGCTGATCACAAGTGCATTAATTGGTCCTACCTCAACGGGCTTGATAAATATGAGGGTACCTATAGGCTCTTTCAGCGAGCTGGGATTCATAATTTTGTGGCACTAAGATGCAACTACAGTGATGAGATCATCCGACAGTTCTATGCCACAGTGTGTGTGAGACCCCGGTTTATCCGGCTTGTAATGCTTAACCATCCATTCGGTCCTAGCATCACAAAGCAGATAATCCGAGACTCGAGACATGTATACTTCCCAGTGCGAGATACACACCTCATCACAAAATTTGTGTATCAATTCCATTCATCCACATAGAACCAAACACGTAATGTAAGCAGAGTATTAATAATATTAAATCGAGTCATTACAAAAGAGAGGCCAACCGGCCAACAATAAAAGAGACAACAATAATTAAACAGCGGAAGCAAAAGTGCCATAAGATGGCTACAACAAAAGAGCCAATCAGTGTGCCTTTAACCCACAAGGCAACCGACCGGACCGCCAAGCTAGTCGCCAAACCCGAAGCACATCTCACAAAAGTGAGGCCCTTGGGGCTCACCTTCTTCCCCTGCAAACAAAAGCAGCCGGCAAAAGCCGGTGAGTACTTTGAATGTACTCGCAAGACTTACATGTGGAATAACAAACCTGTACATATACTACATGCAAGCTTAAACAACAATAGGCTGTATGTTTCATTTTAGCATAAAGCGAGTTTTCATTTGCAATAATATAATAGATTGAAAGCAATTTAACAAATCTGTTTTTAATGTTTAAATAACCGAAAGCACAATAATATAACAGGAGGTAAAGAACAACAACAATCCTTGAAGTGACTAAACCATTAGTCACCACAACAATAGTATGAATTACCCATTCATACCAACCATGTCAAATTTTAATTTAAAAGGTTGAAGTCTAACTCTTGCAAAACCTAACCAAGCGTGTCCATAACCTAGGACGAGGCTATTCGAATAGTTTTATCCTGCGCAGGTGTACCATTTTACCCACACGCTGCATCGCCTTTTGCCAAGCTATTAAGCACACTTCCTTAGGTATGCAAGACGGCTAAGTCCTACGAGACGCTTCCAATATTGTGAATTATTCGCGAGCCGCCTGTATGAATAGAAACCCATACGTTGTGTCGGGTCGTGGCCCACCTCGGACAACTACCCTCACGGGTAAAGCCTCTGACAATCTGCGACGCTCTCGGTGGAGAGTCCATCCGGAAACTCCACCACCGCACACCCAACACAAGAACACAATTCCTTTTTCACACAACACACACAACGCTCCTCCTGCGACTCGGAGATAACCCACGCCAAAGTACTAAGTCAAGAGAGGTCCCATATCCTCTCGCGTGGTTAGTACGCAAAAATGCTTGGAGAGTGTGACACAAGATGTTCGGTCCTTGTTGACTTAGGCAAGACAACCACAAACCCAATAACCCACCATCCAACCACTTGCCCAAGTCCAAATCAATTTTTCCATTTTCGAATTTTGACTTTACAAAATTAACAAAGCACAAAGTGCTGGACATAATGGAAGAATAATAATTTTGTGTGATCAAGACCATCGACTAAGTCGATGATCGCCCAAAGCTACCGAACTAGGCATGGCTAAGCACAAAGATTCGTATTCTACTAAGTGACAAGAGTTCATCCATCGAACTCTAATCGCAAGCAAATAACCTAGGCTCAAGTAGTAGAGAATAACCAACATCCTACAGATTATGCAACTATAGGATCAACTAACCATATTTTAACACAAAGTAGCAATGCATACATACAGTTGAATTCAAAATATTAAACTTGTAAAATAATAGGATTAACATGATCAAACCGCTTGCTCGCTTGTTGTGGGTCAAGATGTTGTGGGGATCACTCTCGGTATCAATGCGCTCTTGGATCCTATCGAAAGAACCAAAAGAACCAATAAGGCAAAAGAAACCGAAAAGATCCAACAGTCAACTTCAACAAAAGCTCTCAAATTTTTACAGTAGAAAGAGCATGATTTTTATGAACTAATGCAACAAGAACCAATTGATTTGGATTCTTAATGCAAAAGATATGGCCAAAACCATTTTGCTCACTTTTATAAATCAAAATGCTACTATTCATTAGCGAAATTTTCGGAGCTATACTGAGTTTGAAAACATTTCTAAATTAAAGTCTAGTTAAAAACATAATCAACAAAATTTGAATCAACCGAAAAGGATTTGAAATGAATTAGTTATGCATTTTACAAGTTATCATATTTTTTCATTGACAAATAAATCCTTTCGAAATCAGAATTAAAACGACGTGGCGAACGAGGAGCGCCGATCAAAGATCCGACGGCCCGCGTTCGGTGCTAACGCGCGCGGATTCACACTTCCTAAACGCCACCGTTGGATGCGGATCCAACGGTTCACGTGACCAGACGTCGGGCGGTCCGAACGCTCACACGCATAGGAGCCGTTGATCTTGGATCCAACGGTCCACGCGGATCGAACCTTTCGGACGGTCCGAACGTTCATTCAGATCCGGACCGCTGATCCGGGATCCAACGGTCCACCGATTAGGCGTGATTAATTCAAATCTAAGCGCAATCTTGGGCCGTAGATCCAAAGATCGACGGTCCGCAACGACTCAAGTTCAACTTCAACAGATTTCGTCCGACAAAATTTGACGGGAAGATTGGCTCGCCGCCGCGACTCGGCGCGGCGGTGCGAGCAAAAGCCTAAAATGAGTTCCTAACAACCTTGCGCACCCAAAGGTACCAACAATTTTGGTCATGGCGGTCTAGAACGCCGCAAGCGGAGATGACCGAGAAGACTCAAAATGACCGAAACGAAAACGCAAATGAGCTCAATTGCGGTCCAAGGGAGCGGTGCCAAACAACTAGGGACTAATAAGGGGTACCGAGCCCAAAGAAGGCACCGAGGAGAATCGAGTGGCTCGGGTGAAGAAGAATAGCGATTTCTACCGACTTGGGAAATCCAAATTGATCTCGCTCTCTTCTCGCCAAAAGCAAAATTGACAGAGGGTTAAAACTCGGTGAGAGGCTAAGAAGTCGAGGAATCAAGGGTTTTGAAAGAGAATGCCCGAACACCACTTTCACCGAAGGACCAAGCTCCAACAATGGCGACCGAGAGCAAATTTGAAATGGAGCTCGAGCAACGCACTAACAATGGTCTTTGGAGCTCAAGAGTGTTCAAAGGATGCTAAGGAAGCCACCGGGGAGTTTTATAGCCGAAGGAGCAAGGAAGAAGCAACGGAAGAAAAATGGTGGGGCTCGTGTTGAGGCCGATCGAGGCGACGGAGCAAGTGACAACAGGGCGACGGCGACTATGGAGGCGGCGGACGGAAGCATTAAATGCGGAAGAGCCGTTGGCGAAAGGAGAAGTGACCCGACGACGCCACGCTCTGAAATTTCACCCACCATCGTTGACCATGGCGAGCGAGCGACGGAGGTAGACGATAGCCGCCACCGTTGGATTGAAATCGAACTACCAAAAAGAACGGTCGATAATAACGATTCAAACGCCACTCAATCTCGGACCGTTGATTTGGATCCTACGGTCCGCGTTGCGCAAGGCGTTCGGACGGTCCGAACGTTGACGCGATCGTGAACCCTCGATTTAGAATCCAACGGTTCAAATGGATCGGCGTTCGGATGGTCCGAACGCTCACGCGATCGTGAGCCGTTCGATGTCGATCCAACGACTCACAACACTCGCGCCCAACGTCCGAGCGGTGCGGTTAGTTGGTTGGACCAAATCAAGTGGCTCGAGCCCGAGTCCGATCCGAACCCGAGGAACAGTGGAAAACCGGTTAGGGTTTGAATTTGAATAGCTGATTTTGGAGGAATTATTTGGGGTAGCAAACAAACCCCAAAAATTATGAAATTTTAAATGGAGATTGCTAACAGGATGATGAACCTTATATAAAATTTTCAGAGACTTTTATGCACTGCATTTTCTCTAAAAATTCCAGAAGGCTAATTTAGGAGTTTGACTAATGTTTGACTTGCCTCAAAAATTATCAAATAATTTCTGAAAATTATGAAATAATTTCGAGGTGTTAAACATCACTCCTAGGTTCAATGAAAATTATTTCCAAAGGTTGGGCACAAGATTTTCATGAAGGAGACTTGTGTTGGTGTCCAAATGGCAATTTGATTTTTGATTCCACATAATTCCTTTACAAAAATTATGGAACTGATTACAAAAATCAAGATCAGAGAAAAAGTTTTAATTTCTCCTCATTTTTATTACATTTGAAACACAAACCAATTTTGGGATGTTACAAAACCTCCCCCTTACAAAAATCTCGTCCAGAGATTTGGCTCACTCAGAAAGAAAGATGGATAGTTCTTGACGAGACGATCTTCCCTTTCCCAAGTAGCCTCATCCTCTGAGTGGTTCGACCACCGAACTTTAAGGAATTTGATGGCTTTATTCCTTGTTCTTCGCTCACCTCTTCAAGGATGCGAGCAGGTGCTCCTTGTAGGTCAAATCTTCCCGAACATCAAGAGTTTCCAACTGAGCTTCCTCGCTTGGAACACGGAGACACTTCTTTAGTTGGGACACATGGAAAACATCATGTACCCCTTCAAGTGCAGCTGGCAATTCCAACTTATAGGCAACAGCTCCTTTCTTCTCGATAACACGGTAAGGACCGACATATCGAGGAGCTAACTTGCCCTTGACGCCGAATCGCTGATGGCCCTTCAAAGGAGAGACTTTGAGATAAACAAATTCATTGGGCTCAAAGCTCAACTCGCGACGACGGCGATCCGCATAGCTCTTTTGCCTGGATTGAGCTGTGCGCAAACGATCACGAATAAGCTGGACTTGACTCTCGGCCTCATTGATCGAGTCCGGGCCAAAGAAAAGTCTTTCACCCGTCTCCGACCAGTTTAACGGGGTTCTGCACTTTCTCCCGTATAAGGCCTCGAAGGTGACATGCCGAGACCGGCTCGAAATCGTTGTTGTAGGAAAACTCGGCAAATGGCAAGCATTTCTCCCAATTCTTTCCATAGGAGAGGACGCAAGCACGAAGCATGTCTTCCAACACTTGGTTGACCCTTTCGGTCTGACCATCAGTTTGGGGGTGATATGCGGTGCTAAATGTGAGACGGGTTCCCATAGCCTCTTGCAAACACTTCCAAAACCTGGCGGTGAAAAGCGCACCGCGATCCGAAACGATCGTCTTCTGTACACCATGCAAGCAGACGATACGGGAAATATAGAGGTCCGCGAGTAGACTCACACTAAGGTTTGTCCGAACTGGCAGAAAATGGGCTACCTTCACAATCGATCGATGACAACCGGATGGAATCCTTGCCCTTGGATGTTCGGGCGCACGGTGATAAAATCCATCCCGATCGAATCCCACTTCCATTCAGAATAGGCAAAGGTCAGCGATCTCGCTGACGCCGATGCTCGGCCTTGACACGACGACACACGCCGACTCTAAGAACGAACCGCAATCTCCTCTTCATTCGGGTCCACCAAAATCTCGACGGAGATCTTGATACATCTTTGTGGCCCCGGATGAATAGACAAAGGCGAATCATGGGCCTCGCGGAGAATCAAATCCGCAGATTCCATGTCCTTTGGAACCACAAGGCGTTGTTCGAACCTTACAACACCATGCTCATCCTCGAGAAGCACTTGGTTGTTCCGTTCTTGACATTTTCCTTGATGTGACTTACTCCAAAGATCCGATTGCCGAGCGACCTTAATCCGATCTACCAAGGTTGGTTGCACAACCAAGGCAATGAGGAACCACGCTCAACCAAACCTAAGTTGAGACGCTGAAATTCCTCCGTAAGGGTGGGTTGACATCCCCGAGCAACAAGGCATTGCAATGCGCTTATGATCGAGCGCATCGGCAACGACATTAGCCTTGCTCGGATGGTAGTGAATACCCATGTCATAATCTTTGACCAACTCCAACCATCTCTTTTGCCCGAGGTTGGATCCGGTTGGGTGAACAGATACTTTAGGCTTTTGTGATCCGAATACACTTCACAACGACACCGATTAGGTAATGTCGCCAAATCTTAAGTGCATGAATCACAGCAGACCAATTCCAAGTCATGGGTAGGATAGTTGAGTTCATGAGTCCTTAATTGCCTTGATGCATAGGCCACTACCTTGCCTTCTTGCATAAGGACACAACCGAGTCCTCGCCGAGAAGCATCGCAAAAGATATCGAAGCCTCGATGGATATCGGAAGGACGAGGACGGAGCGGTGGTCAAACGCTTCTTAAGTACTTGGAAACTTTCCTCACAAGCATCGGACCACAAGAACTTCTTGTCCTTCTTGAGCAACTCCGTCATCGGCCGCGATCTTGGAGAAATTCTCGATAAAGCGGCGATAATATCCCGCTAAACCGAGAAAACTCCGCACTTTGCCATCAAGTAGGTGAACCCATGAAAGAACATCACGACCTTGCTAGGGTCAACGGCTACGCCTCCGCCGAAAGAATATGACCCAAGAAGGCCACTTCCTTCAACCGTAACGCGCACTTGTCGAACTTTGCATACGGTGATGCTCACGAAGCTTGCCTAACACAAGCCTCGGATGCTCATCGTGTTCCTCATCGTCCTTGGAATAGATGAGAATATCATCGATGAAGACCACGACAAACTTATCCAAATACTCCATGAATACCGAATTCATGAGGTTCATGAACAAAGCGGAGCATTGGTTAAGCCAAATGACATGACGGTATACTCATACAAGCCGTAACGAGTAGAGAAAGCCGCCTTTGGAATATCCTCAGTCGATCCGAACTTGATGATATCCCATTCTCAAATCAATTTTGGAGAATACTCGAGCTCCGCTTAATTGATCAAAGAGATCATCAATGCGGGCAATGGATACTTGTTCTTTACCGTTACCTCATTAAGCGGACGGTAATCAACGCGACATGCGCAAAGTATTGTCCTTCTTCTTTACGAAGATTGCGGACAACCCCACGGAGATGAGCTAGGCGGATGAAACCTTTTTCTTGCACTCACTCGCACAAACCATCCTTGAACTTCTCTTGCTTGGCCTCATCGGTGGCCACCTCCTCCGAGCATAACGAGCCAAAAGGTTAAACTCGTGCATGTGTACTCGGATCGAATGACGCCTTGCTCGAGCGATAAGAATTCCTTCTTCTTGACTTCATCAAGCGGAAGGAATGTGACTCGACGGAAGGCGCGCGAAACTCCTCCCAAGTGACGGTGTGACCGTCCTACCGCATGGCGAAAGCTCTCCCACCAAGACAAAGCCGCACCTCCACCGGTGGTGCGATGCGAATAGCGCGCTTCTCGTGCTCTCGCATCTGCGCTATCGCGGCTTGCGCCAACCGACGGCCAATCGTCTGCGTCAAGCGGGTCCTCAGACCTGGAGAACGTAAGGGGCTGAGTGCGAAGAAACTCCGCTAGTCCCCCACGCGGCTGATGACCACTCCCTTGCCCGGATCCTGATGCACCGGTAAGGGCGGAAGTGTTGCGCGCGATGACGTCCAGAAGAACCCTCCTGTCCTCTGCACGGTTGCGCTCGATCTGAAGAAGGACCTCGGCCATGGTCGGAGGAGGAGGAAGATCCTCGTCCGGACCAGCTGACTGGCCTTGGCCGCTACGAGTGCGCCCGGCCATCCTGTTACACGAAATTTTGGTTAAAACTAGACTCAAAGATTAAAAGCCGAAAGAAAGCGAAAAGCTAGCGACTAGGGGAATGGAATATCACCCTAACCGAAAGCCAAAAACAGCAAATATATAAACTTTAAAAAGGCTTATGAAAAGACTCCAAAACAGCAAGGAATCATAAAACCAAAGCTCAACTCCCCAATTCAACTAGCCCGTATTGAATGAACGAGTAATTGATTGAGAAGATAAAAACCAGAAGATTAAGGTAAGATCTAATACCACTTAAGATCAAGGCTAAATCAGCGAAAATAGTGTTAGATACATAGCTAACTAGTATCACATCTTACCCTTCTTTAACCCCACAAGTTTTTAGTTGATTATCCTCTCATTCTCTACCCCATTTAGAACCATCGAGCTTGCTGTCCGGAAATTGAGGTTGCTGTAGTGATTTTGCATCCAAGCTTCCAGTCGAAGTCTTCCATTCTAGAAACTTCAAAATCTGGCACACTTCAATTTGCCAAGCTCAGTGGTCCGATCAGAAACCATTGAGCTCGCTGTCTGGAAATTGAAGCGTGCTGTCCAGATTCCGCATCCAAGCCTCTAGTCGAAACCTTCAGTCCAGAAACTTCAAAAACCCTAAGCTCTTCAATTTGCCAAACTCAGTGGTTCCCAAAACCCATTTAATCGATAACACTATCTTTGAAAAGGAGAGGTAAACAATTTTCAAAACTCAAATTAGAGTAAGATGAGAGGAGAAAGCTAAGATAGGTACGGAATAAAATCTGAGAACTTACTTAAGCTTTCAAAAATCATTTGATACTTTGAAATTAAGTTTTTCAAAATATCCTAAAGACGACCAACTTGGGTTACTACGGTCAGTATGGCTCTGATACCAAACCTTTGTGAGACCCCGGTTTATCCGGCTTGTAATGCTTAACCATCCATTCGGTCCTAGCATCACAAAGCAGATAATCCGAGACTCGAGACATGTATACTTCCCAGAGTGCAGTATACACACCTCATCACAAAATTTGTGTATCAATTCCATTCATCCACATAGAACCAAACACGTAATGTAGCAGAGTATTAATAATATTAAATCGAGTCATTACAAAAGAGAGGCCAACCGGCCAACAATAAAAGAGACAACAATAATTAAACAGCGGAAGCAAAAGTGCCATAAGATGGCTACAACAAAAGAGCCAATCAGTGTGCCTTTAACCCACAAGGCAACCGACCGGACCGCCAAGCTAGTCGCCAAACCCGAAGCACATCTCACAAAAGTGAGGCCCTTGGGGCTCACCTTCTTCCCCGCAGAACAAAAGCAAATGCAAAAAGCCGGTGAGTACTTTGAATGTACTGCAAGACTTACATGTGGAATAACAAACTCAGACATATACTACATGCAAGCTTAAACAACAATAGGTCAGATGTTTCATTTTAGCATAAAGCGAGTTTTCATTTGCAATAATATAATAGATTGAAAGCAATTTAACAAATCTGTTTTTAATGTTTAAATAACCAAAGCACAATAATATAACAGAGGTAAAGAACAACAACAATCTCGAAGTGACTAAACCATTAGTCACCACAACAATAGTATGAATTACCCATTCATACCAACCATGTCAAATTTTAATTTAAAAGGTTGAAGTCTAACTCTTGCAAAACCTAACCAAGCGTGTCCATAACCTAGGACGAGGCTATTCGAATAGTTTTATCCTGCAGGTGTACCATTTTACCCACACGCCGGATCGCCTTTTGCCAAGCTATTAAGCACACTTCCTTAGGTATGCCAAGACGGCTAAGTCCTACGAGACGCTTCCAATATTGTGAATTATTCGCGAGCCGCCTGTATGAATAGAAACCCATACGTTGTGTCGGGTCGTGGCCCACCTCGGACAACTACCCTCACGGGTAAAGCCTCTGACAATCTGACGCCTCGAGGTGGAGAGTCCATCCGGAAACTCCACCACCGCACACCCAACACAAGAACACAATTCCTTTTTCACACAACACACACAACGCTCCTCCCGCGACTCGGAGATAACCCACGCCAAAGTACTAAGTCAAGAGAGGTCCCATATCCTCTCGCGTGGTTAGTACGCAAAAATGCTTGGAGAGTGTGACACAAGATGTTCGGTCCTTGTTGACTTAGGCAAGACAACCACAAACCCAATAACCCACCATCCAACCACTTGCCCAAGTCCAAATCAATTTTTCCATTTTCGAATTTTGACTTTACAAAATTAACAAAGCACAAAGTGCTGGACATAATGGAAGAATAATAATTTTTGTGTGATCAAGACCATCGACTAAGTCGATGATCGCCCAAAGCTACCGAACTAGGCATGGCTAAGCACAAAGATTCGTATTCTACTAAGTGACAAGAGTTCATCCATCGAACTCTAATCGCAAAGAAATAACCTAGGCTCAAGTAGTAGAGAATAACCAACATCCTACAGATTATGCAACTATAGGATCAACTAACCATATTTTAACACAAAGTAGCAATGCATACATACAGTTGAATTCAAAATATTAAACTTGTAAAATAATAGGATTAACATGATCAAACCGCTTGCTCGCTTGTTGTGGGTCAAGATGTTGTGGGATCACTCTCGGTATCAATGCGCTCTTGGATCCTATCGAAAGAACCAAAAAGAACCAATAAGGCAAAAGAAACCGAAAAGATCCAACAGTCAACTTCAACAAAAAGCTCTCAAATTTTTACAGTAGAAAGAGCATGATTTTTATGAACTAATGCAACAAGAACCAATTGATTTGGATTCTTAATGCAAAAGATATGGCCAAAACCATTTTGCTCACTTTTATAAATCAAAATGCTACTATTCATTAGCGAAATTTTCTCGAGCTATACTGAGTTTGAAAACATTTCTAAATTAAAGTCTAGTTAAAAACATAATCAACAAAATTTGAATCAACCGAAAAGGATTTGAAATGAATTAGTTATGCATTTTACAAGTTATCATATTTTTCATTGACAAATAAATCCTTTCGAAATCAGAATTAAAGCGACGTGGCGAACGAGGAGCGTCGATCAAAGATCCGACGGCCCGCGTTCGGTGCTAACGCGCGCTGGATTCACACTTCCTAAACGCCACCGTTGGATCCGGATCCAACGGTTCACGGACCAGACGTTCGGGCGGTCCGAACGCTCACACGCATAGGAGCCGTTGATCTTGGATCCAACGGTCCACGCGGATCGAACCTTTCGGACGGTCCGAACGTTCATTCAGATCCGGACCGCTGATCCGGGATCCAACGGTCCACCGATTAGGCGTGATTAATTCAAATCTAAGCGCAATCTTGGGCCGTAGATCCAAAGATCGACGGTCCGCAACGACTCAAGTTCAACTTCAACCGATTTCGTCCGACAAAATTTGACGGAAGATTGGCTCGCCGCCGCGACTCGCGCATGGCGGTGCGAGCAAAAGCCTAAAATGAGTTCCTAACAACCTTGCGCACCCAAAGGTACCAACAATTTTGGTGCGGCGGTCTAGAACGCCGCAAGCAGCGGAGATGACCGAGAAGACTCAAAATGACCGAAACGAAAACGCAAATGAGCTCATTGCGGTCCAAGGGAGCGGTGCCAAACAACTAGGGACTAATAAGGGGGTACCGAGCCCAAAGAAGGCACCGAGGAGAATCGAGTGGCTCGGGTGAAGAAGAATAGCGCTTCGGCCGACTTGGGAAATCCAAATTGATCGCTCTCTTCGCCAAAAGCAAAATTGACAGAGGGTTAAAACTCGGTGAGAGGCTAAGAAGCCGAGGAATCAAGGGTTTTGAAAGAGAATGCCCGAACACCACTTTCACCGAAGGACCAAGCTCCAACAATGGCGACCGAGAGCAAATTTCGAATGGAGCTCGAGCAACGCACTAACTAAAGTGGTCTTTGGAGCTCAAGAGTGTTCAAAGGATGCTAAGGAAGCCACTGGGGAGTTTTATAGCCGAAGGAGCAAGGAAGAAGCAACGGAAGAAAAATGGTGGGGCTCGTGTTGAGGCCGATCGAGGCGACGGAGCAAGTGACAACAGGCGACGCGACTATGGAGGCGGCGGGACGGAAGCATTAATGCGAAGAGCCGTTGGCCGAAAGGAGAAGTGACCCGACGCTGCCACGCCTCTGAAATTTCACCCACTACTGTTGACCATGGCGAGCGCGAGCGGACGGAGGTAGACGATAGCCGCCAGCCGTTGGATTGAAATCGAACGGTGAAAAGAACGGTCGATAATAACGATTCAAACGCCACTCAATCTGGACCGTTGATTTGGATCTCACGGTCCGCGTTGCGCAAGGCGTTCGGACGGTCCGAACGTTGACGCGATCGTGAACCCTCGATTTAGAATCCAACGGTTCAAATGGATCGGCTGCGTTCGGATGGTCCGAACGTTCACGCGATCGTGAGCCGTTCGATGCTGATCCAACGACTCACAACACTCGCGCCCGAACGTCCGAGCCGGTGCAGTTAGTTGGTTGGACCAAATCAAGTGGCTCGAGCCCGAGTCTGATCCGAACCCGAGGAACAGTGAAAACCGGTTAGGGTTTGAATTTGAATAGCTGATTTTTGGAGGAATTATTTGGGGTAGCAAACAAACCCCAAAAATTATGAAATTTTAAATGGAGATTGCTAACAGGATGATGAACCTTATATAAAATTTTCAGAGACTTTTATGCACTGCATTTTTCTCTAAAAATTCCAGAAGGCTAATTTAGGAGTTTGACTAATGTTTGACTTGCCTCAAAAAATTATCAAATAATTTCTGAAAATTATGAAATAATTCTGAGGTGTTAAACATCACTCCTAGGTTCAATGAAAATTATTTCCAAAGGTTGGGCACAAGATTTTCATGAAGGAGACTTGTGTTGGTGTCCAAATGGCAATTTGATTTTTGATTCCACATAATTCCTTTACAAAAATTATGGAACTGATTACAAAAATCAAGATCAGAGAAAAAGTTTTAATTTCTCCTCATTTTTATTACATTTGAAACACAAACCAATTTTGGGATGTTACAGTGTGCATTCCCCCTGATTTTTCTCAGCTCACTTGGATGACAGGGACAGTGAGATATTCTTGCACAAAGCGTGCTTTTGCAAATACTTTGAATATCCAGTCAAGCGAATTTGAGCAAATATATGATAGACCAGTTCTCCCTCTGTCAGCTTGGACTGAATTCTATGACACTACACAGAGGTTTATTCCTGGCAAGATAACAGGTCTTCTCCCTATTCCTAGCTTGGTAAACCGGATCATCAATCACACCATTTTACCAAAAAGTGGGAACTATGATGCAATTAGGGGACATGTGTGGAACATCTTGGATTGCATCATGCATGGGAGAAAATTCGATGTCATAGATGTCATCATAAGGGAGATAGCAGGCACAAAGAATGATCGAGTCAAGCGGATAAACTTTGCACCATACATTATGATCTTGATCATTCGACAGACTGGCTATAATGGAGCCACACCTTCAGCTCATAAATTCTATAAGCCAAGAGAAGGTCCTCCACCTCGCCAATCTTGGCGCCCTCCAGCCAGAAGAACACAAGCCGAACCTGCTGCTGCTGCTGCTGCTCCTCCTCCACAAGGTCAAGCCACCATGGAACAAATTTATGCTACCTTGTTAGAGATGAAGGCGTCTCAGGAGGCCTTCCAGACAGTGACCTCTTCCAGACTGGATGCGTTTGAGGCGGCCACCACTTCCAGGCTTGACGCCCACACTGCCAGTCTTGATGCGCTTTCAGCCAGATTCGCAGAGCAGTTTCCTCCACCTGTTCGGTTTGGTCGGCGTCGCCTTCGCTCTCCTCCTGGTGGTCCTTCTGCTGATCCTCCTGTTGCTCCTCCGGTTGATCTTCCTGTTGCTCCTCCGGTTGATCCTCCACAAGATCCTCCTGCCGAGTGAACCTTTTGGCCCTTGATGACAAAGGGGGAGAGGAGTGTGTTAGTGAGAGAGCTTGAGTTTTTTAAAGGGGAACCTATCTATTATAATATTGTAATATATTGCTGTCATTTTGACTATGGTTTGCAATGACTTTGTTTGACAATTTGTTGCTTATGATGATATATTTTGTTATCTTATATTTTTGTTGTACTTGGATCTTTGATTAATGATGAATGACCAATGTGATGTGAATGCTCTATCTTTTTTTGTCATTTGTTCTCTTCCAAGTAACAACGTTCTACAGAAACTCCGCCGAAATTTCCTGAAAATCCAAACATGTGCTTTACATTATCTTCTACTCAATATGCACATGTTAAGGGGGAGCTTTCTGTTTCAAACCAACTATCTCTCACATCTTTATTGTGTTGTCATCAATTACCAAAAAGGGGGAGATTGAAAGCATCTAGACCCCTAAAAATTGTATTTTGGTAATTAATGACATTATGTGAATATGGGACTAACATGTTTGTTGAAGTGATTACAAGGCATAGTCCCAAATGACAAAGTGAAACCAAGGAGCTGCATGTCAAAGAATGTTAAAAAGATGGAGTTGATCTCAAAGACATGGTACAAATAGACTAGGACCCCTTTGAATTTTACCGGTCTTTGGAGTATGGAGGAAGACCGGATTTTAGGATAAATGTCGTACTATTAAGGGGGAGCTTGTCTAGTAGCTTGAAAGCATCTCATTATGCCTTTGGATCAACTTAGGATCATGCATGTTCTTTTGGTCTGGTTTAAAAAGAAAATTCTTTTTCTCAGAACACAATCGGAAGTTCGGCATGATGTGTATCGGAACTTCATTGTGCGGTTCTTCCGAAAAGGCAGCGGCTTGATTTTTCCAGAGAGCATCCGTTTTTGGGACTTAGCCGGTTTCTCGAAGCGCGGAAGTTCCGCAATGATACGAGCGGAAGTTCCGATTATCGGTTGCTCCGAAATATTTGCGGTCGGTTTTTTCCAGAGAGTACGCTTTTTAGGGACTTAGCCGTTTTCGCAAGTGCGGTAGTTCCGCTGTGGAATATATTGGATCTTCCGATTATCGGAAGAACCGAAATCTAGTTGGCGGAAGTTCCGCACATAAATCCAACGGCTAGTTCAGAGCATTTAATGCTCACTGTAATGACCGCTATGATGCACTCGATTGAAGGCGGAAGTTCGCACCTTACACGCGGAAGTTCCGATTTCCGAGTTTTGTCTGATTTTCTGCATAACGGTCATATTTGGTTGTGGGGGGTATAAATGCACCCCCACCAGCTCAAGGACGTGTTGTTGAGCATTCATTCAATTCATTTGAGCCTTGAGCACTCCTCTCACTCCTCATTCACTCTCTTTGCACACATTTGTGAGGTAGTGAGCAAAAACAAAAGCATTGCATTATTAGTTGATCCTTTGGCTCATGATTGCCGTCAAGTGAAGGTCAAGGTCTATTCTCTTGGTGCTTGTCGGCACCTAGACGACTTGGCGGAGGTTGCTCGGTGATCTCTTCAAGAAGCTTGTGAAGAGACCCGTTGCCGGTTGTGATTGGTCGGTGTTCACCAACTCCGGAGAGGAGGAAGAACAACCAAGTGATCGAGGGTAGGCTTAATTTGTGGAGCCGGCTTGAGTGAATCAAGCTTCCTCAACGTGGACTAGTGAAGATCGACAAATCTTCGATACCACGGGAAAAACCCCCTTGTCCTTGTGCGGTTAATTCTTGTCTTTACTTATTGCACTTATTTTCGTAGCTCATAGATTGTGATAAATATCTTTGATTAGAGTATCTTGCTAATTTGGGTAATTTGATCAAGAAAATTTAGAAACCTCCTATTCACCCCCCTCTAGTCGGTTATCCTTGATCCTACAAACGCCCACTTGAATTAATCAAGTGTCAATGCTCAAGTGGATACACAATCCACTACCAAGTGCAACACATGCACATAAGAGAGGAGAGACTCGCTCTTAGCTCAAGAGGCTCAAATGATGTTCATAATATCACCAGCAACCTCTCCCAACCGGCCAAGGTGGCTATATATAACCCACACACAAAAACTAGCCGTTGGGAGACAAACCCCTGAAAAATCAGGGAAATCAGAAGTTCCGCCGTTCAAAGTCCGGAACTTCCGCACCTCAGCGACAGGCACAATAACGGCTATATCAGACGAGAAACTAGCCGTTGGAAATTAAAAGTGGAACTTCCGCCAACCAAAATGCGGAAGTTCCTATTATCAGAAGTTCCTCACATATCATTGCGGAACTTCCGCACCTCCAGAAATTTGGCTAAGTCCCAAAAGGGTGTTTATCTGGAAAAAAAATGTTCCGCCAAATTTTTTGAACTACCGATAATAGGAAGTTTCGCCCATAACATTGAGGAACTTCCGATAATAGGAAGTTCCGCCCATAACACTAAGGAACTTCTGATTATCCTGACAAACACAGCAATGGCTTTTTCAACAACTTCAATTGCAAAACACATTTACCAATTGATAAGCCGTGCCAACAAGGATCAATAGCAAGATTCCTAACAAGTTGCAAAACACATTTTCCAACTTTTGGAATCATACCACAAGGAAAAAGGTACATGGATTTACACCATTTGCAAAACACATTTGCAAACTTAAGTCACATGCTACAAGAAATCAAACATGAGCATCAACTATTTGCAAAACACATTCGCAAATAATAGCATCATACTACAAGGCTAAGGTGCATGGACTTCAACCATTTTGCAAAACACATTTGCAAAATATAGTCCTATGCTACAAAGATTAAATGCTTGAGCTTCGGCTATTTGCAAAACACATTCGCAAATAATAGCTCCATGCATAGATGAGCTAGAGCAAACACAATGAGCTATCAACACATGACTAACTCATGCTACTAGTCAAGACCCCTCTTAATAGTACGGCAATCCTATACTAGCAATCCGGTCTATCAACCAAACACCGAGACCGGTAAAAGAATAGGAACACATCTTTAGCCCTAGCTAGTCATACCTTTACCTTGCATCTTCTTGAAGCTTGATGACGCACATCAACACTTCAAGTCCGGGTCCTTGACTTTGACAATCATCAACATATGATGATCTCTTAACTTCGGGATCTTGCCTTGAACATCGTCAACACATGATGATTTCTTCATCCCGAGTCTTCACATGCATCAACGCATGATGCATTCCTTCACTTGACCTCCATCAACACATGATGGGTCTTCTCTTGACTTGATGTGCATCAACACATGATGCATCCTTCACTTGAATCTCGACTTGATGATCAACTCATGATCATCCGAAGTCTTCATCCTCCTGGAACATAACTTATATATCCAACTCATGGAAAATGTTAGTTCCATAATATGATTATCATTAATTACCACACCATACCATTAACTCATAATGGTGGGACAAGATACTCAATCTTTCCCTCTTTGGTAATTGATGATAACCATTTCAATTGCACATAAATGAATGATGATAAATGAGAGAACAAATTGAGTATATATCAACTACACAAGTTATATATATACTCTAACTTGAGTATACAAGAACTACACAAGTTCTATATACTCATAATCATGAGTATACAAGAACTACGTAAGTTTTGTATACTCAAACGGATTTATTTCAAAGTAAAGATCCCAAATGTATGTGGACAATGGAATATGGATCAATACTAATGAAACCATAAAATATAGAATAAAACTCCCCCTAGATGTGCGCATACACAAATGTGTAATAAGATCATATGCACATATTCAAGTTTAACTTATAGTTGAGTTCAATCCTATATTTTGGATCCGAGGAATACAACAATATATAAGATTAAGATGTTGATTGCATACCTCGTTGAATTTCACCATTATATCCAAATGAGGCTACACAAGATAATACTAGACAAGAGAGTTAGTCTCATAATCGGATTTGTCATTAATCACCAAAACATTACATTAACTCATAATGACGGGTCTAGATCCTTCAAAAGAACGAGCTCTCAAAAATTTGATCGGGAAGGAAAAATGCTGAAAAAAGGAGAAAGAAACTGACAGGTAAGACTGAGAGAATATTCCCGAAATAATTTATTTCAAAAATATTTAAAAATAGCTGAGAGTATGACATGTGGGACCTACTGATATTTATGGATTTTGAAGAATTACAATAATTCCATAAAATAGGATTAGGGGTTGACATGTGGGCCACTGGTCTATGGACTAGGTCCACGGAGAGTTGCTAGTCCACGGTGAACCAAACTTATGAAGCTAGTGTTGACCAAGGTTTGACTAACAGGTGGGACCATTGTGACAATGAGAAAAAGAGAGGAACAGAGAGATTAACAAGGGGTCCCACATGGAAGAGATAGAGAGGAAGCTACAGAGAAGAAAAATAGGGGAATTGGCCGGTGGCGATGGCGAACGAAGGTGAGGCAAGGACGACAAAGGGGGGAAACAGAAAGATTAGGGTGTGACGAAGAAGATGACACGGGTTCGACGGTGAGGATCGACGCCGGTCACTGACGGCGATCAAGAAAGCGGTGGCGCAAACCCGGCCGTTGCCGGCGAGATGATTCCAGTGATGTTCCAGAGAAAGGGAGAGGAGCATGGTGTAGAACACTGCTCGGGGATGGAGATGGAGGTGAAGATGAAGGGCGAAAATCAACGTTGGCGGCGTAATTGGCCGGCGAAGGAGCGGCGGCTAGAGAGAGAGGACTCAACGCACAAAGAATGAAACATGATATCAAAAGCGTAGAAGTGTAGATCGGGGCTTGGAACACGAGATGATGTGGTACAATTCGTGAGAGACTCGCCGAGGCGGCGGGGAACACGACGATAAGGTTTCGGGCGGCCGGAGACGAAGAAGTAGGAAGTGGTGCCAGCGATAGCAAGCGTGGAAGTTCAAGATGGTGGTGGCACGCGAAGGAGGACGTTGGGGCGATCACCGTGACGCGGGCTGTACGTCCCGAGGTGGTGCGATGGTGGAGATCGTCGATGATGGCACGGCGGCGCTAGGAGGCATCCCGGGAGAAGGCTACTAAGGCATCGAGGGCAGCGGAAGAAGGCAAGGCAGGTGCGCACGTGACAACGGCTTTTATAGCCTTGGGAGGTTTGTAGGGCTCGGACACCGGGGCGGCGGCGCGGTGAGTCCTGGGAGAACACGGGCGACAGCAGAGGCAGTGAGTCCGTGTCGCAGACGCGTGCGGGCGCTAGGGTAGCAATGGGCCAACTTCGGCGAAGGTGGGGCGAGGATGCGGGCTGGACCAAAAAGCAAGAGTGGCTAGCGAAGAGAGAGGAAAGAATGGGCCAAAGCAATTCGTACCATGAAGGTTTTGGAATTAGAACTGGTTTAATAATTTAGGAGAAATGCTGAAATTCAAAAGAGGCAAAATAAATATCAAATAAATTTTAAAAACAAGAAAATTCTTTGGAACACAACTAACACTAATTTTGATTTAATTGAAGTTTATATTAATTAGATTAAATTATTTAAATTTCCAAAAGTCCTAATTAAGCTTTATTCAAATAAAATGGGTGGAATTTTTCAGGGACCTAATCTACACAAAAGATTTTTGAAAAGCCAAATTTTGGGACGTTACAACCTCCTAGTGCTCGTGTGTTGCAACAAATTTTAAATAAATGATAGCATTAGTTCTAAACTCTCAAAAACAACATAATCTAACTTTCCCTTTAAACATAAGTTGGTTGCCCATGAAACAAACTTTTGTAATAAATAGTTGAATTCATGTGTCTTGCTATGGCCTACGCCAAGTCTTCGATGTCGGTGCAGAGCTAGACTGGGATTTGGTGTGGCACGTTTAGCCATTGTTGTTGAGCTTAGCATGTACCATGCCCTTGGCTCTGCCCTGCATCGCACTCACTGCTATGCTTGGCTTACACCACACCCTTGGCTTCGCCGCTACACCTGGCCAAGCTCCATTATATCTAAGATGTGATGGAATCAACTAATCTCTAGAAACTTAGTTAGTCACAGTTGATAAGAACATATCCCACTGAACAATCAAACTGCATGCGGATGTAAACAGATTCAAATGATTAATTAAACAAATGCTCACCTAGCCCAACTCAGCCAAAGTCACGGAAGTGACTAACCATGAACAGTGTGAGAAGGGAGCCAAGAAATTTGAAAATATAAAATGTGCAAATGCAAGGATTCAAGTTACAATAATAAAATCTATCACCAAAACCTTAGTATAATTGTACCATACTTAACATGTAATTAAGTCTCTAGTACCACTTCACGGTTATGCGTCTACACTCTACAGGAGGGGGGAAATGCAAGCCCACGAAAAAATGCAATCTTACAAAACCATTATGCCAACAGAATGAATATTTGAATTTGGAAACTAACTGAAACCTAGAAACATACCAAAATGCAAATGCGCTTGCGGTTGTTTAAAAAAATCTCGCCCAAACTGAGAGATAACCCCTTTCAATTGTCTTGAGAACCTGCAATGTCTCACAGCAAGACCCATTCCACACTGTTGGCCGCCATCATCATGCAGCTTCAACGAATTTTGACACTCAAAATATTGATTAGTTATAGATCAATATATGTTTTTTGAAGAAAAAAATCATTACCAATATAAAAGCGGGGGAGGTTCTGGTTGTGACAGATCTTAATCTATTGTGGTCGGGTCTTATTCTCCAAACAACACAACTATTGTGATGCCATGTGAAACAGGCCCTACCAAGAGAGCAAAATCAATAATGGAAATACACTCAATCAATACGGCGGTACCAATGCCAACAACTCACAAACCAAGAAAATGACCGAGACATGGTCGGGCTCAAAAACAAGCACACCAACAAACATCACGACGCGGACGAGGTTCACCACTGCAGGCGGTGGGTCCAGACTTCTTGGCTGGGTGCTCAGTTGGACCCACCGGCTGCGGCCGCCGAGTACCGTTGTCGCTCTCCTAAGGAAGGCACGAGCTAGTTGGGGGCGCCAACATCAAGCGTGGCGGGCCACATGGGAGGAAACTGGCCTGGGTGCGATGGGGACAATGGCTACTGTGACTACCGTGTAAGGGGAGGAGGAGTTGGTCGCGTGCGACAGCGAGTGCGGCTTGCGCCGTCTAGGGGATGAGGAGGTGGTTGGGTGGCGGTAGGGCTGTTCACTTTTCTACCGAATCATAAAATTCGAACCGTATCGATCAACTCGGTTTGACTGATATTCGGTATTCGATTCGGTTTCAGAATATTGGTTCCTCCTCCCCGACCTACATGGTGCTCGCCACACACAACACAACCTGAGTGAGTACGCGACAACACAGAAAGTGATGGGTGGGTACTGTGAAAATCAATCGATACGGCTGGGCCGGGCCGGGCCGGGCTGATGCTTTGCTGCGTCAATCAATTCAGCGGCGCTCGAGCCAGACTTCAATCAATGAATCCAATCCAACGGGAAGCAAGAAGGAAGAAGCAAGAAGGAGCAGGAGTGCAGGCCATGGAAGACTCCAAATTAGCTGCGGCTGCGGCTGCGGCTGCGGCTCGGGCTCGGGACGCCCTGAGGGTGAGCGCCGACGAGTGCGCGCGGGTGGACGCGCTCTCCTCCGCAGCAGCAGCGGGGGAGATCAGCTTCTTCGAGGGGTTTGCGCTGCGTGGGATCCGCGTCCACCGCATCCACCCGGGGCTCATCGCCTGCTCCTTCAGCGTCCCTCCCAGGCTCACCGTGAGTCCGTACTAGTTACTACTCCTCAGTCATCTGTTTTTTTTTTATTAGCAATCATTTCATTTCGCCGTGCCATGCCAAGGACTCGACGACCGGGTGCCTGGCCGCGGGCGCCGTGGTGTCCCTGGTGGACGAGATGGGCTCCGCCGCCGCCATCGCCGACGGCCACCACCTCAAGGTCTCCGTCGACATGTCCGTCTCCTTCGCCTCCCTCTCCCAGGCCGCGCCCGGGGACCACCTGCACATCACCGCAAGGGTGCTGGGCCACAAGGGCGCCTACTCGGGCACCCACGTCCTCATCACCAACGCGGCCACCGGGGAGGTCGTCGCCGAGGGCAGGCACTCCCTCTTCGGAAAGATTAAAAACAAGGCCACCACCACCACCACCACCGGGATGAGCAAGATGTGATGAGTGAGATCCATTCATTCCATTTGTTGGACACACTACTACCAGTACCAACTACTAGCTACTGTCCTCTGCTGCACTGTACCACTCCTGTCTACTGCACCAGTATAGGCAGTTGTATACTCTAGTACCCTACTAATCGACTATACTGTAGTACTCCTAGTCTACTTACTACGAGGAGGAAGGACAGGAACTGATAATAAGTAAGGAAGCAATGATATATTACTGCTGTCAATGAATCCATGATCCCAGGCAGAGTAATAGAATTATTATGTCCTCCTCCTGATAATCCATGATCCAATCCTTGATTTGTTTTATATCATCCAGTCCTACACTTTTGATGCTACATCAGAAATTATCAAATCAGGGTGCTTGCTGTCTACTGCTGTATACTGTAAAACAATCGTGGATGCAGCTTCCTTCTGAACCAGGCAGCAAAAACACCACTTCTTGAATTGGAAGACCATACTCTCTCCAATGAGTATCCACAGGCTGCAGTGCACAAGCAAAATTTATTCAAAATCCCGGTGGTTAGATCCCAAATTCAAATTTATTTAGACGAATTTTGACTGAGTTTTTTCCGGGATTTCCTATTACCGGCCGGTAACCACAAAAGGGCCTCCGAGCGGGATTGATCCTGATACCGGTTTCTTGATCCTTGCTCCAAACTATCAACTAAACATTCTGTATTCAAACAAACGGCTTCATAAAACCTTAAAATGGCATCGGCATTCCTCAACACTCCTCTTTCGGGACCTGCGTGGCTGTTCAGAAATCATCACGCTGTCTTCATTGTTGACTGTTCTGTTTTCTTGTTCGTTCTGCTCAATTTTAATGTTGATATCCCTTGACCTCTTTTAACTACTGCAAGTTTTGAGCAGCACACATATTATTACCACAAGCTTCAAAAGGTTGAATGGATTAAAAATATCAGTTCGAACAGTAACCTGGAAAAATGTGCTGCACATCCAGACCTGTTGATTTCTGATGCATATTCAGCATAATGTACTGATAACTAAAGCATGGATCCAGTTTAAGGTGGGATTAAAGACCCAGTTATGTGATAATTCATTTCTGTGTCCACCCTATGATTGAACATCAAAAGAAGAAACATGGTCAATTTATGAAATTAAGAATGCAGAGCGTCACGTTAACTGCTTCCAATCACTTCAGCAACTAACGTGTAGTTCTCATGTATACATTCAGATGAACTGAGGGAATGACAATGAGTTTCAGGTCATTTCCAGTACATGATTCAGTAAGCTAAAAAAGCTGTTACTAACTAGATTAGCTGTACTATGTAGTTGCATGCATGCATTTCAGAAAGCCATCCTCTTGTCCATATTTTTGCCTACACCTGACATGCTATTAGATTGTAGTAGTGTACTGTTGTTGTAACGAAATGACTGGCACAGCAGGGGAAAATGCTAACATGCTAGAACAATACACAGGTGCATGAGCAACATACAGCTAGTACAACTAACATAGACAAAGTACAAATATAAATATACAAGTATTTGATATTTTTCAAATTGGAAAAGCAAATATTGAGCAAAACAAGTTGAAACTAACAAAAAAAAAGGGACCAAGATCAGCCCGTACCTTTTGACAGAAAATCGTATCATGCTCATGGGTAAAAAAGGGGCCGGTAACCGGTTTACCGGTCGGAGCTGGGGAAAAAAATACCGGCCGAAATTTTTAAAATTTAATTTTGAATTTTTGACTCCATAATGTCCCTCCCTAATTGGTTTAGGCATTGTTATGCTAGATTATGTATTGAAATATTAGTTTTAGTATATTTAGCACTATTAAAACATAAAAGATGACTTTTTATGTACAACTTGAAACACTTTCTCATTAATTGGATTGTATGCAGCCATGAGAGAATTGGATTGCATCATTATTTGCTCAGGATTGGATTGATTATTTAATCCTATACTTTCAAATTATTTAGTGACATGATATGATTAATAAGAGATACAAAAAAGTATTTGCTAATAGTTTGTTCAGCGACACAAGTTTCATATGTATGATTACTAGTATCAATATACTGGCATTTGTTTGGCCAGGACTGGCCAAACAAGTCCAACTTTCATATTTTTGCTAAAAATACTAGCTCCTAAGGGTAGCTCATGTAACTAGAAAGCTATCCTTTTAGGAGGTGGAGTCATGAAAGAAGTAAGAAAATAATTAATATACAGCCTTTGGAAAATATAAGATAGTTAAGAATTCAAATGGACCTAATATTTTCAACTAGAGTAATTTGCATTGGAGCTCCCTAAACTTGTGCAGTTGTCTCACCAACACCCTGAACTTGCATTGTACTTTGCCACCCCCTAAATTTGATCATGTTTGCACCATTGATCAATCAAATATTTAGGTAATTTCACAACCATTAGCCATTGCTCCAATGCAATTTACTTTTTCAATTATGTCTGTGCAAGAGCATACTACTCATCCTTTTGAAAAATCATGTATGCATGTGTATTTAGAATATATGCAGCATTTATTTGGTCTATTGTCATTTCATTATGCAGCCTTTCAATTCATCAGGGACAGACAATAGTTGCTTTGGAAACGTTTGGATCTATACTTAATTTTTCCATCCTAGGAGAGGGCAAACTAGCCTAGTTAAGCTCTTGCTTGGAAAATCAAGTTTTTTCTGGTTTTTTTTGCCGGTTTTTCCGGTTACCTGCCGGTACCGGTCCGGTAAAAAATCATATTTAAATTTTGAAATTCAAATTCATCCCGATTTTTTTAAAATTTTCCGATAACCGGCCGGTTACCGATACCGGCTGTCGGCCGGGAAACTCCCCGGAACCGAGATTTCGATCCCTGATCATGATTCCTTTTTCTTATAAATTTTCCTCCGTGTCGTGTCTGACCGGCTTATAAATTTTCCTCCATCTCCTCTCTGTGTGAAAAATATAAATCTCATGAAAGGAGAGAAATGACACCTAAGTAATTTTTAAGAGATTGATTGGATTGGATGAAAATTAATATTTATACAGAATTATACAAAATAGATAAGTTTGTTGGCCACATGCTGTGTTCACTAACCCACGCAAAATGGATGTATCAGCCATTTCTTTCTACAGTATAACAAGAGATTCCCAAATGTTCTTCCCAATGGGTCAGAAGTTGACCAAGGAATTGTCACAAAAATGTAAAATTATGAAGGATTCCATGGTACACGTAAAACTACAAGAGAGCTAAAAGGCAGCAAGCTCGCTGGAGTTGCAAGGGAGAAAAGATCTTTTAACACGGATACCACACAATCAATTATATTCTGATTATCAACACAGTTGGAAAATGTTTAGTAGCACGATCCTAATATTGTCAAAAACCTTGAAAGTTGTGCTAAAAAGAAACAAGTGATATACTTCTAACTACTAACTGTTAGAGATATATGTATAGTGTGTTATTTCCTATTGTTATGAGAGGTTATTTGCATATTTAATTCTTGTACTTTGTCCATATATATTGGCCTTTTGGCCTCCTCACAATACAAATTGCTATTCCTAACATGGTATCAAAGCCAATTAGGGTTACCTCTCCTGGATGCGCAACTCGTTCTCCCCTGGTCGCCCCCGCTAGATCCAGGACGGATCCAGGCCACCACTACCGCCAGGTCGCCGACACCTCCAGGCCGCCGCTCGGGTCGATGCCTCCAGACCGCTGCTGCCGACGCCACCCTGTCGCCGCCGCCGACCGTCGCGCGCGCGCTTGCCGTCTCCCTCTCGTCTCTCGGATCCAGCCGCCGCTGCCGTTGCCGACGCCGGTTTGCCGCTAGACGCCGACGCCCCCGACCGCCACTCGGGTCGACCGCGCCGCCGACGCCGCCTGCCGCCGACGCCGCCGCCGCTTGCTCGCTCATCGCCGCCGCCGCAGCCAGCAGGAAGAAACCTAATCCCCCTGCGTGTGCGCGCCCGGAAACTGGGCCGGCCCAGTTAAAAACAGGCTGGTAAGCCGGGTCATTTTTAAGCCCGCACATTAAAAAACATTGTTCTAACCGCTGCGCCGTCCAACGCCGCCTGTTAGACTTCGTTGTCTTGGTCACCGCGTCGTCCAGTGCCGCCTATCAATGGGCACCGTTTCCCTCCCTCGCTGCTCGGTGATATTCGATGGTGTTAATTACACTGACTTCGTGTCTCACATGCGCATCCACATACGTGGACTTCGTCTCTGGGGTGTCCTCTCTGGCGATGTCACCTGCCCGCCTTGCTCTACTCCTCTGACGGAGTCTACGCCTGTCGCACTGCCCCCGATAGCCGATAAGGATGCTACTGAGGCCGCTCGCCTTGCTGATGATGCAGCTGCCTCTGCCTACCAAAAGGCTCTAGATTCCTACACGGATCGACTGACCGCCTACACTCAATGGTACGATGACGACGCTCGGGCAGCTGCTGTCTTCATCGCCAGTGTCCAACCTCAGTTCTCTTCTGAGCTTGTGGGGCTCCCTTCGACTTACCAGATGTGGACTCACATTCGTCAGCGCTACGAGCCCTCTGGTGATGCCCTCTACCTGTTCGTGGTCCGCCAGGAGCACTCTCTTCAGCATGGTGATGCTACTGTTGACGCTTTTACGCCGAGCTCGTTGTTCAGCGCCACCGACTCTCTTCGACCGTTGGTCGCCGCTCCCGTCCGTCATCGCTGGCCGCATATGCCGACCGAGTTTCAGCGTGTCTACGATTTTCTTACTCGCCTTCGTCCTGAGTTTGAGTAGAGGCGTGCCCAGCTCGTTGCACGCCACCCTCGTGTCACTCTCCTAGAGGTTCTTACCGAGATACGTGCAGGGGAGACTCGTCTGAGTGGTGCTGGTCTGATGCCACTCCCCTTCGTGCTAGCCGATCGACCACCTGCTACATCGACTACTCCACGCTTCAGCACACTGTCTCATCCAGCGGCTTCCACAGGTGGTGGTGGTCGTACTTTATCTGGCGGTGGCTGTCCTCACTGCTTCTACTGCGACAAGGTCGGCCACATTGAGTCCCAGTGATATAAAAAGCAGCGGCATCTTTCACGCTGTCCTTCTACTAGCAGTGGCACTGGTGCTTCTATATCGACGTCTGCATCGACTCCTTCAGCAGTTTCTCTCACTGAGCAGGAGATAGCCAGACTTCGACGTCTGCTTACCGCTTCAGGTTCTCCCTCTGCAGGTTCTGCTACTGACTCTTCGGGTAATGCGAAACCACCTCCTACACAGTCAGGTACCTCCCCGTGGAATCTTGATTCCGGAGTATCTTTTCACACGACTTCTGATTCTTCCACTCTGTCTATCATTACACCTCTTGATTCTTCTGTCAGTGTTCTTACTGCTGATGGTACCCATCTTTCTGTCTCTGGTCGAGGACCTCTTAGCAACTCATCTTTTCATGTTCCTTCTGTTGCTCATGTTCCTCGCCTAACTATGCAGCTTCTTTCTGCTGGGCAGATTACTGACCTTAGTTGTCGGGTCATTCTTGACTCTGACTCTTGTTGTGTTCAGGACCACCACACGGGGACTCTGATTGGTTCTGGCCCTCGGCGCCTTGACTCACAGCGTCTCTGGGAGCTTAACTGGCTTCACCTTCCTTCCGCTGTCACCGTCGCTGCCAGTCTCTCCGCTTCTGCCACCCGTCTACCAGCTCTTTTCAGCAGTGGCATCACCGTCTTGGTCATATGTGTGGATCTCGTCTGTCATCTTTAGTTCGTCGTGGTCTTCTGGGGTCTGTCTCAGGAGACGTGTCTTTAGATTGTCAGGGTTGTAAGTTAGGGAAACAGATTCAGCTTCCCTATTCTCATAGTGAGTCAGTGTCTCAGCGTCCTTTTGATCTTATTCATTCAGATGTTTGGGGTCCGGCTCCCTTCATTTTGAAGGGGAGTCATCGATATTATATCATATTTATAGATGATTTCTCTCGCCACACTTGGATATATTTTATGTTTTCTTGTAATGAAGCCTTGTCTATCTATAAACAATTTGTCACTATAGTTCGCATACAGGTCTCCACTCCTATTCGTGTCTTTTGTGTCGATTTCATCGGGCGAGTACCTCTCTCGTTACTGCGCAGCCTTCCTTTGCCGAAAGGTGGTACCGCTTCGATTCTCTTATCCTGGTGCTCATGCTTAGAATGGTGTCGCTGAGCGCAAGCATCGTCACCTCCTTGAGACGGCTCGTACACTGATGATTGCCGTCTCTATTCCACCTCACTTTTGGGCTGAGCCTGTTTCCACTGCCACCTATCTCGTCAACATTCAGTCCTCTTCTGCTCTTTAGGGTGAGATCCCTGTTGAGCGTCTCTGTGGTCTTCTTCCAGACTACCCTGCCCTTCGTCTATTTGGTTGTGTTTGCTACGTTCTCCTCACACCTCGAGAATGCACCAAACTGACTGCTCAGTCTGTTGAGTGTGTTTTTCTGGGATACAGTGCCGAGCACAAGGGCTATCGGTGCTGGGACCCTGTTGGTCGATGGATGCAGATTTCTCGGGATGTGACTTTCGACGAGTCTCGTCCCTTCTTCCCATGTCCTGCCTCTCCTTCGGTTTCCTCTGTGGAGTCCCTGTCTTTTTTTACTTTTCCAGATACATCCATCTCTGTCTTGCCCTCGTCCACCTGTCCCACTGAGTCTCCACATATACCTCCTGAGGCCTCTCTACCGTTGTCGCCACCTGCTTCGTCTCCTGCGGCTCCTCAAGCTCCTCCCACTTTCTTCTACACTCGTCGACCACGTATTGAGGATCTTCCAGATGAGCCATCTTCCCCTGATGTTTCATCTTCTCCTGATGCTCCATCTTCCCCTGATGGGTCATCATCTCCTCGCTACGCTCTCCGCAATCGTCAGTCGATTCGACCTCCTGCTCATTTTGGTTTTGCTGGTGCAGCTACCCATGAGCATGTCTCCTACCGGGATGCTGTTACTCACCCTGAGTGGTAGCATGCCATGACCGAGGAGATTGCTGCCCTCGAGCGTACTGGTACTTGAGATCTTGTTCCTTTTCCATCTCACTCTCGTCCCATCACGTGTAAGTGTGTCTATAAGATTAAAACTCGCTCTGATGACTATCTTGAGTGCTATAAGGCGCGTCTTGTTGTTCGTGGCTTCCAGCAGGAGCATGGTCGTGACTACGACGAGATTTTTACTCCTGTGGCCCACATGACCACTGTCCGCACTCTTCTTTCGGTGATGTCTGTTCGCCACTGGTCTGTTTCTCAGCTTGATGCTAAGAATATCTTTATTAATGGCGAGTTGTGTGAGGAGGTCTACATGCATCCGCCACCTGGGTATTCTGTTCCTGAGGGCATGGCCTGTCGTCTTCGTCGCTCTCTCTATGGCCTTAAACAAGCCCTCGTGCTTGGTTTGAGCGCTTCTCCTCTGTGGTTACTACCACTGGCTTCTTAGCTAGTGATCATGATCTTGCGCTCTTTGTCCACACTTCGTTTCGTGGTAGGACTCTTTCTGATCTGACTCGCTATCGTCATCTTGTTGGGAGTCTTGTCTATCTTGCTGTTACTCGTCGGGATATCACTTATCCAGTCCATATTCTGAGTCAGTTTGTCTCTGCTCTCACTCAGGTCCACTATCGCCACCTTCTTCGAGTTCTGCGATACCTTCGTGTGACTATCTCTCGCCGTCTCTTTTTTCTGCTCTCCAGCTCGTTACAGCTTCAGACTTATTCGGATGCTACTTGGGCCAGCGATCCCTTTGATCGCCGGTCTATCTCAGCTTACTGTGTTTTTCTTGGTGGTTCTCTCATTGCCTGGAAGACGAAGAAACAGACTGCAGTATCCCGTTCGAGTGCAGTGGCTGAGTTGCGAGCTATGGCTCTCTTGACAGCAGAGATTACTTGGCTACGGTGGTTACTTGAGGATTTTGGTGTTTCTGTCACTACACCGACTCCTCTCTTGTCAGACAGTACAGGTGCTATCAGTATTGCCTGTAACCCTGTGAATCATGAGCTCACCAAGCATATTGGTGTTGATGCTTCCTTCATGAGGTCTTGTGTGCATGATCAGGTGATTGCTCCTCAGCATGTGTCTTCCGAGGTTCAGATAACGGATTTCTTTATGAAGGCCCAGACTCGAGCACAACATGGTTTCTCTCCCTCCAAACTCAGTGTTGTTGATTCACTATAAGTTTGAGGTGGGTGTTAGAGATATATGTATAGTGTGTTATTCCTCATTGTTATGAGGGGTTATTTGCATATTTACCTCATGTACTTTGTCTATATATATTGGTCATTTGGCCTCCTAAAAATACAAGTTGATATTCCTAACACTAACATCAATGTGACAATAGGGGTACTTAGGCGTTGCAGTTTTACGTGTGTAATAGGTATGTGTGAATAAATGCAAGCAAATACTCATATTCGGAAATCGGAACAAGTGAAGAGCAATCAGAGTTGCCGATGCCTGATGATAAGAAACAATTCCAGCCAAGTTTTGTTCCCAAGTCCATGGTATTTGTTTCCTTTAATACAATTTGTGAAGCATACAGAAGAAGAGAATGCTACCAATAATCAATTATTAAAACTACAAACATGACAAGCTTCATCTATAATGTCACATGAAAAAGAACAAAGAGTAGTTTCAAACCATTACATTATCAGGAGAATAGTGTTTTTTAGTCGTTATCAAGAGAATAGTTGATCACTTGATCTTACTCTTTTGAACTTGAGCTTTTCATGAATATCATCTGACATAATGGCTGCTGAGAAAACCCCTAGTACAATGGCATGGATTGATTCCTTCCCTTCCCAAGCATCTCAACATTCCCTTCTGAAGTTAGAAAACAATTAAACATCAAGATATGTAAAATGTTTAGTAACACGGTCCTATATTTTTGGACAAGGGAGTGTATATTTATTTTGAACTTTTACCGGACTAGTTTTTTCATTGAGCAAGATATGTATGACAATTGGATTCAGCCATTAGCAAAATGACTACAACACACTTATTACAATAGAGTACGAACAATGTGATCTCTTCAAGGTGCTGCAAATTCGTATAATTAGCCACCGTAACATGCAGGTATCAGCTTATTTATAAAATAAAATAAAAATGTAGTTGAGCGGGACATATTTTTGAAGTTAAGGGCGTCCGCAATAAGCCAACCTACCCAAGATGATGTCTGGCTGGGGAGAAAATAGGAAGCAGATTGGAGGCGCACTGGCACCAAACCATTCGGGATTGTGCATGGTGGCTTTGTCAACCCCTGGACGGACAGTAACTTGATGAGCCAGCAGCACGCCATCAAAGAGATCTTCGTACCTGTATATGAAAAGGATAATGTTTTGATTCATACGCTCGATGATTCGTTGTCGAACGCTCATACTCTACCCTGCTTCCTTTCCACTTCTCTCTCCATCTACATCTCAATGCACATACTATAGCGATTGCAGGCGATCCTCCATGCTTCACTCACCTAAGCTCCACTACCGGCTATCGGTCCGAGGTCGACACCGTGTGTGCTCGATGGAGGTCATCCACTGAGGCCGAAGTTCGCCAGATCTTTTACAGCCGAGTCTGGTGCTCGCCGGATTTGGTGGGGTTGAGGCTGGAGAATATGGGGCTGCGGATGGCTACTGCGGTTGGTCGGGAGCCATTCATGCCTCCATCACTCAAGCGATCCATTGCCAACCGCCTGTCCCATTTCCCCTTCCCTTTCTTCTGGTGAATTATTCTGATGTCCTCTGTTGTTTCTGCTGATGTTGCGGTCTGTTGAAAACAATGTTGCGACCTATTGAAAATAATGTTGCATACTGTTCTTTCGAGTGTTGCATCTGTAGAAAAAAAAATGTTGCATTTGTAGGAAAAAAAATATTGCATCTGTAGGAAAAAAAAATATTGCATACTGTTCATAGCGATGTTGTAATTTTTTTCCAATGCGTTTTTTCCAGATGCTTTGTTTCTTGATTTGTGATGTTGCAACCATTGTCCGGAGATGCTGCAACCATTGTCCTAGGATGTTGTAACCGTTGTCTCGGGATGTTGCAATCGTGTTCGGAGGATATTGCATACAGCGGCATTCCAATTAGAAACCCGAGCGTCTGATCTTAGCCCTCAAATCGGATGTCCGGGTGATAGTATCACCCATCAACAAAAGTTGCTTGTATACCCTCGACTCGACAGTAGTGTACTTCTTCTTCTTCGTACAACACCGGAGGAGCAAAAGGAGGAGGGAGACGGGAAGGGGACGTACGAGAAGAGGAGTGTGCTGAGCTGGCGGGCGACGGCAGCGTTGGAGGGTTGAACGTACACCGTCGGCCTGGCCACCGCCTCCCGGAGCAGAGAGGAGGAGGGCGTGGGGAGGACTGCGAGCAATGAATGGTTGGTTGGTTGGTTGGATGGATCTCTGAATCCACGAGTGTCTGCGTTTCTTCTTTCTTGTCAGCAAGAGCCTTTGTGAAATCAGAGCTAATCCACCTGACAACAACTGCTTTCGTTGCTACTCCGCATTTGCTTCCCAAATCGGGGGCACTCGACTCAATTCTAACCCAAATTATTATCATGATTATTTATTACCATATCATTCTTCCCGAATGAATATCATTCCACCCTTAACAACTGAACCCTACTTCCACCCATAACAACTGAACCCTACGTTACGTACTATGCCAATTGCCAAATACTAAGCCCTTGCTGATACCACCCTAGCAGCTAGTTTGACCATACTACCAACCCGGCAAGCAATGAAGCAAAAGCATTCCACTCTTAACAATATGAGCAACAATGATGGAGACAACACCAACAATGGAAAGATCAAGCGAGCCTTCAACTGCAGCTCAAGTTCCTCCATTCAACACAAATTCACACACTTTGATTGGCATCTTCTGTTCGCTACTTTAGAATCCTTTCTGGCTCGTGCAAAAAGCCCGCTAATTATTATTTTTATTACTATAGTATCTCACAGTTGAGGTGTCAGATTTCTCCTTGTTCCCCAATTCTCAAGGGATAAAGTGTCACTTCTTGTGTAGGAAAAAAAAAACATCTTGTATGCCACCTGACTGCAAAAACCATATGATCTTGTCTTTTAACTCGTAGGTTTTCTCACAAAGAGCTTTTGGACCTGTGCACGCAAGTAAACAGACAAAAGTTTATATATCTGATTCAACATGACGTGCGTATACACTTCCGATGTAATAGTTACAACGAAATTCAGCTATTGGTTTACCTGCTCCAGTGTCAAGAACATAATCACATTCCATGATCCCAGCCTAGCAAAGTTTGGGAGGAAGCCTTTGTAAAATGCCAGAGGACCCTGCAGAGAAAACTCTTATTATCTAGTACCTGCTTGGAGTTCCTTTTATACCCAACAGGTATAAATAAGCTTAGTTGCTACACATAAACAGATTTCCCAGTTCCCAGTCATTTCCGACTACAAATCACTGCTCAAAATGTGTTTTAGTGGCTCAGAAACCTAGAATTAGTTCGTACAAAGGGGACGAAATTTTCAACATAATCTGGACTTCAAGATTTGGTTCGCACACAAATCAAATGGTGGTTGCCAGGAGATCAAAGATTATTCCTACAATGGGCTGTCATGAACAAACAGTTCGATGGTACATGATGGCATCTAAACAATGGAGTTCCACTTTTTTATTACCAAAACTAACTTATGTTCAAGTAAACAAAACATCTGCCATACACAATTTCTGCCTAAGAAAGGTCTGGGTGGCAAACTAACTACTCCCAGTAGAATGTTATAGTTGGGAACCGCCAGATACTTGACACTCGCAATGACAAGTTGACAACCATCAGGCAGTTTAATTCCAAAAGAGGCTGCATAAGTGGCCAATGAATTATACTGATACATTCTATTCTATGGGGAAAAATGTCAGTATGAAATCAGAACAATGTTCTTCTCAATCACTGTCCAAATGTTTTTGAAAGATCATGTTATATGTATTTATTGCTCATCTAATTGTGACTCAAAAAAAAAACATGAACAGAGTAGCAGAGCGGACCATACATCATTCTTTAGTGTCTTCACAAAACAATCAAGAGTACTCGTGTAGGACGAGTCACCCATCATTCTTGACTTAACCTGCAAGAAGACGCTTTTTATCAGTCTCGGATACTAAAGGAAAAAAAAGAAACTGTGTCTACAGGTAGAGATCTTGAAGCCAATAATTCAATCACAAATCAATACTCAATAGTACAGAAAGGCTTCTTTTGATAATGACCACAGGAAATTAGGGCTTCCTTGCTGTACAAAGAACGATCAGCATCCATGCAGACAAATTAGCATGCGTGAGCATGGATGCACGCATTAATACAAAGGCATAAATGATAAATCTAAAGAAGTACGAACATCCCAAAGACAGGACTAAGAAAATAGCTACAAGGGAAGACCGTGAACACATCATGAAACTGTGAGGTCTGCACAATAAAAGACTAACTGAATTTTCTTAGTTGGATCTTGGAATAGTGTATCACAGCCGCGTACCACCGCTGATAATAGAAATTTGGTTGGCATGATTCCTGGAAGGGGCACTGACAGAGGGTATCAAAGAGAACTAATGTTTCATCGTGTGCAACATGTCCTCAGTTTAATACTGAGTGGATAGATATACCAAAGAAGGCGCCATTCAGAATAATTTATTTATGTTAGTCAGATAGGAAATAATGTTTAGACTACATCACTGCAGTAGGGAAATGAACACAATAAATTGATCATTGAGCACGGAGGACATCTTACCACATCAACCGGAGAACCAACACAAACAGCAAAGAAGCCAGCACCCAAACCAGCAAAGAGGTGAGTCACCACATCATCTTTGAACCCAGGGAGTTTCAAAATTGTCTGCACGATAAGTAGCACAGTTTGCATTTGCAAAGTGAATGAGCAAACAAATGGAGAAATCACAAACAAGAAGCATATACCTGCTTCACTTGATCATAACTGGCCAACTCAGCAGCATTTATGATTGCATTACGTGCAACGTTCGGTCCGAGGCCAGTCCACAAAGCCGCAACCCCTTCCTTAAGATCATACAGATAACAGATGTTAATGAATTCAGCAATGGAACAATCCAATACCGAGTTGGTACAAGAGTGGACACTGACCTGCCTAACAATCTTGGCATAAGCATCCACTGCCCCAGCATAGCGCCGTTGCACACCAGGCGCGAGCTTCCCCTCGGCCTGAAGCCTCACCTTGACAAGGTCAGTGGGGTTGGCCACACAGATTGCAATGGCACCTGATCAAAAGCATGCGTGTCGGTCACACCCTTGATTTTGCTGCATATGTCACGAGGTAAGGTGTATAATTGATCATGACGGTACCAGTGGTGAAGCCAGCAGCAATCTTCTTGGACAAAGGCACGTCCCCAACATGGTCTTGGCCAACATAGAACGATTTCACCTGCAAGGCAGAGGCAGGCAGGTACAATCGATCCGGTGAGTTAATACTTGCATTGCACACCAAGTATTCGACAAAATGCGACATAGGGAGAGAAGAGAAGCTAGGGCCTAGGGGAGCGTACGGGCTCATAGAGGCTAATGCGTAGGCCGCCATAGATGCACTGGCGGTGGAGACCGGGGACGATACCCTTCCAGAGCGCGGCGGCACCTTCCTCCCGCGCGATGGTAGCGGCGGTGCCGAGCAGGCCGCGGTACTTGGGCGCGGCGTCCCCAGAGGCGACGTTCTTCTGCAACTGCAGCCTGACCTTGGCCGTGTCCAGGGGGATCGTGCACAGCTGGGGGGAAAGGGGGACCAAACCATCCGAAATTAAATAAAATTAGGCAATGTAACAGCAAGAATATGAATGCCACCAAAGCAAGATTTAAACAATTTTTTTATCCTCTGAAGCGAGATGTTAAGCCATGGGCCGGCGATCCGACGAGCCAAGAAATCCCAGGAAGCAGCAAGATCTAGGAGATCCAGCGAAACGAAGTGGGGTTAGGGGTAGAAGTAGTACCTCGGCGAAGCATGCGGCGATGGCGCTTGCGGTGAAGCGACCGGCGAAGGAGATGTCGGACTTGGAGCCGTGGTCCGGCATGCTTGACGCCCTTGCCTGGCCCAGGGAAGAGGCAAGAGCGAGCAAGATGGGAAGACTCACTCCTACTGGCTACTATCCTAGGATTGTATCGCAGACGCAGAGAAAGAAGAGAAGGGAGGAACCGAGGAAGGGAAGGGGGAGCAATAAAAAGAAGAGAGAGAGAGAGAGACTTGGCGCCGGGAAGAAGGAAGGAAAGAAAATAATCTCTCTCTCTCTCTCTCTCTCTCTCCGATTTTGTTCTGTTCTGTTCTGTTCGTATATTTGATGCTCTTCCGCGATTTCTTCCATGATCTGCTTGCTTGGTAGATCGATTTGATTCTGGAGGTGCTAGCTGATAGATAATGTAGATGACTCAGATGCGCATCAACTAGTACCAGTACGAGTTGTAAGTACTCTTAGTCTCTATCTAAATCCGGCCGGTAGACTATTGACTATGAACATTATGTATTTCTTCTCTGCACGTCTGCTCTATCCTGCTCTTCTTGTTGCAAACAATAATACCTTTGAAAAGTATTGATGTATTTGTTATGGCAAATTTGACTCTTGACACTGTTCATTTATGTAGTTTGCCAAAGCACACCGCAAAAGCCATATTTGTTTCATGGGCAAATTTGTTCAGTGTTACCGCAATCGTTCACGAGTCTTAAAATATCATCGCGACACAGAGTCAACTAAAAAATATCATCATAAACATGAAAAAATCTTTAAAAAAATGTCATTAAAACAGTCGAAAGCGCCTTTCTAAGAGATAAAAATTCAAAAATACCAACATTACCACCTCATAGATAATAGTTTGAGAAAACACATATTAAATCCGCAAAAATAGTAAACAAAGCTAAAAATATCCATGCAAATTCATAGAAATTACCTCAGACATTTTGCACTTATAAAAAATATTTTCAACTTAAATTTGGTTATCATTCTTACACAGTAAATAATTTTAAAAGCTGAAAATAATTTTTAAACTAAAAAATAGCAATATAGCTCTAAAAATTCTATAAAAATTTCAAATTAGTTAAATAGTATATTTTGAGCTTAATTAAAATATTATCAACACAACTTTACTTTTTATTTTTGAAATACACTTAAATTGTTTGTTTTTAATTATTTTCCAAAAAATGGATATTACAGCATTCCATTTTTGCCTATCCCCCAAGCCAGGCCAAGCCTCGCCACCACTGTCCTTCAGTATGGGCGGTGTCTTGTAGAGGAGAAGTAAGGGTAGAATGACATGTGGGAGAATAATATAGACCCGCTATTATGAGTTAATGAAGTATTTTGGTAATTAATGATAATCGTCATGTGGACTAATATTTTTTATGAGTTAATGAAACAGATTGAGTCCCATAATGATAAAGACTTATGAAGTCATCATGTGTTGATGAGCATCAAGACAAAATCATGAAGTGAAGAAGATCATCATGTGTTGATGATATTAAAGTTAAGATCCCAGACTTGGAGCGGAGATATTCATCATCAAGTAACCACTCAAAGATGGATGCTCAAGGCAAAAGTATGACTAGCATAGGCTAAGGATGTATTTCTAGTCTTTTACTGGTCTCGGTGTTTGGTGTGGAGACCGGATTGCTAGTATAGGTTGTCTTACTATTAAGATGGGTCTTGACTAGTAGTTTGAGTGTGTCATGTATTTATAGCTCTTAGTGCTTGCTCTAGCTCTCTTTAGCATGTTGCCGATTTTTTACGAATATATTTTGCAAATAGTTGTGGCTCTTGCATAATCCTTGCGGTATGTGACTTTAGTTTGCGAATGTATTTTGTAAATGGTTTAAGTTCATGTACCAAATTCCTTGTGGCGTTATTCTAAAAGTCAGCAAATGTGTTTTTCAACTTGTTGATAATCATGTTTCCATACCTTGTTTCCATCGTGCATCAACTAGTAGATGTGTTTTGCAATATTCAGTTGAAGCGATATGCAAAATCAGTTTTTCCTGTCTCTGGAGGTCCGACCGACCCTTGAAGGATGTGATTGGGCTGAGTGTCGATCCATTTGTTCTGGCGGTCTGACCGTCATGTTTGATCGGTCTGATCGGTGGGCAACCAGTTTAACCGCCATGTGTTGGCTGGTCCCCCATGGTCAAAGTCCCCCTGGTTTGCTTTTTTCAGTGAGGGATGTTTTCCCCCTCAGTTTGACTCCTTTGTGGAGCAGTCTGACCGCCCCCTGGTGGTCTAACCCACCTTCGTCCGGTCTGACCAGCCCCTATGAGGGAGGTTAGTCTGGTTGAGCACCCAACGGCTAATTTTTATAGCTGTTGGAGCTAAGGCGGTCTGACTGTGCCCCTGTTTTTTCTATAGATTCTTCTCCAACGGCTAGTTTTTGTGTGGGTGTATAAATACCCCTTGTGGTTGGCTGTGGGAGAGCGCTAGTGCCATTTTCGTTCTCCTTGAGCAAAGAGCAAGCCCTACCATCTCTTTTGTGCATGTGTTGCACTTAGTGAGCTTAGAGAGTAAAATCCTGGTGCATGTGTTGCATTATGTGAGAACCCGAAAAATTAGATTAAACTAAAACAACACAAATCACTAATTAGCAGTAAAACAAAATTCTTTTAAGACAAGAAAAAAACATAAGCTCAGAATTATATCAATCACATCGCCAGACCATCTCATATAAAATAATATGATCAGAATTCAATAATAGAAATTACAACTGAATTTATTGCTGCAATAATAAATCATCCATATAATCTCAGAGTCATTTACAAAAATTCATTGCAAACAAAAGTAAAATATTACAAACTCGGGTCTAATTACAAGAATCCGCTACAAGAAGAAATAAAATAATAATTCAATCACTGAATTAATTATAAAATTTAATTACACCAGATTAGAATATATAAATTACAACTCTGAGTATATTACAAAAAAAAAATCTTATGTGCATATCGCTGAAGCCTTCCTTGTCAATTTATCGCCGGCCGTTGAACCCATTCTTCGGCCAATCCAAAAACCCTACACACATTTTCTGCAAAGAGCAAAAGACTAGCCGTAGACCAAAATCAATAAACTAAAGTTAGGAGTAGAGAAGAATGGCCGTCAGATTTCTTGAAAATCACTGAGGTTCCCAGACCAACCTAGGTTAGTAATTATGACATCCACATCGGGTAAGTAATTATGTAGGATGAAGAGGCGCTATAGCAATAAGTGGAGTGTTGGGTGAAGGTAGGACCAGCCCAACCAACATTACTATAACTCGGTCGATGACGAGATCAACACCGTGACGAGGTCAGCACCGACGAAAAGTAATGGGTGGAGACTTAATCACGTAACCTGGAAAACATTCTGTATTCTAAACTCAAACCCGCATCAAAGGAAATGCAGGGGACCTGGCTCATTTAGAGCTCAGAGTAGCTATGGGTAAAGTGGTATAAAGCCTGCGTAGTGCTAAATAAAATCATGAATTCATGTTGTCTCCTAGATTGGAGTCTACGAGAACCGTCAGGGATCTATCTTCTCTCCGAGTGACTAGTAGTCTTCAGTATTAAAATATGCCACTTAAAGTTTTTAACAAGTTGTTTATTTTCAGAAAAGCGATGATCTAGAAAATGTGATAACGAACAGAGATGAGTCAACTAGTGCATTTTTTTGCTATTAATGCTTGCTGAGTACAATATTACTCAAACTTGCGATTATTCTCCTTTGCTAGATCCTAGTCCGGCCGGGAACTATTCGGAGTGAGACGAAGGACACGCAGGTACCGATGTGATCGCAGGAGGCGAGGGCACTAACTACGAAGACCAGGGCGAGATGGGCGCCATATTCGACGCATGGGATGAGTAGAAGACCAGTGGAGCAAGGAGGGCAAGCGAGGGGAATTAATCCCATTTACCAGTTGTAAATTACTACTTGTAAGAAATATCATAGCCTTGTGTGGCTACCGCTGTAATAAAGATGTAGAGTTTTTATCTTATTGTTCTGTTGTGCTGACTTTGGTAAGACTTACTATCCATCAGAGCGGTGTTCTACCATGCAAACGAATAACAATTCGTATGTATAAGTGTGATTACCCCCGGGGTAATGACACGGGGTGTCACACATTAGGTGTTCGATTTAGTATCCATTGAGCTTAAACACTTAATTCGTTCAAGTGAGCGTCTGACTTGTTACTATTGATGTTTGCCGGCATCTAGAAGGTTTGAAGGAGTTGCACTTGTTATCTTCTTAAAGAAGGTTGTGAGAAGACCCAAACGGTTGTGAGTGGCTTGGTGCTCGTCATCTCCAGAGTAGAGGAAGAGCAATCCCGAATGGATTCGAGGTGTGGGCTTAATTTGTGGAGACGACCCAATTCGTTTGGGCTTACTTCAACGTGGACTAGGGGAAACCGGTAAGTTTTCGATCACCATGGGAAAAAGATGAAATGTTCTTGTGGTTTGCTTTCTTGAGCTTTACTTTCTTGCAATTTACATTTATAGAATTAAAATTTTTGCTTGTCTCGTTAGGATTGCAATCACTGTCTTAGTCTTAGCTTGTTGGTGCACTTAATCAAGACTAATTAATTTAAGTTTTAATTGAGCAAAACCGCATAAAACTCGATTGTAGCCAAAAGAATTTTTAAAACCGCATATTCACCCTACTCTAGCCAGTCTCCTCGATCTTACAGTGGGACCGGCCTTAGCAAAAAGAAAAGAAAATAGAAGAAGAGTGGGGGTAGAAGAGTCATTTCGTACCCTTGGGATAGAAAACATGACGACAATGGTATTTTCAGAGTTTTTCGTGTTTGCAGTGGTATTTTTTAGTTGACCCCGTTCGTGATGGTATTTTGCAACTCGCGAACAATTACAATGACACTGAACAAATTTACCCTTGTTTGATGGACATTGCAAAATCACGTCCATTTGCTACAACACACCTTTAACATTAAAATAGGATTTTTGAGAAATCTTGAGATAGAAATAGTTCAGATCCCCGAAGTACCATGTTTTTTCTCCCTACTCCACTCTAAGGGCTTGTTTGGATGCTAGGGGGCAAAATCCCAGGGAAGAAAAATCCCCAAAGGGATATTGAAGGACATGTGAAATCCCCTTCAAACCCTTGGGAAAATATTCCCTGCGATCGTTTGGAAGACATAGGGATGAAAATCCCAAGCATCCAAAAAAAATCCAAAAAATCAGGAAAATTCAAGAAAAAAAAATATTCACAAAATTTGCACCATTCATATAAGATCCAAACATCCACACATTCAAAATGAAAGAATACAAGCATTCATACAAGACGATCATAATCCGATTACACGTATTTCAACACTAACATTGGCCTAGAAGCATTTTAAAACAAGTAACTAAGCAGCAGTAACATTGATCCATCACCGAAAGATCGAGACGTCCATTGTCGCATCACCTCCCGTCCTCCTCTCCTCAAGCAACATTACAGAAAATGGAGAAACTACAATACAGCAGATAAACCAATGAACAAACAGCATATGATAAAGAGAACCATAGTACAACATCAAGACCCAACATATGATAAAGAGAACCATAGTACAACATGAATACCCTATTTCCGTCGGGAGTAAGGAGATGCATTTTTTTAATTGCCTATGCACTTCCTGAGCTACTACCGATGGAACAAGCCACACTTAATGCACATCCAATCTACACTGAATATTTACACCCAAATGTACAAATACCTACAAGTGTAAATACTAGATAACTACACACAACAATCATATAGATGATCCAGCTGACGATAAACAAAAAGACAACAAAATGAGCATTTCCTAGTTGATTAGAATGCGAATTATTTGCAACATTGAAATCGTCAAGCTAACCTGACGTACAGATACAGAGCACCTCAAATGTGACAAACTATCTACCAATCACAACGTAACAACATAGTGATATGAGAACAGAAAGAGCAAAATTAACCACTTGGAATGCAACTCTTGACATAGCATAGATATAAGGCAACCTGATGAAGTAAGCTATTGCTGCTATCTTAGACCAAAGTAGAGTTCTAGAGTCGTTCCCTACTGTATGTAGCTAGAATAAGGTGATTATGCTCTCCTTTTACATTTTCCACACTCCCCACCATGTTAAGTTACAGATATCAATAGTTGAAACCATATATATCCAGCACTTATAATTTCTCTACTAACATTTTAACTTGACATGAAGATCATATGTAACATGTAAAGCTATTTTGTTGTTCCATTACAACCGCCACATCATATGGAAGGAATAAGTGTAAGTCTGTGACTTGATCACTCAAAGTTATACTTGCAACACAGATGTGCAATAGTCTAACGGTACTATTTTGTTCTTTTTGCAGCATCCATGGGTAGATATGTTCAAAAGCTACAATGCCTTCACCAAGTTGAAAATAACTAAGAGCCACTGATATATTGCGACATGACAATGTCTGAAATTTAAACTAATGTGCATGACATGTATATAGTGAACCAACAAAGCATACAAAAACAATTCAAAAAGGAAAGAAAGGGAGGTAATTCATTGGTTACCTCTGCTCTGTTCGATGTTTTTCTTTAGGATCTTCTGACTCTGGATGAATGACACTTGATTAATTCTCTCTAGGTAAAAAAAATCTGCTTTCAGTTCCCAGCCATCTAGGCAAACATCAGTAGGAGATTTCCAATTGCCTTTGGTAAACAGCATGGGATATGTCCTAAAAGCATAGATAAAGTGTCATTGACAACATGTATTCAGTATTGCAATCAAAATCCAGGTGGTGCTAGTATGATCGCATAGGCACAGAATCAAAAAGAATATTACCATATACATCAAAAAAGATCTATGATTACGCCTATGTCGCCACCAAAGCAGACATACACATAGTATCAGATAGCATCTATGACAATGTTACTGGCCTTAGCAATGTTACATATTTAGTGTGCATAAATTGTACAGATTCAGTACCAATGGTACTGCAAGTTGACACAAGGCACAAGGAAGTTGGAGGTTCTAGAACAATTGGCCTTCTTGTGCACAAATGGTTCTAGACTGGAAGTTGGAGGGCACCAACCGGTGCTCAATTCGTCTACCAAATCCCCCCCCAATCACAGCTTACAAACTTACATCTCACAAAACTCCGCATGAAAAAATTGTGCACAAGAAACCGAGAACTATCATCATGCAGCACGAACACCACATACAAATTCTCACATAGATCCAGGCAGCTTGAAGAGGAGCAATGAAACTAAAGTAGTAGATCGAGAGGAGGAGACATACCCCGAGCTGACCAACTGATGCTTCGGCGGCAAAGGAACCTCCGATGCTTCGGCGGAACAACAACTCCCTCATTTGCTTCCTCAAAAAGATCTAGGAGCACTAGATCTATGAGAACAAGAAGAGATTAGGGATTAGGTAGACTCGCTACACGTACGAACAGATCAGGAGAACGAGGGCTAGGAGGAGGAAGAGATGGAGCAAACCAAGGAAGAGGCAGCGCTGGAGTGGTAGGAGATAGTTCGCGGCCGGTGAAGGAGAGAGGTCGCGGCCTTGCGCGATGCAGCGGCCGACGAAGGAGAGAGGTCACGGGAGAGAGAGTAGCGGCCAGCGAAGGGGTGATGCAGCAGCCTCGCGACCTTGCGCGATGCAACAGCCAACGCTTGGGAGAAATCGTCACGGGTGGCGAGGGGATGGTTTATTCCCCGGGGATGTCGCGTGGATGGAGTTGGGAGTCCCGTCGTCTGTGACTCCCAAACGCACCAGAAATGGTCCCGGGTGAAATATACCATGTGGGAGTGCATCCTGGGGTTTCGAAGGGGATCCCGACTGGGAAACCGGTTCCCAAACAAACCCTAAGATGGAAGATGGCGGGCATATGTGTCATGGACACACCACGTCTTTCTCCTAGACAAGGGCATGTGAGGTGTCGTAAAGGAGGTGGGAGGGAGGTGGCCACCGGCTTACCACCACTCAAACTTGGGTGGCATCCCTCGTCCTTTCCTAGCTACTATAAATAGCTCTCAAAGTTTCACACTAGAATCCTCGTAATTTTGCTATTTGTTACACAGTTATAACAGTTTCAATATATATGATTAATTTGTATTATTATAACATGTCCCCACTAAAATAGGTGTTATATATCCCCCCCCCCACCCCCCACCCCCCAGGAGAGAAATTTGTTTTATTCTTATTTAAAGATTAGTAGGGGATTTTTGTAGACGTCTGAAACTAAAAGGTTCGGCGGTATTATGTATATAAATTAGTTACTCATGGATGTGACGTGATGTGATGTGACGTAAAAGAAAAAAAAGAAAGATCCTATGACAGCAACCTAGAAAAAAGAAAGAATCCTATGACATCAACCTAGCTAGTGTAGCCTAGCAATTAAAATCATCGTACGCGCGCGCACTCGATCAAAGTCGTAGAAACCAAATTGCTCGAGGAACGAACATGTTATGTTCCCTTGGTCTGCAGCATGCCTGCCCCTTGGCCTTAGCAAACAATTTGGAATTTTGGATGGAATGTGCGATTCGAAACCGTACAGCATCCAATGCAATACCCCTCTCTCTCTCTCTCTCTCTCTCTCTTCTTCTTCCTTTTTTTTTTCTTCTTGTCAGAACAATCCAATACCACTTGGCAGAATAAAGAGTCAAAAGCGACTCGATTTGATATACCAAGTGATGGAATGGAATGGAATGGAATGGATGAGTAGTGGAGTACTGGACCGTTAATCCACTGGATTGCTGCTAGCCCATGCGTATTGTATATAAATGTTGGTGTCCATCATCCAACTTTAACTACAAGTGGTTGCTCAACTTTCTCAATTCAATCTAGTCAAATATACGCATGCATGCATGCAGCACAATTCAATCTAGTTCCTTTTTCGCATTCGCGCCTTGAGCCCGAAGGTGAAGCTGCTAGCCAGTCCACATTTCGTGACAGCATGCGGCAAATATAACACCTGAATCTTATAAGATTGAGCTTCCTTCCATTAAAATGACGAGAACCCAAGGAATGCTAAAGCTAGGTGCCCAGACGGAGTCACTTGTCAGAGATCAGCAAAGAGGCGGTAGGTGCTGGAGTCAACGACGATGAGCCTGAGTGCGGCAACCGCGGCGGCGACGGCGAGGACGGTGAAGCCAACGACGTTGAGCCAGTGCCACGACTTTTGGAGGGAGGAGAGCTGGTGCCCCTTCACGACGAGGTACATGTGGTTGGCGAGGACGAAGGTGAGCGGGAAGGTGCTGAGCGCGCCCGTGAGGCTCATGAAGTCGCCGAGGAAGGGCAGCATCGCCGCCATCAGCGTGTTCACCGTCAGGTACCCTCCCCTGACGCCCACCCTGAAGAGCACGTTCTGCACAGCGAACGGGCCGCCCCGCCCGCTCCCGAACCTTGTGTCCAGGTACTCGTACATCGGGCTCGCGAAGATCTGCCACACAAGTAAACCACAGATATATATATATATAATGCATTCTTCTTCAGTATCTTCCATGCATCTCTGTATCAGCATGCAACTAGTAGCATCAACTAACTAACTATTAATTCAGAGACGCCGAGTGGATGGACTTACATGCAAGGATATGACGGTCTGGAGAAACGCCGAGATATTGGCGACGGCTTTGACCCAGATGGGACCATGCACGCTGTTGAGCAGGTAGCTCGACGTTGAGTTGCCGTACGCCCAGTAGCCTATGAATGTCACGGCATACAGGGGCAGCAGCCCGACGGTGAACTGGAACCGCAGAGCCTTGTCCATGTTCTTCACCACAGGGGGCCGTACAGTTGCCTGCACCACAGATCAGATCGACGCACTTATGTTAATAAGCAACTGAGTACCGCTGATCGAGCTCATGACAAATGTTGATCCATCGACGGCTGGCTCACTTGGATTTCTGGCAGCATTCCAGTGTTGTAAGCAAACACCAGGCTTGCAGCGGCACCCGTCGTACTGAACACCCTGCTTGACACATCTCCAGGAATACTGTAATCCCGTGCCGGTGCATCCATCCCTGCACAAATCGAATCGAATTGAATCTCAGTTTCAGTTTCAGGAACCCAAAAAAAAAATCGGTTTCCTTTCAGCGCTAGCTCCCATCCCGTCTATCAAAAGACTGAAAACAGCAACGCCGGCTAGTTCAACAAGCTAGCTAGGTACTAGCTACGAGTAATTTAGTAAATTAATCATGATGCATTGATACATTACATACCATCTTTCAGTGACAGCACAAATGCTGCGATGATGTAGATGAGGCCGAAAACTGTGGAGAATCCAAGCCAAATCCTGAGAGCTGACAGGTAAGGAATTCCGAATGCAAAGAGAGCGCACACAAACCCAGATATTGCTACGCAATAGGGTAGCTTCAGAGCATCGTCATCCCTGAAGAGGACATATGTTGCCTGGATGTGCAAGATCGATGGATGAACAGAAGCAAATTAATTAATAGGCTTGAATCCAAAACCTCCCAAGTTTTCGGTGGTTTTACTTGGCATGGAGTGAGTGAGTGGTTACTGAGTACCATACCTTCAAGGCTTGGCCAGCTAATATGATGTATCCAGTGTTGATCATAAAAAGGTTGACATACTGCAGTGCCCATGTAAGTGCGTACATCTTTCTGCCTGCATGCATGATGCATGCATGCATGATAACGAAATGAATTAAGCAGCACACATCAGATAAGATCCCGAAGAGAAACGATGAAAAAGGCATTTCCATGTTAGATATTATATCCTAATTATGATAACGAGGTAGTACCGACCGTATATGTGGCCTGCAAGGTCCCTGTATCTGATGTGGCGTTTGCCGCCGACTTCATGGAGGCGAGCGAGAAGAGCATTGGCGTACATGGAGATGGCGGCCGCGAGGAGCAGGCCGCAGGTGCCGGCAGCCCAGCCGAGAGGGACCATGAGCGAGCCGGAGTAGCCCAGAACGTATGCACTGTTCACCCCCGTTGTCAGCACGAATCCCACCTGGTACCAAGGATCTGGAACGAAAACAAACAAGCACTGCAATCAATCCACTATCCTCAGATGCTGATGATGCGCACATTGATTTAAGGGGTTCTGTGCAGACAGCTAGTTACTAGAACTAGGAGTAGGAGTAGGAGTATACTGCAATTAGCAGTCCCCCTAATTAACCCACGAATATGACATGTAACTCCCCGGTCCACGTATATATATGCATAGAGAAACAGGACTAGATGGCTCTGAATGATATATAGAAAAAAAACCTCAAGCTCTGAATGATATATAGAAAAAACATCAAGCTCTCCCTTGTTGGCCAAAGGAAGCCGTAGCGGTAGTACTACTGTACATTTTGATGAAGGGCAAAGGAAAGGACCGCGTCAATTGCATTCACGGAGAAAGAACAAGAAGGTACACAGAGAGAGAGAGAGAGAGAGAGAGAGAGAGGGAGCGAGCTAGTCTAGTGGCTAGTGCTGCACCAGCGTTAGTTATTCTGGAGCTGGTAATGGTATGCTAGTCTTCATGAAAAAGTGAAAAAAGTATACTTGTCCTGTACTGTACACAAGACAAGCAGTTATACCGCAGGTGAGGTGCAAACAGAGCAAAGATATATGGGATACATATACAATTTATACATGTAAAGCTGAAGTAACAATTTAATTTGCTGCAGCATATATTATATTATATCCCTGTCATGGCGATGCGATGCAATGCAAAGCCTAGCTAGAAAGGATTTCCGAATTACGAACAGTAAGTAACATGCTAATTGAATAAGCAAATTAACAGAGTAAGGAACGAACGCCGTACAGGTAGAATTGCGACCTGCATGCAACAGGTACTGAGATGGTAGACAAGATCGAACATGGTGTGGGACAGACAGACAGACAGATCAGATCAGAAAGGCATAATGTATTAATTAAAATGTATTGATTACTAATGAAAGCTGGAAGAGAGATTGATTCGAGATGCATGCAAATGCAGTGTAGAGAAATGAAGAGGAGGGATCTGGAAGCAAATTTGGGAGAGATCGATGGGATACAACGAATCAATCGGCCAACATATAGAAGAAATTCGTATATAGATAGATAGGTACGTTACGTACCAGCGCTGATCTGGTGGGCGGTACCATCGGAGGACGTGTCGACGACGGGGTGCTCCGGCTCCAGCTTGTTGTTGGTGTTGGCTGCGCGGCCATGGGGAACGTCGACGATGGCCTTATCCGCCGCCATGGCCACGGCCGCCCTGAGCTCTTAACAGTTAGACGGTTGTTGGAAGGCAGAGGCGCAAAGGAAGGGTGGATAAGAAGGAGGAGGAGGAGGAGGCGGCGCAGGATGGTTGAACCCCAACTAACCGGAGCAGAATAACAGTAGTCCGATCCGAGGGTGTATGGAGGAGAATTGGAGCGGGGGAAGGAGGAGCGGGGGAGGGGGAGGAGTATATGGGTGGCTAGCTAGGCCAAAATGCCTTAAATTCACTATCCTTCAGATTGGTTGCCTCGTCTCGTTCGATCCGATCCACCCCTCCAAACCAGCCTAAAGTAGCATGCGTTCCGTGTGCCACCATTACTGCATTTATGTACCACTTCCATTTGCATTTGCAGCCTCCTACTCCTACTCCTACTCCTACTCCTATTCCTATTCCTATTCCTATACTTTGAAGAAATTAATGTGCAATGCTAATCCTATTCCTATTTCTATTCCTACTCTTAGAAGAAATTAATGTAGGTAGGTAATAAAGTTGAGAAACCCGGCCGGCGCTCTTGTTTTTTCTCACTTGTTCTTGAGGTCTCTGCTTGGATAATGGATGGTGGTGGGTCGCCATGATTAACGTACTCTAATCACACCCATTCCATTCTATCTATCTATCTATCTATCCGTGTCCCTTCCATCAATCCTTGTCCCTTTGCGTTGCGGTTGCGTGTGTCCATGCTCACACAGACAGTCCTACTCAACACTGCTGGTCTTCCATCCTTGTCCCTTCCATCAATCCTTGCCCCCTTTTTTTGTGTCCATGCTCGTACACTCCTACTCACTACCGCTGGTCTTTGTGATCCACTGAAAGCTACCACTGGGCTGGGCTGGGCTTGTAGTAGGATCCAACGGATTGTTTGTGAGTTCTTGGGTGATCCATAAACTGCAGCTGACGATGGGAACACCAACGAACAACATTTGAACAAATATACAAGAAAAAGAGGTGCAGCATGTCAGTGCCAGAGATGACCAGTGAACTAACAAATTCAAACACCAACCGATTTGTTGTCAGTTCAAAGCAATAGTAACCAAATGGATCATATTGCAAAGTGCAAATATATGGATTTGATGTTGTGACCATGTCTAGTGGACGACAACAATCAATAGTGATAAAAACTGGAATGGACCAGATGGTCCAAGCAGGGTTGATTAGAAATGGGTTTCATTACAAATCAAATGATCAATTCATAGGTCAGATTAGAATAACAAACAAATCAGTGCAACTACAAAAGCTAACAAATTTTATTGAGTGACGAGTTATAACTAATAATACCCTATCCATGCTAATTTTATCAAAAAATCACATTCCTAATGAGTGCAAAGAAATGCCCAAACTGTCCACCTTGCATTTAGAGTAACTGCACATTGGCCAGAGCACACAACACCTCTGTTTAATAGCCCTAATTAGAAAGATGCATCACTTTGTGTAATATCATGATTTAGAAAGATGCATTACTCTGTAATGGCATAAACTACAAAGATGCATCAGAAAACTGACAACCTCCATAGCGTATCATCAGATTTATCTTTTGAAAAAATTAATGTGGTCTAATCTGTTGACACAATAATTCAAACAAAGACATCTTAACAAACCGTGTAGCAATTACTTAAGATCTCTGGTAATTACTCTTCAATGCACATGTGACATGGTACAACAAAATCTAGAGAATGAATAAAATGGCCTAAAAACTTTAGTTACATCAAAGTAATAGCTTTGAATATAAATGTAGATACATTCTGCAAAGAAAGCACTGTGAAAACGATGGCACCAGTTGGTGTATGATATATGTGTATAAAGTTCAAAAGATAAATACCTTCTTACATCCATAAGCAGACATAACTTCCAGAATATTTTATTGTGCCACTGGACAATAAATTCAGCTGAAAGAGCATGCATCCACTGGACAACCAGAAGCAAACATTTCTCTGCCAGGTACACGCAAAAGATGCATGCAAGAAAGGCGACCCTGACATTCACACCGATTATCACAACACAATTGGGATTCACACCGATATCGCCATTGTTAAATTTGAGCGGAAAGCAAGAACCAAGAAGGGGGGATTCGGTGTACACGGAAGAGTGCGTCTCAGACGAGGTCGAGGGGGAGGCGGTTGTGGGCAATGAAGAGGAAGGCGACCCTGGCGTTCCCTGGTGGCAGCGGAGCCTCCTCTACCTTCGCCTGGACCACCACCTCCTGCCCTCCCACCCCTACGGCCATCGCCACTGCCTTCTTCTTCTCCTCCGCTGCCTCCGGGGACGGGGAGGAACCGTGCAGCAGCAGGAGGAAGAGGCTGGTGAGGCAGAGGCACACCAGCAGCACCAGCGCCGACTCGTTCCCGCCCTGGCCGTACAAATACCTCCGCGGCTTCATCTCCCCGGGGGATTGGATCGAGAGAGACTGGCTATCGGCTCGCCGCTGCTCCTCCCGCTCGCCACTAGCAGGACCTCCCCATCAGCATGGGGGCAAGAGGAGTAGCGCAGACTCAGATCTCGAGCTCCCAGCTGGGTGGGCGAGCGAGCTAGCGAGACTCGGGAGCGAGATGAGGAGAAAATCCCGACTGGGCGGCGTTGATTTTCTCCCTCGTGGAATACGCTGGGTTGGGTCGAAGTTTCCCGTCCCTGGCGTCCCCAAACAGAGCTACATACCAAGGCCTTGTTTGGCAAGGGCGGGATCCACCGGGAAAGGGCGGGATTGGGATTGAATCCACCGGGATCATCCCGGCGAGGGATTTGTTCCCAGCCATTTCCGTTTCGCTGCTTAACTCAACCCGGGATTGACGCCGTTCCAACCCAATCCCCAGGGGTAAACACACTCGTTCTCTTCGCGTGTTTTGTCCCAGTCGCTGCGCTCGCGTCTCGTCCCTATCGCTCAGCGTCGCGTCTCCTCCTCGCTCGCAAACAGCGTGCTGCCACTACTTCCCTTTCTCTCTGGCGACACCTTCTCCTCCTACTCTGGCGGCTGCGCTCAGATCCGACCGGGGTTAGTCTCCTCATCCCTATCCCTATCCCTCTCCTTCCCTTCCTCTTCCTTCCCCCCTTCCTCCTTGGCTTCTAGGGTTTTGCAACTAACCTCTTTCTCGCAGATCCGACCGGGGGAGATATAGGAGAACACCGAACCGGAGGTGAAGGGCTGCGGGTTGCTCGAGGAGCCTCTTCAGGTGTGGGGAATCAAGAAGCCAAAGTGGGAGGCGGCGGCGCAGGGTGTTCGGGTTAGATTTCTATTTTCCTTTTCTCCAAGTTAATTTGTTGTGTGTTCTAGTCGCCTGTGGCTGCAAGCTCTTGCCAATTCATCCAAGAACAGACTCAGTTGGTAAACCCTCTTGATTGATCTTTTGCCGGCTACCAAATTCTGGTTACAGAGACCGGACAAAAGCTGGATATTGCTATTGTCATTTTTTACTTGTTTCTTGTTCATGGCCTTTAAATCGAGCTTTGTACACAATCAGTATGGCATGTTATCGATGGTACCCACATTCCTACCAGGGCCGCAAACAATGTTACCTCTAGATATTACATCGAGGGAAGTGAGACTTTAGGTGATGCGGCGCATTCATGGTGGATTGTGTTTTATACTTAGCTTAGAAGAAGACTAGGTAGGGTTGCACACTACGTTACAGTCAGGTGAATTTTGGCAGGGTGCTTAGAAGGCGAAATACATTTAACAATACGATAGTATCTTGATATATCTGGATTAGCTTCATATAAGAGATGGATAGATACAAACAACGATGCGACAAATAAGAAATGTCCAGACTAGCCAACTTGACATATCATTGACAAACATTAGCAAGTTATCCATCCAGATGCCTCAAGTGAGATGAGGATGTAAAGCATGGAACAATAGATGTACAGACAATAGCTGGACAACACAGAGAATGGAAAAGTAGAAAACACTTCAGATTTGCAGGCAAGTACAGATAACAGTCATACCACTTCAGATGCTTTACATTGCTTCAACAATGTTAATCATCCTGCTACAACTAAAAAAAGAAAGAAGCATCCATTTAGCACCCAAGAATATAAAATGGTGTGTTCAAATCAAACAGCGTGTGCAAATACACCATCACCGGATAGAAAAGTTTTTTTGTTAGCATATGAACAACATAGTAACCTATTGGAATACCTTCAAACATTAGGAAAACAGACAAACTTGCCTTAATTAAGGAAGCATTGGTCCAAATAATTTCATATTGTCTTAAACCTTCACAGGAAATATCAGTTCAAATAACTTCATGTTGTCTCAAACTTTTCAAGGAAATACGGCTCTGAACTTCATGTTACCTCAAATAATTTGATGTTGTCTCAAACTCTTCCAGAAAACGGAAGCATACATATTCTTAGAAATCCATATTCTTAGACAGGTCCACTTGTTCTTTCACCCATGCTTTCACCAGATTAATACTTGTGGAGCTTTTTTAAGAATATATGATGATTTATATCTAATTTTGGCTATATATCTAGGATATAATAGTGTTTGTCATGGGCCTCTGCCCCTTTTGTGCACTATTACTGGTGTTCTATTTTACATGAAAACTTTCTAAAAAATCAATGAATATAAGGTGTCCAATTTTTAATAGTTTGAGGAAAAATAATATTGTTGTTCACGGATATGAGTATGACTCTTCTTTTTTCTGATGTAGATCTTCTACTTGTATTGTCGTTCACGGATAGTACTTGTGTGGTAAGTTTTTTTACCACATTACAATCAAATGATACAAAGTTATTTATTTCAAATGATTAGTTTGTAGATTCATTTGTTGCAAGTGAAAAACTATGTTGTTTATCTATTTCAAATGATTAGTGGACAAATGGGTTCAAGAAGGGTGCTTCGAACTAAAAGAAGGAGGGAAGAGGATGACGACATGATGTTTATTATTTTGCCTACTTTACATTTATTGTCTGCTAGTACACAAAGTGAAAAAGACTTTTCTCTGATATCCAGATTGCCACAATGCACAGGAAACAATGCTCAGTATAGTTGCTTTCATATCTTGACTTAATACAATAATTTGGTTTAATATCATACTGCTTTCATATCTTGACTTAGCTATTAAAGTTTGCATGCTACTGTTGAAGTATTTGGTATGTAACTCATTCTGTTATCTTTCAAAATTCTTCTTTAGGAAAACATTGAATGCAAAGCTTGATGATTCGCTGATTGAAGGGGAGTTCGTGAGTTGTGATTATAGTTTGAGATAATAGATGAGCAATCTTTTTTGTACGAGACAATTTGTAATATAAAATACTTTGATCTTGAGATGATATCATCTAAACTGTTGGTATTTGTTATAAACTACAACATAGTGCTAGTGGACTGAACTGTTGGTATTTATTGATTTTATTTAGATTTTTTGGAATTTTTTATGATGTTTTCAGAATTTATGATTTTTTTTAATTCATTTATATTGGTTTTATTTTGAATTTTCTGATAACTTTTAAATTCAAAATTTAAATAGGTGTTATCCCTTCTAATCCAACCATGATCCAAACAATCAAACTTTACTCCAATCCCCCTTTGGATAGATGGAAGAGAATTGAATGGGGATTGGGTGGTGGGAGGGGGATTAACCTAATCCCCTCTTGAATTATCCTCCATACGGATTAGTTCCCTAACTTGCCAAACAAGATCAGGGAAAATCACCCACGAGAGAAATTTCCCCTAAGATTTGGCTGGAATTCCGGCCGGGATTGGCACTCCCAAACAGGCCCTAAATAATTCCTTTCCCTTCCCTTGCCTTCCCTGGCTGGTTGCGGCTTCTTCGTCTCCTTCTACTGGTCGCTCCCTAAATAATCTCAGCCAGAGCCTCACAATTAATTCTTCGATTCAGAGGAGATCGGGAGGGAGAGATGGTGGGCAAAGGAGAGGCGGCGGCTGCGGCGCATCAGCAGCAGCAGCATAGGGAGGAGGAGGAGGGCGAGACGGCGGGCGTGGTGAAGCTGATCAGTGCGGAGGGTTTCGAGTTCGTCGTCGACAAGAAGGCCGCCATGGTCTCTAACACCCTCAGAAACATGCTCACATCACCTGGTTGGTATTCCCCTCCTTTAATTTCTTGCAAGTCTTCCCATTCGTTTCCTCATCACATTCTCCTCACCCGTCTATCCATTGGCAAACTAACTAATCAATCAAATTTCTTGATGAAATTGAATCTTCAACCAAAAACCAACAAAAAAGGCGGCTTCTCCGAGACGCGGGAGGGCGAGGTGAGGTTCCCGGAGATCAGCACCCCCATCCTCGAGAAGATCTGCCAGTACTTCTACTGGTCGCTCCACTACTCCAGGTACCATGTTGTCTTTCCCCTTTACCCTCTCCGTGGAGATAGATTCGGATCACCACTAGCTTAATCGCTTAATTCTCATTGCCGTCGATATCCTGACCCAACAATTAATCAGCCCGAATTCTAAGCTTTGTAGAACCAAGGTCATGATCCAATTAAGCCACCTATTCACCGCGTCCTAGTCACCCTCCTGATTTTTAATCAACTGCTTGTATTCTTTGACTAGTACTCTAAAAAATTTTGGATGATTTTCTTAACCAAGCTATAACCCACCACTTCACTATTTACTAGTATAATCTATTCTGTGTTTGACTTTATCTTATTATCTTATTTGCACTGTCTTTCTATATTTTGTTAGAAGCCCTGCTACCTAAATATCCAGAATTAAGGGCGTTAGGCTTGATGATAGCCTAGAGATTTTTCTCCAACAAACTGCAGTTAACCCAACGGAATAGGTTTTCCTTCTTCTAGGTGCTTCCAATTGCTTCATTTTGGCGAAAGAAACTAAGTAAATGTATCCTAGTGAAAAAGAGGAAATTTTCATCACCTATGTTGCCCCGACACGTGATACCTGTACAACGATACGGATATGGCGATACGGTGAGTATATATGTATTTAAATTTTTTAAAAATGTAAAGAGGTTACGAGAGATTGAGACAATGAGATCACCTTGATGAAAACTATGTATTTCTTGCATCCTAGCTAATAGCCATTTTTCGGGCCAGTTGAGCTCCTCAATTCCTACTCAATCCATGCAAATAAATCTTGTAGAGTGGAGTATCGCCGCATCGGTGCAGTATCGTGTACGGGATCGGCTGTTGAGTGAAGTATCGGGGTATCATAGTTCATCACTCTATGGCTCTGTTAAGCAAGTTTGAGAAAATTATCATCCGCCATTTGTTTGGTTTTGTGTGTGTGTGTGTTGGGGGGTGCTATCAATACGATTTAAACAAAAGGCATCCCCATTTATTCCCACATGTTTCCTCCCTCCTATGGTTCCTGGGACTTTTTCGATGATTTGGAACTTGTGAAGCACGATAATTTTAGCTTCTAATAACAATACTAAATCTGCATTCAGTACATCATTTCCAGCTTGCTGTTGGCGCACGAGGTTCTTTGTGCTAGTCTGAAAGACATCACAAACCTTTGAAATCACGGGTCCAAATGTTTAACATCCACTTTAGATAGCATAGTATAGAGTATGCAGAGGCACTCAACTTAATTGCGTTAATTCTGTTACCTCTACCTTGCAATTTCTTTTGCCTTACCTTTTTCATATTTTTTTCTTTCCCATTGGATTAGTGGATTACTGGTCAAGCACATTCCTCTTAATTTACTGGTGCTGGTGTTAATTTGAGCTAAATATGATCGTTTGCTGGATAGTTTTGTGGTGACATGGTAAATAATCTAGCTGTGTGTGGAGGCGCATCCTTTGACTTTATGTTGTAAAGGTAAACTTTGCCTTTGGATCATCCTGTGCGTCCATTTCATGGCAACAGTAGGATTATTTGGTCCCACCACTGTCCAACACCTGCCCACTAAAAATCAACATCCATCCCAAGTCTTAGTCCTGCCTTTGTTGTGATTCCGTCCATTGTGTTCTTCACCTCGTGGCCGGCGGCTGACCAACTAATTTTCCCCGTCCCGCCCATCACCCTAGGTCCGATGCAAGCAGCTTCAAGGCCTGACATTGTTCCATCAGATCTAAAATTTTAATGTCACCTTTGGATCTTGGCGGATGGTGGATGCTTCAAGTGGAATTGTGTGCTTCAAACTAATTTTATATTCCTAAAAATGGAATGGAGTGTTTTGAATTCTGAGTGATTCCTTTTGCAGCGGCCAGCACGAAGAAATTCGTGGCCTTTCTATATGTTGCATCTTCTCTTTTTTCCTCCTCTGTAAACAACATTATTTTCTTGGCATGGATCAATGGTGAGCTGTCTTGGTGTGCCCGGCAGGAAGAACGGAGGAAGGATGGACACCATGAATGGGAGGAGCAAAGAAGAAGAATGTTGAATATTTTACTGAGCAGAGATGGACAACTACGGAACCAGGAATCTGACTGTAGGTTTGGAATAGACGCAGCAGATCTGGCTTAAGGCAAAGTTTGCCTTTACAAGGCTAAGGCAGAGGATACACCCCGTGTCTCCTAAGCTGTCCAGTTCTGTGATCAACTTCGCCATTTTTGTGTTTAGTTAAGATCCATTTGGTTTAGAAACATTAAAAGTTGGGCAGTTTTTTTTTTCCAACTGATTGGTGCTCCTGAAATGGCGTAACTGCATAAGTGCATAGCACCGAAAAGAAACCTTGGATGTTTTCTACCTTACAGATGTTGGTTGTTTTGTACCTCTTAAATCCAAAATTGTCGGGGTACCTTTGGTTGCGTTTTAAATTTTTTCCTGTAATTTCAAGGCAGACTTCTTCTTTAGTTGTTTTGGTTGCCACTTGGCTTATCCTATTATACGGTTGGCATGTTGTAATTTTTTTAATTTTGGTACGGGGGATTCAGATGAGGATTTGTATGGTCTCATAGGGCCGCAGGGACTAAATTATATTGTCACCCAATTTTGCAGTGCATCTTTAGATAGCTTGCGTACACCATATCGGTTGACAGGGTTCTTGGTTGAAGATATCACATACCAGTTTAATGACAGCGCTCCAAATGTTCACCGCCTAGACTCTAGCTTCTTTCTCTATTGTATGATTAACCAGCCAGAATATGCAAGCTTTTAAAGAGTAGACGCGTAATTGGTTGTACTGTAATTCCTTTTCCTTGTTGATAGATATAGTTAACATATTTGTGGCATGTCGCAGTTGCCTGTTTGCTGACTGGTGAAATTTGTTCCTGTTGTTTGGTTGTAGCGGGAAGGAGACGGCAGAGTTTCCGATTGAGCCTGAGATAACCCTGGAGCTGATGATGGCTGCAAACTATCTCGACACCTGAGGAACTGGAATTGCTCTGCACTGCAGCATTTTATTAATGAAGTAACGAATTAATGTAAACTCATTGGACCCCTTGTTTACATCCATGCACCGTACACTGTTTGTTACACAAACTGATGTAAACATTAATTAATTAGTGGAGCTGGTAGACGCGCGTGTGCTACACAAACTGATTGATATACATCATTTGTTTTGTGCAAAGTGCTTGATGATACACATACATATAGATAGCAGCACTCACTCTCCTGCTGTGTGTGAGCTATATGCCTATGCCTCTCCGCCGAAAGATCTCTTCAATAAAACAAAATGAATTCCACGCTGACAGACACACACAAGCAGTGCGACACAACACAGACAGACAGAAAGAGGCCCCAAAACGAAAAGAGGGAGGCCACTGGAGGAGGCGGAGTGAGGGAGGGAGGCCACTGGAGGAGGTGGAGTGAGGGAGGGAGGCAGATACAGTACAGGCGAGAGAGACGACAATCTCCCCCGTCCGGATCCCATCTCTCCCCTTCGCCGCCGGCGAGCCCACAATGGCGCCTTCCGTCCTCGAGTCCGCGTGGGAGGTACCACTCATCACCCATCCAATTCCGCATCTGCCCCCCCCTCCATCCTGACAGATCTTCCTTCCTCATCTTCTTGCTCTTGTTGCGGCGGCCTTGCTGGGACGGAATGCAGTGCCTCATCGGAAACTTCAGCGACTTCCAGCTGGCCACCGTGGTCACCTTCCTCCTGCACGAGAGCGTCTTCTTCCTCTCCGGCCTCCCCTCCCTCCTCTTCGAGCGCTTCGGACTCTTCGCCAAGTACAAGATCCAGGTCAGCTCTACTGCTCCCTCCCATTTCCTTGCCTGCCTCACCACCAACACACACTCCTCCGGTCCAGTATATATGTTGCCTGCGCGCTGGGTTGGTACTGATTGTTTCTTTGATCCGCCCCCAATCCATCCATCCACTGCCCGTATCAGTTGTTGCGGTTTCCCTTCTCCCATCTGTGTGTATCTATCCATCTATGCCTTCGAAATTTTACGACACAAAGATTAAATGGCCGGTTCACAGCAAGAGTAAACGAGATAAAACGGGGATAGCCAAGGGAAAGTTGCCGAGACGAACTTTCTCCACTTCTTTAGGCTATGAATTGATTGATTCTTCTTTTCTGTTGTTGTTTCACAAAACTCTCTCCAAGATGGCAAGAAAGACTGCGAAAACAAGAAAATGACGCATATCATTATTATTTCCAATTGCATGGACCAAACAAGACTAGGCAAACACTCCTTTTCGTTTCCATCTTCGCTTCTGTGTATGCTACGTTCCCACGTAAGAAACCCCTTCTGGCTTTTCTACCATTAGAGTGGTATGCATTGTGTCCAAAATCAAAACTGCCTATTGAGAGAAAAAGGAAAACAAGCATGTGGATCACTCGGTCAGAGGGCTCAGCCTAATATGTGCCTAGAGACATCAAAAAGCTGATGCGACCCTAGGTCAAAAGGCCACGTTATTGCTTCTCATGGAGGTTATATCTCGTTTTCCAAAAAGGAAATTCCAACCTAACAAATCCTTGGAATTTGGAAATGCTCCAATGTTAAGCACTTTGGGGATTAAACTCTTCATCTTTGTCAGTACAAGCAAATGCCTTAACTTGAACTAAATACTTGAAGATGTGGAGTAGTTGAGAACTTGAGATCCAGAGTCAAATCTCTGTGCTAGCAAATCATCAAAAAACATAAATGTTTTCCTAATTACGCTAGAGCTATGTTACAGCTACTAGATGTCAATACTAATCGGACTATCGCTAACTCACCTGCACTTTTAATAGAAATGCCCTGCTGCAAATTTAGATATAATCTTAACTGATTTTTCGGCGCTAGAAATAATCTAAACTTGAGGGCCTAACATGTGGACTTTTAGAGTGAACCAGTTTGACAGTGAAATGTCCTCACCAAGCACATTAGTTTTGTATAATATCTTGCCTTGGAGATATATGGTGTTTCGTAACTGTATAACACGGTGTTATATTTCCATTGGACCAAATTTGTCCCAACAAGCTGTTTCTCGATATCAAGGAAACTCAGCCTCCATTTGCTTGTGTGGAGCTGTCACAAAATGTTTCTAGGCGGCGCTTGTTTGTTTCTCTTTACAAAGTAAAACATGCATGTGATTCTGTAACTGTAAGAGACCCTGTAATGCTTATGTTTCGTTTCAGTAATTGAGATCGGGGTTTATCCTCCTGGCTCTAAAAAACAACTTGCGTTTGATTGGTCTTATCCCAGTTCAGATTGCTCACCTCACAATAGTATCACTTGAGCTGTTGGCGCTATGCCATTCCACGAATCTTTTTGGTGATGTCCAAATCAAATTTATGCCCTGTTTGGATACAAAGTATTTTTGGATTTTTGATTGAATACCGTGGTTTCTGAAAAAAAAAACTGTAGTATTAAATACTTTAAGGTGTCTGGATACTAAAGAAGCTGTAGCTTTATAAACTGTAGTATTACCAATACCATGTTTTTTTGGAGTTTTAAAAAATCCACTCCTGTCCTTTTTTTCTTTCTTATAAACCGAGCCACGCCCGTGCGTTTCAGTGCTATCAGTGAGTCTGCTACCCGAGTTGGTTAAGAAAAAAGGTTGCCGCTCGGCGCTCGTGCCACATCCGTTTATGAAATGTGCCGTGATGAACACGGGATGACCTTTATGAATATAGAAAACTGGGGCTGCGGTGCGTGTTCATGGGTGGTTCCCATGTGAAATCGGAGATGTAAAAACTAGCTACGATAAAAGTGCATGTTGAAGTGTAGCTCCCATGCACGTATTCAACCTTTTTTCCATTTTTCTTAATAATGGCTAGCTCATCTAAAAGATATTTTTTAAAACAAAACACTACTGAATACTGCAATTACCAAACGCGCCATAGTTTTTCTCAATACGGCAAAAAACTGTGGTATTCGTAAACTGTATTATTCCATGCCTTGTTCTTTTAAAACTGTGGTATTCAAATGCTGTAGCATCCAAACAACCCGTTAGTTTTCTCCGAGAAATCTATCTTGGAGTGTTCCCAGTTTTTAGTGTTCACCTTTAAGTTGAATTTGCTCTCTTTTCTTTTTCTGTGATGGAACATTTGATCTTTTGGAATTATATAATTCTATGAACATTTGTACTTAGTTTGCTACCATATTTGGTTTCCTCAACAAGAAGTGTGTGCATCTTTGCAGAAGAAGAGCAATGCTCCTGCTTACCAAAACAGATGCGTCCAGCGTCTCATTCTGTACCATGTCTGTGTGAATTTGCCTGTCATGATTTTCTCCTATCCCGCCTTCAAATTCATGGGTCTGAGGAGCTCTCTTCCTCTGCCACACTGGTATTCAAATTTAGTTTCATTTACTCCTTTCTTCCAACTAAAGTTGTTCACCTCCTTTATTGCATTACCAGTATTCTTATCATCTAAGAATGTAAACATGAAAGCACCAGGATAACCAATATTCAAGTTGAAATGAAAATGGTTTAACTTGCTACCTATGTTTATGCAGGACGGTCATTGTATCTCAAGTTCTTTTCTACTTTGTACTCGAGGATTTCATATTCTATTGGGGGCACAGGGCTCTGCATACCAAATGGCTATACAAGCATGTCCACAGTGTCCACCACGAGTAAGTGATACTGCCTCATTACCTCTTATTTTACGTATTACATCATTTTGTTATGTTCTAATATTTAACACAATAAATTGTGAGCAGATATGCTACACCCTTTGGCTTAACTTCCGAATACGCCCACCCAGCTGAAATTTTGTTCCTGGGATTCGCCACAATTGTGGGTCCTGCGCTGACTGGCCCTCATTTGTTCACCCTATGGCTGTGGATGGTGTTAAGGGTGTTGGAGACAGTTGAAGCTCACAGTGGATACCACTTCCCATGGAGCCCATCAAATTTCCTGCCACTGTATGGAGGGTAAGCAAGCTAGAATTTACAAAAGTGCTATAGGATGGTAGGGGGATTCTATTTGTCTATTCGATGTGTTACATTTAACACTGTTCTGAATTTTCCTCATGAACAGCTCCGACTTCCATGACTACCATCATCGTGTGCTCTACACCAAGTCTGGGAACTATGCCTCTACTTTTGTTTACATGGACTGGTGAGTATTTGTTTACCGTTGCTGTGTTGAATCATGCATGGTAACCTCCTTCCCTCGCGTGACAAGCTCTGCATCTTGTGTTAGGCTGTTTGGGACGGATAAGGATTACCGCAAGGCAAAGGCCATCGAGGAGAAAGAAGGGAAGCATTTGTAAAATGTGGAAGCTACTCCTTTTCTTAGTCAACTCATCGAAACGAGTTTTTGATCTGTTGTACTGGTGATAGCACTGCGTTCATGGGAGGAGATAAAGCATCCTAGGCACAGGTATCACCTGAGATGATCGATCCTACCTACAGGTTGATATTTTCTTTTCCCATAATTTGCCATCATGATGAGGTCCTGTGTTATCGAGGCTGCCTTGCCTATTTGATGTCATGAATTAAATTTGATGTGTGCTATTGGGGTTTGTTTGGACGGATATACACCATGCCAGAAGTAACTATTTGAGTCGACAAATTATCAGATTAGTTTTTCAAGTGAAGTAAAAAAAAACTGAGATGAGATTTGCCGGTTAAATGCTGGTTCTGATTGACTAATTGTGTACTAATTGTCTTGTTTGTTTTGGTAATCGATTCCACCGGGAGATGGGTTGTTGAGGTCGTGTGGTTGGTATCGATCTTGGGACATTTCCTTGCAAACTGAGCCCATTATTTGGCATGGCATGTTCAGTCATCCATCATAGTTGAAGGTGCTATTTTAACCATAAGGATGCGTGTGAATAGTGAGTGGTAAATCATGCCTTCAATTTGCAGTAGGACGATGGATGCAGGGTGTTAAATGAAGAGAAAATTATGTTGTAGGTCTCTGAACTTGTGAAGTTGTATTTTTAGTTCTCTGAACTTGTATTTTACTTTCTTAACTCCCTGAATTTGTGAGATTATGTCACTTAGCCCCTGAACTTGTGAGGTCGTGTCACTTAACTTCCTGAACTTACGTTGAAATGAAATTCGTCGGATGCGACGCTGACGACTTCATCCCCTCCGAGTTCGGTGGATTCGTCGCCGCCCTGTTTCGGTAGTGTTTATTGTCCCTGTCATCTCATGCCGATAAAAACAGATTCTTTGGGCCTGGGAACGTACTGTGCTCGCGTCTTCGTCGTAGCTTGCCGTTGCTCTCGCCTTTGTCTCCTCTGAGTCGGCTGTGTGTGAGAGAGAAGTACATTCGTAGTACCAGAGTAGGGCCTCTGAGTCGGTCGTGAGAGAGAGGGAAGTACATTCCTAGTGACAGAGCGGTATAATACCTTTCCCTCTCACGGTGATTCGTCAGTTCAACTTTTTCTGTTAGCAAACGACCAAATGGACTTCTTGTTGGGTGGGTAGCTTACTTCTCTCTCTCACGGTGATTCGTCAGCTCAGTTTTTTGTGTTAGCAAACAGTCAAATGGACTTCGTACAGGATGAGTAACTTCTTCTCTGACACTGAGAATGTACTTCTATATCATGGTCGACTCAGAGGAGGCAAGTGCAAGGGAGGCGGCAAGCTGTGATGATGGAGATACGAGCACGGTACGTTCTCGGGCCCTAAGAATTCATTTTTATCAGCGTGATGTGACATGGACGATGAACACGGGGCGGCGACGAGTCCATTGAATTCGGAGGGGACGAAGTCACCGGCCTCGCATCTGGCAAACTTCGTTTCAACACAAGTTCAAAGAGCTAAGTGATACAACCTCGCAAGTTCTGAGAATGTAAAATACAAGTTCATGAAACGAAGTGGTACAACCTTATAAATTCATGGGTTGAGAAAGTAAAATACAAGTTTAGTAAGTTAAATGGTACAAATCCATAAATATACAGTGAAATTTTGTCTTAAGTGAATTTATCAAGCAAGGCAAAATAATGTCTTGATTTGCATTGCAGCTAGGGAAACATCTTATGATCCTCTGTTTATAGTGGTAGTATATGTCTGTGCACGTAACGTATGATGTAAAACAACACACTAGCTAGGTGCTAGCAGGTAGGTAGTTGTAAACAACTTATAGTTTGGCTGCTATGGCGCGTCCGCCGTCGACGCAGATGACCTGGCCGGTGATGTAGCCGGCGGCGGGCATGCAGAGGAAGGCGACGAGGGCGGCCACCTCGTGGGGCTTGCCGAAGCGGCGCATGGGCACCCGCGACATCTCCATCTCGGCGAGCCTGCGCGCCATGGCCGGGTCGCCGAGGGTGGTGCTGGAGATGTCGGTGTTGTGGATGCCTCCCGGCGCGACGCAGTTGACGCGGATGCCGTGCGGCGCCCACTCGGCGGCGAGGCTCCGGGTGAGCTGGTGCATGGCGCCCTTGGTGAGCGAGTACACGGACAGCGCCGGGTAGGCGATGAAGCCGGCGATGGAGGACATGTGCACCACCACGGCGGAGGCGCCGTTGCTGTTGCGGAGCAGCGGGTGCGCGAGCCGGGTGAGGTGGAAGCAGGGGTCGAGGTTGGTGGCCATGAGGCGGGAGTAGTCCTCCGGCGTGGTGTCGGCGGCCGCCTTGTACAGGGACTGGCCGGCGTTGTTGACGAGGATGTCGAGCCTGCCGTCGAACAGGTCGCGGGCTGTGGCGATGAGCCCCTCCCTGTCGCGGCGCACGGAGACGTCGCAGACGGAGGTGGTGACCGAGTGGAGGCCCTTGTCCTGCTGCCAGCGCCGGCGGCAGTCGTGGAGGTCGGCGGCGGTGCGGGAGCAGGTGTGCACCCTGACGCCAAGGCCAGCCAGCTCCTCCACGATGGCGTGCCTGCACAAGCACGAAGCATCCATAGATCCGTACGTTACGTAGAGCATCAGTATGTGTATGTGTATGTGTATGTGTATGTAATTAGTTCGTACGTACCCGATCCCTTTGGTTCCTCCGGTGACGAGCGCCGTCTTGCCGGCCAGGCTCCACCGGAGGCTCAGGCCCATCTCCTCCGCTGCCGCCATCTCAAGGTGCACGGATCGATGCGTCGACATCTCGTTGGTCTTAAAACATGCATGTTGGCTTGTTACTTACTAGCCAGTATTGGATTCTCCCCACCCCAAACGAGTGCTGACAGATTCGATGCTCCTCGCTTGTCTGCACTCTGCCATTGCTTGCTTGGTAATTGCTATGTATGCAGGTGGTGGCCGTAGTTTCGGGGCCTCACGCTAAACTTAAAAGTTTGGTGCCGCAGTTTAGAAAAAACACAATTACCAAATTTAAAAAATATTATATTTAAAATTTGACCATAAATTAGCCCTGGTTCTCTCTCTCTCTCTCTCTCTCTCTCTCTCTCTCTCTCTCTCTCTCTCTTAACGCTGTCATAATTAGATTCACCTCCCGAATGTAGAAGGCATGATTAAAAACTAGAATAACACCCAAATGCACAAATACAAGAAAGAATAACAATAATAGACATTAAAAATTTAGTAACAAAACTAAGTTCCAGACTTGTAGTTTTGTAATACCGAGTGGCTACGAAATGGGTCTACAAAACTAGTTGTTGCGATGTATATAGCTCCGTCTGCATACAAAATTACAAATTAGTTGAGTATACAAAGAAACACACAATAAACAAATGAGCATATAGTAAGTTGATTCATATAAATAGTGGTTGTGCGGTAGCAAAAGGAGAATGAAGAGAACGATATAGAGGTTAGGATGGTGGTAGACATCAGGAGGAAGTTCTTAGGAAGAAGGTATAGAACATCATGCTTAACTCTATCTCATAACAAGATCAACTATAAAGCATTATTTTTTTCTTGAGATACTAACAACTAGTAATTGAATATTAGATAAAAATCAAGGCCCTTAACTTTTTTTTTGGGGGGGGGGGGGGGGGGGGCTGTGCGGTTGAGCACTTCGCTCATGCTCCTGGTACGGGCTGAATGCATGTGTGTTTGCGTTGGACCGCAATTGACAAAGAGGCCACCTGTAAAAGGCAAAAAAATCCACCAGTCTGGGCGAAATTCGAATTTTAAGATTTCATTTTGGAATTAGCTAATTCCACCTGTTTGCGTTAAACTTTTTTGGAAACATTTTGACGATATTCGAATGTTAAGATTTCATTTTGGAATTAGCTATCGAGCAATAAAATTTTCAGAAGCCAAAACCCTAGAATCTAGTCTGGGCGAAAACCATCCAGCCCAGCCCGACTTCTGACTTCTTCTTTTTTTCCTTTTCCTTTTCTCTTTTCTTTCATCTCTTTTCTCTCATTTTCTTTTCTTTTTTCCTCCTTGCAACCCGTGCCCACCCGACAGCGCGCCCTCCCCTCTCCTTCCTCCTCCTCTGTTCTTCCACGACAGCACCCCCATCCCTGCACTTACTCTGTACTCACTGCCTCCACGCCGCACTGATCACACACGAAGGTGACGCTCTCCCTCCCCACGCTGCTCCTCACGTCAGCAACGTCACCACGCCATCGCTTAGCCGCAAACCCACATTGCTCAACGGCGCCGCTCCCATGCCGCCGCCACGCCACCTCAACCGCCGCCGTCCCGTCGTGCGTCCCGCCCGACCACTGGCTCCCCATCCCCTTCCGCCTATGTAAGGCCAGCACCGAGCTACCTCGCCCCTCCCTGCCATTCCTCCTCCTCTCCCTCTCTTTCACCGAATGCATCCGCGGAGGAACGCACAGCCTCTGCTTCCGCCGCCACGTCGTCATCACACCACCACCGTTCCGGACGCACTGTTGAGCTCCTCCCCAAACCACTGCGTCACGTTGTGTTCCACAACCTCACGGACAAAACCCCTCCATCAATTTTGGGATTCCACCATGGGATCTCGCGCTGTGATCATCTCCCCCAACTTTGGCTGAATCCGCCTCTATCGACGTCGTTTCTCCTCTGGTAACCCTCTCGTCGATTCCTCCCCATGGGAGCACCTCCTCACTGCCCTCTACCTCTCCCTACCACTCACTCCCTCTCTCCCCCACACAGTCGCCTCCCCCACGGTGAGCCACCCGCGCCGCCCCGGGTCACCGCCGCCAGACCGCCTCGGCCTCCCTCCGCCCACATGTCGGCTTCAGTAGTACCTCCTCACTTTCCTCGTGCTCATGCCCCCTACTCTTCCCCTTCCCCCTTTCCGGCACCCCACCCCCTTTCCTCCTCCACGATCGGCTGCTGCTAGCCCACCACCGGCCGTCACAGGTTGCACCACAACCACCCTTGGACCACCTCCCATCCCCGGTTCCATTTTTGCCACCTACGGTCGCCGCTGCCGCCGTCTCCATCGTCGGCGACAAGCGCCGCCCGAGCCGCCTCCCCTGCTCCTCTTGTTCCGCCCTTTGCTCTTTGTCTCTCTCTAGCAATGATAGGTGGGCTCCCTCTCTCTCTCCGTGGCTCTCTTTCTTGGTGTATGTATGTGTGTATGACAGTGGCCCACTCAATTAGGTTAGTAGTAAGTTAATCAATACTATAAATTGGTATATATAAATACATTTTAATTAGGATAATTAGTGATTAATTTAAGTAATTAGCCTATGGATATTAGAAGGTTAATTAGTTTATGGATATTCAACTAACAGATTGCACTTTGGGATAATGACAATAAATCAAGTAACTAGTAGGATAATTAAATGGTTGATTAGAATGGAATAGTGTAATCAGATAAGTGAGTGTTCAACCAGCCATTATCTTTCTAATAAAGTTAGTTAATAATTAATTCAAGAGTTATTCCAAGCAATTAGACATTAACCAATTATCAATAGAATGCAATCAGAATTTAGTTTAAAGCAAAGGAACTTAAATCAGGGGCGAGACTAAAATTATTAACTTTGCTTGTATCTCAGTAATGAATGAGTCCCATTTATTTTGAAATTTGAACAAGGTGAGAGGTTAGTTATAAAGTGTTATTACTAGGGCAGTACTAGTTATTTCAAGGCATTATCAAAATAATCTTATACTTAAAAAGTGTCTACATGACAGTAGGATCCTAAACCATTAAGTCATTGTTTTGGATTTTCAGTTGAGATTAATCCCGACGAGGATCTAATAATCCTCAATTAATTAAGTTATTTATCTGTAACATTTATAGATAATAATGTATTTTATATAACATTCAAAGATACTCCTCAATATTAATAATGAGGGAGATCATACACATCCAGTGGCTGTAAGCTATTTTATGACCACTATATATGGTTGTAAGTTCTTCTACGACCACATATTGGTTGTAAGTCCTACAACCACCCTATATAGTCGTAAGTTCTTCTACAGCCACCTATTAATCATAAGTTCTACTACGATTACCTTATGGTCGTAAGTCTTACTATAGTCAGGTCATCTACGACCACCCTATAGTCGATAAAGCCTACAAACATCTGGGCCCAATCGACTAGGAACATTTGTGCGATGTGTTTAATACATATCGTAGTTAATATATGTCATTATTCCTGAGATGACTACACATATTAAAACCTCTGTATCTAACATAACCGCAAGGCGACGTAGGGAAATATGTCTCTGACAATAACTACCCTTAAACGTACACATTGCATCAAACGACAAGGTGCCTCTTGGCGTGAACAACTGTCATCCCTTCATGCGCTATATAAGGAGTAAAGTCGGTGGACAGAGGGGAGAGGCGATCAAGCAACGAAAGAGATAAGAGTCATTAGTCTTAGCTTTTGGTGACTTCTCTTCTGTAAACACAATCAATACAACAAACATAATAGTAGGGTTATTATTCTCTTAGGAGAATGACTCAACCTGTATAAATTTTTCGTGTCCTTTTCTGTGTGGTTTTGCTCTAGGAGAGCCCCCAACATTCATTTATAAGTTCGATACTAAACCATCGATAGTTGGCGCCGTTCGTGGGGATATTCTGATTTCTCCTTTTCTATTCGATAAATTGTCTTCGTTTTTTTAACTCTGATGCTTTCATGGTAGGAGAGTGAATGAGGAGAATTAGTTCGATTTGGCAGACTACGTAGGACTTGACATGGATGCCTACTGCGAGTACGAGCAGAGCATCATTTCATGTGATGGCAACGCCGTTTCCAGGGATCTTTCACTAGATCCAGGAAACCATACCACAGACAAGGTTAATGAGGGAGCTCTCCCCCCACAACATTACGCCCAGATGAGGAACCAGAATCCTCAAAGGGCAAGGGTCTATCCGACTAGTGTTCGGATTGCCCCACGGCGAGTACAGAGCACAGCGGGGGTTCCACCTCCAAATGTTCAAGCTCGTCTAAGACCATCCAATCTGGCACAACAAGCCCTGGAATCCATGATTCTGTGACTCAATCAACACCTGATAACCATCACCCTTCGGTTACCCCACGAGGTGCGTGGTCGAGCTCGCTTCACCTATGAATTCGACCATACCCCCGCAAGGTTCACCTTCAACCGGAGACGGTTATAACCCAGAATTTTCCTTCCTAGAGGGGATTGTTCCAAGTCGCAAGGTGTTTTCCTTCAACTACTCCTAAAGTCAGGACTCCACCGCGAGTGGGCATAGTAGCACCCAGGAGGTTTTTGTCCACCCCTCAGAGCCTAATCTCTCTCCAACAGGCAGGGTTGGGGTTGTTTCCCATCGCACACCCCTTCGGGCTCTCGTAGTAATGGCGAGAACGCCTTCGGTGACGACAGAGATCTCCACATTCATGAGCGTGGCCAAAATTCTAGAAATGATCATGTAATATTCTGGAAAAATAAAATAAAAATAAATAAACCTCTTTAGGGCCTGTGCGTAATTAAACAAAAGAGGGTACGTGAAAATAGAGTAATTTGGAGTTTTACGGAGGGGCTAGACTTGTGAGATATAAAAGGATCGTGGAGAGAGAGAATTCTAGAAACCCTAGCAGTCCTTTCATATATTCTTTCCCCTGGGCGCCGCCAACATAGTCACCACGTCTCCTGAAAAAAAAATACCATCGCCAGCGTCACCGATTTCACACGCTAGCCGACGCTGCCGCAGCTGGTGAAGTTGCTGCGCACCAACGCCCCCAGGCTCAGGTACCTCCCGTCTCTCAGGTAGGCATCGGCTTCCCGATTAACCAGAGAACCCAAGTTGTTGTTGCGCTTGTGATCACTTGGTTTGATTGGGTTTTGAATGTGTCCAGGAGGGCCTTCTCGATGTACATTTGAAAACGTGGGGTTGATGCTCCATTTTTTTAGCTTAAGTTATGAATGTATGATGCTTATAATTTTAGTTGCAGTTTAGGCTGTGAGTTTGATGGTTCATGGAAGAATCACTATGTTAGATTTACTCTATTTCCAAAAAAAAAAATGATAGGTTGCAAAAAAATCATTCAGGAATTTGCGCCAATTAGTCTCTTGATTTGTAGTCGCAAAATTCCCGCATCGGTCCTCACCAACAGATTAGCTAAGGCCATCGATAAATTTGTAGCTCAAACTTATCTGCTTGCTAGCAAATAAATAGCTCTGATGGAACATACTATAAGTTGTTAAAAGGTTTGGTGCAAGGGATACAACTGTACATGTTATCCATGTAGACGATGTGGATCAAGTGTTCTTAGGAAATGACCCTTTAGTTGCTAGGGACATGCAGTTGACCATGTTTTGCTTTGGGTATGTCAGGGTTGATAACTAAATTCCACAAAAGTTACCTTATGTCTGTATAGCACTTTTAATCCACTCGTTTACCTTGCATGTACCTTTTAATATGTTCATTTTTGTTATGCCTTGGTAAAATGCTTAAAAGGTTGTTAGAGTGTTTCTAGCCGGGGAGAAATCGATTATTAGATCTGTTTAGCCTGCTGTTCTGTTGAACGATTTATTCGGGTACCTTAATGACGAATTTTGAAAATATCATCTACTAGTTAATTGTAGATAATTTTGATATCTTTCTATAGAATATTTAATCATGTCGATCGGACAAGTATAATTCGAGTTATGAATTTTGGAAGACTGCTGTCTTTGTGGTTGTCGTCTTTCGGCGCTGTTTTGATAAACTATAGATTAAAAATAGTAAATAGACTAATTAGAGTTTTTGATCTACATGAAAAATGTAGATAATTGTCTAAGGATTCTGTAGAATCCAAGAACTTGAATTTTGGTAGGATAAAACAAAAGTTATGAATTTAGTAAGACCCGCTGTCCCGAATCTAATAGATCGGTTTTCTGGGCTAAAAACAGAGGGTTAGATGATTTAATTAGAAGACTTGGTAATCTAATAAAATATGAATACTTTTGTGTAGAATCCAGAACTGGGTGGTTTGTCGTGATCAGACTTTTGAGTCGAAAGTCACGCTCTTTTTAGTAACAGGACAGCTAGGGGTGACCTTTCGGTACCGGAGAAGCGTGGTATATTTGGTTACGGGTAGGAGCGATGTATATTGATTGCTATTCTTGATGCTGTAGCTTGTATTGAAATTTGTGTATTTAATGTAGGAGAGGCGTCGTGCTTGTTGCCATCTTCTAACCAAATCGTGCGTCGCAACTAGTAAAGGCAAGTGCACGGTAGACAGCGATCAATGATTGATCACTGTTTTCTTTATCTTATATTACCATTATTGTTGTGCTTTTATTTTATTTAAATGCAAATAATGGAATGGTATGGTTATATCCTTGTTGATAATCATGAGAAAAATTGGATATGATGAATATGATGAAATCTTGCATTTGTGCATTCATAAGCATCTCTGCATATGAGAAGGTGATCATGATTGATCACAACTCCACGGGAGTGGAGGAGGTCCCCGATCCTTGAGGAGGAGCGGGCTTGAGAGTGAATGTTGTCGCGAGCATTCACTCACGTTATACCGGTATACGCGAAAGAAGTGCATGTGGACATGTAGATTAGAGTTGCATTGATATATGAGATTAATGGATGTGAAACAAAGAGAAGATAACAGTATGATAATATTAATAGAAGTACCTGTGATGATAATGAAGTTATTGAATGCTGTTGATTTATTATTGTTCGTTGTATATTAACGTGTTTGCTGAGTCGTGGACTCACCCTTGCTCTTTTGTTGTCTTTAGGTGATCTTCGAGGACACCACAATTGAGAGCGAGTAGAGCACATGGATTAGACCCATACTTCAATCACATGATCATTTGCCATAAGAAACTTTTCATTCAATGTTGGATTACTCTTGGACATGTTAGAGACTGAAGAAAGTTTAGGTCACATTTTGGACTAGATTATTTATTTCAATGATTTGGATTCAGTAGTTGGTGCTATCCTGGATTGTTTACCTGATTATATTCCCTTGCTTATTTACTCTTGCTTGATTCATAATTATATATGCTCTTTTGTGATCCAGGGTTATGTCCATTGATGTTTTCTTGCTGAAATTTTATAGTGTGTCAATAATTATTAGTTTAGAGAGTAGTTTAGTGGCATTCCAGGCTCAGTGTTGGGCTGGGGTGTTACAGATCGCTCTCCATTGAGGCACTCTCCAACTGACTTCGTATCTCACATGCGCATCCACATACGTGGTCTTCGTCTCTGGGGCGTCCTCTCTGGTTATGTCACCTGCCCGGCTTGCCCTATTCCTCCGACGGAGCCTACGCCTGTTGCGCTGCCTCCGGCAGCTGACAAGGCTGCTGTCGAGGTTGCTGGTCTTGCTGATGAGAAGGCTGCCTCTGCCTACCAAGAGGCTCTGGATTCTTACATATATCGATTGACCGCCTACACTCAGTGGTGTGACGACGACGCTCGAGCTGTTGTTGTCTTCATTGTCAGTGTCCAGCCTCAGATTTCTTCTGAGGTTGTGGGACTCCTTCTTTGCCCGGATGTGGACTCACCTTCACAAGACTACGAACCCTCCGAGATGCTCTCTACCATCGCTGGTTCGCGGGAGCACTCTCTTCAGCAGGGTGATGCTACTATTGACACCTTCTACGCCGAGTTCTGCTGTGCGGCGCCACCGACTCTCTTCAAGATCGCCGGTTGTCGCCCTGCTCGTGTTGCCGGGCCAGACGCGGCGACTGAGTTTCAGCTGCACGAAAGATCTCGACCCGCTATTATGAGTTAATGGAGTGTTTTGGTGATTAATGATAAATCTAATTGTGAGACTAACTCTACTCTCTTATTTAGTATTATCATGTGTAGTCTCATTTGGGTATAAAGGTGAAATTCAACGAGGTATGCATTCGACTCATACTCTTATATAATGTTGCATTCATCAGATCCAATATATAGGAAGAACTCCACCATAAGTATATCTTGAATATGTGCATATGTTTTCTTTACACATATGTGTATGCACACATTTAGGGGGAGCTCATTATATATTTTGTGGTTTCATTTGTATAGATCCATATTCCGTTTTTCACATATACTTGGGATCTTTACTTTGAAACATATTCGTATGAGTATACAAAGCTTGTGTAGTTTTTGTACACTTATGTTTTGAGTATATAGAACTTGTGTAGTTCATGTATACTCATGTTTAGAATATATAAAACTTGTGTAGCTTTGTATATTCATGTTTTGAGTATATAGAACTTGTGTAGTTCTCGTTTACTCATGTTTTGAGTATGTAGAACTTGTGTAGTTCTCGCATACTCATGTTGTGAGTATATATATGACTTGTGTAGTTTATATATACTCATAACATGTTACTTTTATCTAAATCAATTTATGTGTGATTGAAATGGTTATCATCAATTACCAAAGAGGGAAAGATAGAGGTATCTTATCCCACCATTATGTGTTAATGGTATGAGGTGGTAATTAATGATAATCATATTGTGGAACTAACATTTTCCATGAGTTGGATATATAGGTTATGTTCCAGGGTGATGAAGACTTGGGATGATTATGAGTTGATCATCAAGTCAAGATTCAAGTAAAGGATGCATCATGTGTTGATGCATATGAAGACTTGAAGTAAAGGTTGCATCATGTGTTGATGCACATCAAATCAAGAGAAGACCCATCATATGTTGATGGAGGTCAAGTGAAGTAATGCATCATGTGTTGATGCATGTTAAGACTCGGGATGAAGAAATCATCATGTGTTGATGATGTTCAAGACAAGATCCCGAAGTGAAGAAATCATCATGTGTTGATGATTGTCAAAGTCAAGGACCCGGAGTTGAAGTGTTGATGTGCGTCATCAAGCTTCAAGAAGATGCAAGGCAAAGGTATGACTAGCTAGGGTTAAGGATGTGTTCCTAGTCTTTTACCGGTCTTGGTGTTTTGTTGGAAGACCGGATTGCTAGTATATGATTTCTGTACTATTAAGAGGGGTCTTGATTAGTAGCATGAGTTAGTCATGTGTTGAAAGCTCATTGTGTTTGCTCTAGCTCATCTATGCATGGAGCTATTATTTGCGAATGTGTTTTGAAAATGAATAATGCTCATGCATTTAATCTTTGTAGCATGGGACTATAGTTTTCAAATGTGTTTTGCAAATGGTTGAAGTCCATGCACCTTAACCTTGTGGTATGATACTGTTATTTGCGAATGTGTTTTGCAAATAGTTGAAGCTCATGTTTGAATTCTTGTAGTATGTGACTTAAATTTGCAAATGTGTTTTGCAAATGGTGTAAGTCCATGTACCTTATTCCTTGTGGTATGATTCTAAAAGTTGGTAAATGTGTTTTACAACTTGTTAGGAATCTTGCCTTTGATGCTTGTTAGGCATGGCTCATCAATTGGCAAATGTGTTTTGCAAATTGAAGTTATTTTGAAAGCCATTGCTGCTTTGTCAGGATAATCGAAAGTTCTGGCGTTATAACTACGGAACTACCGCAGGCCAGAAGGTCCGAAATCCGGCGGAACGTTTTTTTTTTCAAAGAAGCACCCTTTTTGGGACTTAGCCGATTTTCGGAAGCGCGGAAGTACCGCCATGTTGGGAGCAGAACTACCGCACCGCGGAAGTTCTGATTTGGCACAGTACGTTTTTTTTCCAGAGGGTGCCATGTGTTGGACCTGAGTGGAACCGGAAGTACCGCACATTAGTTGGCGGTAGTTCTGGATTTCATTTTCAACGGCTAGTTTCTCGTCTGATATAGCCGTTGCTGTGCTTGTCGCTGAGGTGCGGAAGTTCTGGACTTTGAACGGCGTAGTTCCGCATTTGCTGATTTTTCAGCAGATTCTCTCTCAACGGCTAGTTTTTGTGTGTTGGCTATATATAGCCACCTTGGCCGGTTGGGAATGGTTGCTGGTGTTCTTGTGAGTGTTACACTCAATCCTTTGAGCCTCTTGAGCTAAGATCAAGCTTCTCCTCTCTTGTGTGCATGTGTTGCACTCGGTGAGCTTGGAGAGTAAATCCTAAGTGCATGTGTTGTCTTAGGTAGTGGATTGTGTATCCTCTTGAGCATTGACACTTGATTAGTTCAAGTGAATATCGAGTCTTGTTACTCTTGGTTGTGAGTGGTTTGGTGCTCACCATCTCCGGAGTGGAGGAAGAGCAACCATAGTGGAGCGAGGTGTTGATTCGCGTTGGAACCGATCTAAGTGGTTGGACTTACCTCGGAGGTGTTGGCTTAATTAGTGGAGCCGGTCCAACGTGATTGGGCTTACCTCAACGTGGATTAGGGGAGACCGGCAAGTCTCTGAATACCACGGTAAAACATAATCGTGTCATCTTGTTTTATCTTGTGCTTTACTTTGAGTAATTTACATTACATGCTTTAATTGCTTATATATCTTTGTATGATTGCTCCCTTGTATTGTTGGTGCACTTAGGGAAGCTTAGTTGATTTAGGTTTTAATTGTGCAAAACCAATTTGTTATTAGATTCCGCATTGTTAATTGGTTTTAGCGCCAAATTATTTTTAAAACCGCCTATTCACCCCCCTCTAGTTGGCCACCTCGATCTTACAAGTGGTATCAGAGCTTGGTCTCTCAATTGATTAGACTTAATCGTCTAGAGTGTAAAGGATGACGACTAGAGAAATAGTGCACCTAGGTGAAACACCTCAATTTGATGGCACAAATTATGCATATTGAAAAATCCGCATGTCCTGTTATTTTAGGGCCATGAGTTCAAAAATATGGCTTATTGTAGATGTTGGTTTATCACCTTGCTCTAACAATTGAGGAAGAGAAATGCTTACATCTCGACGCTCAAGCAATTAACGGTTTATTTAGTGCTTTGAGTGTAGAGGTGTTTGATGAAGTGTGCAATCTTGAGAGCGCTCATGCTATGTGGACATATATTTAAGATCATTATGAATTGTCCACATCTACTAATGACAATTGCACACAAGAACGGGCGCCGGGAGAAGAATGTTCAATCTCCAACTCCGACGATAATGAGGACCCCTCAACTCCATCCACATCACCACATTGCTTCATGGCTCAAGGTAATGAAGAGGTAAACAACGATGAGCCTTCTTATGATGAGTTTATGGACATGTTAGAAGAGCTAAATGAGTATTTAGGAAAGGAGAAAATGAAATTCAAAGTTTTGAAGAAAGAGTATGTCCCACTTCAAAACAATTATGATACTTTGAAAGATGAACATGAAGCTCTCCTCCTAAATGGGCTAGATAGCTCTAAGGTGGATATAGTCATTGCATGTAATTTATTAAATGATATGCCATGTGTAGTTGCTAACCCTTGCATTTCATCTAAGGTTAGCATATCCACTTCTTGTGAGGATTTAATTGATATGCGTTGTTGCTCCAAAATAGATACTCATATTTCCTCTAGAGACTAATCTTGTATAGGAAACTAATGAGCTCAAGGCCCAAGTCACGAAATTGAAGAATGACTTGAAAGAAGCCAAAAGGGGAAGACCACTCTCGACGATATATTGAGCAAGCAAAGGTGCTTGCAAGATAAGAGTGGAATTGGCTTCACTCCCAAGAAAAGGGAGAATCCCAAGACAAGACACAATGCAAGACACACGAAGAATCATGTCAAGTGCCATGAGCGAAATGGAAAGGGCCACTATGCCTCAGTGTGCCCTAATCATATGGATGTCAAGACATGACATTCAAAATTGAGGCAAGCCGGCCATAAGCAAGAAAAGAAGACAAGTAGGGGAAGCAAAAGCCCAACGTGCTATAATTGCCGGGAAAAGGAACATGTTGGTAAACAATGTCCTAAAGGTATCACTCCCAAGCCCATTATTCATAATAATGATTATTTGCTTAGGAAGGATATCAATGACAATGTGTTTGCTAGAAATGTTAGTTCACATAAAACTAATGGTAGGGCCATTTGGGTGCCCAAATCTATTGTGACTAACATTCGTGGACCCAACTTAGTTTTGGGTACCAAAATGCGCTTAAATGCTTAATAGGTACTTGGAGAGGTATTGGAGGCTTGGCTCATTCATATAAATATGTATTTCATCATATATCAAATTGGAGCCAAGTTTGAGGACAAGCACTTCATATCACAAACCAATGCCCTTTAGGTAACAAGTACTTACATTGAAGTATCTAGCCCCTTATGCCTTGTGTAGGTTGTATTTCATGAAAATCATATTAAAAGGGGTGTTCCTGCTCTATGATTCATAATGTCTTCATTAATATCTTGAGCCCAAATAAATTAAGTGCTAGTATTGTATTTCAAAAATGAGCATTTTAGCCAAAAGTTAAAATTTTTATAATTATTAGTAATTCTTTGAAAAAATAGTTGCAAAATGTATAGAAATACTTTTCAAAGGTTTATCAAAGATTTTGGCTCTAGAAAAACCTATTTTGAGCAAAAATTCATTTCTAGCCAAAATCCTACATTACGGTATCTTGTTTTTGACATAAACTAGAATTTTGTGTAAAATCTATTCTAAAAAGAATTTGAAAATCTTGCCAAAATGAAACTCCTAGAGTTGGTTATTCTAAACATTTTTGGTATTCAAAAGATTTTCAAAAGACCAACCTAGCAAAAGTTATTTGTTTTCGAAATTCGTCCAAAATCCTACTTTAACCAAAATGGTCACTTTCTAGCACTCATGTGAATTTTGCCATATGAACCAAAATTATTCGCATGAATATGTTCATAATGGCATTTATGACTCATACATGCAATTGGATGCTTTAAAATTCATCATTTGCTCATTTTGCATGTTTCGATGAAACTTCATGAAAATGTCTTTCATTTCCAAAAACCAAAATTTTAATTTATAAAAACTATTTAAAATTTGATTTTCATGGGCTATATAAGTTGAAAATACTCCAAATATCTTTATTTGATTGATTGTGCAAAGATTTGGAGTAAAATACGACAAATTACTCTTTTCTCTCCCTCTTCGCTGAAACTGTCTGTCAGTTTCAGAGGTAACTGGTCAGACCAGCCACCCCCGGCGGTCCGACCGCTAGCCTCACCGGTCCAACCGCCATCTGTGCAGCGGTCAGACCGGCCTAACCTGAGAAATCTGTTTTCTCCAGCCCGAAGAATTTTCTTCCCTCCATTCAATTCTAAATCTTTTGTGGCTGATTCCAGTGGTCAAATTGATCCTTGCTAACCTTGCTAGCTACCCACTACTGCTATTCCTTGATTGCAAATGCAATTGCATCTTTCAAGTGCTATTCTTTTCAAAAAGTGGTAGCTTCTTTTGATCATCTTGATCTTAGCATAAGATTTATCTTTTCAAATGATATCATCTTATTTGTTAATATGGTATCCACAGTTCTTCCATACCAATCAAAATCCTCTCTTATCTAAAAGCCCAAGTATACTTTGTATTGTCAGGGCTGTAAGTTAGGGAAACAGATTCGGCTTCCCTATTCTCATAGTGAGTCTGTGTCTCAGCGACCATTTGATCTTATTCATTCAGATGTTTGGGGTCCGGCTCCCTTCCTTTCGAAAGGGGCCATCGATATTATATTATTTTTATAGATGATTTTTCTCGCCACACTTGGATATATTTTATGTCTTCTCGTAGTGAGGCCCTGTCTATCTATAAACAATTTGCTACTATAGTTCGCACACAGTTTTACACTCCTATTCGTGTCTTTCGTGCTGACTCTGCTGGCGAGTACCTCTCTCGCTACCTGCACAGCTTTCTTGCTGAGCAGGGCACCCTCCCTCAGTTCTCTTGTCCTAGTGCTCGTGCTCAGAATGGTGTCGCTGAGCGTAAACATCGTCACCTCCTTTAGACGGCTCGTACCTTGATGACTGCCACCTCTATTCCACCTCACTTTTGGGCCGAGGCCGTTTCCACTGCCACCTATCTCGTCAATATTCAGCCCTCTTATGCTCTTCAGGGTGAGATCCCGGTTGAGCGTCTTTGTGATCTTTTTCCAGACTACTCTGCCATTCGTTTGTTTGACTGCGTTTACTACGTTCTCCTTGCACCTCGAGAACGCACCAAACTGACTGCTCAGTTTATTGAGTGTGTTTTTAGGGGATACAGTGCCGAGCACAAGGGCTATCGTTGCTGGGACCCTGTTGGTCGACGGATGCAGATTTCTCGGGATGTGACTTTCAACGAGTCTCGTCCCTTCTACCCACGTCCTGCCTCTCCTTCGGTTTCCTCTGTGGAGTCCCTGTCTTTTTTGACTTTTCCAGATACACCCATCTCTGTCTTGTCCTCGTCCACCTGTCCCACCAAGTCTCCACATATACCTCCTGAGGCCTCTCCGTCGTTGTCGCCGCCAGCTTCGTCGCCTGCGGATTCTCAGGCTCCTTCCACTCTCTTTTACACTCGTTGACCTCGTATTGAGGCTCTTCCAGATGAGCCATCTTCCCCTGATGTTTCATCTTCTCCTGATGATCTATCTTCCCCCGATGGGTCATCATCTCCTCGCTACGGTCTCCGCGATCGTCAGTCGATTCGGCCTCCTGCCCGTTTTGGTTTTGCTAGTGCATCTAACCATGAGCACGTCTCCTACCGGGATGCTGTTACTCACCCTGAGTGGCAGCATACCATGGCTGAGGAGATTGCTGCTCTCGAGCGTACTGGTACTTGGGATCTTGTTCCTTTTCCATCTCACTCTCGTCCCTTCACGTGTAAGTGGGTCTATAAGATTAAGACTCGCTCTGATGGTTCTCTTGAGCGCTATAAGGTGCGTCTTATTGCTCGTGGCTTTCAGCAGGAGCATGGTCGTGACTACGATGAGACTTTTGCTCCTGTGGCCCACATGACCACTACCGCACTCTTCTTTTGGTGGCATCTGTTCGTCATTGGTCCGTTTCTCAGCTTGATGTCAAGAATACATTTCTTAATGGCGAGTTGCGTGAGGAGGTCTACATGCATCCGCCACCTGGGTATTCTATTCCTGATGGCACGATCTGTCGCCTTCGTCGCTCTCTCTATGGCCTTAAACAAGCCTCTCGTGCTTGGTTTGAGTGCTTCTCCTCTGTGGTCACTGCTGCTGGTTTTTCAGCTAGTGATCATGATCCTACTCTTTTTGTCCACACTTCGTCTCGTGGTCGGACTCTTCTTCTTCTATATGTTGATGATATGATTCTAAGTGCATTGCCTTTGTCAAGGCTCATCTGAGTGAACAGTTCATTATGTCGGATCTTGGTTCTCTTCGTTACTTCCTTGGGATTGAGGTTACTTCCACTCCAGATGGTTTCTTTATGTCCCAAGAGAAGTATATTCAGGATCTTCTTGATCGCGCTTCTCTCACTGACCAGCGTACTGTTGAGACTCCCATGGAGCTCAACGTTCATCTCCGGCCCTCTGATGGTGAGCCTCTTTCTGATCCGACTCGCTATCGTCATCTTGTTGGGAGTTTTGTCTATCTTGTTGTTACTTGTCCGGATATCACTTATCCAGTCCACATTTTGAGTCAGTTCATCTATGCTCCCACTCAGGTCCACTACAGTCACCTTCTTCGAGTTCTGCGATACCTTCGTGGGACTATCTCTCGCCGTCTCTTCTTTCCACACTCCAGTTCGTTACAGCTTCAGGCTTATTCGAATGTTACTTGGGCCAGCGATCCATCTGATCGCCGGTCTATATCCACTATCAGTATTGCCCGTGACCCTGTGAAGCATGAGCTCACCAAGCATATTGGTGTTGATACTTCCTTCATGAGGTCTTGTGTGCATGATCAGATGATTGCTCTTCAGTATGTGACTTTCGAGCTGCAGATAGCGGATTTCTTCATGAAGGCCCAGACTCGAGCACAACACGGCTTTTACCTCTCCAAACTCAGTGTTGTTGATCCACCATGAGTTTGAGGGGGGGATGTTAGAGATATATGTGTAGTTGTGTTATTCCCTATTGTTATAAGGGGTTATTTACATATTGTATTTGTCTATATATACTGTTTCATTGGCCAGCTGAGAATACAAGTTGCTATTCATAATAAGATGCAATAGTGTTGGCGCAAAGCGACTATACATGCACACGAACAATCAACCTCTTAGTGTAATAATAGAGCAGCTTCCTTCGCTTCCAGGGTACGTACGTAGGGTTAGTGGTGTGATAGATCAGACAACAGCACAAGAAGAAGAATCTTTGCTTTGCTTGTGCTGCCCGGCAACTAGCTCTGATTAACAAACAGACAGTGGCCTCCCTCTTTGCACAGAGAAAAAGGGTTAAGAGAAGAACAGCAAACATCGATCCATCGGCCATATCCGATGACTGGGCCGATTAGCAGTTGTGCAGAATAAGGATCGATAGTGCCACTCCCAACCATCGAATCGAATCGAGATGCGTGCATATATGTGCAATGCTTGCAGCAGCTCCTGCTGCTGAAATCTTCTCTTTTTTGCTTTCCTTTGCTTTGCTTTTCTTCAGACATGGAGCAAAACAAATTTACAGTACATCACTCACCGTGAAATTGTGAATGTGAGGCCGATTTACAGTACAGAAATAAAGCACAGGACAAATATACATTCGCGCGACTCCAATGCTAGCACCAATAAATGATAGGGCCACATGAAAATGCAGTTTAATTATCTATAATAAGAAAAGAAAGAATATTTATTGCAGGTACGTACTGAAGAAATCGTTCTAGCCACCAGCCAGTCGTGTACGCGTGCAATTACCAATAGCTGGAGCTTAATCGGCCAGTTCTTAGTTTACAGAACAAGTAAGATATCGGAACGCAGATGAGGAAAAGTGGTGAGAAAAGGAGACCAAATTAATTAAGTTAGTAACAAGACAAACACATCACACAAGCATCGACTTTATTATTTATATATATATATATATATATATATATATATATATATATATATATATATATATATATATATATAGCTTAGTTTGACCTAAATACTCGATCAGCTAGCTAGGAGAAGAAATTAAGGGGTCATTAGAATACGACACCAGCTAGGCTAGCAAATTAAGGCCAACGTACAACGACGGTGGTTAAGGAGAGCAAGTTTAACTCTCATCCAATCTTTTTTTTTCATCTTTTTTTCTTTGTGGAAATTACGATCATTGTTGCATGGGAGCAACTACGCTCGGATGTTCGCCTCCACCATAGAATATGACTTAAAATGATCGATCTTAATCATCCGATCTGACGCAACAAAAATTGGTAAGGCACAACAATTATTTAGTAAGTATGTAATAAAAATCCCCACCCAATGCAACAAATTCCCAACTCAAAGCAACAATCACAAATTCCTCGGTGCAACAAATAGACATATCTAACGCAAGAAAATTTTTACTCTTGTGTAACAAATCAAAAACACAATTGCAATAAAATACTTCTTACTACAATATTTGATGCAACAATATTACAACAATAAAAAAATATTTCATGCAACATTTCGAGCCAACTGTTGCATTAAACTGAGCAAACGGCTACAACAAAACGTACCCGGACTGCAGCAAACGCGAGGGCGTCACTGCACGCCAGACTTGTGGATGGCCGTGGGGAACCTCCCGTAGCGGGCGATCACGGTGCCGACGACCACATCCCAGTTCACTGCCCTAAGATTTCCCTTGCGCAACGCCTCCCACTTGTCACGGTACGCCTCGTTGAAGTTTGCCGCCCTGAGATTTCCCTTGCGCAGTGCTTCCCACTGTGCAGTGCCTCCCACTTGTCGTGATACACCTTGATGAGGGCCATCGTCTCCTCGTTCGTCCAGCACGACTGGGGTAGCCTCCTCCCGGAGGAAGAGTTTAGGGGAGGAACGACATTAAGCTTGGGCGGCAGGGACGACGAGGGCAACATGGTTGGTGGGTTGTTGTGGCGGCTAGGGTTTAGTGGTGGTGGTGGTGGAGGAGGAGGAGATGGGGGAACGGAGGTGAGTCATCGATGCGTCGGGAGTGTCCATAGTAGTTGTTTTAAGCATGATACGAGAATGTAAGACAGTAGAAACGAGTGGAAGCTGTTGAATCGGCGACGGGAGGTGCGTTCGATATGTGGGCTTCTATCAGACGCATGAGCCGAAGCATTGCCGTCCTTGTTGTACGTATTGGAGTGTCGTAGTGTTGGAAAAACTGAAATTAATGTGATTTATGTTGAACTTTTCTTCTAGAAATATATGTCAGATGGGGCATGAAAAACCAGTTTCGTCTGTTGGAGATATACAGCAAAGAATGGGATAAATTAAATAAAAATAACAATCATGTCCAGGTAACGTTACATCAGTATGTTCACCGGCCTTGGTAACTTCTATTTGTTTATGTAATCATTGCATATGTAACTTATATAGATAGCAAGTAAGCGAGATGGCAGAGGCACCGTCTTCGCCGCCGTCAGCGACGTCGCCAAATGCGTCTGGATCTCCGATCAAGGTGGTACGCAGGCGAGAAGGCAGAGGAATCTCCAAATTGCCCTCGGGCCGCATGACGATCACGGAGGTCAGTGACGTCGGGATCCCGCTGAGTCCCAAGAAAGCAGTTGCGAGATTCCGAACCGTCTGCGGGGTACTTGCAAGGGAACGGGTCCCCATCACCACCCCAACCTGGAAGTCTCTGACGGATGTACAGAGAGACCAGTTGTGGACTGAACTTTCTGCCTCGTTCACTTTCCCTGAAGCAGACCAGGCACGTGTGCGATGGCACGCGCTGCTGGCGATGTCCCACGCGTCGAGAAGACAGCGAAGGGACAAGAAAATCGTGTCACCATATCGGTCCCTGAGGCGTCTCACGGGAAGACGTCCCTCAGCCGCCTCGTTAAGGAGAAATCGAAATCAAAGAACATTAAGGCACCTCCCAAACCCGTGAAATACTCCCTCGGAAGTCCGTTGGTCTCCGACGCAGAAATAAAGAGCTCAGGACTAGCTTGTCAAGCTTTGCATGATTGGTACTTGCGCAAGACCCGAGAGGAGGGGGCCATACTGGAATCACCGTTAGATACGGGAGGGAGCATTTTCTCCACGAGCACCGCCACCGTCGTGGGCTTCAAGACTTATTTGACCTATACAACCTAAGCGCCTCGACGCCTCACTTCTACGATGCTGGACACTGTAAGTGTGTACAATCAATTTCTACACTCACGTGATACCGATAAATATCATAACTCATTGCTTATGTACATATACATTATGAAATGTGCCCGTCGAATCAAAGAACCGGTGGGTTTCCTCGATCCACACGTGGTCTCTGAGCAAACAATCAACCAAGACGCATCCTACGTGGAGAATTACATAAAAATGGGATTGCTTGCTCTGGACGACAAGGACTACATAATGGTGCCCTACAACCAGAAGTAAGTGCTTCAATATTTGCTATACAAATCACGTTTCAACATAGATTTATGACTATAGCGACATACATGAGTAGGTTCCACTGGATTCTTCTAATTCTTGTGCCAAAGAGGAACATGGTATTGTACCTTGATTCTCTACTCAACAAAAATCACGACTTCACCCTTCTTAAAGGAATACTCGACAGGTATGTTCATTTCCTCCGCACATAACTCTATTGTAGTCTTCCTTCGTTTGAAATGGACAAGGATAACTTTTTTGAATCATGTAGGGCGTTCATCGGCTATGTTGCCGAGGGAGGTATATACAAGGGAACGCGCGCCACACTGACTCACAGGATGCGATTTTCGGTACGCGCTACAACACAATAATCATATATCATACTCCGTAATATTGCGTCTCGAATCGTACATATATATGTAATTCTATTTTTGCAAGGCCGCCAAAGAAAAACGAGATCACCTATGCGCATTCTACGTATGCCATCATATGCGACTATTGAGTGCTTCTAGGACGACGATCCCGTGTTTGTCAATCTCGTAATAATTATTTCCTAATTATAAATTTAAATATATATGCTTACTACTTTACTCGCTAGCTTATGTGGCTTGAACATAGAGTTAAATGCACTCGAGATGCATCAGGTCACGCACGTTCGAGGGGAGCTCTGCGTCTTCATCAAGGCAGACATAGTTAACACCACCGGAGAGTTTCACGCCGTCGACACCGATGAACGACCTCGAAACAATTGATTCAATATTGTAATTCACTTTGACTGGTTGTAATTCAATTTGTAACTCTAGCGACAATATATACTTGAAACATTCTTTTGTAATTGATTTTGAGTTAAATGATCACTTTGAGTTGTCAACAATTATCTGTGATATGTTTCTGCTTGCTAGTTTTCAGAGGGCATGGCTAGCAATTCCTGAGGCTAGTTGAAAATACGATAAAAATTAATTAGGTCTAAAGACTTATCACAGACGGTTCTAACCACGAACCGTCTGTGATTCTGTGATAACCGCATGTTATCACAGACATAAAATTTCAGACGGTTCAAAAACCGTCTGTGATGACTGTTACGAACCGTTTGTGATGAGCTTTTCTGTAGTAGTCTAGCAAGTCTAATTAGTTGGTATTGGAATTCAGACGAAATGTTTCACAAGAAAGTGCGATGATTACTGAATAATGCGCTCATTTATGTAACCAGCACTGAGATATTCATCGGACATCATCATGTTCTAAAGCTTGGCTCTTGTTTGTAATTGGGTGGGAGCACCTCGGATGCCTTTGCCTGTTGAACTGTCAACTAGGAGTACTGCACACATATATATATATATATCAGTGTTTATTCTTCTTGCACGGCCTCTTCTTTGGAGCAAATTATTGCCTGAATTTCGATATATATTGACCATATATGGGGCAATTAATCCGGATTCGACGGAGAAACACTACCACCTGGCCGGAGCGGAACACCTGCAGGATACATATAGGAGTCGCTAGCTAGCTAGGATTGCCAAACCATGCATTCCAGACAAACCATCAGTGACCAGTTAACACCAAGTACTACTCCAGAAATTTAATTTGTCCAGAAGGAACCAAACTCAGACCATGCATGCATATATATTTTGTTCCTCTTTTGTATGAGAGAAATTAAGCTGCCTTGACAGTGGCAAACATTGTTACATACACCTCAGCCACTGTGCACCAATTATAGATGGATTTCTGGACTGAAATCAAAGAAGATAACAAAAAGGCTCATGTACACAGTGCACCCACCACCAATACCTAAATTACAAACTTGATAAGACTTGTTATCGATCTAATCATACATATACAACCGGTCTTCTTCTCCCCTCTTTCTTTTCCTCTCCTCTTCCCCGCAGCTGCTGCTGCTGTCCTCTCCAACTCCAATCATAGCTACACACCACTCTTCACACAGGGATGCATGCATCTAGGTAATTGATTCTTGCACATCCAAATACATGCACACAACAAAAGAAAGCCTTCTCCAACTTGGCATATATATGCACCAAGAGGTGATCCTGTTGGTAGCTTTGATCATCTAGTTGCTGCTTAATTAGCTTAATTTCCACCAGTCTAGAAGGCAGTCCAGTCCACCTAGCTCTACCTCCAATCAATCCCATGAACTCCACGGCAATGGAGCAAATAATAGCCAAGTACTGGGGCATGTGGGGAGCGAGGAGAAGTAGTAGCACTGCTAGCCCCACCATCCCTTGGGCGTACAGCGGCGAGCCGTCGTGGGAGGAGCAGGCGTTCGCACGCGATGCGGCGGCGAACCTCGGCGGCTGCGTGTGGCCGCCGCGCTCCTACTCTTGCAGCTTCTGCCAGCGCGAGTTCCGGTCAGCGCAGGCGCTCGGCGGCCACATGAACGTTCACCGCCGCGACCGGGCTCGTCTCCGGCAGTGCTCGTCCCCTGACGACGTCCAGGAAGCGCCCCATGATCATCAACCACACCAAGACACGTTCTTGTACAGGGCAATCTCTAACCCTAGCACTACCACTCGGCCTAGTGTCCCACTCCCAGGCCCAGCCAAGGGGGATGTGACAAGTAGTACCACTACTCCTCCTTCCTACCTATCAACCATCAGCAAGGAGAGCGAGAACAAGGCCCTCATCCTCATGTCGATGCCGATGTCCATACCGGTGAGAGAAGAAGCTATAGATCAGTACGACCACCACGACGAGGAGGAGTCGGGGAGGGCAAAGAGGAGGCGTGTGGATCATCCGTCGGTGGCCCTTCCGATCTTTGTGCGGCCGGTGGCGGCTGCTGCCAGTGCCCCGGCGGCACCATGTGAAGGAGAGGGGCTACAAGGAGTTGTTGATCATGATGCAGAGGTACACAAAACAACCGCAAGCCCTAGCTCTATTTCGCCCCTTGTGGATCGACAAGAAGTAGATCTAGAGCTTAGGCTTGGGACTACTCCAAAACTTACAGGACAAGTTTTGAATGCAAAACAGATGAATCCCTTTCTACTTCTGCAAAAATAGTTGTTTGCTCCCCTTAATTTTGTTTTCTTTCTACTTTTCCTTTCCTTTCTGGTTTCTCTTGGATCATTTAGTTTTTAGCTAAAGGGCTTGATTACATCTCTCTTCTTCATATCAATTGTTGCAATACATATGCAAGTGTTGTAAAAGAAGCTATACATGAGGGGTTTGTTATGAAGTACATCTTGTATCTTGTCTAATTGATATTAATTGCTCATACAAGCTTTTTTGTGTGTGTTCGTATACATAGTTCCATGGTCAAATTTGAACTTCCTGGTCATTTTGCTGCCTACTTGTTTCCTCTAATTTAAGTTATTTGTGCCTCAATTTGTTGATTACTGTTAGGTTTTGAGTTTGTTAGTAAGATCATTTTCAGGAAGTATAATACTTCATTTGGCCAATTCAATCTCTGGTTATTTATTTGCACCTCATATCTGCAAGCTAAACTGGAACTTGAAATTGGTCGGTAAACGTATGTTAGCTAGTAGTATATATCAACTAGTTAGTCTGATTAGGTTCTTCTTCATTCATTCATTCTTCAAGTAATATAATTAATTAATTTTTTCCAGTCCCCTAAGTCGAGTCTTGATATACATTAGACCCTAAATAACTGCAATTAATTATAAAAGCCCCAATCAGAGAAGAGATTCTATAATTATATACTTTTGTTTACATCTTTATTAGTTTATAGCTAGCTTCTTTTGTAGCTTAGCCAAAACCACAAGCAGACAGTAGTGAGGACGAACCGACGACGTGAACATCTGTTCTTGTCTTATACATTCCCTATATATGCATCATGTGGGGGCAATGCAGCTCATATTCTGATGATATATTATATCGTACCAAGATTATATATAACTCTATATACAAACTTATCTTAAATATTACAATTTATTCATAAATTGTTTTCTTCGCAACAAATGTACATCTGATTTTATAAATCGCAAAAGTCCCGTGTTAACTCTACATATATAATTTCATGGTTGATTTGGTCTCCCTAATTAATCTCTTTATCTCCCTTTAATCTCATGTGCGTGTGCGTCCGTGCTTGTGTGTGTGTGTGTGAGAGAGAAAGAACATAAAATTTAATTAGGTGTAAGGAACAACAACACCAACAGCCATATATGCTGCCATTGTTTTGTCCCTAGTAGATCGATCGAGGGGTGGGGAGATATTGATGAATTCCAAAAGCCCACAAGCATATATTTCGCACTGTCTCGTAATATGCCACTGACAAATTCCAGCACAGAGGCTAATAAGGAACACAAGCTTGCTTGTATCCGATCGATGCTGCCACATGGAATAATTCAATTCAAAACACACTGTGCACTCAGCTCCTCTCCTGCATGGATTCCTCCCACTGCATCTGCATGCATGCATGCCCCAGTGGCAGTCTGGTTTGTTTGGCCATACATGCGCACAAATTCATGCACATATAGATCGATGCAACATGCAGCTGCTAGATTCGGATTCTTTGTCTTAGTCAACATTGTTCATGTGTACGCGTGAGGTCGATCTGGTTCTCATGATCAAGCTCAGACTAGAATTCAACTGAGCTTATTCATGCACGATCCAATTAATTTCTCATGCTTGATCCAGCCTTGAATTAATTTCTAGAATGTGGAGTACATGACAATGAGTCAATTACATGCAGAAATATGTGCCATTTCATCAACATCGACAGATAATCTGCAGGATCCTCTTCAACATTAAAACGTATATGACTATATATCCTGATATCCATTTGAATTTATTTATAGGTCTAGCTAGCTCTCAGAATCTCGTAAATCTTTGGCACACTCGCGCTGATCATCGAGCGGCTATCCTCCCAACTCTGATGGAAATCCAAGAGCTTAGCAGGAATTTTTCTTCTTTTAGCATTGAGTTTGTCAGGTGTGATGCAAATTTGGCAGCTCATCTCTTAGCTAAGAAAGCATTGCCATCTGTTCCGGGTTGCAATTGATCGAACCAGGTGCCGGACTTCATGACTGTATTTCTGCGTCTTAATATAATCTAGAGCTCTTGTTCTAAAATAATAATAATATCCCCAAATCAAATATACCACCGTCACCTAGCTGCATATATATGGGATCAATAAGTTACAACAAAAACTGTAGTAATACACGTACTAATAACCCATATATTTATATGCATATGGGCTGATCGATCGTACTCATCTAGCTCGTTGAATAAGGAAGGGAATAATCCTTGCATGTTTTGTCGTGTTATCAGATATCGTCAATCATGCACATGTGCCTATATATATGCATGGTCCCCGGTCCAGCATATACTGTTACACCATCGGCCTATTGTTCACCGCTCCATCGAGCCCTAAGAGCACATACAATAATACAATGTAAGTTGTCTGTAAGTCTTGCCATGTAGGACACGAGATGACGTAGATGAAAGAGATGGAGCATAGAGAATTAGGCTGTTTTACATGCAATAGTCGATTGTAATACGAAAAACAAGACACGTTATACATAGAGGAGTTGTCTATAGAAACAAGTAAAAAAGATAACATATTGTAGGAGTTGTCTTTAATGCTGTCTATAGATGATATGAAGGAGTAATATATACAACAGTTGTATATACCAATTTTCATGCCCTAAGTCAACCTCATTATTGTTATGGGAGCGTCTATGCTCCAGGTGATTGAATTTTTTTTTATCCATCAAACACCTTTTTTAGTCGTTGGATTTTAATGCAATTGATACTACAAGTTTCTGTGTTGAGATTAAAAAAAAAATCTAAACTAGGCAAAAGTAAATGTAGGTGAACCCTGCAAATACAAAAAAAACTAGACAAAAGTAAATCTAAGTGAACCCTACAAATATAAAAAATAGATCTAAAAATTATAGTTGAGTTGTGCTAAAATGGCACATCATTTGGTACTGTAATTTTATACTTAATACTGTGCAATTGTAGGTGACTGATGGATAAGAAAATTTTAGGCAATTGAAAATTAGAGGGAGTGTCTGTACTTCAGGTGACTGGAATTTTAAACTAGACAAAAGTAAATCTAAATGAACTCTACAAATACAAAAACAAATGGAACTAAAAGTTATAGTAGAGTTATGCTAAAATTGCATATCACTTTGTACTGTAATTTTAGGTTTAATATTGTGCAATTGTAGATAACTGGTGAATAAAAAATTTAGGTAACTGAAAATTAGCAAACCTGTATTGTTATATGCACATTTGTCATTCCATCCTCCGTTTCATTATCGTGTAGGCAAACCCTAAGGCTAATTGTATTATATACTATTGCTAGTGTTTAATTTGGTTGTTTGCTAGCTAGACCAATATATATAGTTTATACTATGGTGTAACTAGATATAGCTAGCAATAGATGATTATGAGGTTCTGCATGCAGGACTGAATTTTCGCAAGCTTTAATGAGACCGTGGGACCATGTGGAGGTCATCTGCAACATTCTGTTTTTGCAAAATTTTCAAAAATAAAAATTTTGTAAAAATTTCAAAAGATATCTCCAGTTCTTCGATCTTACCTCGGTTTGCGCACCGCTCTTGCCGTCCCGTGCGCACGCCTCCCCGTCCCATCCCCTCACCGCCCTCTTCCCCCAATCGCCGCGCCTGCTCCTTTCCCCTTTTCGCCGCTGACCGCAGCAGCACGCCACCGCCCCTCCTCGCCAACCGCGGGCGCTCCCCTCTGCCACCCCCTGGTCCCATCGGCTGCAGCGCTCCCCGTCCAATCCCCTCACCGCCCACGCTCGCCAATCGCCGCTTGTGACCGCCCGGTCGCCGTCACCAAGCGCTCCTCCCGTGCTCCCCCGGCTCCACCTCCCTCCTCCCCGGCTATAAGTAGCTCGGCCGCCTCCTCTTCTTCCCCTCCCCCACCTCGCTTTCTTTCTCCGGCCTCGGCGCCTCCCCTCCGCCGTCGCCCCCGTCGCCTTCGCCTCCGGCTTCGGCCTCCGCCCCGGCGCCTCTTCCTCCTCCACCTCCGGCCTCCGCCCCGGCGCCCCTTTCTCCTCCGCCTCCGGCCACCGCCCGCTCCTGGCAGCTCCCTTCCTCCGGCCGCCTCCGCGGGTTCGTCCCGCCTCGGCCCGCTCTGGGCCGCCATCTCCCTCTCTCTCTCTCTCTCGCCGCCACCGCTGTCGTGCACTCCCGCCCCTCCCCCCTCTCTCTTTCTCTCTCCCTCTCCCTGTTTCTCCCTCGCCCCCTTGTCTCCTCCGCGCAGATGGAGAAGACGAGGCAACGCGCTTTCCGAACGAAGTCGCCGGCCTTATCCCCACGCAGACAGACGTGGCGGGTGGGCCCCACTCAGCTGTCACGCGCGGCCGGGCAAGTGGGGCCCACTTGCTGATCAGTGACGCGGTCCCAAGGCTGCAGTGTGTGGACCGGGCCAAGCAACATCTTTGTGGACCGGAGGCCACGTGTCGGCGGAGAATTTTTTTCCGGATTTTCTGATTTTCTGTTTAATTGAAAAATCATTTAAAAGCTTCAAAAATTTATATCTTTTTCTGTATAACTCTGAAAAATATGAAATTTGTGCCCAAAAATTTGTAACTTCAAAACCTATATTATGGTACTGGTTTGATTTATGTTGAATTCATTTATTATGGATATTGTATTTATTTGCCTTGTTTGCTTGTTTCTTTATTTCTGGTGCGATCGTCCGAGTAGAGTACGAAGAAGCCGGTGACCCCAACTTCGACCATGCTCAAGGATACCTAGATTCTTCAACCTTTGACCCAGGAGAGTCAATACTTTGATCATTCTGAGCCTACATTTTATGCAAACTATGTTTATTTAAAATATCAAAGTTGCATGCTTTACTTTTGTAATCAAATGTATGTTAAAGCTTAAGGTAGTTAAATACTCATTTGCTGATTAAGTACTTATTAAACCATCCTTTGATAAATCGAGTACAATATTCTTTGTCACCCTAGTAAATATATGGTAAATACTAGTATAGGTTGTACTTAAGCGACATGTTAGTCCTGCTTAAGTACCGGGACAATAAATGTCCCAATCATCATCCTTTAAATATGAAAAATGGTTTTGGGCAGTCATTGGATGTAGATGACTGATGTGTTGCGTTAATTGGTTTTCCTTCCCAAAATCCTAAAACAACTTGCTAGTACCACATCTAGACGGATGGAAAGAGTGGTGGGTGCGGACGTAGCACGAGAATGCTTGGTATGTGGTATGAACCGTCCAGATAAACTAAGGACGTAATCTTGTCATGACCTCCTGTGTAAAACAAGTACAACCGCAAGTCTGCAAAGTGCAACATGGCTTAGTAAAATTATTGAACCCTGAATGTCATCCCACAACTGGTGTTTAGAAGTGTGCAAGCGGCAGGACGTATCCTAGCTTGAATGGGACACCGAAAACAGTGAAGTTATCAACTGCGCTAGTCGTTGTGGCCGGGGCCAGCTGCGCTAGTCGTTGTGGTAAGCATCCCGCACAACTTATGGAATTGACCATAGGGGTGAGATGACGGAAGGGGCAAGGTAGTTTGAAACGTTATTGTGGCGATCGCTCAACTACATGACTAAGGAATCATGTGGGGGTAACGAGTATGATTATCTCTTGTGGGTACAGTGTACAACCTCTGCATAGTCTAAACTGTTTAAACAGCCGCGCCTACGGTTAAAGCGGACATGTGAACTTTAACCTGAGTTAGCTCTATTTCAAAAACCTTTGTGGGTGGAATGAAAATGTGGTGGGCTCATCCAGCCCTTGTTTTGGATTTTTCCTGGGTAGCCTTACCCAGTGTTGATAATCGGTGGATGTAGCCGTTATCAAATTTAAGCATGAGGTGGAGGTAACATCTACTGTTATTTAATAATTGCACTTATTTCTCTTTAATGAAAATGCAATTTGTTTAAAATGCTAAGTCATAGGAATTGTATTTATGATAATTGAAAATGTTGCTTTAGCAAATAAAATAACCTGAGCCATCTTTGTTAAGCCTTGCATGTATACTATTGCATACTGTGTGTTGGCTCGCGAGCACGGTAGTTGTGCTCATTCTCGCTCTTTCCCCAAACCCTCAGAAGCAGGAAATATTGGAGATTACGACTTCTACGAGGAACCAGATGTCTGAAGACCCAGGAGTTCTTGAAGCATAGTTTAGTCCTTAGTTGTTCTAGTCTCGCCCCAGTCTAGCTGACTCCGCTGGTACCTAGGTGCATCCTATATTATCTGAGTTTTCGGGTAATATCGGATGTACACAGGTTTCCCCAGTCGCTTGCCTGTGGAGAGATGTGCCCTCACCCCCTTTTGCTTCCGTTGTCGCTTCCGCTACTTTTTGTGATGTAATCATTTGGCCTGTTCGGCCTTTATTGTAAAACTTGACCCGATGCGGTCTATGTAAACTCTGATGTGTTAAGTTAATGAATGGTATGGTTTTACACCATGTATGAAATGATTCAGTGATGTATCTGTGAGTGCTATCTACTGATCCAGGGAATAACACAGTGCTTTCACAGAGGATTCGGGATTAGAAAATCCGGGTCCGACATCATCCCATTGTGTAGATGAGTATTTGACTTTGTTCTACATGTGTTTACGAAGTTTGAGTTTGGTTTTGGGAGTTTGCAATTTTAGACCAACTGCCAAGTGTACAGCGGTCTAACCGACCCTAAGGGCGGTCTGCCCGGCAATGTGAGCTCAAGTGAATTTTTGAGAATTGTGCTCGAGTGAATTTTTGAGAATTGTGCACCAAACACTTGTGTGAGAGTGTTTGCCCTGGTTTAATTGAAAATGGAGACTAGACACAAAACTAGATAGAACTTTGCTGAAAAGTCAAAATAGGGTGTTTTCGGGATTTAGAATGTGGTCAGACCGGTAGTTGGTTGGCGGTCAGACAGCCATGGCTGGTGGCCAGACCGACCGAGGGCCAGTGGTCTGGCCGGCCATGCCGGTTTAGGCGCAATGAGGTGTGCTGAACTTTGAGGGTTAGTCCTAGAAGCTTGGGTTCGGTGCATATATTTGTATTATACTCTTACAGACTAATGTGGGTCAAGTTACGAAGAAGTTGTGATTGGAAATTGTTGCTTTGTCCAATGTTGTGCAGGTCGCTTGGAGTCAACTATGGTCAACGACGAGGAGGACCGGGACATAGTTAGGAGAACCGACGAGGATCTAGAAATCTTCATTTAATTATTTATCGATAATCCTTATTATGAATAATGACACCATTATATGGTTCTTGAGTACACCCCTTCATGTTCATAAGGGAGAATTTGGAGTCGTAAGATCTTCTACGACTACCATATGATCGTAAGTTCTTCTACTATCACCTCATGGCCGTAAGTCCTTCTACGACCACTCCATAGTCGTAAGATCTTCTACGACTAGCACGTGATCGTAAGTTCTTCTACGATCACCATATGGTCGTAAGTCCTTTTACGACCAGGTCAGTTTCGACCACCCTATAATCGATCGAGATTACAAACAAGTAGGCCCAATTGATTAGGGCATCTAAACAGTTAGTATACGCTATTATTCTCTGGAATAACTGTACGATTAAACTCTCTGTCCCGGTGATAACTGCTTGGCGACATGGAAACGTTACTTCTCCAACAGTAATCTCCAGTAACTACATCATCATCTAAAGAATTGATACACCCTTTGGGCTAGAGAAATTGTCGCCCACTTCGAGCACGTTATAAATGTAGGAATTACCAGGCGGCGTAGGAAGAGGAAGAAAGACACAATCAGAAGCACAAGATATTGTATTTCAGTCTTTCTCTTGATTTGTAACCAGCATCCTCAATATATCCACACATGAGTATGGTTGTTATTCTCTCTGAAGAAGGCCCGAACCTGTATAAAAATCACTGTGTCATTCTCTCTGTGTGATTTGAGTCTTGGAGACTCCCCGAATCAAACAATCATTACGTAAGTTCGGTTCTAAAACACCGACAGTTGGCGCCGTCCGTGGGGAGCTTCTGGTCATCAGGTTTCCTCCATTTTCTCTCAACTCTAATGCTTCCATGGCAGGAGAGTGGAACGAGGAGAACTGGTTCGACTTGGCTGATTACGCAGATATCGGCATGGATGCTGGCTTCGACTACGAGCCGAGTATTGTATCATCCGATGGTGATGTCGCCTCCTGAGATCATTCTCCAGGAGACCATACCACCGATGGAGTTGAGGAGGGATCCTTATCCCCCACAACGTTACGTCCAAATGAGGAACCAACATTCTCAAAGGGCAAGGGTCAATTTGACCACAATCAGGACTGCTCCGAAGTAGATCCAAGATATGGTGAGGCCTCCCCATCCATATGTTCAATTCTGCCTAAGGCAGTCCGGCTTGGCACGATAAGTCCTAGAAGCCATCATTCTAGAGCTTCATCAGCACTTGGTGTACTGTCTCTCCGATTAGCCCCACAGAGGATGGGGTCGGACATGCTTTTCCTGCGAGTTCGACCATCCCATCGCAGGGCTCATTTGCGGATGGAGACGGTTATAACCCGAAATTTCCCTTCCTGGAGGGGTTTGCTGATCCAAGTCGCCAAACGGTGTCTTTCGACTACTCCTCAAGCGAGGAGGCCTCGAGCGCAGGTGGAGGTCATCAACGGGAAGTCCTCATCCTTCCCTCAGGTGATGATCACTCTCCTAGAAACAGAACTGAGGACACTGCCCGACGATCACACATTGTGACCCCTCGTGGCACTGATAAGGAGACCTCTGGTGATAAACAGGATCAACACTCTGATGAGCGTGCGAGAAATCCTCGAGGTAATCGCACTTTATTGAGGCAAACTCAAGGATCAGACATGGACAATCCTGAGACAACTCGACAGAGAAGAATAGCAGCTCAGAGAAATCTTCCTGAGCGCTTTCAGTATCAGTCAGAGGAAGCTCAGGAACTCCAACATATCAGTGATATACTCGAGAACCCAACTCGAGAGCTTGCCTGAGCGCCTGGCTACGACCTCTTCGTGCAAGAGATTGCATGAAGGCTTCGAAGCGCGATGACCAGAGTCGAGCACCCTCTCCGCCCGCCTCGACCCGGGGCGCTGTCCCACCACCTCACCCGTGCGCACGCCACCGCCTCTCCTCGCCAACCGTTAGCCTTCCCCCCTGCCACACCCCCCTTTCGCCGCCGACAGCCGCAGCGCTCCCCGCCCAGTCCCATCACCGCCCCTCCTCTACGCCTCCCGCTCCCGTCACCTCCTCCACTCAACTGCAGCACTCGCTCCCTCCGTCTTGTCTCCATCGCCGCACTTTCGCGCCAATCGCCCTCGCCTCCCTCCTCTCCTCGCCCTCGCCTCCATCAGCTATAAAAGCCGAGCCTTCTCTCTTATCCTTCCCCCTCCAGTCCACCGCCTTCTCCACTCACCTTCGTCCCCAGCACCGTCGCCGCCCTCGCTTCCTCCAGCGCTCGGGTGCCACCGCTTCGCCTTCGTCTCCAGTTCCGTCGCCTCCTCCGGATCTGGCCCCCGCTCCGGCGCCGCCTCTCCCTCCGGCTCTCGCCGTGCGCCCCGCCCTCTCCCCTCCTCTTGCCGCCGTTTTCCTCCCCTCTCGTTCTCATGGCTGGAGAACGCGAGGCGTCATGGCACAGACGCGACATGTCTCGGCTTCTCCCTCGCCTCCGACCCGTTCCCGAGCCGTCGCCCCATTTCCCCTCTCTCCTCCCCCCGCCGCCGTGCGCTCCGCCTCCCCCCTGCTCCCTCCCTCTTTCTCCCCGCCCTCTCCCTTTTTCTCCCCCTCTCTCCCCCATTTTCCCCGCCGCCCCCTCGTCTCATCCGCGTGACGGAGAAGACGAGGCGACGCGTTATCCCCGCGTGCGCGGATGCTGATGGGTGGGCCCCACCTGCAGTCGCCCGTGCGGCTGACAAGTGGGGCCCACTTGCCAGTTCGACGTGGCCCCGCGCGTTTGTGCCTGGACTCGGTCCAAGCACTGTTGTGTGCACCAGGGACACGTGTCGGTGTGGGAATTTTTTGAATTTTCCAATTTTTCTGTTTAATTGAAAAATTGTTTTAAAGTTTCAAAAATTCATATCTTTTTCATTACAACTTCGAAAATTATGAAACTTGTGCCCAAATAATTGTAATTTCAAGACCTATATTATGGTACTAGTTTGACTTATTTTTGAATTCATTTATTATGGATGTTGTATTTATTTAGTATGTTTGCTTGTTTCTTTATTTCCGGTGTGATCGACGAGTAGAGTTCGAAGAAGCCGGAGGTTCCCTCGCCGACCCAGCTCAAGACTTCCAAGACCCCCTAGCCTTTGACCCAGGCGATTCAACACTTTGATCATGTTGAGCCTACATTTTGTGCAAATTATTTTCCTTTAACTAGCAAATTGTATGCTTTATTTTCCTTAGGCAAATGTATGTTAAATGGTTCTAAGGTAGTTAAATGCCAACTTGATTACTGAATAATTATTATACCTTGTCCTTGATAATTGGATTCCCTGATCCTTGTCACCCTAGTAGTTATATGGTAGCATAATAGTTATAGTCTGTACTCAAGTGCCATGCTAGTCTTGCTTGAGTACCAGGGAATCAATCGCCCCAATCATCATCATTTAAACTTAAAGTTGGTTTTGGGCAGTCATTGTGGGTAAACGACTGAATTGGTTAAGATAATTTGTTTTCTACTTCCCAAAATTCTAAAACTCGCTAATACCCCATCTGGGCGGATGGTATGCTAGAGTGTATGTGGTTGGGTACTAATGTAGCCCAGGATATGTTGGTATGTGTTTGGTATGTGGTATGAACCGCCCAGATAACTTTAAGGATCTAATCCTATGATGACCTCCTATCGCAATACAGTACAACCACAAGTCTATAATTGTGTCGACCTGGCTAAATAATTTGTGTCCAACAGTACTAGTTACACCGGGTAGATGTCTCGCAACACCATAGGCCTCCGAGCCTATGGGTTGGGGAGTTCTTGGCGCAAGGGGGGGTTTGGGGGCATGGTTGACGCGGGTGCGAGAGTGTAATCACTTTCAGACGAAACCTTAGAGGGTGTAACAAACACTGGGGGATGCATTGTAAAGGCCTTGTGGTAATCTCTCTTGATTCACATATCTAAGGAAACATGTGTATATATCAAGATGATTATCTCTTGTGGGTAAAGTGTACAATCTCTAAAACTGTTCGAACAGCCGTGCCCACGGTCACGTGCAGGCATAGAAACTTGCAAGATATAGTTCTGTTTCAAAAACTTTGTGGGTGGAATGAAATTGTGCAGGGCTCGCCTAGCCCTTACTTTGGATTTTCCTGGGTAGTCTTACCCAGTGTTGTTAATAGGTGGGGGTACCCACCATCCAAAAATAAGCATGAGGTGGAGGTAGCCCCCGCTGTATTTACTATTGCACAATTATTCTCTTTTAAGAAATCATGCTTTAGTCAAAATGCTACGTAATATGATTTTCTATTATGTGTATTTACAAATGTTGCTTTGTGCAAATAAAATAACCCGAGCCACCCTTGATTAGCCATGCATAGTAAATACTGCATCTGTTGTGTTGGCTCGCGAGCACGGTAGTTGTGCTCATCCTCGCTCTTTCCCTAAACCCCCAGATTTCGTTGATCAAGACGACTACGCATACTACGAGGATCAAGGAGTCGACGGTCCAGATCAAGGCGAGGAGTAGTGTAGGCCTTAGGCTTGGGCTCGCCACAGTCTAGCTGGCTCCGCAGGTGCCGGCGTACAACTAATATTCACCAACTCTTTGGTTAATATCGGTTGTACGTAAGTCACCGCAGTCACTTGCTTGTGGGGAGTTGCACCCTGCCCTTTTGCTTCCACATTTGTCCTTTAAGCTGTGTAATGAACTTATTTGGCCTGATCGGCCCTCTTTTGTAAACTCAACCCGACGTGGTCTATTTAACTCTGTAGTTGTAATATTAAGTCTGGTTTGGTCTGCGATGTATGAAATGAATCAGCAATGTGTACTGTGAGCGCTACCTACTGATCCAGAGAGTAGCGCGGTGATTTCACAGAGGATTCTGGATTAGAAAATCCGGGTTCGACAATAGCTCTCTTCCATCTTGTCCCCCAAGACTTGGATCTGATTGACAGTCGTCGTCAACCTCGTGGCGAAGTCGTCGATCGACTCCGTCTCTTTCATGCGCATCCCCTCGAACTCGCTCTTGAGAGTCTGTACTCGTGTTTCCTTGACACGATTGGTGCCAAGATACATCGTCTTCCACGCAGCTTTGGTCGTCTCCTTTTCGGCTAGTAGGAAGAGTGTTTCCTCCGAGATGCCTCCATAGATCGCCGCCAAGGCCATATGATCCTTGCGCACATCGACATTGTCGTCCTCGACCGCGTCCCACACTCTCTGAACGCGCATGTACACCTTCATCTTGATAGCTCATACTGCATAATTGCTCTTGGTGAACATCGGATATTGCAGCGAGACGGCGGAACTCTCGTTCGCCATCACACCCGACGTCGCCTCGTCACCGGTGACACCACTCCCCGAAGAACGTGACATGATCTTGGGCACAGATCAAAAAACTCAGGCTACTCCTCGTCATGGAGCCGCATGCACCGTACAGTGCATCGGTCTCGCCACCGCGCCCCGTCGTGCGCTCCGCCGTTGAGCGCTACGCATCCGCCATAGCACAGCCAGCCGCCACGCGCCCTGGGACGCCGCCGCACCTGCCGCCACGCCGTATATGCCACCTCGGGAGTCGAGATCACCCCTCCCGGGGCAGCAGCTAGGGTTTTAAATTTAGAGCTCTAATACCAATTGTTAGTCTAAACAAGATAACAAATACACTTTGGTACTCACTGCAACTTTTCTTCTATTGCTTTTCCTCTCACAATCTTTGTTGCTTACATGGTTTTCTTCTCGACACAACTCTTACATAGCTAGAGACACACAATATATAGCTTGTAACTTGACCGACTAGATGAGAGACACAACTACGAAACGGACTCACTAGGCATGAAGCCGATTTGGATACGGCAAGTAAACCAGAAACTAATATTTAAATAAAGATTATCTAATAGCGCAAACATGGTAAGAACAAACTTGAGACGGAGAGGTTCGATCATGAAGTTTCCTGAGAGGAACAAACCAGACAATGCAAGTGGGTGGTGCAATTAAAGTACCGAGCAAGCACACCGTACGTGGCATCTGGATGTTTCATGCAGGAACGAAGAATATATATGTACGTGGTGTCAGAGTATGCTCCTGTGCGTGGTGCCAAACCCAATCCTCACCGTGTGGCTCCTGGGGGACCTCCAACCTCGTCCACGGAATTAAATCCGCCATCAACATCACCCTCATGGTCCGTCCGGTCATGGATCGATCGGAGTAGCTAGCTTAGGAACCCACGCAATTAGCTCCATCGCTAGGATTAATTAGATAGAGCACGCTGTTGGAAATATGTCCTAAAGATAATTATAGAGATAATAATATTTAATTATATTCATGATTTTAATAATATGTTATCTTGTTACTTGAATGAATCATCAGTTATAGATCAATAAGTATGTGACTTGTTGGTGGAACTCTTTAACTTATATGATGTCATTCTAAATGTATTCCTGGTCGGATGACACTGGTCGGAACACCAGTGACTCTATGACTAGCATATGTATTGATTAATTACCATGTTTCACCGGTCATGGATATAGGGATATCGAATCAATAATGTGAGCACATGTTGGAGAACATAGGGCCCGATAGACCCACCATTGAGACACTATATATTGAGATTGTTGTGAATCTATGTGTTATTAGTTGGTCTCAAGTAATGATGGTGTATTATCCTTAGATCTGAGATCAGTATGGTTCGCTACATGTGTAATAACACTCTTAGAGGTTGCCAAACGCTACTCGTAACTGGGTAGTTATAAAGGTAGCTTTCGGGTATGTTATGAAACATGCAGAGATATGTGACTGGTCGAGATGAGATTTGCTCCTCCTAACATAACAGGAGAGATATCTCTGGCCCCTCGTTGTGGTCGGATAAAGAAAGTGCATGGTCATACCACTAGTGGTCGAAGTGTCGACCACATGAAGTTATCCGACAACTCGATCGAGAAAGTATTGAACAGTTCATGGATGACACATCATCTCACCTGGTGTTCAACTAGACATCGTGAGGCAAAGGGAGAATGCATGAATAGGTCGCTTAGTTCGATCAGTTACGAACTAGTCGTATGGAGATACGTGCTAGTCGTAGACTGGTCGAACGTAATCACAGAATGATAAGAACCTGGTAGTAAGGAGTTACGAACTGGTCGGGACCAAATACGATCCGGTCGTTTGGAAATACGAACTGATCGTAAGTAATGAGGACCTGATCATATATCATATTACATTAAGGTTCGTCCGATTTATTCTATGTGTATTTGGAAATCGTTATGTGCTGCTAGGTACCGCTAACGACTAGTGGTCGGAAAAGAGTTTCCGAGTCATAACCGATTACGCATGAACATGTAGAGCCGCACACTTAAAGGGCTAAGATCTGTTTTGAATGGTGACCCGAATTCATATAGGTCACGAATTCCTAATGGGCCTCAAGGTCGAGACCCATCATGGATGGGAGGTGGCATGATGATTGAGTATGATCATTGGAAGAACTCCCGAAACCCTAATAGCCACGCCTTCTCAACCACGCCGCCGGTGCTGACACTCCAGCGCGTGGTGATCCTGCCCCGTACGTGTGGATACATCGGATGTGTTGTTTCGAAACATCAACACTACGACGATTCACAACTCGTGACTATTACCGGTGTTGGAGGAGAATTCGCGCGGTGAGTACGACCACTCGAAGGATAAGTCGTGTGACGAGTACGACCACTCGAAGGAGGAGACGCGTTGTGAGTACGACTATGACTGCATCAACTCGCTACAACTACTCTACTTACGCTACGAGTCGGCGCGTCTAACGGTAATCTCGTGATCTATTTCTAGCGAAGGTTCTTTGATTGCGCGGTATTTTTTTATTTATGCTATCGTAGTATTACCGCGATCCCTTCGCAGTCTCTCTCTCTCTCTCTCTCTCTCTCTCTCTCTCTCTCTTAATCTCTCTTAATCTCTCTAATTACGCAGGCTTAATTGCACGCTAGCTCTAGAAGCGTCGCGCACACTGCAGTAGGCTGGCGATCTATCTATTCTATTCTAGCTTGGACACTAGCTAGCTCCATCCATCCATCGCCGCCGTGTGCGACTATATAATTAGGCGCTTAGCCCTGTCATGGTTTGCATCGGCATCCGTACCTGATATACTACTCCAGAGTCCAGATCGATCCATCAGTGGTACGGTCTAGCTAGCTCTCAGCCTCTGATCGACGACGACGACGACGACGATGGCTTCTGCCTTCTCCTCCACCGTTGGAGCCCCGGTACGTACGTACCTACTTCACCTAGCTAGCTTACAGCCTGCCTTATTTCACCTGGCCGGCCGGATCTATTACTATCTCGATCGTCTACCTTAATTAAGTTATATTACTACCGGTGTCTCAATACTACTTGTCAAACTTAACAATACCGATGTAAAAAAAGCTTTCTAGTATATATCTACGCGCGCGAGAGGATAAGAAAAATAAGCTGGGACTGGGCTGAAAGAGACAGAACGTACGTATGCTAGATCAGACTTCCTAAGAGCCTAAAATTTAAAAGGCGACGTATGCTAGATATATCCTCTTAATCAAATGACTGGCTAAATTAATTAAATTAGCTAGCTAGGCATTAGCTTATGGTCCTATATATGCAAGCAAATGCAGTACCGCGCGTACGTGCACAATCAAAATCACCGTCACGATCGATTCCTACAGAGAATTTGTATGTATGTATGTACGTACATGCAGGCGTCCACGCCGAGCAGCTTCCTTGGGAATAAGCTCAAGAAGACCTCGGCCGTGAACTGCTACCATGGCAGTGGCAGTGGCAGGCAGCCCAACCTCAACAGCAGGTTCGTCAGAGTCATGGCTGCCAAGCAAGGATCTGGACGAGGGGAAGCAGACGGACCAGGACAGGTGGAAGGGCCTCGCCTACGACATCTCCGACGACCAGCAGGACATCACCAGGGGCAAGGGCCTCGTCGACGCCCTCTTCCAGGCGCCCATGGGCGACGGCACACACGAGGCGGTGCTCAGCTCCTACGAGTACATCAGCCAGGGCCTCAGACAGTAAGCATTATATTGTGCTACCATACCATACCATACCATATATGTTAGCGTATACATATATACAAGGAGAACAGTCTCAATTAGTAACTGTCGTGTGCATACTTACTGATCTGAACTGAACAAACCTAAATGCATCCTGCAGGTACAACTTCGACAACACTATGGGTGACTTCTACATCGCCCCTGCCTTCATGGACAAGCTTGTTGTTCACATCGCCAAGAACTTCATGACCCTACCAAACATCAAGGTAATCAATCTATCTTATCTATTTATTATTATTATCATATTAAACTAATAAAAAAAGAAGTTGGCTCTCAATACCTATAAACTCCCACGTTAATTGGTGGAAAAAGAAGAAAAAAACTCAACACCGTCTATTACAGCGTGTCCATATTATAACTGTCAAGTAGGATACAAAATATCTAAAATTCGGAATAAAAAAATATATAAATTTAGTAACTTTATTTCGATACAAATTTTCAAGTAAAATCTATAAATAATTGTAATTCGGAACAAAAATTAAATAAAATTTTGAAGTTGGATTTGTACATGAATTCCAGGCAAAAATAACTAAAATTCGAACTATAAAATAAAATATGCAATTATTCATATCACTAATCACAAATGATGTCTCCACAATGGAAGGAAAGGCAGCGAGCTAAACCACAAATGATGTCTCCCTTGCCACATACATACTCTGTTTATACCACTAGGCGAATTGACTAGTAGCTACACAGGATATCTTGGTACAAAATATAATAAATGCTATTGTAGTATTATGGAAACACTTTGGATGAACAATCTACCAATACTATTTTCATATCCCTAATCTATATGCTTTTACCTGCGATGTGAATACTCAAAAATGGGAAAACAGTTATGATACGAGTAAATGTGTCTTTTTTATTTTTAATAATTACAATACTACCCCTAGAAAGGATCCTATGACTATATGGGTTTCACAGTCTTTGCCCCCTTATATGCGTAGCCTTGGTGTACAGTGGACCTTTCTAGACCCCTTTCGCTCCGTACTAGGTGGCCCTAGAGCGAAGCCTTCCTGGACTCGATCCCTTCGCTCTAGGGTCTGTTCCACCCTTCATCCAAGGCTATCGTGTCGGTCTTTCTGTACCCTTCACTCCATACGAAAGGGTATCTGATATATTTCGACTGGGTTGAGGGGTGCCTTTGCTTGCAGTCTTCGGCGGGTCGTTGGGGCGCCCCTAGGACACCCACTTAAGCCCTAGATCAAGAATTAATCCTGGAGAGCAGTTAGTTTATCTAAGCCTTCCATGTTCCATATCACTTATAAAGGCTTCTAAACTTGTGTACTGACAATTAAAAATGATCAGGTGCCACTCATCTTGGGTATCTGGGGAGGCAAGGGTCAAGGGAAGTCCTTCCAGTGTGAGCTTGTCTTCGCCAAGATGGGCATCAAGTAAGCTAGAGCCTAGAGCTCTAGCTGTTCCTATATATTCATCTGTTCTCGCAATGTATTATATATATATATATATATATATGGAGCCAAATCTCTGACAGCCAGCCAAACTAATGCGATGCAGCCCCATCATGATGAGCGCCGGAGAGCTGGAGAGCGGCAACGCCGGTGAGCCCGCGAAGCTGATCCGGCAGCGTTACCGCGAGGCAGCGGACATATATCCGCAAGGGGAAGATGTGCTGCCTGTTCATCAACGACCTGGACGCCGGCGCGGGGCGCATGGGCGGGACGACGCAGTACACGGTGAACAACCAGATGGTGAACGCCACCCTGATGAACATCGCGGACAACCCCACCAACGTGCAGCTCCCGGGTATGTACAACAAGCAGGAGAACCCGCGCGTGCCCATCATCGTCACCGGCAACGACTTCTCCACCCTCTACGCGCCGCTCATCCGTGACGGTCGTATGGAGAAGTTCTACTGGGCTCCCACCCGCGAGGACCGTATCGGCGTCTGCAAGGGCATCTTCCGCACCGACAACGTGCGGACATCATCAAGAAGGGCAAGATGTGCTGCCTCTTCATCAACGATCTCGACGCCGGCGCGGGTCGCATGGGCGGGACGACGCAGTACACGGTGAACAACCAGATGGTGAACGCCACCCTGATGAACATCGCGGACAACCCCACCAACGTGCAGCTCCCGGGTATGTACAACAAGCAGGAGAACCCGCGCGTGCCCATCATCGTCACCGGCAACGACTTCTCCACCCTCTACGCGCCGCTCATCCGTGACGGTCGTATGGAGAAGTTCTACTGGGCTCCCACCCGCGAGGACCGTATCGGCGTCTGCAAGGGCATCTTCCGCACCGACAACGTGCCCGACGAGGCCATCGTGAAGCTGGTCGACACCTTCCCGGGGCAGTCCATCGACTTCTTCGGCGCGCTGCGTGCGCGGGTGTACGACGACGAGGTGCGGCGGTGGGTCGCGGAGGTGGGCGTGGAGAACATCGGGAAGCGGCTCGTCAACTCGCGCGAGGGCCCTCCGACGTTCGAGCAGCCCAAGATGACGCTGGAAAAGCTCATGGAATACGGGCACACGCTGGTGCGGGAGCAGGAGAACGTCAAGCGCGTCCAGCTCGCCGACAAGTACCTCGGCGAGGCCGCGCTCGGCGACGCCAACGACGACGCCATGAAGACGGGGTCATTCTACGGCAAGGCGGCGCAGCAGGTGGGCGTCCCCGTCCCCGAGGGGTGCACCGACCAGAATGCCGCCAACTACGACCCCACCGCAAGGAGCGACGACGGCAGCTGCGTCTACAACTAATCAGATCAAATTAATCAGATCGGATGGACGATTAATTTAAGTTGCTTGTACGTACGATCGACTACGTTGTTAGTAAGATCAAGATGCCTGCGTGATTCATCCACCCTCTATATTGTTAAGCTGCACTAGATGCATCCCAGAATTGGAATTTGGATTGGGTCCATCGATTCGATCGAATCCACTGAAACCTTTTTTTATCACCGAGCCATCACTGCACAGGTAATTATTAATCGAGTTATATATGCTATATATTGCCTGTAATTAAATTGTTTGCCACTTCATTTCTCCATTGGAAGCAATGGTCTCTAAGTACGGATTCTTATGCCATACCTACCTCTCTCACTCTCTCTATATATGGATGTACTCTCACACTGTGGATTGCATTTGTTGACTACAAATCCTACCAAATTTGGATGTTGTTAGCCCACGTGGACTGCTCGTAACTTGTGTGATGATGAATAATTGACTTTTGGGTTGCATTGAAATTTGTGTTTGTGAAAGTTTCGGTTGTTGGAATATACATTTTGGGTGGTCGGAATATGTCTTATATCGGATGGTCCAAACGGTGAGACTCGATGACCCTTTCGCCGTGAGGCTTCGACCGGATTTCAAGTACTGTAGCTCCGAGTTCTGTAGCTCTGAGTTCTATAACTCCGAATACTGTAGCTCCGAGTACCGAGTAATGTACTCAGTCGTGAGTCGAGGTGTGTACCAAGTACGAAGGGCAGTCAGAGTCGCATGGTTGGAAGCTACAATGCATGGTCGGTGGTCAAAGATACAATGCATAGTCGATGGTCGAAAGCTACAGGGTATGATCGAAGGTCGAAATCTACAGTGTATGGCCAAAGGTCGAAACCTACAGTGCATAGTTGATGGTCGAAAGCTACAATATCTGGTCGATGGTCAAAGCTACAGTGCATGGTCGATGGTCGAAGCTACAGTGACTGGTTGATGGTCGAAAGCTATAGTGCATAGTCAATGGTCGAAGCTACAGTGTCTGGTCGGCAATCGGTAGTCGTAGGCTTTGCGATCAGTAGTCGTAGGCTTTGTGATCAGTAGTTGTAGCCTTTGCGATCGGTAGTCATAGGCTTTGCGGTCAATGGACGTAGGCTTCTAGTAGGCAGTCGTAGGCTTTGAGTGCTTCAATTATTGTAATCTTCGAGTACCTCGAGTACCCGTGTCTGATCGGCCAGCGACCTGACCGACTTGTACACAGCGGTCAGACCAATTTTTCAGAGTGGTCTCGTGTTGTTGTTTTTTCTGAAAGCTTGAAAAATTAAGATCGTTGATGATCTGGTTCATGTTTATTGATGGATGAGAGTGTGATATGCGTGTGTGGACTGATATTGGTCAAGTTGGAGAACTTGTGCTGGGAAAACGTTATTTGGTCTTTGCATGTGCAAGTTGAGCATGGAGACGGTCATGGTCAATGACAAGGAGGACCGGGACTAGAATGGAGAAATCTGAGGTTCAGGCAGTTAAGGATATCACGAGGTGGTCGAGCTTACGCTGGTGCACGTGGAGATCAAAGGTGGATGCATGATGCGTGAAGAAGCTGTGAGAGAAGCGGGCCTAAAGGCTTCGACGCATGAGGACTTACGGAAGGTGTCTATAACCAGAAGGTTTAGAGATTTTGAAAAATCCGTGTTTAGAGGGGTTTCAGGTCCCTTGATTTTCAGAAAAATATATGATTTTGTGTCCGGGTTATGAGGACACGGTTTAGGGCTCTAGCATACAAAAGGGAGAAGAGGCTAAGAGTTACTAGAGGTTTTTGGTGACTGCTTCCGGGAAAAAGCTTTTGGAGTTTTTATGCTAGGGTTTGAAGGGGGCCGTTAGAGCACTTTGTAGCCATATAACATGTTTTAGAAATAAAGAATTAGATCTATTCCAAGAAAGATTAGTCATCGTCGGCGGCGTGTTCTTCTTGGCACAGTCTTCGACGAGTTCTCGTTTCGAGCAGTGTCGACGATCAAATTACCGAACTTACAAATATATAAAAGACAGAGAAAAATAGCACGTATCTCCTGGAAAGGAATGAGGCTGCTCTTTTATTGCTATGAACTGGCTATTACAAGGAGTGCATGTAATCTAGACTAAAGGTTAATTCTCCTAACAGCATAGCACAATACTTGTTATGACTTTGCAATATAATCGATTGGTTGTCTTCTGAGAGTGATTCTCAATCGATCCTATCTATCTCGGTCCCCCCTTCTCCTTCCGCGGTCCTCCTTATGTAGTTGATGAAGCGTTGGCAGTTACCCCTTGGAGAGACGCATGTTGAGAAGTGGCGCGTCTGATCGGAGAGAGACGACAGTTGACAATGTATCAACTAATGTGCGGTTATATGTCAGTGAGCCATTTAACCGTATTCCATTGTCTTAGAGTTACGTAGCGTCGCGTGGTATGGAATATACAGCACATGTTTCATTCATCACACGGTAGATGATATACCTGGACTCAGATCCAGATACCAGTTCAAAGCCTTGTGAGTATTTGACTGGTCGGAGACTAGGTTAGGAACCTTGTCCGACCAGGTTATGTATTGTGTAACCTCTGAAATCCTTACGACCAGTGAGGTCGTTAGCCTTAGGGGTTACGACTATGAAGACGTATAGTCTCTATCTATTAAATGATAAATAGAGGTTTTAATCCTTGTCAAGCAGTTTTCGACTTGTTCTTGTTCCAAGCTATGCGTGACACTCTCAAGTCGTAGGATTGAAGAAATTCGCTAGTCGAACTCTTTCGACTAGGTGGACGAAACTCCTTCGACCAAGTCGACTGCACCTTCTTCGATCACGTGTTGTGTCGTTCACCTGGTCGTAGCCAACAGAGCAGATTCGAGCACGGTGACTAGGAGGGATCTCGCACGAGTTTGGTGTTTCCAGTCGTCGGTTCAATCCAATGCAAACTATACTCGGTAATTCGAGAAGAAAGCATTACAATCATTCACTTCTCTCTGATTGTTGTATTCGATCTTACAGATGTTAAGGTCCTATTTGGAATGCATAGATTTCACGTGAAACAATTTATTCCCATAAGAAACAGGAAAATTCAAACGTTCTAAACGGGGCCTAAATCTTCCAGGGAACTCAAGCTATGCACCACCAATTAAATTACCTGAAAACATTCCAGACATGACTCCTTTTTTTTTTCTGGCTCTGGTCGATTTGATCTTCTTCTCTTTTTTTTTTTGTGGTAATGCAGGCTATCAAGCACAAACGTATAACTTTCATGTCTGATGTTAACGATGACTTGGTGTGGCACCAAATGACAGTCCTAGCCTGATGGTTATCGACAACTAAACCTATATATATATATATAGCAGCAAAAGTATTTGTGGTACTTGAATACAATATAATATTGGATTGGAGATGCCTCATCCAACAAGCAACGAGAGGCAGCGAAAGTTTTTCTGTGGTGATGCAAAATAAACAATTTAAGTTAGATATAGCTCGACTCAGATCATGAAACAATTAACGGACTACTACCGGCGGCCGGGAGAAAAAGAAAAAAAGAAAAGAAGAGCTCGTCGGAAATTAATTATGTGGTTATGAAAGGTCATGCGACTGTAGTGCAGTGTCCGGCCGGTCCAAGTCATCCTATCGGCCGGCCGAGATGGCGCCACGTGTGCGGAACCCAATCTTCAGCGTGTGGCTTGTGGGGGATATCCGGAAGCTGATCCACAAGCGCACGACGAGTGTGTGCGAGAGCCTCTCGATCAATACTCCACAAGTCCACTCCAAGCTAGCTAGCCATCTATCTATCTATCTTCCACAACCAGAAGCTGTATTTATGGCCGGCCTCACTGAGCAGTAGCAGCCGTTACTGATCACTGCACACACCAACTAAGTAAGGTACCTCTTGCAATCAGCGAAGCAGCTAGCCAGCGCAGAGATGGCTGCTGCCTTCTCCTCCACCGTCGGAGCTCCGGTGCGTACAGTACAGTACAGCGACTGATCGCGCGCATCTCTTGCTCGATGATATATATATCCTTGCAAATGATACCATTCATGTGTTCAGTTCAGTGGCGTCTCAAGTGTGTATGTGTGTGTATGTAGGCCTCCACGCCGGCCAACTTCCTTGGGAAGAAGCTCAAGAAGCAGGTGACCTCGGCCGTGAACTACCATGGCAAGAGCTCCAGCGCCAACAGGTTCAGAGTCATGGCGGCCAAGGATCTGGACGAGGGGGAGCAGACTGACACCGACAGGTGGAAGGGCCTCGCCTACGACACCTCCGACGACCAGCAGGACATCACCAGGGGGAAGGGTCACGTCGACTCCCTCTTCCAGGCGCCCATGGGAGACGGCACCCACGAGGCCGTCCTCAGCTCCTACGAGTACCTCAGCCAGGGCCTCAGACAGTAAGCACATTCTGAAGGCTACTGCTGTTGCTGTACATAAGAGAACGCCATGTGTATACAATACTATACTGAACTGAATCGTACATCCTGCAGGCTTGACAACACCGTGGGAGACTTCTACATCGCCCATGCTTTCATGGACAAGCTAGTTGTCCACATCACCAAGAACTTCATGACCCTGCCCAACATCAAGGTACGTAATTCCACCAAAATATATTACTAGTAAAAATTCTGGCTCAATTAGTAATACCTTAATTAGGGTCTGACTGCTGGTTGGGTTTAATTATTCTTGATCAATCGAAATTCAGGTCCCACTCATCTTGGGTATCTGGGGAGGCAAGGGTCAAGGAAAATCCTTCCAATGTGAGCTTGTCTTCGCCAAGATGGGCATCAAGTAAGCCTAGCTATTTCTGTCAATATCGAATGAACAGCTGCAGGCAAAAGCACTGACGACGGTCAGCCAAACTTACTAATACGATGCAGCCCCATCATGATGAGTGCCGGAGAGCTGGAGAGCGGCAACGCCGGAGAGCCAGCGAAACTGCTCAGGCAGCGGTACCGTGAGGCCGCGGACATCATCAAGAAGGGCAAGATGTGCTGCCTCTTCATCAACGATCTCGACGCCGGCGCGGGTCGCATGGGCGGGACGACGCAGTACACGGTGAACAACCAGATGGTGAACGCCACCCTGATGAACATCGCGGACAACCCCACCAACGTGCAGCTCCCGGGTATGTACAACAAGCAGGAGAACCCGCGCGTGCCCATCATCGTCACCGGCAACGACTTCTCCACCCTCTACGCGCCGCTCATCCGTGACGGTCGTATGGAGAAGTTCTACTGGGCTCCCACCCGCGAGGACCGTATCGGCGTCTGCAAGGGCATCTTCCGCACCGACAACGTGCCCGACGAGGAGGTCATCAAGATTGTCGACTCCTTCCCAGGCCAATCCATCGGTACGAGCCTAGCTAGCTGCAATCGAGGCACAGCATATCGGTCTAGTCAAATTAAATACGGCCAACAGCAGTTGATCAAGAATTAATTGAAGTTCCATAGATATGCATGCTGTAATTAACAAACAACAAATACTGAATATATGCAGATTTCTTCGGTGCGCTGCGTGCTCGCGTGTACGACGATGAGGTGCGCAAGTGGGTCACCGGCGCCGGAGTGGAGAACATCGGCAAGAAGCTGGTGAACTCCCGCGAGGGTCCCCCGACCTTCGAGCAGCCCAAGATGACAATCGAGAAGCTGATGGAGTACGGGTACATGCTGGTGAAGGAGCAGGAGAATGTCAAGCGTGTGCAGCTTGCCGACAAGTACATGAGCGAGGCAGCTCTTGGTGATGCTAACCAGGATGCCATGAAGACTGGTTCCTTCTACGGTTAGAACACTCTCCATACACCATCTCTAGCTATTCCATCGTAGGTGGCCCCTGCATAGGAGGAGGTGAATAATATATTGCAATCTTTCTTTTCCACCTATTACATTATTCTATATACTTCTTACTTGCCTAGCTACTTCCTTCTGTGTTACTACACTTACTATGTTGTACCCAGAGATAAAAAAATCATTACCGGATCGAATCCCGGCAGGGAGCGGGAACGGTTGCTGGTTTTCTCGGAAAAAATCCGATTGAATTTCGTTTGAATTTGCTTAAAAATCAACCAAAATTTAAAATTTAAAATTTAAAATTGCAAAACCCAAAAAAACCGACCGGGATTTTGGATCCCGAACCCCGACCGGTAACCGGCTGTTACCAGCCGAGAATTTTATCTTTGGTTGTATTACTATGTATACTGCACATATAGATAGATACTTTGGGGTTCGGTGGTCTTTTTTATATGTGTGTGTACTACTCCCTATTCTGTTCCAAATAAAAGGGGGTGAATCCATATATAACAGTGGCAGCAGATTATTGACAGAGAAAACACAAAAGATGTAGCTTGCTTGTTCTTCCTTTGATCCAATCATGATTGAATCGACAGCTACACATCAAGGTGATCTTTCTCACCAAATTGTGCAAAACTATTAAATTTCTCAGGTAAAGGAGCACAGCAAGGTAGTTTGCCTGTACCCGAAGGTTGCACCGACCCGGATGCCAAGAACTTTGACCCAACGGCGAGGAGCGACGACGGCAGCTGCCTTTACACCTTTTAAGCATGCCGCTTTTAATTATTCTGATGTTTTAGTCTTTGTAACTAAGTACCGGATCGCGTCAAGCAATAGCTGGGCATGAAAAGTTTTTTGTCAATACATATAAATATAATATGGGGTATATTCATTTGGTAAAGAGAGTAATAGAATTACTTATCATGTAGCACTTTCTGTATTCATTTCTTAAGTAGATAGTTCTTACTCAGGTGAGTGAAGGCCGTACTTACTGTATTCAGAAAACTCCTACAAACAAATCATGTAATCATCTTTTTCTCTGAACGGCCAGTTAAAAGCAAGCAATGCTGATCGATCCAGCATGCATGTATCCCATTTAGAGCCAACAAATATAATTAAAAAAGTGAAGGTTGTGTTAGGCTGCCTTGCAAAGGAGAGAGAAATGAAAAAGAAGCATGCACTGCTGAGGTGTTGTGTGACACGATGGCTGGCTAGTGCCTAGTGGAAACTCAAAAGAAGCCGGCCACTCGTGTACAGAAAGCAGGTAGATGATTTATGGAAACTGTAGATTCCGTTGGTGTGTTGTTGTTGCTGCACTCAATCAAACAACACACAATGCAAGCAGTAGTCGAATAACAGCAAGTGGCAACGGTTGAACTGGTGGAACAGTACGTAGTACGGGTAATGGATTTAGCTAGCTAACTAGCTGCAGGTCCAACTCAGTAGCAGGGAGGGTAGGTTAGGTACTCCTGCTAGTTTGGGATGCAGAAGCTAGCTAGCTAGCATGCGTGCATGGAAGTGCATCTTTGTGGTGCTTAATTTTGATGAATTGATTCAAGTAAGAGCAGCCTGCCATCCAACAGGAAGAAGAAAGAAAGAGCTAGCAGGGAGCTCAAGGAAGAAGAGATTCATTATTCCCAAGTGTAGTGTAGCGTAGGGTAAGTACCTAGGGATGTTGGGGCAGGGGCATGGACGAGCGAGGCCATCGGATCGGGGTGGTAGTCGCACGGGCGATTGGCCCTGGCCGGCCATTGGAGAATGCGAATGGCAGGCAGGGCGGCGCGCGAGCCGAGTATCCGACCCACCCCGGCGGCGAGGAGGACGAGAGCCATAGTGGTCTAGTCTTACGTGGGCCTTGGAGGTTTGGCTGCTGGGCTTTGGCCCACCCACCCTGAACTTCGAGAAAGAACATCACGTGCCACTAGTCCTTATTTTTGCGAATTCTTCACTCCGCTAGTCCTTGCAAACGCTGAACTCCAACGCTCCAGCCTCTTGTTCTGCTAAAAATCTCCTTCGCCACACAACGCAACACCTTGGGCCCATGCCCAAGTGGATCTTGATCTGCAGGTTTCTGAAACAGAGCCCAAAATTCAAGCGAATAGCAAACATTAAAAATCAAACTGTTAGGGCGAAAAGGAAGTATATTGGTGAAGGTGGCAAGATTTCTGGCTTTCCAAATTGACCGGATCACGGCTGCAATCCCAACTACGATCAGTCTGCGTTTTGCTTTTGATAATTCAATTTCCTTTTCCTTTATTTTTTCTTGAGGAAACGGCAAGAGTGCTGTCGGCAATCGGTGCTGAATGAGAATCCATACGAAAATTTTGCATCTTTGCGGTGCCCAGATGTTCCAAATAAGCTTTTGGAACGGAGCCCCACCACCCCCAAGAATTGCGCATAATATGACGACTTGGCTGAGTAGTTTCCTGAGACTGTCCACTTCCAAGATATGTCATCCTCATTTTGAGATAGCGTGACTTGACGAACCATGGTATAAACTTTGACAAAATCATGTACTAAATGCAAGGTAATTTTCCTCCTAAGGTCGGCTATCCATTTCCCTCCGTGCATTGCGTCCTGCACCGTTCGATTTTTCCTAGCCGTGATGCGAAATAGCCCTAGAGCCAGATCTTCCCCGACTGCAGTGGCATCCCATTCCAATGCTTTCAGACACCTTCCATTGATACCAAAGCCATCTAAGGCAAAGTGTGCAGCTGTACTGTTCCAGCGCCAGAACCCCTAGTCCGCCAAACTTTTTTGGATGACATACCATGCACCAGTTTACCCAGCACTTCCCTCCAGAGCATATGTCCTCTCCAGTCTAGAACCAAGCTCTTCACCACATGTCTATTTGCTTTCTGACCCAGGTTGGTAGCTCCATAGTTGTTTGATGATACGTCGGTATGGCTGTGATGACCGCATTTATCACCACCAGCTTCCCTACTCGGAATAGCATGCGCTTGTTATAACCACTTAATCTAGCTTGAACCTTGTCCAATAAGGGTTGAAACAAAATCTTCCCCGACTTGCGGCGTGACAGTGGTAAGCCAAGATAGTTGCAAGGCAGCTACATTCGAGTAGCCAGATGGTTTTCCAATATTGCATCTAAATGATACTTCTACAAAAAAAGGTCATCACAATCAGTTTTTGAACCGTCTGAATTTGCACGTCTGTGATGACAGGCGATTATCACAGACGGTTTTTCAACCGTCTGTGATAAAAATCATCACATACGGTTTTTAACAAAAACCATCTGTGATATACCACTATCACAGAAGGTTTTTAAATAAAACCGTCTGTGAAGGATCACTATCACAGAGGGTTGATATACCACTATCACTGTAACATCCTGTTTTTGTTAAGGATTCAAAAATCAAAATTTGAAAATTCAATTTTCCTGTCCCGCGCCGCGCGCCGACACCGCCGCTTCGCCTCGGCCTCCCGTCCGCGCCGCCGCCGCCGGACCCCCTTCTCTCCTCCTCCGCGCTTGCGCGGCTTTTCTCTCCTCCTCCGCCTCCCGCGCCGGCTTTTCCTCCTCGCCTCGGCTATTTAAGCCGCACCCCGGCCTCCTTCTCTTTTTCCTCTCCCCTCGCTCGCTCGTCATTGTTGCCACCGCTCCGCGCCCGAGCCCCGGCCTTCTTCTTCGGCTCGGCCGGTTCCTCCGCCGCCACCGAGCCCCGCCGCTCCCATCTCCTCGGCCTCGCCGGCGCCCCTTCCTCCTTCCCGAGCTCCGGCGCCCCGCCTCCGCTTCTCCTTCCTCCGCCATGCGCGGCGCTCGCCCCGTCGCTCCTCTCCTCCCTTTTTCTCGCTCGCGCGAGAACGCGAGGCGACGCGTTCGCCGAACGCGTCGCCTCTTTTAACCGCTGCCGCCGCCATCGACAGTGGGCCCACCGTCTTGTGCCGACGGCGGGTTCGCCATCGTGACCGTCGGCGTCGCGCGCGTGGACTCGGTCCACGAGCACAGTGCCCGTGGACCGAGCACAGCCCTGCCACGTGTCGGCACGGGATTTTCCCGGTTTTTCTGATTTTCTGTTTAATTGGAAAATCATTTAAAACTTCCAAAATTCATATCTTTTTCTGTATAACTCCAAAAATTGTGAAACCAATTTCTAAAATTTTCTAAAATCAAGATCTTGCTAATGGTACTGGTCTTGTTCATTTTGGAGTTCATTATTTATTGAGTTGGTATTTATTTGCTCTCTTTGCCGTTGTGTCTTTTTCCGGTACTTTCGACCGATTAGGATTCGACGACGCCGGAGACCTCCACTTCGACCAAGCTCAAGATTACCAGGACCCCTCTGCCTTTAACCAAGGCGAGTCAATACTTTGATCATTCCGAACCTACATTTTATGCAAACTATGTTTATTTAAAATAGCAAAGTTGCATGCTTTAATTTTGTAAACAATGATATGTTAAAGCTTAAGGTAGTTAAATACTCATTTGTTGATTAATTACTTATTAAGCCATCCTTTGATAATTGAATCCAGTATTCCTTGTCACCCTAGTAATTATATGGTAATACTAGTATAGGTTGTACTTAAGCGACATGCTAGTCTTTCTTAAGTACCGGGACAATAAATGTCCCGATCATCATCCTTTAAACATGAAAAATGATTTTGGGCAGTCATTGGATGTAGATGACTGGTGTGTTGCGTTAATTGGTTTTCCTTCCCAAAACCCTAAACAACTTGCTAGTACCCCATCTGAACGGATGGAAAGAATGGTGGGTGCGGACGTAGCACAAGAATGGTTGGTATGTGGTATGAACCGTCCAGATGAATTAAGGACTTAATCTTGTCATGACCTCCTGTGTAAAACAAGTACAACAGCAAGTCTGCAAAGTGCAACTTGGCCTAGTAAAACTATTGAACCCTGAATGTCATCCCACAACCGGTGTTTAGAAGTGTGCAAGCGGCAGGACGTATGCTGGCTTGAATGGGACACCGAAAAAGGTGAAGTTATCAGCTACGCTAGTCACTGTGGCCGGGGCCAGCTTTGCTAGTCGTTGTGGTAAGCATCCCGCACAACTTATGGAATTGGCCATAGGGGTGAGATGACGGAAGGGGCAAGGTAGTTTGAAACGTTACTGTGACGACCGCTCAACTACATGACTAAGGAATCATATGGAGTAACGAGTATGATTATCTCTTGTGGGTACAGTGTACAACCTCTGCAGAGTCTAAACTGTTTAAACAGCCGCGCCTTCGGTCAAAGGCAGACATGGGAACTTAACCTGAGTTAGTTCTATTTCAAAAATCTTTGTGGGTGGAATGGAAATGTGTTGGGCTCATCCAGCCCTTGTTTTGGATTTTCCTGGGTAGCCTTATCCAGTGTTGATAATCGGTGGACGTAACCGTTATCCAAATTTAAGCATAAGGTGGAGGTAACCTTCGCTGTTATTTAATATTGCACTTATCTCTTTAAATGAAAATGCAATCTGTTTAAAATGCTAAGTCATAGGACTTTGTAATTATGATAATTTAAAATGATGCTTTAGCAAATAAAAGAACCTGAGCCATCCTTGTTAAGCCTTGCATGTATACTATTGCATACTGTGTGTTGGCTCGTGAGCACGGTAGTTGTGCTCACTCTCGCTCCTCTCCCAAACCCTCCAGATGATGCGGAGCAAGGAGACTACGCGTACTACGAGGAGCCTGAGGACGATGGCCACGGGAACCCTGAAGAGTAGCGTAGATTCAGAGTGTAGGTCTCGCCCGGCCTCGTGGACTCTTTGGTACTTGCGTACAACCTATATTACCCATGCCTTGGATAATATCGGTCGTACGTCGGTCACCCCAGTCGCTTGCCTGTGGAGAGATGAGCTACATCCTCCCGTTTGTTTCCGCTGCAGCTTTATGCTTTTGTGTTGTAATCAATTTGGCCTGGTGGCCCTTATGTAAAACTTGACCCGACGTGGTCTATGTCACTCTGATGTTTGTTATAATTAAATATCTTAATTCGCGCCTTATATGATATGATTCAGCAATGAGTCTGTGAGTGCTACCTACTGATCCAGGGAGTAGCACAGTAATGTTCACAGAGGATCCGGGATTAGAAAATCCGGGTCTGACAATCACAGACGGTTCTTGGTTGCAACCGTCTGTGATAGTTCTTTGTACCCAACTAATTTTTATCGCATTTTTAGCTAGCCTCAGGAATTGCTAGCCATGCCCTCTGAAAATAAACAAGCAGAAACAGGTACATCACAGATGAATCTGACAACTGAAAGTGATCATTTAACTGAAAATCAATTGCAAAAGAATATTTCAAGTATTGTCAGTGGAGTTACAAATTGAATTACAACTACTCAAATTGAATTTCAATATTGAATCAATTGTTCAAAGGTCGTTCATCGGTGTCGACGGCGTGAAACTCTCTGTCGGGGTTAACGATGTCCGCCTTGATGAAGCTACGTGACCTCTTTCATGTCGAGTGCATTTAACTCTATATCTAAGACCTGTCAACAGCAGGAGTAAAGTAATAAGCATATATATTTAAATTTATAATTAGGAAATAATTATTGCGAGATTGAAACCTAGGGATCATGCCTCCTATAACTAATCAATAGCCGCATATGATGGCATACGTAGAATACGCATAGGTGATATCGTTTTTTGCACCCAAACAGAAGGCTGGGTTTCTATCGATTTGGCTGGCAAAGGGGGGAAACCAACATCAGGTTGCCCAAGTGCAAGTCCGGCCTTACTGCTTTCGCCCACCTCAGTCGCATTTGCTGAGAAAAGACAAGACGGCAAGCTGCTCCTGGCAAGAGCTCTATCAGAGCAACGTGACAGCAGGCGGACCGAGGGGGGATTGCCCAGCATGGCACCGGGGAGTACAGAGGTGCGCCGCACACTGCTGGTACTCACACGATGGGGGGTGTACGACTTATGAGTGGCATTCTAAAGAGGTGAAGCTCTCCCTTCTCCTTTCTCCCAGCAGCCCAAATCTCTAACTGGGATTGGGGTTGATATAGACCGACTGGATAGCACAAGATGGTACATGTAGAAGAAGATTGCCCAGAGCTGGCCAGATCCGGTAGCAGGCGTGGGTGGTGAGCTGCATCTGGACTACTATCATCGCCCAAGGAGCCGTGGTCTAGCAGATTTATTTCTTTCTTTCTTTCTTTGCATGGCACGAGACGTCATATCTTCTTGTTTTTATTTTTCTTCACATGACTGGGCATAGATGAATCTATGCAACACTTTGAAACTCATTCATCTAGTTGTAAAAAAAGATCATTAATTCTTCTCAGATGAAGCACAGATATATGATGCTCTGTTCTTTTTTCCCCCCCGTTCTTGTTACGGAGAGTAAGATTGTGAGTAACAGAGACAGACGCGCGCGGATGCTAGCCAGGGCAGCTGCTGCACCTGCACGTACTATAGATGCTCGATATGTCGCTTAATTATGGTTCAATCATGAGATCAAAATCTGCCTGCTGCTGCTGCTCTGCAATAGCTATAATGCTATATATGTACGCCTGTGCATATATACATATAATGGCTGGGTTAAGCTTACACTGACTGACTGAGTGACTGAGTGACTGAGTGACTGCATGTCTGTCAGGGTCGATCAGTACAGTACAGTACAGTACTGTACTGTCAGGGTCGATCAGTACAGTACAGAACCATATGCGTTCCATCAAGTTCAACGCCGCAACCGCAGAGAGTATACGCAGGCAGGCAGGCAGGCATCTGGGCTGAGCAGTTTAATTCCAGTTGGCGCTAGTCTGCATGGATTAATTGGTGAAGGATATATATACACGTAGGTATGCATGACATGACGATGAACCTATTTACTGTAGAGCTACCACGTTAACGCGTCAGCGCCGAATAATTAACAATGTACTCCATGCTAGAATTAGTACTTGTGGTGGCATGCATGCATGCAGTTTGTCGTGCACGTACTACACCGGCCCAGGCCCAGGCCCAGGCCCAGCTGTACATGCATGAATGCATGCATTATATGTACGTGCGTATGTGTTAACGTGACTTCGATTCATTATGTATCTTAATTATTCCAGAGCTTCATATTGATCATATGTATGTATGCATGCATGGAGGAGCTAGCTAGCACTGATCAAAGGTCACTCCGCTCCAAAATATATATACTTTGTTTTCGTCTGTAAAAATACTTGTCTCTTTTCTATATATTTTCTCTCTTTTAGACAACCGGCAGATCAATAATATATGTATGTATACCTCCGTTAAGTAGGAGCACTAATATACAGGCAATTGTACTGCACATTCACAACGTTGACGAGCCCCTCGATCTCTACGTATGGATCCATCCATCCATCCATCCATCAGCCAGCACCTAGCTTGAATCTACAGCGATCGAGCGTCATCTGAGTACGTACGTGAATGCATGCATATGGACCACCAATACAATGCGAGTATATTAATTATATATCCGCAATATATATTCTGATGTCTAAATGCATGTCCAATATTAATTCAAGCATGCGTGCAGGCATGCCCAGAGATCTAGAAACCATTTCTTATATAAATACACACACACACCGCGACTTAGCAGCCCACACTTCCCCTGCACTACGAGTGGTTAGCCAACTCCTCGTCTCCCACTCGAGATCGACAGTAAAACCCTCACGTGAGCGTCCAAAACAGCAGTAAACCCTTGCACGCGTATCAAAACAGCAGTAAAAATCTCACGCGCGTCAGCGCCCTGCCTCCCGCTCGAGGTTTGATGGTAAAAATCTTGGTGTCGCCTAATATGACAGTAAAATTCAATATCAAAGCGAATATCGGTAAAATCGATAGTAAAATGAAGATCGCATGTCACCTAAATCGGCGGTAAAAAGGACTGTTACAACCAGAATCGGCGGTAAAACCAAAGAATCACTAGTACACCGTGGGTCGGACTTTAGTTGACAGTAAAGCTACTCCCGGGGGAGCATTGGAACGGTTGTAACAAAACTACCAGTAGACTCACGTGTACGTAGCTAATTTTACTGCTGACTCATTTATTGTTTACTGTCTTCTTGCTCGTTTATTGTGTTCAACGAGGTTTACTGTTTTCCCCCGCTGAATTACTGTAGGTGCGTGAATTTTTACTATCTTGGATGTGTATCTAATTATTGAACCTATTGGCTAGTTTTACTTCGCACCAAAATGAGTTTTACTGTAAAATAAACTTATCAATATGACTACTCAATCTCTCGTTCGTTCGAACAAAACAAAACGCCCCGGCATGTCCTCCTATGGCGCAAAGCAATAAAAAAGGCGGGTGATCTCATGCATCCCACTAAACATGCTCCCCACGTAATGATCATATATAAGATAGCCATATACTCAACTTCTGTAGTAAACAAGACAATAATAGCTTGCAGGCTTGCTTCCCAACTAACGACACATCTTCTAGCAGTGAACACATAACCAGTAAGAGATCTTCTTTTATCCAAATCTCCAGCAAAATCTAAATCCACATAACCAACGATTTCATCTTTAGTCTCCCCAAATTGAACTGTAAACAAGCATCATATGTGCCCCACAAGTATATAAAAATCCATTGAATTGCTTTCCAATACTCTTTACCAGGATTAGTCATGTATCTACTAACAACACTCAATAATTGAGATAAATTGGGGCGAGAATATATCATGACATGCATAAGTGAACCAACTGCATTGGCATATGGAACTCTAGATATGTATTGAACTTCATTATTTGACTGTGGACATGACGCAGAACAAAGTTTGAAATGTGCAGCTAACGGGTATTCACCGATTTGGCATTATGCATGTTGAAACGATGAAGAACTTTATCAATATACCCTTTCTAACTTTGTATAGTTTTTCAAACAGTCTATCTCTGGTAATTTTCGTACCAAGAATGTTTTTTGCTACACATATATCCTTCATCTCAAATTCACTACTTAATTGTGCATTCAACTTTGAAATTTCTGCCTTGTCTTTTGTAGCAATCAACATATTAGCAAATACAAGAGAAAATAAATAGCTAAGTTATTAATAGTCTTCAAATAAACACATCTATCGTAATTGGATCTTTAGACATTATGAGAGATCGTAAATGAATCAAATCTCTTGTACCACTATTTAGGAGATTGTTTCATACTATAAATTGATTTCTTCAACTCGTAAGCATAATTCTCCTTTCCCAGAAAGATAAAAACATTCTGGTTGCTTCATATAAATGTCTTCCTCCAATTCTCCATGTAAGAACATAGTTTTCACGTCCAATTATTCAAACTCATAATCATGTATAGCCACTATGCTAAATAAAGTACCAATGAAACAAGGCAACAATATATATGGTTCTATATATTATTCCACAAGAGCAACAGTGTCAAACCCATCCCTGAAGCCCTGAAGAAGTATAGGATGTTTAACAAACCAAAGTAGTTTTTTTTTGTGTGTTTATGACTAATATTGAGTAAATACATTTGTAACTGACTGTAATGGGTGTTATATTTTATAGTGAAACATATGATTACCGAAAAAGAACTTTTTGCATAACAGATAGTAAATACATGTTATCAAACAGTAATAGGTGTTACATTTACATATAGTAAATACATATTATCAAACAGTAATAGGTGTTACATTTTACAATAGTGTCGCTTTTCAAACTTCCAGTAACTACCAGCGCAAACTTGTTGCAGAAGTAACACGACATGCCTTTTCGAAGTAATAGCATGTATCACTTACGGTAAACGGTAACATTTTACTGAATCAGTAAAACCGTTTATAACGTTATTTTCCTGTAGTAAAACCGGTATACCGAATTTTACGGTCCTCTCTTCCTCACTGTAACGGCAGTAAACAATTTATATAACAGTATGTGGTGACGCGCGATCATTTTTATCTGGCAACATTTTTATGGCTTTATTCGATGTGCGCGTGTAGATTTTACTACCGATCACGAGCGGGAGGACGGGGGCACTGGCGCGCATGAGGTTTTTTACTGTCGTTTTTGACACGCGCGTCAGGGGTTTACTGCCATTTTGGACGCGCGCGCAGGTTTTACTACCAATCTCAAGTGGGAGGCGGTGCGTTGGCGCGTGTGAGCTTTTTACTACTGCTTTGACACGCGTGTGACGGGTTTACTATCGATCTTAAGCGGGAGGCGGAGTGCTGGCGCGCGTGAGCTTTTAACTGTTGTTTTGACGCATACGTGAGGGGTTTACTACCATTTTGGACACACACGCATGGGTTTTACTGCCAATCTCGAGCAGGAGGCGGGGGCGCTGGCTAACTGTGAGGTTTTTATTACCGTTTTGACGTGCGCGTGAGGGGTTTACTGCCATTTTGGACACGCACGTGGGAGTTTTACTGCCGATCTCGAGTGGGAGGCGGGGCGGTGGCTAATCGTACAAAGTGTGGGCTGCCAGGCCATGCACTACGCGGCCTAGGCTGTGGCCCACGCACAGAATAGCTATTTAGCGCGAGAGCACTAAATAGCACTACCGTATAAATATATTAGAGTTGTTGCAGTCGTATAAGTAATACAACTATATTTTAAATCATAAAAATTATAGTATGTATATATCCACAGACAGCTAGTGATATACAAGATACTCACGTTCACCTTGGAGGTCTAGAAAAGAAAATCCACAGTAATCTTTAAATAAAAAAATAAAATTCTAAAAAATTCTCTCATTAATTGAGATTTAAAAAAAATTATAATGGTGCATATTACACCACTTATTTTGGTAGTGCCAGATTATGACAGTGCAGATTAACCATTTTTAGATATTGCAACCATTACAATTGTATACAGAGCACAACTATACTTTCGAAAGGTAATATAGTTATACAACAAATACAATTTGTTACGATATGTAGCCGCATAATTGCGCAAAAAATTGTAAGTTATAACAAATACAAATATATTTTCAAATAAATGTGTATATACTGTAGTAGATAGTCCTTCAGTTGCAGGGGATATATATATATATATATAATCGAAATCAAACTAGCTAGCGGTGAACCGATCTTAGCATCATCCTTAGTTAGGCCTGTGCATGCCATGCATTAACCACGTCATGAGTCATGAGGTCTCTCCCTGCTTTTAAGGCAGCCACCAAGCACTACGTGCGTACGTGCACGCATTAATACTACGCGCACACACACACACTCCACATCCTGCAGGACATAACTCCCCCCCGACCCAGGCCCATGGACGGACGCCTTCTTCCTCCTCCCTCACCTCCACTGCCACTAGCTAGCTCATCCATCGTATATTAATTTACATCGCCATACCTTCATGCAGGCTAGCTCTACGACGGACAGTACGGTGCCGTACCTTCGTGTAGTCCTGTCCGTACACACACATGCATGAGCGATCGATCGATCGATCGAGGAGCTAGAAAGTTGAGATTTAGCAGAGGCAGGGGCCGGAGGTATGGAAGTCGACGATGACGAGAGCAGGAGCAGCCTTCTTCTCTACTGCGACGAAGACCCTTTCGTCTCAACGCCAGTACCGCCGACGACCACAGGAGGCGGCTCGCGGCAGTCGGTGGCTGCGGCCGTCGACGGATCTGCTGAGCAACAGCCACTAGTACCGCTGGACGATATCGAGGCTGATCTGCTGCTGATGGACTACAAGGCCAGGGAGAGATGCTATGCGCCGACGAGAGAGAGAGACTACCTCCACCATCTCATGATGACGCGAGGAGGAGATGGTGGTTGTCTACTGTCAACCGCTAGGTCCAAAGGCGTCCACTACATCATCTATGTACGTATATTAATTCATTAATTGCTACTATCATGTAATTAGTACACCGATCGATCAGATTAATTCTCTCTAATCTGGGCAACCGTACGTTTTATTTCCTTTTGGAATTCGATTGCATTTCGATCTCTTTGCATTAATTAATGGTTCTTAATTAATTATGTGTATTATTGCTTGAGCACTAGCATTTTTGTCTCTTACTCGATCAGGCACTTGGAAGGTTGGGATTGGCGGCAGCGACTGCGTTCAATGCAGTCAACTATCTTGACCGCTTCTTGTCCATCAACTGCCACCTGGTCAGTTTTTCCCCCCTAGCCTAGAATTTTCGTGAATTTAATTGATTAATTATCATCTTGTTTAATTAATTTGCTAGTCGATCTTGCTGATCATGAATGAAGTACACACGTATATATGGTTGTTGTTGATGGATGCAATTGCAAATTATGCAGAGTTGGGAGGTATGGATGGTTGAAGTGGTGAGCGTGGCCTGCCTGTCGGTTGCCTGCAAGTTGGATGAGATCAATATACCATCGCTCCACGATCTACAGGTACGTACGTGTAATCGCAGATCAATAAAATAAAATTAGCAATTGGATTTCCGTACGGATTCCAACCAGAAATAACTAAAATTCAGAATAAAAAAATAAAATAAGAATTTGATTGCGACACAATTTACTAAGTAAAATCTCTAAATAAATATAATCCAGAATTAAAATTAAACAAAAAAATAGTACAACAAAATAAAATAAGAAATTTGATTTCGGCACGATATGTAATAAACCCACCTAAGTTGCACGTTTTGTACTAAAAGATTTGCAACAAATCCAACCGCGTAGTTGCGCGGACCACACTGTTAGTTCATTCTATGCACCATCGTACTAGCTGGCTACTGAATTCTACAGCTTAATTCGATCACAAGCACCGTGTGCTATGTAGCTACATCCCCATCTATCTGAATTTTCAAGGTTGATTTCATCGGTATGCATGCATGATCGAATTGAATCACATCAACAGGAAAGTATACGCCTGCCTGCCTGCATGCATGCATTAACATCGATCCATGCATGTCGAGATGCGTATGATTAAGCTTGTGTGATGAATTAAGTCTGATATACTGCATGCCATCGATCAAACAGATGGAAGAGGTGATGAGCCATTCGTTCCGGCCGTCGACGATCCGGGACATGGAGCTGACATTGCTCAAGGCGCTCCAATGGCGACTCGCCTGCGTCAACCCCTACTCCTTCCTCCACCTCCTCCTCCCCCACAATTGCACGCCTGCGACAGCTTCTCGCTGCACCCGCCTCCTCCTCTGCTCGCTCTCAGGTAAACGCTCGTGCATCTCCAGCATCAGGTGACCTGCCAGATTTAGTCTCTTTGATTTCTAATTCGTTAGCTTAATTTGGAGCATGATTGTACGTGCAGAGCCCTCGTTGCTCCGATTTGATGCCTCTGTGGTTGCCGCCTCTGCACTTAGGTGTGTGGCACTGCAGGATCATGCTCATCATCTCTCCGGTCATCTCAGCAATCTCATTCGTCCACTGTGCCAAATGGTAAGACCAACATCGATTAACACAACAACTTACTCCCTCCGTTCAGAAATATACGACGTTTTAGAAAGCATGCTGTCAAATTTCCTTAACTTTGACCACTAATATCTATCTATATATAAACTATTTGTATTGATCGTGTAAAAACGGTATCATTAGATTGGTCATGAAAAATATTTTTATAATATAATGATTTTATATTACCGTATCAATGTCCAAAACATCGTATATTCTTTTAACAGAGTGAGTAATTTGTAGTATAAACTGTTTTATTATATATGTATAGTGCATTCTGCAAATGGAACATGCATGCTCCGTATGCAAATCAATGCCTTGTTTTCTCGCCGAAAAATATGCTTCGTTTTTTTACGAGGGTAATTGATCGTATTTCACTGGTTAAAAAATTTAATAGGACAGCGAGGCCGATGAGTGCTTGAAGATGATGAAAGCACTTTACACAAGCTTTGATCTCCCCAACAATCATCACAAGTACAGTGACCAGCAGTGGAGTCCCATTTCAGTGATTCCCTTCGAAACCGACGGTACACTTAACAGGTCAGAAGTCAGTCGCTGCTTATTTGGCAGACCAACGACACCTGATCATGGTACACAAGATGAAGATAAACCACATATACAGGAGATGAAGTGATCTCACACAAATAACTAATGAAAGCATTGATTTGGGGGGAGATAACATTATTATTATTATTTGTTAACTGTAGCTAATCCGACAAATTACTGTGTGTTCGATTCGTTCTGCGATATCGATCCTCGCTACAAGCACGCATATGTATTTTGTTGTGCGTGCGGCTTGATTGTTTAGTTTTTAACATTTGTACAAGTTGTGTGAAGAATTTTCGTAAATGTGTTCTGTAATGCATACCAACCAGAACCACTGGTCTAATCGAAATATATCTTCAGTGTTTGGTGCGAAAACTACAATCCCATGAAATGAAAAAGAAAAGAAAAAAAAACGCATCAGCAGTGAGACTGGAAGACTCCGCCTTTCTGATTTGGAAAGCGACTGAACGTATATGCTTTCTGATGAATTAGACATGTAAGAGACGCACTTTTCATAAGATAGACATGAAGAAAGTAGAGAGCTGCTATGCCAAAAGAAAAAGAGAGAGAGAGATTCCAATGCCCATGAACTGGGCTACGGCTTATTCTTTTACTTATCCAAATCAAGCGTTAGTTTATTTGCAACACAAGTACAAAGGGAGAAACCGCAATCCAAAGCAAGGAATAGATCCTGAGAAGAGATGGATCGCAATCCCGAAAGGAAAAGAAGAAAGGAAAAGTTGGTATTTGCAGGGGAAGAAGACCTTTAGAGTTTGCTCTCCTCTGCCCCACTTGATTGTCAGGGTATCTGATTGTCGGTTGCAGAGGTGCAAGATATGTACAGTAGCTCAAGATCAAGTTGAGCGCTAGCTTCGCTAGTCGGAACCAGAAGAATCTACCAAGGTTGCTATTACACCCACAGTTGTGCCATTATCAGCTAGTGTTTCTAGTGAAATTAATCTTGCTTACTAGTTACTAGTGTTAGAATAGGAATTCTTTGTATTTCCTTATATGACTTTTGTATTTCCTTATATATGTACGGTATATTCCTTTGTAATATCGGCTTATACTTCATGTATATATTGCCTATTGTGTCTCGTAAATATAGACGCAATATTCATAACAACTAGTACAATTTCAGACAATCTGCAGGCAGTTTTGTTAGATGTACAGAATGCAGCTTGCAGTTGTGATCTGTACTGAAGTTCACAGGCAAGTAACCCACAAGCCTGTCGTCTACTTGAGCATGCACAGATTCCAAACATTCTCTTAGTACCAAACTGAGTCGACTTGACAGAATTATGGAAACAACGTGCTGTGGATTGTTATTTGCTTCAGACTTCAGAGAGTGTGTGGAAGAAAAAACAAAAGGTTCAGAAACAAAGTAGTAGTAGTAGTAGTAGTAGTAGTAGTAGTGTACAAGCTAGCTAGAGAGCTAGTACTACTACCTAATTAGCTCGGGTCTGGTAGCTTTGTTTGCAACTTTAGTACGCACACTTCACTTCAACCCCCATACATAAGTACACTCCCTGCTCCCTGGTCTACTTCCAAGCTCCAAGTTCCAGTTGAGACCTGAGAGCTAAACACATGGACTTGCCTAAGCTTCTCTTCCTCCTCGTCAACGTCATCTCCATGTCAATCACCAGTACTCGTAAGCAAGCAGCTAGCTACTCTAGCACTCCGTTAATTCTAATTCCTAGATTCATTATACGTTGAGTTGTCTGACATGCATGCAGCTGATCGAATGGACTACTGATCACGCTGCTTTTATCTACTTGATGCATGGTTTGCAATCTAATAATGTAATGCAGCAGCGGCAGCCGGTGGCGCCATACAGCTGATCCTGGTGAACAACTGCGCCGAATCGGTGTGGCCGGGCATGCTCGGCACCGCCGGCCACCCCACGCCGCAGTCGGGCGGCTTCCACCTCGGCGCCGGCGAGGAGACAGCCTTCGACGTACCGGTGGGGTGGTCGGGTCGCGTGTGGCCGCGGCGGGGCTGCTCCTTCGACGAGCGCGGGCGCGGCAGCTGCGCCACGGGCGACTGCGGCGGCGTGCTGCGGTGCGGCGGCTCACCGGGGGACACCCCGGCGACGGTGGTGGAGATGACGCTGGGGACGCCCCGGTCGCCGATGCACTTCTACGACGTGAGCCTGGTGGACGGGTTCAACGCGCCGGTGTCCATGTCCCCGGTGGGGGGCGGCGTGGGGTGCGGGGTGGCGGGGTGCGGGGCGGACCTGAACGTGTGCTGCCCGTCGGCGCTGGAGGTGAGGGATCGGGAGGGGAGGGTGGCGGGGTGCCGGAGTGCGTGCCGGGCGATGGGAGGCGACAGGTACTGCTGCACGGGGGAGTACGGATCGCCGGCGACGTGCAAGCCGAGCATGTTCTCTCACCTGTTCAAGGCCATCTGCCCCAAGGCGTACAGCTACGCCTACGATGACGCCTCCAGCCTCAACCGCTGCAAGGCCAACCGATACCTCATCACCTTCTGCCCGCCCCAATCCTCCTAGCTATCTATTTACCTACCTTCTAGTACTACTCATTTCAGACAGTGCATGTACATTACTTATTACAGAGTGCTTGATTCACGCATATATAGACCATGTTTGTTTCGTACAGCTCCTGCTTGCACTTCTCTTCTCGCGGAAAACTATCTCAAAAATAAAGCAACAAGAGCAACCTTCCCGTGGGAATCCAACCTTGCAGAAACGAAAATACCCTTTGAAGTTTATTCGATAGAATTTGTTCAGAGTATATCATGTACTCTGGCTATGTACTGGAGAAATATCACTGCAAATGCAGAGTGCTGAATGAATTACAGTATGCAAATGCTATTCTAAGGTAGACTGGTTCTACAATGTGAAGAACCATATAGTGTATTTATTTCACCATCTTAACCACCTCACAAGCAGCACTAGGCTTGATCCCAGTTCTTCTGCATTGCATGCACACACTGCAATTCCTCTGGTTCATATATACAGATGGCTACAAACTGATTCAAGGGGTAGCTTGGTCTATTTGCCTATAATCCTCTCTTGTATGGTTTTTAGAGCCAACCTATCAGTCAAATACTTTCAACAGACAGCTTCAAATTATCAGAGAATCAAAAGCAAAACCTGAAAAATAAGAATCTAAAACTCTACTAAACAGGGCCATAGCTCTGGCTATATTATCGTATTATCCATGGATCCATATTATCTAGATCTAATCCCGAATTAAAGCTTTATATATATATCCCAATCTCAAATCCTTTCCTATTACTTTTCTGCTAACTGAATTAGATAATAAAATGCTGAAATGGACACTTGGAGCATTTAAAAATCTGAAACTTACATGCCGAAGTTCTGACGACATGATAAAACATGCACGCAGTACAATACATGGTCACACATGCATTGCATGCATAATCGACAGCCCTGACAAGTCTAAAACCAGAACAAGTTGCAGTTCAGTTCACTGCTTAAAGCAACAGAGTTCACCATGGTTGAATCCACATACGGTACGACTACACACAGCAAGCCCAATTATTGTCAATCACCATACCATATATAGCTAGCTCCAGGCTTGAACCGGATGGAGGAAGAAGCAACACAGGCAGGCGGGCAGCTAACCTGACCTCAGTCGGCTTCATCCCTCTGATCACCATGCAAGCTCTTAACGGCAGTATCCGGGTGTGAGGCATCCGAGAAGCATCCTCCTCTCTGCGACAGGCCACGACCACCATGAGGAATCAAGTTAGCTAGAGCTAGAAGCAAACGGTACTAGTTAGAGCTGCATACCCCGGGCCCTGAGGAACTTCTCAACTTGGGCGATCACATGCTTCCCATGGGTGTACTTGATCAGCGTGCTGACGTTGCGCCTCGCCACATCCACAATCACGTCGCACTGCCAGCCATCCGCCGTTTCAATCATCTTCTGTATAACATAGTTGGCATACTGGTTGATCATCATTCTCTGCATGCGTAACCACGAGACAACAGTAAATTAGTCACACTTTGTCTCAAAACAAGTAGACAAAAATCAGTGTTAAGATCTAGGCACACCAAAAGATTATCGGCAGTTTGACCACCCCCGGCGCAGAGGATCTCATTTGTGATCAACTGGCGATCATGGTAGCTACCATAAATCAGGCTCTTCTCAATGACATTGGAAGAAAACTTCTGGTAGCACATGCGCACAATCCGTCCAGCAAACCTCATCACAATAATTAATCGCTCACGGGGACCTCCATGCTCCAAAATGTGCTGCAACATGCCCGTAAACGCAGATCAAGATTTGCCGGTCAGTGGCGGCAAGCTCTTTTAAGTATTTGTTTAGCTAAGATATCATTTCAATGATTGCAATCACCCATGCCTCTCCATGCTTTACCTGCACAACGTAGTTTCCAAATTGGTCTGCCGACAGCTCGTTAACAGCTTCGACAACCTCTGAGATCAAAACATGAAGAATTTCCGGATCATCACAGCACTCCAGCACTTTCTGTGAAGATCAGGAGAGTGAAAAGATGAGTGATGAACTAATAAAAGCAGACGATCAAAAGATAGGGAAGCAGGGAAAAGGTGATGGTCAAATTAACAACCTGAACGACACGACATCCGTAAGGATGGGAGGATAACATCTTGGCCTTCCCACAGAAGCCTCTATAGATGAATTGGATATACTGCGGTGGCACACACACTAGACATTTCTGAACAACATGGTTTGCGTTTTGGTCACGAACACATTTCAACAGGTTGTTTCCAAGCTCCTTAGCCATCTCTATCTTCCGATCGAGATCACTTATTTCAAAAGCCTAAAAGAGACACCAAAGCAATAATGAAATAACTGATCAGTGATCAAGTTCACTGCAAAATAATATGGCACATCATAAAACCTACAAGACAATTACAGCAGAAGGTATCTAAAGATAAAAGCGCATCTTAGCATAGCTTTGTAATATACAAACACGTCTGAATTGTATCCATTTATCCAATCCTGAGAAGTTGCAAAAGGCAGTGTTCAGTTTACCTTCTGGATCACTCGACAACCATACAGATGAAGGCTTAGGCCTAACACATGCCCAATTAGGTTACTGATGAGTTTCCTTTTGTAGAATGGTGAGCCATGCTCGAGAAGCTGATGGAAAAAATAAAAGGTAAGTACTGGAGTTCATGCTCAACTAAAGTCCTACAGCTTCAAAGATTCTAGTTATAAAAGCCCATAGGAGTTGGAGGAAAACCTTCTGGATGGCATAGTTTGCAAAGACATCAATGACCAGTGTGCGGACATGAGGCATGATTTCTTCATAGATCATAAGTATCTCTTCAGTAGTTGCCGTGCCAAGCTTCTGCTGTATAAAACGGCTCCCAAATGGATCAGCACTGCATGCGAAATACAGCAAAGAGTAAAAGATGATTTAGCCATCAAAGGTCGCAATTGCTTCAAGCAACACATAGCACAACAGAATGCATATTCTTATGGACACACTAATTTAAACTACTGGGCAGCATTTCTAAGAATAAAACAAATTAATGCAGCACTTGAGAGTTGCATGAGTTATGCGCACCTGAAAGCAGGTACATGGCCCTTGATATGAATCAGCCGTATGGAATGGTTCATTGGATACTTGATCTGCTGAAGAAGGAACTGAAACTCAGAGTTCCTACTGTTCAGTCCACCACTAGAATGATGGATATTGTCTAGTCTGCCTCCAGAATGCTGGATTTGAGAAAAACCAGAAATCCTTCCAGTTCTAAGAGCAACTGTATTTGCTGGATGTTTTCCAGAATATGACATCTCAACATCAAGAGCATAGTGATTCTTCAGAGCTTCAATGGACTGGCGCATCAATTTGAGAGGAATGCGCTGGTCTGGGTCAAACAATGCACAAACATATGCCTCCTGGACTGCCATTATCTCAGCAAAGCTCCCCAGGGCACTCCTTGAAGAAGAAGAAGAAGAAGAAGAAGACGACGACGACTGCACAGACAGACCTCCAGCATCATGCTTATTCAGCACTGCAATTTGGGAGTCTTGCTCAACTTTTGTTGGGCTACCTGAAAACTGTTGACCTGAGCCAGCACTAGGACCAGGCACAATGTTTTCACGATTGCTAATTTGCCCCCGAGGCTTCAACTCAGCAGTTTCTATCGCATTATTGTCCCGAAAGCTCAGCTTTGGCAACTGAATCCTTGTTGGTGAACTGTTGAAATAGGTGTCTTCAGGAATCAATGGTGGTAGGTCAAAATCTTCCTCGCCCAGTAGTAACTTTAGAAAAATTGATTCTTTTGTGGTCTGAATAGGGAGTTGTGTTTGCACTTCCAAGTTATTGATATCTCTGTTTGCATCAACATTTGTAGGCACCTTTCGATGATCTTGAGTCAAAATTTCACCTCTTGGATCAACCTGAAAAGGAAACGACAATGTTTCAATACCATAACGAGAATTGATTGGTGGTGCATAAATACTAGCAACAGGTAAAACAATCAACTACGGGGGAAAACAACTCCAAGATGCTATGGTAGTTTTAACGGCAAGTATTACAAAATGCCTTCATAAATCTTTTTTATTAACTTGTAAGTGGTACATATTAACATGCACGCTTGCTGTACATTCCATGCATATGTTACCTATCTATGATATTGACTGGTCACTGCTCAGTGGATCATCATGTAATGTACCATAGTATAAGCACGATACTATTCATTATCGTACCGAAGGTACCTCATAAAAAAGCAATGCCTATTATATCTTAAAAATAAATTAGTCAATACTCAATACAATAGTGCCAAACTCAGTAAAATGCCATATTTTGTCCCAACTAATGTAGATTGCAAAGTTTCCAGAGATTGATTTTTTTCGAGAACGCACAGGTGGGCTGCGGATTTTTGTCTTGAGACAGGACAGAGATTGACACTTTTGAGAAACGGTGATCTCTATTCAGAGTTGAAGTCAACAAATATATGGTGAAACTCCCTTAGAAAAAAGCTTGGCAATGGAACCACATTGGCTTGTGCAAATGGAAGGCATATTTCTCTTTTGCATGACGTGATTAACGTGCTACCTCTAGCGTGACAATCTTCGCCGCTTATTGAGTCCGCCACCTGCGGCCGGAAGAGCTTACGCTGTCCGCCGCACCACCTCCTCTCCCTGCCTATCACCATCGCAGCCCACAGCCCCAAAATCTAACTCACTGGTCTCACCTGTTGCTCTATCGTGCGCTGCCCTCCTCAAATCCAGTGGCTGGTGGGGCCACCGCCGCCCACCAAGGCCCACCGCCCCTAAAACCTAACTTACTAGTCTCACTCGTCGCCATGCCACCCGTCGCCACTGCCCACTGCCCTCCGCCCTCCTCCAATCCCATGGTGCCACCATCAAACCGCCACCACCACCCACCCTAATTGTACAATCAAGGTCCAGTGAACCCTAAACCTAACCCGATGAACCCTAATCCTAACCCCGTCGTCGGCTACTGCTGAAGAATGTCACGCATTCCTTCAAATGCACTACCGGTAGCTACAAAGCAATACCCTTACTTAAATGGTTAGCTTTTTATGAAAAAAAAAAAAACTACAAAGAATCAAATGTTTGTTTTTCAATTAAAAATCGCCTTACCTCCTCCATCCTCATCATATTGGTTATAAGATCCATGAAATCAAGCCACCTTAGGGATTTATAAAACACCAATCTTCGATGGTCAGTGGCCAACTGCGCTCAACTATTGCCAATGAGGGGGTTGCGCTTGAAGCTGCGAGCAACCGATCGTAGGGGCGAAGGGGATTAAGAAGATGATGTGGAGGTGTCTGTCCGATCGATGGGTCGTAAGAACTGGAATGCAATAAATCAACACCAAGCAACAGTGGAGTAGGTAGGGAGGAGGGCAATGGAGTGTGGTTGGTAGCATACAAGGGAAGAGGAGTGTGACTAGAGGAGGTGACGGCGGCGGCGGGGAGAGAAGTGATGAGGGGGTAGGGGTGGCGATGGGATTAGGGGAGAGGCAAATGAATGGGAGGAAGGAGTGTGTTATATAAAACAGAACCTACCGTTTTGTTAAATAGCATGTGCTAAATCCCAAAAAATGATCCCTTTATGTTAATACTTAATACATCGTAAATGTGTTTTTATGATGAGTAGATTGGCCCTAGCACATTTTGGAATGCCTAAGCCTAGCCCAATGTTTGTGCCAGGTTGGGCCTAACCAAAACCGAAGTGACATACCCAGATATTCTAGAAAACCTAACACAAGTTTAGCCCAAACTTCTCGACATGGCCCGCACAAACTTGCCCAACCTAGCCTACACTAATTCCTATTAGCCCAACCTCACTTCTATGGCTAGATTGGGCCAATCGGGCATGAAGCAAGGAACTTTCACTAATTAGCTAGTAGTATACATTGAAGGGGACAATTGAACTACTTTTACCAGATTAATACATTGAAAAATACATGTAAAATAATAATGGAGCTACCATAGGGGAACCAGCTCTCCTCTCAGTCCCAACTATATCCGTCCTTGGGGTCAATGCATTGCCAATCCAGTGAAACTGGATGCTTTTTCGACCTAACAAGAGCCCAAAGATGAAATTGTAGCACTATCGTAGCAACAAACATCTTGGCAATGTCAGCCAGAGCTTATCAGGTATTCAGGTGCGTTGGTGCGGTGTGTTTTATTGTACTAATTTGATTCTAAAATGCTACAATCAACACATATCGACCTAGTTAATCCTTTTGGGCAAGCGAGATTTAGGCCAACTATCAATGTGAGTTGAATTTGAGGGTACTAAATGTGTTTCCAAAGTAGTGCCCACTTTGTGGAAGCATGAAGCGTAGGAAGTGAAGAGCATATATCATATGCAACCCAAGTAACCGGGTTCATGTAGACCTGCGTAAATTCAGCCCATCACAAGGCTAAGTTTAGGACAACGTCTGACTCAAAAAAATCTAGCTAGTTCGCGGACCAAGCCAACCAGGTTTTTTTGGACTACGGCCTATGGCCTAGCCCTAGTTTGAACCCACATCTACCTAGCTACCCTACCAAGCTGGGCTTAGACCGAGGCTCATTAGCTCGAAAGGAACTAGTACAAGCGCCAGTCTAACCCGCGATTTGCTCCGGTTTAGATTTAGGTCTACAATTGCTACATTAGATTGTGTGGTGTGATGGGCATTAAAGTGAACAAGGCTGCAGGCAATGGTCTCTTGCGAGGCGTGACCATTGAGAGTCTTGTTATGAGACATGAAAGTCAAGTCCTTTTCTGTGGGTGTATGTCGTCAAATCTGTAGTATGACGGAGTTTCAAACCATCATGATAGTTGAAGCAGTGTTTGGCAAGTTAGAATAGGCCTTGGGGCATTAGAAAAATACACACAAGAAAATGCTCGATGACTTGAATTATACAGCCTGTATAATTGGTTAGATAGATGTTGTAACAACACTAACAGCAAAAATGGTATGTTTCATGAATGGTATTTGTATAATAACTTTTGGAATTCTTTGGATAAGAGGCACCTTTTTAGAAATGTAACTCCAACTCACTTAAATTGGATGCTTACGTGTTCTAGTTTTGATAATTTTAATAAGCTGTTGTAGGAGTTCAAAGGTTCATTCTGCCAAACAGTCATAATATAAGCTAAATGTATACTTGTCCATTTTTTATAAAGCAAGCATCATCACGAAAGAACCACATGGGAGCTGAAAGAACGGTTACAATGTTTCTTTAAATAGATCACAAGAAAGAACGTTGGTACATAAGGGGAGAGTTCATTTCCCATTGACATCCACATTAGGTCATCTCGTCCAAAGGTATGCTTCAAATCAATGAGGTTCAGTTTCCATCGGACGATGACTGTCCTCTTGACATCATCATTAGCTCTACATTTCTCTAATCTATTGAACCTCACAAGAGAATATACTTTCTCAACGAGGTGAGTTATTCCACATTGCAATGCAATGCCTCTATGTAAAGGTTACATAAGTTTTCGGCCTGTTGGGAATCTTCTAAAATGACTCATATAAAATTTGGATCTTCCAAAGGGAGCTCACTAAAGGAACCTTGTGATTAATGAACCTAGGTGGCTTACACATCATAGATGCTAGCTTGCATCTGAGATGCCAACATGCGTGCAACTCGAGGAGGTGCTTCCAATGTAGTAATCATAACAATACATCCGAAGCAAGCATGACGAAAACCTTGGAGCAGTAGAGGAAGCAAGTAGTGTCCTTTCACAATGCAGGGACTCATATTTAGTCCCATATGTAGCCACCTCAGCTGGTATAGCCATAACAAAGAATTACGTTATTCTCGACTAGAATTAATGCTATTAGAGCATGTTGATACATGAAGTATTAACCGTTCAAAGAATTGAAAAGATGTATAGTGTTGGATGTATGACACCCAACCTCCACTTCGGCCCCACGAGGGGTCACCTGGGTATTGCCTCAAGGGAGGAAAGCAATGAAGTGCTAACCACTACCTCCAAGACTAGGAAAAAGGGGTCCACACCCAAGGTCGTGTCACCCTTCGCCCCAAGAAAGCCGGGCTTCGGGCATTGAAGCTTGCCTCTGAGGTCACATCATCCTTTGCACACCTTGAGAAAAGGGCTTAGGGGACCAAACCATACGGGGAGAATTATTGTAACCAAGCTTCTGAATATACCAAAATATCGGTATTATTGGACTACTTATACCGACTTGATGTATCATTTTGAAATACCGGAATGGAATGTATCGACCGATATAAATAGGGCCCCATAGTTGGGAAAGGGCTTAGCTGTTCTTCTAGCCTATTCTATTTACAATACACAAACTTTGGATCGGTCCCGACTTCATACTTAGGTTTGGGGCCTGCTTCCCACCCTGAGGTAACTACTTCTGTATTGTACGGTCTTGTAACCACAACAACTAGTCATCTCATAACAATTTTCTACACACATAATTAAATTTAAAAAGGAATAAGTCCATTTGGCCCCCCTTAACTATTGCCTGAATCTGGAAATCAACCCCAGCTACAAAACCGGGTATTTGACACCCTCCATCTCTCAAAACCGTTCACTTTTCGCCTCTAGGCTGGTTTCATTAGTGGTTTTCACCACGTAGTTGGCCACATCCCTAGTTTTTGTTGTATAGAAAGCCGCATCAACGTTGAATCACCTCCTAATCAGCTATATATACATACTATTGAAAAGTAATCCTATGGTTCATGAAATGTTGGGAAAAAAGTAGGTGAGACACTTTGCTAACTTAAATCACGTTGGACTGATTTGTAAGTCATGTTAGTGTATCCCAGCTTACTAGGATGGCACGTCACTGAAAACCAGCCAAAAACCATGGTGATTTTGGATGAGGGGTGTGATATGCCTGGTTTTGACACATGAAAGGTGTCAAACGCTCGGTTTTGGAAATGGGGGCGGGGGTGGCTAAATGGACTTATTCCATAAAAGAATTGGCCATAATAACTAAAGTAGACAGCCAACAAAGCATGGGAATAAGTTTCCATTGAAATGATAAAATGCTTAACATCCCCGAGAAGTTTAACTTAAGAGGCGACATAGTTGGTGCATGAATCTCAGCCTGCTATCACTTCAATGGCAACAATTAAGAGATACACTGAGAGTCTAATGAGACAATTAGGTCTTATGTGCTATATAGCAATCCAAACTAAGTATGGAAAGACATGCAAGAATAACTTGGTTCAAGAAATTCAAGTAACAATGGTAACCGGGGGGGAGGAGGGAGAGGGAGTAGAGTCAATGGTGTTTAATAAATGTCATTGTTGGAAAAATGAGAAAGCTAGTGTTAATTTTATTTGGTGCTCAAATCTATAAAGAATGTGTAGTAGACTTGAGCATCTTTAGATTCAAGGCAAGCCCAACAACTTGGTTGCATTGGACTGGGCCATCTGGCTATGCTTTGGAGCCCAACTCAACCGTAGAAGTGTGGTCATGCCAAACCAGCTCTAGATATGCCTGGTGGGTTCAGGTAGGCAACATAAAAAAAAAAAAAAAAAAACAGGTGACACCAAGCTTAGGTCTGACTTTCGAAAAAAATTGGTGTAGCATAGGTCTAGTCGGGCCCTGAACCTTGGTCTACGCAGGCTAGGCCGAATGGCATGCCTTGGGCTAGCCGGGACCTAAACCTTGGGCTACGCCAGAGATAGAAATCCCAACCGGTTACCGGCTACCGGCCAGGGGCCGGGATCCAAAATCCCGGCCGGTTTTTCCCGGTTTCGCAAATTCAAATTTTAAATTTCGAATTTCGGTTGGTTTTTAAGCAAATTCAAGCTAATTTCATCTGGGTTTTTTCCGGGAAATCCGGTTACCGGCCAGTTTTTTTTCCCGGCCGGCGACCGGGATTTCCCCGGGAACGGTTTTTGGATCCCTGGTCTACGCAAGCTAGGCCGAATGGCATGCCTTGGGCTAGCCGGGTCTTGAACCTTGGTCTAGGCCGAATGGCAGGCCTTGGGCCTAGGCGGGCCGACCCGGCCATGGCAGGCAAGCACAATCTAAGGTGTAGGCATTATCATAGTGACTCAAACAAAATCTATGAGTTCAAAACAGCAAACATACAACAAACTGTTAGTCAAACTAGAGAAATAATATACAAATGAAATAACCAGAAAAGAAAAGGAGTACACAGCCTTACCTAGCAAGATGAAAAGTTTCCACCCAGTCGTGATCAGTGATTTGGCCAGCTGACATAAGTTGTATAGTAAGTTGAGGAACATGAGAGACTGCAGGAGCATGAAAAGAAATGGAGAGGGTGCCTCGGCCTTTAACAGGAAGAGATGTACCATCTGTAGCCTGAACAACTGTGGGACTCACATAAGTGAAGTGGGTAGAATCTGGTGTCATGTGAAAAGAAGCATCGGAGTCCAAGATCCACGGAGACAAGATACCTGACGAGGACGGAGGCGGAGGCGAGGAAGATTGCTGAGAAGCAAGAGTAAAACGAGCAGAACCCAAGGAGTCTGAGGACAAGCCGACAACGAGAAGCTGGAGCAGGGAGAGGAGCTGTTGTGTGGCGTCACCAGAGAAGCTCTGGCGAGAGGCGCCAGCTCCTAAGTGGGAGAAACCTCCAGAGTCCTTCCGGGGACGTCCACCCCGACGACCCTGGTCCCTCCTCTGTTTGTAGCAGTCCTGGTACCTGTGGCCGTCACGATGGCAGTAGGTGTAGGGGAGACCCGCAGTAGAGACTGGAACCACTGGTGTCGCGGGAGCTAGCGGGACCACGGTCGGTGCTGAAGAAGCTGGCGCTGAAGCAGACAAGACAGTCTCCATCTGAGATGCGCAATGATGACGAGTCTCCTCAGCACGAACACCCGTGAGGGCCTCCACCAAGCTCGGGGGCGGGTGGCAAGTCAAGAGCTGAGAACACACGGTCTCGAACTCATGCAGGAAATCGTAGAGAATGTGTAGTAGAGTTGAGCATCTTTAGATTCAAGGTAGGCCCAACAACCTGGTTCATTGGCCTAGGCCATCTGGCTATGCTTTAGATCCCAACTCAGCCATAGAAGTGTGGTCATGCCAATTCGGCTCTAGATATGCCTGGTGGGTTCAGGTAGGCAACATAAAAAAAAATATCCAGGCGACACCAAGCTTCGGTCTTACTTCCAAAAATTTTGGTGTAGCATAGGTCTAGCCAGGCTAGACCGAATGGGCACGCCTTGGGCCTAGGCGGGCCGACCCAGCCATGACAGGCAAGCACGGTCTAAGGTGTAGGCATTATCATAGTGACTCGAACTGTTAATGTTAGTCAAACTCAAGAAATAATCTACAAATGCAATAACCAGAAAAGAAAAGGCGTACACAGCCTCACCTAGCAAGATGAAAAGTTTCTACCCGGTGCCAAAAACAAGCAATGGTAGGCAGTATCACATAAAAACTGGGGCAAAAGACAAAAAGGTGGTGCAGTGCGTATATTACTAGGCCGTCTATCACTGGGTTGCGTGATGCATGCAACAGTAACCAGAACGTCATACTACGAGTTGATGTACTTGAGAGCGTGAAATCTTGCACATGGAACCCCTAATATGAGCGCCAATAGTCAAAATGCGTGTGATCTGCTAGGGTTTCTTTTTTTTTCTTTTCTTCTCTGCGTGCGTGTGTGTTTTGGAATTGGAATAAGGTAGTTTCCACTTTCTCTTAGTGCATACTTTTGTAGAAAAAGGTAATATATGCTCTGAAGTTAAATATTTCCAATGTTAACTACATTCATCCATGAAAATGGGACGAATAAATGTTGTACAGTACAGTGGCAGCAAGAAACAATGCAGGATTTCAACATTTCAAATAGCGTAGCTATAAAGGAAACAATCAAGAAGAAGTTGAAGAAGAAACTGCAAGCTTACTTTTTGATAGAAAGCTCTTTACTTAGTAAGGGACAAGAGATGGAAACAAGGTATAGGGGTAAAAAGGAAAGGCCGCAAACACAGCAAAAAACTATTAGCAGCATGGTTGATAGAGCAGCAGTGTGTTGTTTGTTGTGAGCAAGATCAAGTGCCAAGCTAATATATGAGCAGAGGGTAACCGATAAATCCTGCATGTCGCAAGCACCTTTTTTTATATAAAAAAAAATTGGTGTTTTAGTGAAGTTTTCTTGTATGCAGCCTTTAGCAAAAATACCCTGCAGCGACAAATTGGTTATGTGATTCATGTTTGTGTTTCTGATTCAGTCAATCCAGATACGCTAAATACAAGCACGATGTCAGTCTCATGAACGTAATTTATGGAAAGACGCCATCCATCACAACTCGCACATGAAAACAAGAAGAGAAAAGAGAGCAACCCAGATAATAATTATAAATCCCACGGAAGTGCAAGAATAAGGAATCCAGGGGGCAAGCCATGCCCGGTGGATCCATACAAACACCGATCAGTTGATCGTTCATGGTCGCGTACCTGATTGCCTGGGCCGGACCGCGCCTGCCTAAAACCCGATTGGATTGGAGTAGGGTTCCTGACACGACGGCTCCCTCCCTCCCTCCGCCTCGTCTGCCGTCTCCGTCTTCCCCCGCAGCGCCAGCGACCGTCGCTGCGAAGTCGATCCATGGATCCGCGGCCGGCCGCTTGCACAGCCGTGGCCGCCATCTCCGAGGCGCGGGCATCGCGGGCTCCGTCAGCTGCGCTGCGCCGACTCGCCGCCGCCGCCGATTAGGAAAGAGAAGGCTAGGCGACTACTAGACACGCCTTTTGGACCATGGCCGAAGTGGGCTTAGAGTACATGTACCTGGTCCGGACTGGCCCAATACCAACCGGGCTACAATCTGGCTGAGGTCCATTAAACTCAACTGGGCTGTCCTCTTGGGCAAGCTAGCTCTCAGTTAACTTAGTCCGTCCTGTCTGTCTGTCTTTTCATTTTCACTGTTGGGTTGGGGAGAGCATTGAAATTGAAATCGAAATCTATCTATGTCCTAGTCTAATATGAAAGTAGGAATAAAAAATATGCGAATAGGAACAAAAAGGGCTAATCTCGAGAGGAAGAATCCTCAAGTGTAGAAGAAAAACATATCATAGATCACCGTTTACAGAAACATGGATGGATGGATGGATGGATGTGTTACCTGCGGCTGCGGCTGCGGCTGCAGGAGGCTGAGGAAGAGGCTGTTGCGGCCCACCTCGGTCGGGGGAAACAGGCAGTAGGAAGCAGCCGTGTCGTCGTCCTCCTCCTCCTCCTCCCGTTCCCGTACTGTCTCCTCACCCATGTCCTCCTCGCTACTGCTGCCTTGGCCGCCCTCCATGTATGCAACAACTAATCTCGAGCGAGCTTTGATTTTCACTGCGAGGAAGAATCAACAGCTGGACAGGAAATCACTGCAAGAACATGCATGTACGCATCACAAGAGATCGATGTACTAGATAGAAAAATAAAAGGAAATCCGATCTGTAGCTAGCTAGGTACGTATATATGGAGCTCTGTAAGAAGAGAGAAGAATTGAAAAGCTAGCTAGGGGATCGAGGTTAAGGAGGAGTGAAGTAGCTAAGTACCGGCGGCCGGTCGGTTGATGTGAGTACGTGGAAATGACTCAAAAGGATCAGTGCGAATGTCAGAGAAGCAGGAACGCATGCATGGCAATGGCAATGGCATGGCATGCTACTACATCAGCAGTGTTGCCAGGTGTATGGTTAATCAGGCAAGGACGTTACTAGCTAGCTATATACGACGACGTACTCCTTACAAATCCTGCATGATGCAGTTTGCAGTGGCAATTTATATATATATATATATATATATATTTGTATGCATGCATGCATGACGCCAAGATAGATATATAGCATGCAATTAACGCATGCACGCGCGGCGCGGCGCCTCTCGTTCGTCGAGCGTTGCTACGTACAGATCGATTGCTTTTATTTCTGTTGAGCGCTAATTGCTGCTATATATCCCAGGGGGGTATAAATAGTCCACCAATTGCAAACTGCATTCTCACAGGTTGCCTTGCATTCATTTATTTCCCTTAATTTCTTTTCTTTTCCACTTCTCCTCGATCTGTACACGTACACGCCAGGCCAAGAGTAAGGATTTTTTTCTTCTTCTTCTTAATAGATTACATTTCGGGTCTGATTTTGTCCAGAATAATCTTCGGTGCAACAGGGACATCAAGGACCATCGATGTCTTTCCCTTGTCTTCCCGCTCCTAGTTGAGGGAGGTCTCCAACAGGTAAACACCCCGAGGTCAACTGCATAGTTCGGCTTGTGTTTATGCTGAATGAATGTCTTGTCGTACTTCTCCGGACCGTCGATCAATTGAAATAAGTAGCAACGCTCCGACCATGCACAGATAAAGTCAACAATATTTAAAACACAACACGCAGTGTGAAATATCGATGTATGACATTGACTTACACGGCAATCCATGCGCATGTAGTAAGCCATTGTGGTGGTACTAGGATGTGTATATTGAATTATCCATATGATGTTACTGCAGTCGTACCACGGACTTGAAAACTCTGGTGGTACATAAGTATCCTTGCCAGAACAATCAAAGTACATCTGTGCCTTTTCCTCTCATGTCATCCCCTCTCCCTTCTTCTCCTCTCATCTCCTCCCCTCTCTTCTTCTATGCTGGCGGTCGGTGCTTCCTCTCCTCCTCCCTCTGCCTGTCTGTCGCGCGAGTTGGAAGCAGCCAGACAGATATTTGCCCTCAGTCGCGACAGCGTGGTGCGACTGAGGTCATGCGCTTGCCAGTCGCACGAGGGAAGCATGGTTGGGTGTTAGGCGCCTGCTGCCCTCGCACAACAACGATGGCTGAACGTCTGCTCATCGTGCGACCACATGCCCCGCCACACGATTTGGCCTAGTCATGAGGTGGGCCGGCGACAGAGAGTTATTATAAGAATAAAAATAAAACATGGACTATTTTTTGTAAAACTATTGAAAAATTGTTTATTTAGAAGAAGAAGGAAAATCCAAGAGTAAGACCCGTAGAAGAGAAACTGTCCGCCCGCTGGAATATTTCTATTTCTATATATATTTCTATTTCTTTCGCAGGATGGCCATATATAGCAGTAACGACAAGATCGAGGCCCATCTCTGGTGGGAAAGCAAAGCAAAAGAATTTTTTTAAAAAAAAAACAGAGAGAGAGAGAGCTGCATATATATTGATTGGGCTAGGCCCATTACTGTAGCAACAATTGGGCCCAGTGAGAAACAAGTAGGAATAGAAGGCAGTGGGGGTAGTCAGTCCTTCCAGCAGGAGGAGACGAGCATGGAGACGCAGCGGCGCATGATGTACAACCTCGCCCGCTGCTCCTTCGCCGCGCTCGCCACCCGCCCCGACAGCGACCGTCTCATCATCCCTTGCCCTCCTCCTTTCGCCCCCTCACCGCCGGCAGCCTCCCTCCGGCCGCCGTCCTTCTGATGCTTTGACAGCTTCGGCCAGTACTTGTCATCAAAATTATTGTACATCTCCATGATCTTCCTCTTGATCTTCTTCTAGCTTCTGCTTCTTCTGCTGCTGCTGCTGTCACATGCAGGGCACCCACTCACTTAATTTGTGTTTGCTTATTTGTTGCGACCAGTAATTAGACCACCAGTGCGCGCTATTTATAGCGTCCAACTGATGATGCACTACGTATATAGTACCAGTAGATGGTTAGGTTAAATTTAATTAGTACCAGTACTTATATATATATATATATATATATATAGATGTGTGATTTTGATGGGGCCGGGCGGGCATCTCTTATCATTACCATGGGGAGTAGTAATTTAACTATATATATATATATTGCCATGTCTCCAGAATAAGGGCTATGAAGGACCCTTTCTCTTCTTGACCAGCTAAAATATTGATGATGAAGCATCCAGCAGGACAATGTAGCACATGACCGCGCGCCATGGATGCATGCATGCGTAAGCTAGCTTTTTTGGATCGAGCTAGCTAGCCTAGCAGCGGTGGATCCAGGATTTTCAGAATAGGTGTTCGGAGTTACAAACATGTTGTACAATGTAAAACACAAAAGTTCATAATATAAACATTATGTCGATCAAATTACGTTAATTGTTTGAACTTTGTGTGTGTTTTCCTTTGCAATATAAGCATAGCTTTCATGTCAGCTAATATATCATGGCAGCAAGCGAATGTCTTTCACAGTGTAGCAATCAGGAAGAATTGTTCGGGAGAAAACAGAATATGATGCACATTAATCAAATGGTAAATGAGTTACCTGCATTGGTGTGAGTGTTTGGAAATGCTTCCTTCAGAGTATTCGGACCTTTGTGCCACCACGTCTCTATCAAGTAGATGGTTGTATTGACAGCCAAGACATTCTCATCCGATTTCTTGCTTAGTTCTTTAAGCCTGTCCAACATCTATTTGGCCACTTCTGAAAATTCTAGTTTCAATTCGAGGGCACTGAACATTGCAAGGCAAGCAGTTTAATCCAAGTCAATCAGACAATCAGTACCAATCAGGCGTCCAATCCAATTATCCAATCCATTCCCGATTCGGCGTCGACGGTGCCGGCCTTCCCCTGTTTGACTATTCGCCTGCTCCCCATCATGGCGGTGGTGGCGGCGAGCCGGCGAACGGGCGAAGAGGAGCGGCCGTGGGAGGCGATCAGGTGAAGCCCGAAGGCGAGCGCCACCGACCTTGCCCCTGGGGACTGGGGTGGGGAGCCGAATGAAATTCCCAGCCCATTTCTTCCTGCTTCCTCCCACTTCCTCCTACTTCCTCTCTTTACTCCACTCCCACTCTCTTTCCTCTATTTTCCCATTCGGCCGACACAGGCACGTAGCCCCTAGTGCCTTCTTTATTCCCCTTGGCTGCTTCTTGCTTTTCCCTATCTCCATTTCTTTGCTCTGGAGCTTTTGCTCCTTCTTCTAATCCACCATGGCGCCACCTCCTCTGGTCGCCGGCCCAGCCCCGGTTCCCTGCGCCGCCACAACCGGCGGCGGCTCGGTCTGTCCCCACGTGTATGCCTCCCCCTTGCTCCGGCTCGGCCTCTAGCCTGACCCGCCCCCGGCTCGCCGTGCACCGGCGCCCTCGACCCTATGCACATCTCCTCGGTGCCTTTGGTCCAACTGTGCGTCGGCGTGGTCCGGCCTCGCTGCAGGCGCCACTCACCTAACCCACCTCCAGCGCCTCCCCTCGGCTCCGACTCCGGCCGTTCGGCGCTCACCCCTTGCGTCGCCGCCGCCGCCACAAAGCGAGAAGAGAAAGGGGAGGAAACATTTGGGCGCTTGGGTTGGGGCTGCCGTGAGGCATGAGGACGTGAGGGTGAGGCGCTTGGCTTGGGGCAGCATGACCGTGGTGTGCGTTGGGCTGTGGTTGGCTTTGCTAATTCTTCGTGGCGTGGCGGCATGGTGAGTGGCGGCAAGGGTCGGGCAACTGATCGGATGGAGTCGTCGTGCACAGTGTAAATACAAGTTTTAAGTATACTTACTAGAATATATACCTAATAAATACTGACCTTTTTTCTTTAAAAAATGGGTGTACATCTATACACCCATGTCCCTATACTGCGTCTGCCCATGTAGCCTAGGACCGATTTTATACTATATATATATTCTAGCTGATTAACAAGTAATGCCTTCACTAGCTACTATATATACTACACTACTCCCTCCGGTCACAAAAGAGTGGCGCCCTACGATCGATGCGTGTAGTCAAACCCTGTTAAGTGTGAACAAAGATATTGTTTTAAACACACGTACTACTATAAAACAGGCTATAGAAGACATCTCATCAATATTCTGTGATATGGACCTATCACAGACGGTTCATGATACGAACCGTCTGTGAGGTATCACAACGTCTGTGATGACTTAGATTATCACAGACGGGTCTTGATACTTCACGGATTTTGTGACATGGCTGAGGACCGTGTGCCATGCCCAAATCCTACCGCGGAAGAGGATTGACCGCGCAAATCCTACCACGGTAGATGATTGGCTGCCATGGTAAAATCTAAAATCACAGACAGTTTTATACAAAAGCCGTCTATGATGATATGCTTATCACAGACGGTTCAAGATACGAACCGTCTGTGATATGTCATCATAGACGGGTTTTTTATAAAATCGTCTATGATACTTTTGTTTTGTTGGGCGGGAAAACAAAAATTTGCACTTAATGGGCGGGCTGCCGAAAATCTCTTTATATTAACATAGTCCTCCATCTCCTCTTTTGCCATCTCCATCTCCTCCTCTGCCATTTCTCCTCTGCCATCTCCGTCTCGCCCTGACCTTGCGCTCCGGCCTCCCTTGAGCTCGTCGCCCGCGGCCTCCTACACCTCGCCCCAGCCTCGTCGTCGCCGGCATCCCACGACCTCGTCGCCCCCGGCCTCCTCCACTTCGTCGCCCCGTCCTCCCCTGAGCTCGTCGTCCGCAGCTCCTCCACCTCGCCCCAGCCTCGTCGTAGCCGGCCTCCCACGACCTCATCGCCCCAGCCTCTCATGACCTCACTCTCTCTACTCCCCCTTTTGCTCTGTGATGTGGATTACTACTGTGATGTGTTAGTGCTCTGTGAATGGATTGAGTTGATGCTACTGTGATGTGGGTGATACTGTGTTGTTTTTAGTGCTCTGTGAATGGATCGAGTTGATGCTACTGTGATGTTGTGGCTATTATGGGAAAGCTAACGAAAAGTTCAATCCGAAATCCATATCAGATTCATTCGCGGGGCTCGGGAGGCCTCAGACGAAGTGAAAATTCATTTTTTTTGCAATTGAAAAAGCTATCACAGACGGTTCTACGAACCGTCTGTGATAGTCTTTTTCACAGATGGTTCAAAAACCGTCTGTGATGATAATTTTGTATCATCTGTGATGTTATTTTCTGTAGTAGTGATGGTTTTGATATATGAAAATTATACAAATGAATTTGCTATAAAAAATACTCTCGTAATATTGCACTTTTACTATTTTTATTGAATACATAATAAAAAAGGAATTTAGTAGCCAAAGAAGCATTCAAAAGCAAAACAACGTACGTCACTCTACTGTGACCCCGGAGGGAGCAAGCTAGGTTTTCGTATGATCTATTACCGGCTCCAACCCAATCATCATGTTGCATGCTAAAAGTCACTTTGCTCCTGTTGCATGTGTTGAACATATATAATAGTAAAGGTGTTCTAGCTTACTTTGGTGATTGAGCAAAAGCACAGTATATATGTACATGTACATGCACTTGCTTGCCGAATTAATTATTCAGTCTCCGGTGTAATTAATTAAGTCCATGCATCTTCATTGACATACATGCGTGATCGATCATAATTAAGCTAGCAAGTGGATATGATGCGCGCAGCGCAGCTAGTATACGATCGTGTGGGTCGTCCTGGCCGGCCGTCGACATAACGCCGGCGACGACATATATGCATGCAGCTGCAGGTTCACAGTAGCTAGGCACACGCCGTAGAAAGCAATTTAGAGAGAGAGAGAGAGAGAGAGGATACAATTAATCTAGCTAGACAATGAAAACAGCTAGCTAACAACTGCACGTCGAATTGATTAGACGCAATCGAGACTAGACACAGTGCCTAATGTCCGTATTGATCGATCCATCTTCTGCACACATGTCAGCTTTCGGTCATTTCAACTGCTTAGTTTTTTAGAAGCTAGCCAACCAATTCGAAGAAAATATATCCTAATTAATACTAAGCCAGGTGAGAAAGGCATGATTAGTTAATTCTATGTACCAAAGCTAGCTTCACTGTAAGAGTGTGACTGGTATATGGAGTATATAGCTGTGAAAGATAAGATCAGGTAGCATTATATTGCTGCTATATATGTTTCACATATTAAATTAATCACGATCAATTTTTTTTTCTTGATACATAATGTACATCTCCAACAGACCTGTTTTATTATAAATACAGTACACATTTGTCATAAACTGGCGACATGTAGATCGGTGGATCTGGTATACCCTAGGAGCTAACTGAGGATCTACATGATGTTGTAAATAAAGTGGTTTTAGCAAACATTTATAATTAAATCCAGCATAATTAATAGTAATTAAAGCATAATTCTAGCAGCATTTAAATAACAAAATTAACATATACACATGTAAATTCTCCAAGTTGTTTAAACAGAATAATATGCTTAACATATAGATTATGTGGACAATTAAAATCAGCATAATGCTAAGATTTAGAAGATTGATAATTGCTCTCAGAAAGCTAATTGCACAATATATAATTCTGGTCATATCAGCACTCATGTCAATATGTAATCCCAAATTAAATATGACAATTATAGATTAGACCTTGAGCTTAAAGGCAAAACTTGCTATTCTAACCAGATGAGTTCAAACAAATTGTAATGTCATGTTTTCATTTGAATTTTTAAAATTTGGTTTAAATTTTAAAAACTCCTAGCTTCCGTTAAGCTCAGGTTTGTGTTTCAAACCTCCAAATTAAAATTTCAGTTTGAATTCTCCATTTTTAAAATTTTTGGACCCACTCTGTTCTTCTTGGGCTAGCCCTATTTTTTTATTCTGGGCCTGGCCTACTTCTCCGGCCCACCGTTTTTCCCCCGGCGGCCCACCTGCTTTCCCCTTCCCTGGTCCACTCACTCGGCGCCATTTCCTTTTTCCCCGGGCCTTTCCCGGCCCGGCCCAATCCCCAGCTCCCCCAGCCGTTTCGCTCGGCCCGCGCCCCTCTCTCTCTCTCTTTCTCTCATTCCTCTCCCACCCGAACGCGTCGCCCCTGGTTTCCTTCTCCCCTCCCCGTTTCTTCTTCGCCCGGGGCCCCCCTCTCTTCTCTCCGACTCGGCAAGGCCTCGCCGCCCGTCCTCTCCACCCCGACATTTCGCCCGCCTCCGGATCCAGCCGCCTACCACAGACTCCACACAGACGCCGACCCGTTGTCTCCCGTCTGCTTGGCTTTTCTTCCCCCATCTCCGCCATTGCCGCCGTTCCCGCTGGCTTTCTCCCTCTCTCCCCGGCTATAAAAGTCATATTGATGTATCCACTAGCATAGCACATAAGCAAAGTGATATGGAAAAATGGAATGTTGTAATACTCACAAAGCCGATGGCACTCAAAGCCACCGAGAAGAACCAGCAAGGCACACCAATTGGCGCTGTCTCAGAAAACCAATTGGTTCACTGTGCCGCGAATACCAGACAAGGTTGACAGAGATACAATGCCACTCTTTGCAATTTGAAACACACCAAATAACAAAGTCGAGGTACAGGATATGCCGCACAAGATCACCAAAATGCATCGGCCAAAATGCACCCGAGAACACAGAGCACTGAAGGAAACACAAATCCTTCTCCCTCACCACCGATTTAACCAGAGCCAACACCGAACAAAATAACCAAAATGCAGGTATCAAATTCACTTACAGAGCACCCAGCAGAGAAAGGATGCAAGAAGAGAATCAATCTGATGCACAAAGGAGATAGTTTCGGGCGTCACTACAGACGGCGCCGAGTCAATCCCGGTGGCACAACAGTACCAAGACTCAAAATCAAAGGCCAAATCGGGAAGAAGAGGAATCCAGATTCAAGAAAGCCCACACCAATTTTTTTCGTCCGAGAAAAAGGCTCAAGAGACCGCACTCCTCAAGAGGAGGAAGACCGGTGGAGCATTGCCCGGCTGCTGCGAACGACTTGCGCTCAAAGCGCTGTGCCGCCCGCGCCTCCGGAGCCGCAGTAGCCTAGGTCTCTCGCTCCACTCGCACAGCAGCTGAGAAAAGGGGAATTCCCCATCGAGCACAGAAGGATAGGGCTGAAGCTCAGTAGATCTCCAGCCTTATCACCCTCTCCAACCGACAGGTGGGTCCCGCTATCTTTTCTTTTGCTTTATTATTTATTATTTTCTTTAATTAAAAAATTCCTACAAAAACCCTGAAAATATCCAACACATGAACCTAGGAAGCAGGAGCAGTACGTACGTAATTATTGGATCCAGGCCCCCAGGGTTCATTGAACCATGAATACTTTATTACATCGCAGTGGTTGCGTAGTTAATTGGAGCTCCAACGACAACTAAAAGTCCAATAAGTTAATTTATGTGGATCCAACAGTACTCTAATATAATGCAACATGTACAGCTAGCCTTAACACAGTTAATGCATGTACACACAACAACAAAAACAGCAGTAATCACACACACACACACACACACACACACACACACACACACATATATATATATATATATATATATATATATATATATATATATATATATATATATATATATATATATATATATATATATATGGGCTTAATTATTAGTTAGCTAACAAATCAAACAAAGAGTACGAGGTATATATAAATTATTTAAGGACTCTCTATCGATCTGTTGATCTGAATGAGCTGTCTGCCATGTGTTTCAGATAATTAAGCTTAGATCTCGGGCACAGGTTTGAGCTAATAATTGATATTTTTTTTAAAAAAATCAATGCACGCACGCAAGGCACACCGACGCTTTGTATATATGCCGGTTTGGCTAGTCCAAGACACATCTGAAATTCTAAATTAAACATCCTTCAAGTGAATTTCGAGAGTTGATTTTTCATTCTTCAGATGAGTTGAGAGTTGATTTTGCATACTAACTTGATAAGTATACTTACTAATTACAGAGGTTATGGTACGGTGACCGGCAAGCTAGCCACTAATGTACGTGTTCACACTGCAGAGTGTACAGGCACACAGCCGAAAGGCTGGAGACATGCATGCATGCAGGCTACGAATATATATGAAAACTTATAAATTATTATCAAAGAGCAGCATATACTTATAGTATGATGGAAGAATATATTTGATCACTGATTTGACTACACATGGCATACATTTTTAAGTCGTTCACATGCTATCATGCATTGGCATGTGGGTTTGTTGGGGGCAATGTGACGACCATGTGATCCTAGCAAAATTAAGGCACTAGCTTAGATACGGCAAAATAGCATACAACTCGATCAAGGTTCAAAAAGTTCAAACACCTCGATAATTATATGTTTATGTCAAAGCTAGGCTTGCATACATGCATGCCATATATTTAACTACCTCTGATAGATAGGTTAGGTATATATATATAGACGCACCTTGATTGATAACTTTTAGTTAAGTAGTGATTAATTAGATCATACATGGGAGACGACAAAAACAAAAGTGATCACCAACAGTCTTCTTGTCCATTTCTGAACTCCAAACTCTTTGCATCACATGCATAACCACCACTATAGATACTCAATTATGTATTTTTCTCTCTCTCTTTTTACTGGTTATTCGTTATATAAAGAGGTATTATCATACGATTTAAGTGGTATATGAGAGGCGGGAGTACCCAGGAGTACCAAACCATTTTCCTATATATATATATATATATATATATAACCTGACACACAAGTAGATTTTGGTAAAGAATGGGGAAAATACCTTAGACCATTTTTAAAAATGAATACACTGCCAGTAGCTGTTCAGGGGTGGAACTGGAGAGATACAAGATGTTTTTTAGAGGAAGATACAAGATGATTAGTAGAGGCATTTGGAAATCAAATTTCCTTTTGATAAAGCAAATCATCAGAAATTGCCCAAAGCCCAGCCCAGCCCAGTTACAAAGAACACGATAGCGTATTGAGCCCAAAATGGCCCATGTCCCGGAAGAAGCTGTATCCATTCCATTATCCAGTCAAAAGAAGAAAAAAAAACTGCGAAAATCACCACCGCCACAACACGTGTCCGTTCCCGCGCCGGCGCACCGCCATCGCCATGGCCGCCGCCGTCTCCGCCCCCTCCTCCTTTTTGCCTATTACGGCCGCGCGACCTCTCGCTGGAAGCACACGTGAATCTCCTCCTCATCTCACTCTCTTCGTTTCTTGGGTCCTGTCTTGCAACAACTGACAAAGTTTGTTCTTGGTTTTTGACCTCTAGTTTCTTTGGGTGGTTCGTACCAGCAGCAGAACAAGAAAAGGGTTCCGATGGTGCGGGTCCGCTGTGCTGCTGACGACCAAGGTTAGTTGCGGATTTGTTTGCTGCGTGGTGTGGTACCCTACAAATCTAATCCATCCATCCATCCATGGTTCGATTCAGTTGCGCGAGATCGATACTAGTACTATTGATAGCAGTTTCCCAAGTATGGGGGTGTTTAGCACGAATTCGTAAGGTTTTGAGCTTTTACATGGCTGCAATTTTTCCCAGTGAATTTTGCGCAATGTTAAGAGCGCTCCATCAGTGACTGTTATGCAAAATGTGCACCAGAAGCTCATGGTCAATCAAGTTTTCCCCACTTTTATGCTCTTGTAAAACATGAATTTAGGATTGGGAGCTTACATTATCAAAGCTGAAGCAATACCTTAGGACATTGTGCGTTGAGCTTTATTTTGTTAGAAAACGGAGTTGTGTTATTCTGTGTAGAATTGCAGACGTAACATAACTGATCGACCTAACTACAATTTGTGCATGCTGTGATTCTGAGAAGAGGAAGTCAATGATTTGGGAGTCGACGTGGCATTGTCCATGCTAAAATTTTACAAGAGTAAGTTCATTTTTGCAGTTTGCAATCCTTATGTGTTTACCGCTTGATTTCCGGGTCTCATAATTGTCTGTTGGGCATTTGTATTACTACTGCTACGCAGTTGTCATAAACCTTGCTTTTAAGATCAATTATATTTCTATAGCTTGCTCACTGGCTCAATCTTTTTGTGAACAGGAGAAATATCACCCTTACTGCCTTCAAGCTGCCGTTATGTGCCAACTTGCAGCGAATACTCTATGCAGGCGTACAAAAGGTACGGTGTTGTCAAGGGTACAATCTTGACAGCTTGGCGTCTGTGCCGTTGTAATCCTCTTGGTATGCATTCATTCTGTTTGTTTGATATTTTCAGTTCTGCATCATATCATACTTTCGGAATTTGAGCCTTGTGTTATCTGATACACACGCAGGTGGACATGGATATGATCCTCCAAGGTGGTTTGGTGAGGAAGAGCTACCTGAGCAATGATGGCTGGTAATTACTTGAGAAAACGCGCACATGCCCTGTGATCATGTTGCATACAGTTAAATATGCAATATAGGCAGTGCAATGCTTCAGTTGCAGTATGTTTTAAGTAAATAACTGAAACTAAACTCCATACCACAAATAAAATAAGAGAAAAATGCTGCAATGGTGTTAGATCTATGCAATCTGTTTTCCAAGCCAGCTGTTTTAAAATCATCATTCTCAATGTTCCTGGTGTGGCCTTGTGTATGTCTGTTGGGGCGCATGTATGTGTGCTTTTACATGTTTCAAGTCTTTTCTCAGTGTGCTTCATTTATCTTAATTTTTATTATGGAACTAGGCGATTGCATAAGCAAAATTCATTTGTTACTTACAAATTTAACATCCAGAACTATATCTAAGGTCGGCGAAATGATGATGCAATTTTGCATGTACTTATGAGCTTCCACTATCCTAGGCCACAATTGATTTGCTCCCTTCTTCTGCGTACTAGTGTCAAGACCCAACTGCCTTTTGCTGTTTTATAAACCCTGTACACAACCTGTCAATGAAACAGTCAAATATAATATTTGCATTTGGATTTGGTCAGAAAATCTTATTAGATGCATGGACTTCCAAAATTCCCTCCTGTGGACTCAGATGAAGGATGAGCACTGACATATTCCTGAGCACCAAGACAGCTGAAAAACTCAAAAATACCACTCGGTGGAAAATTTAATGTACATAGTAGGAACAGTTAAAATAAGGAGTACAAGAGTGATTCTATTCTTTCACTGTAAGTCTGTATGAAGTATAAATCTTTCTTAGCCTCAGAAGTATCTGCAATACACTTCATGCTGTCTTCCATTGTAATATTTGCCTGGTTAGATCAGCTGATCTCCTGGCTACCATATCCTCGTATATGGTGTTTGTTTGTCATTGTTTTCCTGTTGCAACTTGGTGTATCATATTTTATCTTGTCCCCTTCAATATTGGTATGTACTATATAGATTTGGACATTTGCACACCCATTCCTATACCCAGGGGCGGAGCTGGGCCTCGGGCCCCTAGGGCAATGGCCCGAGGCCCAGCTAAAAAACACAACTAAAGGTCCTAATAAAAATTGAAAAAAACAGTAGAAATTTGAGTTTTGAGCCAAAATGCGCTGGGCCGGCCCGAGGCCTGGCCCAGCGCTGGCTTCGCCCCTGCCTATACCCTGATGGCCCTGTCGTTGGTCAAACCTTTTGTTTTTGGTAGTTTTCAGCATTGTTGATACTGATAGTTTGCTTTCCCATGTTGATCTTTTCTTTATTCCCTTCCTCTTTGTTTTTTCATTTTCAGATGTCGGACTATGTCTGACGAAATATTCACAAGGATCTCCTCCATTACTGCATATCATTTGATCATGCAACTGTCACAAGGGAGGTTGCGCAGGAGTACTACCGCGTGTGATAGCTTCAAGGGAAAATCTAATTGTCGACTATAATGTCAATTCATGCCATGACAAGAATATGATCGGTTGTCTGGGATTTCTATGGGGCAGATGATTATGATAGACGGTAACTGTTTTTCTATTATGAACGGCTAAACCACTTCTTTAGGAGAACAATTATGCTGGTTTATCAGTACAGTTGAGGTTTCATATTCCCAGGAATCCTGTTGGTTTGGCACAAGAATTGTACAGTGCAGTTTATATGTTATAATTTCTATGAACACGAGCTAAATTACACACAAAAAAGGTTGAACGAAACACGACTTTATTCTTGATATGTATAGCTTTATTATGGTAAAGAATTACAAATCTTTGGCACAGGTTGTACAGTGGATTTTGATTTCGTAACATCATCAATGCTGTATGACCCATTGACGACGCCGTGGACGAACACGGACGGCTTCATCTTCCGGATGATGCTGAGCACCACTTAGCCTGTCCACGGCGACGCTCTCGTCCATCATGTTCTTGAAATTGAACACGCCGCTCACGACGAGCAACTCGTCGGGGTCTATGTCCAGGTCCTCGCCACGGACGGTCTCTGACTTGGCTGCGATGGCGCGGAACTTGAATGGCACGCCGAACTGGCGCGCACAGTGGCTGAGCCGGCGTCCGGCCTCCTCAATCTGCTCAGCCGGATGAAACCTGGACTGCGGGGTGTCAATGCCAGTGATCCTCACCTCCGGCGGCCCTCCCTCCCTCCCTGTGCGCCAGCCACCGGAGCAGGTCCGGCCACTGGAACCCGTGGTTGATGCCGTAGTGCACAATGTGGAGCTTCTGCATCCCCGCGATGGCGCTGTAGACGTTGATATTGTGATCTGAATTGTCTAATATGAATGAGTCCGGATTAGTTTCTATATTAGCGGATAAGTTTCACACTCTAAATCATTTACCCTTTTATATACCTCTTGTATACCGCACGGGGAGAGTTGACGTCTCATTGTAATCCTCTACGATTTGTAAACATTTTTCACGTAGTGATCATCGCCGGTTAGCGTCTGTGGTTTTTACCCACAAAGGTTTTCTACGTAAAAATTTATGTCTTTTTATTCTTATTTTTCTAACAAGTGGTATCAAGAGTTTTAGAGTTTTAAAAAGAGATACAGAAATAATATCAGATCGGAATACGGCGCAGCCGCCATGCGCAGCGCCTTGTCGCTCGCCTCGCCCGCCTGAAGTCCTCGTGCCCGTGGAAAGCAAACTGCATAGCTTCCTCGGTCTGTGCCCTCGGAAAGAAACAACAAAGTGAAGTCCGCCGGCACGTCCACATCCGAGCAGCCGCATAGGTCCCAAGGTCAACTTCCTCTAATTAATCACTAGAAAGCCAGTCGATCTTTTTGCTTTCTTAAAGTCTCCATCACATAGGTCCCAAGATCCTTCTTTTTCCTTTATTTAATACATCAACTTTGCTTCTGTTTTTTCAAGTCCAGCACCTCCTGAGTGAAGCATCTACAATTAGGAAATTTTCTGCTTCGGTCTTCACAAATTGTATCAAAGAAATCGTAATTTTTACTAAGTTTACATAGATTAGTAACATCAAATTTTGAGTTTTATTTATCATAACGATTTTGAAGTATGATCTTTCACTCCTGGATCGAGACACAAGATTTTCGCTGTGGCAGGTCAAGATAAGGGCTGTGTTGGCACATATGGATTTGGATGATGCATTGAAAGGTTTTGAGAAATAACCTATTGCATGGACCGTAGATGAGAAGCGCAAAGACCGTAAGGTTTTATCTCAGATTCACCTTCATTTATCAAATGATATTTTGTAGGATGTTTTGAAGCAGAAGACATATGCTGCATTATGACTGAAGGTAGAATAAATTTACATGACAAAGGATCTCACCAGCAAGATACATCTCAAGCAGAAATTGTACTATCATCTTTCGGTGTTTAAGGAGATCGTTGCCGACCTAGAGTCGATGGAGATAAAATATGATGATGAGGATTTAGATCTTATTCTTTTGTGTTCACTGCCTGGTTCTTTTTTAAATTTCAGAGATACCATATTATATAGTAGAGATACTCTCACGCTTAATGAAGTTTATGCAGCTTTGCATGCTAAGGAGAAGATGAAACAGATGATACCTTCTGAAAAATTCAAGCTCGCAAGGAGAAGACTTGTTTATTCGTAGCAGGCAAAAGGAGAAGAACTCAAACAATGGATCTGGAGGTAAAAGTTCAAACGGCTACAAGAACCGATCGAAATCAAGAGGTAAGTACAAGTCGTGCAAATATTGCAAGAAAAGTGGACACGACATCTCTGAATGCTGAAAGTTACAGAATAAAGAAAAGAGGGCTGGCTATTATAAGCCAAAAGGTAAACCGAATGATGAAGGTAAAGCATCCCTTATTGCTGATGATAGTACTGATGAAGAAATCCTTGTTGCCTTTGCTGGATGTGCTAAGACCAATGATGAATGAATTCTTGACTCTACCTGTACCTTTCATATGAGTCAAAATAGGGATTGGTTTGCCACTTATGAACCTGTTGAAGGTGGTACTGTGTTGATATGTGATAACTCATTTTGTAAGGTTACAAGAATTGGTTCAATTCAGAAAAGGAACCTCATCTCTTTGAGTACTCTTGATACTAAAGAGAATAAGTATTTAGGTAAAGGTGGAGTTTTAAATGTATCAAAAGGCTCTCTTGTTCTGATGAAAGCTGATATTAAAACTGTCAATCTGTACCATCTGCGAGGTACTACAATATCAGGTAATGTTACTGTAATTTCAAGTTTATTATCTGATTCTGATGCTACTAATCTTTGGGAGAAGACTTCTTGATGGACATAGCATCGGCAAACTGAAATTTTACGAGCATTGTGTGTTTGGCAAATACAAGAGTGTGAGATTTAATACTTCAGTTCATACTACAGAAGATATTTTGGATTTTGTGCATTCTGATTTATGGGGCCATCTACTAAGACATCGCTAGGAGGTGTTAGCTATATGTTAACAATTATTTATGATCACTTTAAAAGACTGTGGTCTTATTTCTTGAAGCATAAATCAGAAGTATTTTCAATATTTAAAGAGTGGAATACTATGACTGAAAAGCAAACTGAAAAGAAGATAAAGAAACTTCGCACTGATAATGAGATGAAATTTTATTCTAATGAATTTGAATCATATTGCAAGACTAAAGACATTGTCAGGCACTACACCATTCCCCATACTTCTCAACAAAACGGTGGAGCTGAGCATATGAACAGGACCATTATTTCCAAGGCTCGTTGCATGTAGTTTAATACAGGTTTGTATAGGCGTTTTTGGGCTGAACCCGCTTCCACTGCTTGCTATCTTATTAATCGGCCACCCTCTATTGCAATTGAAAAGAAGACTCCAATTGAGGTATGGTCTGGTTCTCTAGCAAGTTATTCAGAATTAAAAGTTTTTTGTTGTACTGCATATGCTTATGTTGATAATAGAAAATTAGAGTCTAAAGCTGTTAAGTGCATTTTTCTTGGTTATAAATCTGGTGTTAAAGGATACAAGTTGTGAAATCCTGAAACAAATAAGGTTGTGATTAGCAGAAATATTATCTTTAATGAATCTGTTATGCTTCATGATAAACTACCTACTAATGTTCCTGTTGAGAGTAGGTGGAATTCAAGTGTTCAGGTGGATCATATTGTTGCTTCAAATAACACATTAGATAAGGAAAAATATTATTGTTCATGATGCACCTATTGTTGAGAATGCTCCTATTGTTGAGCAGCCACCACAACGGTCCATTGCAGTTGACAGACCTAGAAGGGATATTAATCCACCCAAGAGGTTGATTGAAGAAGCTAATATTGTTACTTATGCTTTAAGTGTAGCAGAAGAAATTGAAGGTAATGCAGAACCTTCATCATACTCTGAAGCTATTGATTCCACTGATTGTAATAAGTGGATAACTGCTATGCATGATGAGATGGAGTCACTTGAAAAGAATGACACTTGAGAACTAGTGAAATTGCCAAAGAAGAAGAACTTTGTTCATTGCAAGTGGATTTTTAAAAGAAAGGAAGGTATTTCTTCTACTTAACCAGCAAGATATAAATCAAGGTTGGTTACTAAAGGTTATAGTCAGATTCCAGGTATTGACTTTAATGATGTCTTTTCTCCAGTTGTGAAGTATAGTACTATTTGCACTTTACTCAGTATTGTTGCTATGCATGATTATGAACTTGAGCAATTAGATGTTAAAACTGCATTTCTACATAGAGAGTTGGAAGAAGACATTTATATGGACCAACCTGGGGGTTTTATTATTGCTAGAAAAGAACACCTTGTTTGTAGATTAAATAAATCTCTTTATAGCTTGAAGCAATCTCCTAGGCAATGGTACAAGAGATTTGACTCTTTTATGATCTCTCATGATTTTAAGCGGTCTGACTATGATACCTGTGTTTATTTAAAAACTGTTAACAGTTCAACTATTTATTTGCTTCTCTATGTTGATGATATGTTGATTGCTGCAAAAGATAAATCAAAAATAACAAAATTGAAAGCACAATTGAGTAATGAATTTGAGATGAAGGACCTAGGTGCAACAAAGAAAATTCTTGGTATAGAAATCATTAGAGAGAGGAAATCTAGCAAGTTATATCTTAGTCAACAAGGTTATATTGAGAAGGTCATTCATCGTTTTAATATGCATGATGCAAAACCAGTGAGTGCTCCATTAGCTTCGCATTTCAGATTATCTTCAGCTTTATGTCCTGAGTCAGATTATGATATTGAGTACATGTCTAGAATTTCATATTCCAGTGCAGTTGGTTCTCTTATGTATGCCATGGTTTGTTCTCGTTCTGATTTATCTCATGCACTGAGTGTTATTAATAGATACATTACTAATCCTGGAAAAGAGCATTGGAAAGCAGTTCAGTGGATTTTCAGATATTTGCGTAGCACTTTTAATGCTCGTTTGCAGTTTGGGAATTCTAGGGATGAACTTGTTGGTTATGTTGACTCTGATTATGCTGGCGATTTGGACATGTGGAGATCTCTCACAGGTTATGTTTTTACTATTGGTAGTTGTGCTGTTAGTTGGAAGGCAAGTTTACAAGCTACTATAACTTTATCTACCACTGAAGCAGAATATATGGCTATTTCTGAAGCTTGTAAAGAAGTTATTTGGTTGAGAGGTTTGTACACTGAGCTTGGTGGAGATAATTCTTGCACTACTATATTTTGTGATAATCAGAGTGTTATATACCTTACAAAGGATCAGATGTTCCATGAAAGAACAAAGCACATTGATGTGAGATATCACTTTATTCGAGGTGTTATTACTCAAGGTGATGTCAAAATATGCAAAATAAGTACTCATGATAATCCAGTTGATATGATGATAAAGCCAGTTTCTGTTACTAAGTTTGAGCTTTGCTCAAGCTTAGTTGGTATTATAGTTTAGTCCTAGAGACTAATTGGCGCACGGTGATTTTTATTTTATTGTGGAGATATTTTGGTGATTGATGACTCTTCATTATGCTATAAGAGGAAATTCGTCTCAAGGTGGAGATTGTTGATATTGTGATCCGAATTGTCTAATATGGATGAGTCTGAATTAGTTTCCATATTAGCGGATAAGTTTCCTACTTGGACTCTAAGCCCTTTACCCCTTTATATACCTCTTGTATGCCGCACGGGGAGAGTTGACGCCTCATTGTAATCCCCTGCGATTTGTAATCATTCCTCATATAGTGATCATCGCAAGTTGGCGCCTGTGGTTTTTTCCGGAAGGGGTTTCCACGTAAAAATTCGAATCTTTTTTTGTCCCTATTTTTATAACAGTAGATTTGGAGAAGAGGAACGCCACCTTGAGGAAGCAATAGGCGGCCATGTATAGCTGGTAGGCCTTGAGGATCATCACAACGAAGGTGCGCATCGCCATGAGCGATTGGTAGAGCTGGCTGCCCTTGTCAGCCAACTGCGCCTCCAGCCCCTCGGTGAAGCAATGTGCCAACCGCTTTGTGGCGCCCCTCGTCGATGACGAGTGCCGCCTGATCCGCTCCAGCAGCTCGCCTAGGAGGCACCTTCCGACAGATGCTCTGCTGCTCCGCCTCGTTCTCCCTCTCCATGGAGACGCGTAGCTCCTGCATCTCGGTGAGGCACATGTAGCCGTTGAGAATGATCTGGTCCAGCATCTCGCGTGCGGCGGCTTCCTCCTCCCAGTCAGGCTGCACCATCATCGCCATTTGCTTGATGCTCCTGCCGACGCCCGCCTCATCCATCTCATCATATAATTCCCCGTCAAGCCTGTTCTTGCGCCCCCTACCATCTGCCGTCTCGTGGTCCTTGGGCAAGAACCTCTTGGCCTCCACCATGCCTCTCAAGAACACCATGCTTGACAGCATGTTCGTGCTGGTGTTGTTCTCGCCGGCCGGAAACAAGCTGTTGTTGGTCTCCACCGCGTCCGTGCCATCCAAGAAGCTGCATGCCTGTGTTGGTGCCTTGGCTGGACAGCAAGGTTGTGGCAAGCATCTCGGAGTAGACCGGTGCCGAGGGCTCGATGGAATTGCACGGCCTTGCGGCGAGGGCATCGGAGAGCTTGGTGGTTGACAGGGCAGATGCGGTGGCGGCGGCGGCGGCGGTATCGGAGAGGATCTGGGCGAGTCTGGAATGTGAGATTGAGTGCTTATGAGTAAGCTTTTGTCCTTTAGAGTTGTCGTAAACTTGCAATCCCTCTAGCTAATCCAAACAAATTTGTTTTAAGATGAGTTCTATTTTATTCTTACTATCTCTCTTCGGTAATTTTGGGGTTTTTGTGTTCTAGGGGTTTTGTCTTGTTCTCTTGTTATGATATAGCTTATTAGGGTTTGTGGGATATGATATAAGGTCATCCGGACCATCTACCACCCACGAGCAAGACTTTAGATCAAGATTATGTTTTCCCTGGTTTTAAGCATTCTTGCCTTGAATCAAAAAATTCGTGGAACCTTAACAATGATTGTCTCGATCTTCGATAAGAATAGATTAATGACCTTATTATTGAGCTATGTTTGAAATATCAGGAGATTTGGATTACTAGATCGAAAGTTAGGTCGATTTGTGAATCCTTCGAGCTGTTGATTTTCAGCCGGCGATCAGACATGCCTGGCCCGACGGTCAGACTGGCTGAGAGCATTTGGGTTCGGGATTTCTCGATTTCAACTCAAAACTTTCACTGTGATATTGAACTTTTGATCTTTGTAGTTTTCATAACTATTGAAGTGAAAAAAAAAATTGAAAACTGAAGGTAAAAAGAAGTGGCTCCTATTCACCCTCTCGTCGTTACTTTGGAGCACGATGGAATATCGGGGAGACGGCAGGGAGGAGCCATGGTGGCGTGCAAAGCAATGGAACTGGCAATGGCAGCTGCTTCTGTTGGAATTCGATGACTCCAACCAAGTAACCGTGGGTAGCGTGAATGGAATCACGGTGTGCTATGCTAATGCAATATTGCGAATCCGCCGCCTCCATTCATTCGATTCGACTCGACTCGACGCTGCTGTTGTGTCTATCGAGTATCGACTAGTAATACTGTATTCTTCAGCGGTGGATGCTAAAAAAAATAAACGATCCTAGGCGTTCTGTTCTTTCTGCCCGTCTTGTTCCATTTCTCCATACAAGGCCTTAACAAGTTGGAGTATTTTGTTTGTCTCAAAACACAAAAAAAAAAAATTGGAGTATTTTGTTTGTCACCTTCGACCCATTTCACAAGTCAAAATAATTGCGTTATGTATCTGGCACAACAAATTGTCTGTACATCTTGATACATATTTACCATGGCCAGCCAAATTTGTCATACAATTTACCTCTCTTTCAGGAATTTCTCTCTCAGTCAGGACATCTAGAAACTTGTGTCATGTAGTGTCACTGCCTAAATGTAGCACGGTACCTATCCTGCTTCACAATGCTTAGCAGCAGCATAAGACGTAATAGCTAAGACGCAACATAGTTCATAAGCCACTTCATCATTTACCATTTTAGATGATTTTGTCATTCTTCTCCCTCCTCTGCGCTCTTCTCTTCTTTCTCCTCGTCCTTCAGGTCGCCGGTGCCCGCTTACCTGTATTTTATCCCAACTTCACCTCTGCCTTCCTCTCCCTCCCACACCCCCAACCTCCCCACGAATCTCTCGCACCGCTTAAATGCTCCCGGCCTCGCACCCGCTGCTCTATGCCTGTAGGACTCGGATTTTGCAAATACAAATCCTTTGTGAAATCACTATAATATTTCATGGATCAGTAGATAGCACTCATAGGCATATTGCTGAATCATTTTATACAAGACGTAAACTAAATCATTCAATATATTACAATCTTCAGAGTAACATAGACCACGTCGGGTCAAGTTTTACAAAAGGGGCCGAACATGCCAAATTGAATACATTACATAAGAGCAGCGTAAACTACAACGGAAGCAAAAAGGGGTAGAGCTTATCTCTCCACAGGCAAACGACTGGGGTAGCCTATGTACGACAGATATTAATCAAGGGTTTGAAAAATATCTGTTATATGCAAGCACCGAACGAGTCCACTAGACTGGGGCGAGATCTAGACTACGAAGCTAGACTACTCTTCATTGTTTCCTTTTCTGTCGACTTTCGGGTCTTCATAGTACGCATAGTCCCTTTAATCCACATTATCTAGAGGGTTTGGGGAGAGCGAGAATGAGCACAATTTCTGTACTCGCGAGCCAACACACAAGATGCAATAATATACATGCATGGCTTAGTAAGGATGGCTCGAGTTCTTTTATTTGATAAAGCAATATTTTCAATTATCATAATTACAAATTCCTATGACTTAACATTTTATCCATATTGTATTTTATTAAAAAAAAAGAGTAAATTGCAATATTAAACAACAGTAGAGATTCCCTCCATCGAAAACTCTACCAATGCTTCATTTGATTGGAGCTACCTCCACTCCTTAACATCACTGAGCTCGATAGTTCAGAAAAAAAATCCAATCCCAGGGCTAGGTGAGCCCGACCTGATTTTTATACCACCCACAAAGGTTTTTGAAATAGAACTAACTCTACTAAGTTCTCATGTCCGCCTTTGACCGTAGGCACGGCTGTTTAAACAGTTTAGACTCTGCAGATGTTGTACACTGTACCCACAAGAGATAATCATACTCGTTAACCCACATGATTCCTTAGTCATATGGTTGAGCGACCATCACAGTAGCCTTTCGAAATATTCCGCCCCTTCCGCTATCTCACCAATATGAGCCACACACATAAGTTGTGTGGGTGTTCGCCTCAGCAACTAGAGTAGCTGGATTACCCACAACGCCTAGCGTGACTGGCAACTTCACCTTGCACTGGTGTCCCATTCAAGTCGGACCATGTCCAGTGCTTGCACGATCCTGTTACCCCTCCAGTAAGATAACATTCTGAGTTTAATAAATTTACTAAGCCAAGCTGTACTTTACAGACTTATAGTTGTATTTGTTTTACACGGGAAGTCATACAAGATTAAGTCTTTAATCCATCCGGGCGGTTTATACCACCTACCAACCACTCTCGTGCACGACGCACCCACCACTCTTTCCATCCGCCCAAATGTGGTAATAGCAAGTTGTTTAGGGTTTTGGGGGAGAAAAAACCAATTATCACATCACGCTAGTCATTTACCCACAATGACTGCCCAAAACCACTTTCATGATTAAAAGATAATGATTAGGACATTTAATATCCCGGTACTTAAGTAAGACTAGCATGTCGCTTAAGTACAACCTCTACTAGTATTTACCACATAGCTACTAGGGTGACATGGAATAATGGATTCAATTATCAAAGGATGGCTTAATGATTAATTAATCATCAAATGGATGTTTAACTACCTTAAGCTTTAACATACGTTTGATTACAGAATTAAAGCATGCAATTTTGATAATTTAAATAAATACAATTTTGGAGGGTGAAGGATCTAGACCCGCCATTATGAGTTAATGGAATATTTTGGTGATTAATGATAAATCCATTTATGAGACTAACTCTTTTGTCTAGTATTATCTTGTGTAGTCTCATTTGGATATAATGGTGAAATTCAACGAGGTATGCAATCAACATCTTAATCTTATATATATTTGCATTCCTCGGATCCAAAATATAGGATTGAACTCAACCATAAGTTAAACATGAATATGTGCATATGATCTTATTACACATTTGTGTATGCACACATCTAGGGGGAGTTTTATTCTATATTTTGTGGTTTCATTAGTATTGATTCATATTCCATTCTCCACATAATACTAATGATCTTTACTTTGAAACAAAACCTTTGAGTATACAAAACTTGTGTAGTTCATATATACTAATTTGTTACTTCAATTATCTACATTCATTTATGTGCAATTGAAATGGTTATCATCAATTACCAAAGAGGGGAAGATTGAGTATCTTGTCCCACCATTATGAGTTAATGGTATGGTGTGGTAATTAATGATAATCATATTGTGGAACTAACATTTTCCATGAGTTGGATATATAGGTTATGTTTCAGGAGGATGAAGACTTGGGATGATCATGGGTTGATCATCAAGTCGAGATTCAAGTGAAGGATGCATCATGTGTTGATGCACATCAAGTCAAGAGAAGACCCATCATGTGTTGATGGAGGTCAAGTGAAGGAATGCATCATGCGTTGATGCATGTGAAGACTCGGGATGAAGAAATCATCATGTGTTGACGATGTTCAAGGTAAGATCCCGAAGTTAAGAGATCATCATATGTTGATGATTGTCAAAGTCAAGGACCCGGACTTGAAGTGTTGATGTGCGTCATCAAGCTTCAAGAAGATGCAAGGCAAAAGTATGACTAGCTAGGGCTAAGGATGTGTTCCTAGTCTTTTACCGATCTCGGTGTTTGGTTGATAGACCGGATTGCTAGTATAGGATTGCCGTACTATTAAGAGGGGTCTTGACTAGTAGCATGAGTTAGTCATGTGTTTATAGCTCATTGTGTTTGCTCTAGCTCATCTATGCATGGAGCTATTATTTGCGAATGTGTTTTGCAAATAGCCGAAGCTCATGCATTTAATCTTTGTAGCATAGGACTATATTTTGCAAATGTGTTTTGCAAAATGGTTGAAGTCCATGCACCTTAGCCTTGTAGATGATGCTGTTATTTGCGAATGTGTTTTGCAAATAGTTGATGCTCATGTTTAATTTCTTATAGCATGTGACTTATCACTGAGGTGCGGTAGTTCCGGCTGATACATGGCGGAACTTCCGATTTCCCTGATTTTGCAGGGGTTTGTCTCCCAACGGCTAGTTTTTGTGTGTGGGCTATATATAACCACCTTGGCCGGTTGTGAGAGGTTGCTGGTGCTATTGTTAAGTGCTATACTTATTCTTTGAGCTAAGAGCAAGCCTCTATTCTCTTTTGTGCATGTGTTGCACTTGGTGAGATTAGAGAGCAAACCCTAAGTGCATGTGTTGCCTTAGGTAGTGGATTGTGTATCCACGTGAGCGTTAACACTTGAGTAGTTCAAGAGAAAGTTTGAATTTGTTACTTTTGGTGTTTGCCGACACCTAGACGGCGTGGAGGCGTCGTGCCCGGTGATCTTCTCAAGAAGCTTGTGAGAAGGCCTGGCGTGTTGTGAGTGGTTTGGTGTTCGCCATCTCGGGAGTGGAGGAAAAGCAACCCTAGTGGAGCGAGGTGTTGGTTCGGTTTGGAACCGGTCCAAGTGTTGGACTTACCTCGGAGGTGTTGGCTTAATTAGTGGAGCCGGTCCAACGTGGTTGGGCTTACCTCAACGTGGATTAGGGGAGACCAACAAGTCTCCGAACACCACGGTAAAACATAATTGTGTCCATCTTGTTTTTGCTTGTGCTTTACTTTGAGCAATTTACATTACATGCTTTAATTGCTTATATATCATTGTATGATTGCTCTCTTGTATTGTCGGTGTACTTAGTTGGGCCTAGTTGATTTAGATTTTAATTGTGTAAAACCAATTCGTTATTAGCTTCCGCATTATATATTGGTTTTAGCGCGAAAGATTTTTAAAACCGCCTATTCACCCCCTCTAGTCGGCCACCTCGATCTTCCAGAGGGGTACCGGGCGGCAGGTCAAGGCCGAGAGCGGGCCAGGGGAGGTAGGGTGAAGAGTGGGTCGGCCCAAGAGAGCATTGGGCTGAGCTCAGAAAGGAGAGGTTGAAGATGGGAAGGGCCCAATTTTGAAGGTACAGATGAATTTACTTTGCATTAAGTTCTAAAAACCGAAAACTAAATGCAATTACTATTTGTCTTTTGAAAATAAGAACGTTACAATGCTTGCGCCTTCCACGACAGCGGCCTTGTCGTCGAGCTCGCCCACGCCCCAGAAGCCGACGGCGACCTCCCGGCCCTCACCACATCGGCGCCAGCGAACCACCAGAACCACCAATATGTCACCCACTCCATGGCGGGGCGAGCGTCGCTCTGCTACCTGGGCTTGTAAAAGCTGCAGCACCGCAGGGAGGAGGGCGCCGGGATCGTTGTTGGGGGGACAACACCGCACCTCACCAAGCCGCTCCCCACGCTGGTGCTGCACACCACCTCACCGCTCTCCACCTTGCCTTACCGCTCCCCACCCCAGCTGTCGCGCTCGACATTGTCCTCTTCCTCCCTCTCCACTCCGACCGAGCTCCTGTGGCCCCACTGCCTTGACGTCATCGCCCGCCCTCCTCTGGCCACCCGGTCTGCCATGGCCGGCACAAAGAAGAAGAGATGGAAGAAGGGGTAAAACTGTCTAAAATGGTATATATGATATTGGCTCTTCAATTGTGTGGCTAATAATCTATTACAGTAAAAATAATAGCAAATAATTGAAACAACATCAAAACTAGGGCGAATGGTAAATTTTCTCATAGTTTAAGTGGATGCTTAAAAGCCATGCCAATATGTCGTTAGAGTAAATGATATGTTGTGCATAGACCAAAATAAATACCTACTTAAAAGCTTGATTATTTTAGTTTGTAATCAACTTAGCCACGCTCAATCCTTACTCCTATCTTCCCCACTGCTCTGAATATTAACCGAATCAGTAGCCTCCTTCAATCCTGCAAGTAAACAAATAAACACAGTACAGAATACTACGAACTTTCCTCCAAAAAAGAGAGGAGACTACTATGAACTTGAAAGGCGAAAGCATAAAGAGCGATAAGAATCCAAACAAGCAATCAGCATATATCACATATTGATGCACAGGAGTTCAGTCGGTACTCATTACTGCTTTAGTTTGCTTGGAAAGCGTAAAGTACAAGTATTAGAATGCAAACAGTTCGAGCAACTTTTTGAAACGGAAAACTGGCAGGGGAGCACAGTCTGAGCAATTGGCCTACAAGTGGTTGGCAATTAACATCTAATCTGCAATTGTGCAAGCTTGCACCTTTCTCAGGTATCATCGTTTACCAGTATATCACTGTGAACTTTTCTGTAAGTTATATGATAATAGATTTTGTAGAATCATTGCAAAGTTAATGCTACAACTACAAGGTGCCCATCTTTCTCAGAAATCATCATCTGCGCAAACTTCATATTATGAATCGTCGGGCAGGTCACAACGCACATCAACTCTGAATAGCCGGTACAACTTTACGGCTTCATCACACATCTAGTAACTACGTAGATCCAGAAGGAAGTGCCAACAATTTTGACGCTACATGAACACTAGAGAGTTTGTTGTGCATTATTACAGCTGCTGCTGCAACATGACCGCCAAAGCATTGAATTTAGTGATTTACATGCCCAGACATTACTGCATCGCTACAGATTTCCAACTTAAAAGGTTTCACATCTAGGCCTAGCCATGTTACTGATCCATGACCAGCGTAATCAAATGATTACTTGAAATTTCCCAAAACTTAACATCAAACTCTGGGTCATAGTAATCGTAGTTGCCTACCTCATGGCACCATGGAAGTTCATTGAACCACAGTTACTAGTTACTAGACCATAGATGTTCATTGCTAGGTGCTAACATATTATATATATATATGTCTTATCAATATCTGTATTCGAAATTAGATTGAGAAAAGAAGCTACGAGTTTGGGGTAGCATCGTCTGCAACCCATGTTGACAAGGCGTAGAGCACACGCCCCTTCCACCTGTGCAGCAACCACCGTCCATCCCCATCGACGACGAAGTCCTTGTGGTAGTTGTCCTTGACCTTGTCCAGCACAACCTTAACAACATCTGGCTTCAATGGCAGCTGCCTCAGCCCTGCCCGGTGGTTCCGCACCTGCCAATGCTTATATGTCTCAGGGCGCTCCACCCGGTCTGCGCCCTCGCATGCTATGACATTCAGGGCAGCCCGTCCAAACATGTCCCGCTCAACCAGCAGCCGCTCATCGCTGTCCCTGGGGACGGTGGCGTCCAGCAGGTCGAATTGTGCTGCGTAATGGAACAGCACCTCCCGGAACCGTGTCAGGAAGTATGTAGCGCCGTAGGAGCCATTCACAATGCCGTGGATGAACACATCCGGCCGCATCTTCCGGATGTTTTCGAGGACCTGATCCCTGGGGCTCGGACTATCAAACACGAGGTTTTCGTCCATCAGGTGCCTGAAATGGCAGAGACTGCTCACGACGAGCACCTCATCCCGGTCAATGTTCAGGTCCTCAGGGCGGACAGTCTCCCGCTTTGCCGCAATGCCATGGAACTTGAACGGCACACCAAACTGTTGGGCACAGTTGCCGAGCCGGCGGCCTGTCTCCTCAACGTAGTAGGATGGGCGAAATCCAGGTTGAGGTAGGTCGATGCCGGTGATCCTCACCTCCGGTGGCCCTCCTTCCCTAGCCGCCAGCCCACGTAGCAAGCCCGGCCACTGGAACCCGTAATTCAGACCGTAATCCACAATGTGCAACCGGCTCCTCCCTGCCACGGCATCGAAGATGGTCTTGTTGGAGAAGGTGAAGGCCACCTTCTTGCAGCAGCAAGCCGCCATGAAAAGCTGGTAGGCCTTGAGGAAATCGACCACCGAGGTGCGCTTCACCATGAGCGACTGGTACAGCTGGCTCCCCGTGCCCGCCAGCCGCGCCTCAAGTGCCTCAGCGAAATAATGCGCCAGTCTCTGCGCCGCGTCCCCCCTCGGAGAGGAGCTGTGCTTGATCTGCTTTAGCAGCTCGCTCGCGCTCCGGCGGTCGTCCGTGGACACCGCCTGCGCGCAGTGGAGCAGCAGCGTGTGCAGGTCCACCATCTCACTGTCACTCGCGCCCCGTCTCCGCCGCGCCTTCTTCCTGCTGCTCTTCTTCTCCGTGTCGTTTTCCACGGCGATGCGCAGGTCCTGCACCCCCTTCATGCATATCTCGTGATGATCGTGGAGCATCATTTCGTCGAACATCTCGCGGGCACCATCCTCCTCCGTCTCCTGCGTGATCATTTTGCTGGCCCTGCCCTCCTCCGCCTCCAGCTTATCCCCATTTTTCCTGAGACCACCACCATGACCGCCTCCCCCGAGCATTCCATCCACCACCTCCCTCTGCACGGTGAAGCTTCGCACCGGTTTGCCATCTGTGGGGGAAAGCTCCCTGGGCAAGAACTTGCTGGCCTCCTCCATGCCCTTGAAGAACGCCGAGTTGAGCATTTCCATGTTCTCGCCGGGGAACAAGCCCTTGAAGAAATCAGAGCCAGAGCTGAGCGTGCCCTGGTCAGCGTTGCCCCCGGGAAAAATCGCAGTCTTGGCGTCCTCCTCCGCGCCATTGAAGAACGCCCAGCTCTGGATGTCCGTGCTGCCGCCGTCGTGGCCAGGAGCGACCGTGTGGGTGTAGGGCGGGGAGTGGAGCGGCCGAGAGAGTTGGACTGCATCGTGGGGCCAGGCATGGATGGGGGAGACAGGGGAGGAAGAGGATGGCGAGAGGGTGAGGGTGGTGTTGTTGCTGTTGCCGCTGCTGCCGTCGCCAGAGGAGGAGGTGGTGTTACTGCCGTAGGAGGAGAGGATCTGGGCGAAGGGCAGCTGCACCTGCAGGAGGGCGGGGTGGTCGGGGTACTGGTAGAAGAAGTGGTCGTCGATGTCCTCCTCCATGAGCATGCGCGAGACGTAGGGGAGGACCATGTCGTCGAAGGAGGCGGGGTCCTCGGCGTCGCCGTGGGGCGTTGGTGGCAGGTCGAGGAAGACGGACGGGGAGGGCGGCTCCGTCCGTACGAGGATGCCCTCGCGCAGGAACTCCTCCGGCGTGGCGGCCATGGTCGGCGGCCTTACGAAGGATGTTTACTGCTTCGCTTAGCAATAGTGTTACGCTTTCCTCCTCCTAAAGCTTTTAAAAGAAAGAAAGAACTGGAGGGAATGGAAGGTTCCGGGAAGGAGCGGCAAGAGTCAAATACAACTGCGAACTCGCCGCCGGTGAGTCGCAGCCACAGCCACAGCCACAGCCCGAGCCCAGGGGGAGGGGAGAACTGAGTAGTAGTAGTAGTAGTAGTATAGAATTCTAACATGAATTCATGATGCATGCTAACAGCAGCTGGCGATCATCATCTATAGTTATAGTTAATTGCAGCAGCCAAAGACTAAGACTGGGTTAATATAATACTAGCCCACCTGCTCCAGAATATTTCTGTCGCGGCGCGGCGTGCAAGGGGAGAAGAGCAGGACAAATTCAGGTGCTAGTAGTTAATTGAAGAGCAAGCCAAGGAGAAAATCAGCAGGTACACCTGCCCAAGATTGTGGCAAATCCCATCTTTGTTTAATTAACTAACAGACTGCAAATTTGCAGATTTGGAACTGTGGACCTTCCTCAGGTATGAGGTATCAATGTATCCATCCATAACTATTTATCATTGTGAACTTTGATGAGATTATCTATGATCACAGATTTTCTAGGATCATTGCGAACTTACAAAGCTATAATGTTTCTTCAGATATCATCATCAGCGTCAGCTTCGTATTATGTACAAACGAACAGGTCTCGATCATCAGCTCTTCCCAGATTGCATAAACACCTTCTCATCTTGAATCGGTTCATCTCTTTTAGCTGCACTTGTCTGAATAAAAACACTCGAGAAAAAGACCCAGCGGAAATTGCCTGGGAAATTGAAACCTCTGAGAAACTAGGGAAAGAATACCACATCTTTAATTGTGCATTCACAGTCAATAAAAAAAAAATGAAGACACACACAGCGAACACTCTAAATAACCGGTGCAACTTTTGCTTAAACAAGCATCTGTTTACTCTTCCTAGACCTAAGGGAAGTGGTGCCAACCATGGATAGAAATCCCGGCCGGTAACCGGTTTACCGGTGGCGGCCGGCCGGGATTTGAAATCCCGGCCGGGTTTTCCCGAGTTTACAAATTCAAATTTTGAATTTTGAATTTTGGTTGATTTTTAAGCAAATTTAAACGAAATTCGACCGAGTTTTCTCCAAGAAAACCGGTAAGGTTACCGTTACCGGCCGCCGACCGGGATTCCGGCCGGTTCCGGTTTTTCAATCCCTGGTGCCAACAATTTGACGCTACAACAAAAAAGTGAACTTCATAAGGCACATCTCTAACACATCAAAAATCAAAACATGTAATCCGTAATGTTGCTTGTCAGCTACAGAAGAGCATACAGCCATACATTAGCAAAAAAACATGGATCTTCATTTTTGTTGTACAATGTACATTATCACAGCTCTGCAGCAGCATGTCCGAAACTATACCTAAATCCTATGTAAAGCATCTAATTTACATTCCAAGACATTACTGTGTCTCTACTTATTTTACCATATAAGATTCACCACCGGTCCAAGCCATCTTGAAATGAAGTCCACTGACCCAGAGCTGCTGGACCATAGATTTTTGTCGGTAACATAGAAAAATAGACATCTATCAATACCAATACCTTCTATATCCAGTGAATTCCCCTATATACGGATTCAGGAATTAGGCGAAGAGAAGTAGCTAAAAGATGGACTACTTGTTATCATCAGCAACCCATGTCGACATGGCGTAGAGTACTCGCCCCTTCCACCCCTGCAGCAACCACCGGTGATCCACATCGATGACAAAGTCCTTGTGATAGTGGTTCTTCACCTTGTCCCTTGCAACCTGAACAATCTCTGGGTTCAATTGCAGCTGCCTCAGCCCCGCCCGGTGGTTCCTTACCTGCCATTGCTTATAAGTCTCAGGGCGATCCACCCGGTCTGCACCCTCACAGGCAATGACATTCAGGGCATACCGCCCGATGATATCCCGCTCAATGAGCAGCCGCTCATGACACTCACGGGGGATGGTCGCATCCAGCACGTCGAAATGCGCTGAGTAAAAGAACAGCGCCTCCCGGAACCGTGTCACAAAGAACGGCGCGCCATACGTGCCATTCACAACACACTGGATGAACACGTTGGGCCGCATCTTCCGAATGTTGCTGAGGACCACGTCTCTGGGGCTTGGGCTGTCCAAGACAACACTCTCGTCCATCAAGTTATTAAAACCACACTGGCTATTCACAACAAGCACCTCATCAGGGTCGATGTTGAGGTCCTCGGCACGGATTGTCTCCCACTTTGCTGCAATATTGTGGAACTTGAATGGCACACCGAACTCACGGGCACAGTTGCTGAGCCGGCGTCCTGTCTCCTCAATCTGGAAGGCTGGGCGGAAGCCAGGCTGTGGAAGGTCAATGCCAGTGAGCCTCACCTCCGGCGGCCCGCCTTCCCTAGCCGCCAGCAACCGCAGCAAGCCTGGCCACTGGAATCCATATTGCACGCCGTAATCGACGATGTGCAAGCGGCTCCTCCCCACCACGGCATTGTAGATGGTCTTGATGGAGAAGGTGAAGTTCACCTTCTTGAAGCAGCAGGCTGCCATGAACAGCTTGTAGGCCTTGAGGAACTCCACAACCGAGGTGCGCTTCGCCATGAGCGATCGGTAGACCTGGCTCCCCATGCCTGCAAGCCGCGCCTCCAGTCCCTCGGCGAAACAATGCGCCAGTCTCTGTGTGGCATCCCCCCTTGGAGAGGAGTGCTGCTTGATGTGCTTCAGCAGCTCGCTCGCACTCCTGCGGTCACCTGTGGCCACTGCCTGCGCGCAGTGGATGAGCAGGGTGTGCAGGTCGACTACCTTGCTCGCGCCTCGACTCCCACGCGCCGCCTTCGCGGTGCCCTTCCTGATGTTCTTCTCAGCCTCGCTGCCCATGGCGATGCGCAGGTCCTCCATCCCCTTCATGCATATCTCGTACCCACGGAGCATTATTTCGTCAAACATCTCGCGGGCGCCACTTTCCTCTAGCTCCGGCATCAACAGCTTGCTATTCCTGCCGGTCTCCGCCTCCAGGTTGTCCACATCGTGCCTGTTCTTGCGGCCCCTGCCGTTACCGGTGCCTCCTCCGAACATTGGCATTCCATCCACCACTTCCTCCTTCACTCGACCTGCGGTGAAGCCGCTCACCGGCTTGCTATATCTGGGCAAGAACTTTTCGGAGGTTGCCTCGAGGTCGATGAGTAGGTTGTTGTTGGTCGGCAGGAACTTCTTGGCCTCCTCCATGCCCTTGAGGAACGCCAAGTTAAGCATGTCCATGTCGCTGTCGGTCTGGCCATTGAAGAAGGCCGAGGCCAGCGCGCCCTGGTCACCGTCGCCATCCAGCAAGCTGATGATGGTCTCGGGCTCCACCTCCTGCTCATCCGTGTCATTCAACAAGGCCGAACTCTGGATGCCCGTGGTGCCACCGTTCTGACCGGCGCCGGCGAAGGATGGGTTGCCATCGTCGGCCGCGCCCTTGTCGAGCGCCGGACTCTGCTGGAATCCCGCGCTGGGGTCGACGTCTCCGGGCAAGAATAAGTTGTCGACGTCGTCGGCAAGGCCGATTCGCATGTCGAGGTAGGGCGGGGACTGGAGCAGCTGGGAGAGTTCGATTGGGTCGTAGGGCCAGGTGGGGTTGGTGGGGGCGGGGGCGTCGGGGAGGAGGAGGAGGGCGAGAGGCCGGTGGAGTTGCCGCTGTTGGTGGTGTTGTTGGTGGTGGAGTCGGAGGAGGAGGAGGTGGTGGTGGTGTCGGAGAGAATTTGGGCGTAGGGCTGCTGGGCGGTGAGGAGGGCGGGTTGGTCGGGGTACTGGTAAAAGAACTTGTCGTCGATGTCCTCCTCCATGAGCATGCGGGAGATGTAGGGGAGGACGAGGTCGTCAGAGTAGACGGGGTCCTCGCCGTCGGCGTAGTTATGCGGCGTCGGGGGCAGGTCGAGGAAGAGGGAGGGGGAGAGCGGCTCGGGGTCGACGAGGAGGCCCTCCTGCAGGAACTCCTCCGGCGTGGCGGCCATGGCCGGGCCGGGTGGGTGATGAGATCTGAGGCGTGGGGGCGGGGGGCTTATTGACTAGTAGTAGTGGTGGTGGTGATTTTGTGTGGAGGGAGACATGGATGGAATGGTAATGGATGTGAGCGGAGGGTGTAAAAATCAATGAAAGCTTTGAGCTTCCAGGTCCAACCCAAGCACAAGGAGGAGAGATGGACGGGAAGGCGAGGTTCCGTGAAGGAACGGCACGGCGACCGGATCCGACTGATACTGCGGCGACGGGAGGCGGGTTTTTTCTTTTTTTTAAAAAAAAATATCTTTTTAAGAGATAATTATAAAAATAAATAGTTAGTCCCAAAAATAATAAAAATAGATCCATATCGTCGTTTAAACTGGCGACAGGGATACTGTTGTGCCCCTGCCGCCGGCTCAAGTTCCTATAACTAGTTCAACTGGCGATAGGAAGTGAACAATACTCCTGTCGCCAGTTCAACTGATGATTTGGACATGTCGTCAGTTCAACCGGTGACAGGGACTCTCCCCTATAAAACAACTTTAAAACTCTAAAATTTGGCATATGACTCACTTTTATTCAGGAAAAAGAGGAGGGAATGGAGAGGAAGAGAGAAGCTAACGAAGTGCTGCTCGCTCGGTTGCTCACATGTCAAGTATTTTTTTAAACCGAATAGATTACATAGTTTTATATGTACGGTTACGTAGTGCAGTGTGCTGTACATAATACTTTTCGGTGGGTAGTGTAGTTTTAGATATGTGGTTAATCGTGAATATATTCTTTATGGTGTCGTACCTCAAATATGTCGGACATCACCAATTTTAAAATTTACTACAGTTAGGGGACTGTTCTGGAGGGTTCAAAGGGGATTGATTTGCGTTATTTTCAATCAAAGACCGTGCCCCTACACAGAGCAGAGGGTGTACATAGGCGCTGTGATGCGGTGATTGTTTCACACATTCCAAGTGGATCATGATGTGTATGATCTAAGATTGAGCTGCCTTGCCCCCCGAGCAGCACAACCCACATATTGGGAGTTAGTGCAGCTGAAGGGAACAAAGTTATAACAGTCATATGTACGAATGGCGAAGGAGGGAGAGTGAGATTTTGCTCTTCTGGCCTAAGCATAGGCCAAACACACTCCTGGGGAGACACCCAGTCGTTCTCCTATTTCTTCTCCTTGTCCATATTCTGTAGGTAGTGTTTTTGGTACGGGGTTCCTGGCCGAGTAGCGCTATATTTATAACGGTAGCGGACACAGCTGTAGCGGCTCCTTTGCGATGAGGCACGAACATGTTTCGCGTCTGTGCGACGCGCCCTTCAAAGCAGACTCGCTATGTTACTGTATAAAGCTGCCTCGTTGTTTAGGTGTGCACGTCAGCTAAATGGATGAAAGTGAAAGTAACCAAAAGAAAGGAACGAATGAAGTCTTCCGTGTGAATTAGTGTAAGTTGTCGAAACATGTAGAGCGTAGCGGTGTCAAGCACATTGATCATGTGTGCATATATATATGGTTCTAGCTTGGGGAACAATCCTACATTCCTACCTATACATGGGGGAGTCACCAAATTCGGATAGAAAATTAATCTGACGGGTGGTAGAGAAGTCAAGCGGCCAGTCTTGACCAAAAAAAGAGTTGAGGCTCATGGATCGATCGAGTCGCTGTCTAAAAGCCGTACGTAAACAGGGTACCCCAGTAATAATCCACTAAATAAATAAATAAAAAGCCGCATCGATCCATGCGTAGCTGATTGATGATAGCCTCTCTGGTTTGAATATACTTACTGCCGTGCATATGCAGCATCTTATCTATATATATTGCTGATTAGTAGTAATACATTTCAAGAGGAGTTAGGGACGCTTCTATTTTGTTTGAATGGATGAATGAATGGCTTAGCTGCATTGTGTGTCATTTTCTTTGTATTGAGCTTTTCTTATTCCACGTGGGCCTAGCAGATGAAAATACATGGGGGAGTCACCAAATTCGGATTTCGTACATGCTTAAATTTTGTATATATTTGTGAAGATCCAAATTTTGTACATATCTTGTATATATCTCCCCGGTTGGAATGTAAATTAGATGCTTAGAGTTACATAGGATCTAGGTATAGTTTTGGAAATGTTGTCGCAAAATGAAGAATTTTTTTTTAAAAAGAATCACCCAAAAAGAATCAACCAGTGAGGTCGTTAGTCTTAGGGGCTACGATCATGAAAACGTATGATCTTTTCTTATGTATTAAATAATATATAGATGTTTCAATCCTCGTCAATATAAGATCACTTATGTGGTAGTTATACATTTTTAGAGGTGGTATGTACATTTTTTTAGACATACTCCTTTTTATATACGAATATAAAGGTATTTACAAAATATACTAAAACTATGGACTTTCTTGTAATTTTTTTTGTGTGGTTCGCATTGGAGTATCTTATAATTAGTATATGAGTATATCCAAAGTGATAAAGGGGTATGTCAAGTTTTTAGGTGGTATATCATAGGTGAGAGTAATATAGATCAAGGAGACTATGCCTACTATGAAGACCTGGAAGTCAACGGACAAGGAAACGACGAAGAGTAGTCTAGTTCGGTAGTCTAGATCTCGCCTCAGTCTAGTGAATTCGTTCGGTACTTGCGTACAACCGATATTATCCAACCCCTTGGTTAATATCCGTTGTACACATGCTACTCTAGTCGCTTGCCTGTGAACTGATAAGCTCTACCCCTTTTGCTTCGGATTTAGCTTACGTTGTTTTTATGTAATGTATTTCATTTGATCTGTTCGGCCTTTTTGTAAAACTCGATCCGACGCGTTCTATATTACTCTGAAGTTTGTAATATATTCAAATGTCTTAAATTACGCTATGTATGAGATAATTCAACAATGTGCTTATGAGTGTTATCTACTGATTCACAGAGGAATTGGATTTGCGAAATCCAAATCAGCTTGTGCCCTGCATAAAACACAGGTGTCTTGATGTGGTGCCGTCCGTTTCACATAAAAACAATACCAAGAAGATGTCGACTATTTTTCAACTCTTTTTTTGTTCTCTTGATGGAGTGGCTTCTTGATTCTTTGAAGCTGCATGCGGGCAGATTTTTTGTTTTGTTTTTGTTTTGTTATTACTTATTCACTGGCTCCATCTCAAAACTAACTTTGACTTGAACAAGCAGGTACGGGATGATCATGTGAGTAACAGGAACATTTCTACGGGATTAATGAACTGGTCGATCCTAGCAACGTTCATTCTGTTGGAAGTATATTAATTGCGCACCCAACTTTCCTCAACAGCTAGTCTGTGAATATACTGGTCGGTGCATAAAACTTGGGCAAAATAAGCTATAGGAAAATATTATAATTTGGTAGGACATCGAAATTCTGTGTATTTGTTATAACTCTTTATTGCAGGACACTGATGCTATTATAATATCATTCCGGTCAAATTAGGAGAGAAAAGGTGTTAGCGAGTTATCAATTTTGCCTCCTCTTTTCTTCTTCTTCCTGCTCCTACAATATCTGCATGGGTCAGACGAGCAGAACACGTCCAGCGGCCCGCGAGGGCAAGCTGCTCCAGTGAACGAATCCCGGTTGGGGGTGAAGATGGCACATTGAGACGCAACGACGAGAATTGGTGCGGACCTGCGGCAGTGCAGAACGAAGAAGGCGGCTGAGACGACGCGACATTGGTGGATCAGATCGGCGGAACAATAACAATCGATGGGTAGGTGTCGTAGGCGGCGAAGATGAGAAAGAGGGATAGGTAGGGGGAGCCTCACCGGCGGTAGAGGAGCCACAAATCTGCATCAATAGCGGTGGCGACAAAGACCTTTTCTTGTTCCGCAACCACATGGGTACTCTACCCAAATTTGTCGCCATCCCCCTCTCCCTCTTGAAATTGATCACATCATCGCATCCCTAACTCCTCTGCGATCCTTGCAGCACCGTTCTTCATCACCGAGACCCACCGAAGAGCCGCTGACGTCTAGCCGCGCCACCGCCCTCGTCTGCGCCTCTGATGACCCGCCGCGTCTGTGGTCTCCCCGCCAATCCGTCCACGTCACAAGGTGTCCCTTATCGCATTGATGCTTTCCCCACCTCCTTTAACCGTCCCCTCCCCCATAGGCCACCACCACCGAGCTCGACTGCCTCACCATGGTCGTCGTCGACATCGGCCTTCCCAGCGCCTCCCCGGCCAACCTGGACCGCAAAAATGGAACTCACAAATCCAGGAACACGCCATTCGTGCATGACTTCTTCCTTCGATTTTCGTCGGATTTGGGTTGCCGAAGAAGGAACAGAGAGGAAGAAAAAGAGGATAAGAATACGAAGGTTATTTTGAACTATTTCTCTCTAAAACAACGAATGATATTATTATTATTATTATAGTCTTTGGTGTGAATTGGTGTAAGTTGTCGAAACATCTAAGAGTGTAGCAGTAGCTAGTTTAATCGGTCTAGAAGGAGTGTACCAGTAGCCCGTTTAATCCGTCTAGAAGGAGGAAAGCACATTGACCATGTGTGCATATATAATTGGACAAATAAATGACGACCTTGATCTATCCAACCCCAATCGAAATTGTTGCGTATGGCTCATGTATTTGAAGTTAGCTTAATCAAATCAAACTCCAGCTCCTTCGTGTCAAAGAATCAAGTACTTAGATAGTCACAGTATGTCGATAAAAGTAAGTGCGTCGAATATATACAATAAATTAAGTTACCTGGATTAATATATTAATGGAGCAGGTATGCATGCATGCTTGGCCCCACAATTAATTGCCGGCTAGGGTATGTATAGTGATACCGATAATTGCTGTCTATAGTAATTTTTTATATCACTAGTAGACAGCTCACGTAATGTGTTATCTTTTTATTTGTCTTTATAGATGATACTGTTTTCGTGGATCCAAGATATTTTATTCTTGGTTCTAATGATACAGTTGGCTACAGGATTATAGACAACACATTTATCTCTTTTTATTCTATTTCATCTATATCAGTTTAAATTCTAACCGAGATTATAGATAGTTGATGTAAGTGGCCTCAGAGAACTTGGTGGATCGATCGAGTCCGGCCGGCTGCTGTTTAGTTTCTTGGTCATGTTCTTGATTTCTTTTTCTGAAGTGACCACATAACCAAAGGCAGTAGGGAATTTAGTGGAAACTAACTCCATCCATCTTTATAGTTAATTGGACGACGTTAACCCGGCCACAAGCATCGATTAGGCAGGCATCCATTCATTTTGTGAAACCTAGGAAATCTCAAACTCTGTACTGTACTGTACTGTATATACCTAGGCAGGCATCCATTCATCGACGTTAACGAGGCCTACATACTACTAAATCAGATAGATGGATCCTTCTTCTTCTTCTTCTTTTTTTGTCAGAGGAAGCTGAGAGATTTCTTTTAACCCTAACCCTAATCACACGCACCAACAACACCGGCGAAGCACCGCCGGCCGTCGTCAACAACAGCACGACCAACAGCTGCTTCCACGGACTCGGAATGGCAGGGATTACTTACTCACCTGGTAACGTACGCACCCTCCCTGTAGAGAACATACGTGCGTGAGAGGGACACGCACTAGGTAAACAAACACACGAAGAAAGGAAGAGTTGCTGCTGCTGCTGTTGGGTTTGGCCAACCAATCCACCGGCCCTCCCTGAATGAACGACACAGAGAATCTCCACACGTACGCAACCTAGTAAGTAATCTCTGCTCTTGTTGCAACACAGACTAGCAAAGAAACGCAAAGGCAAGAAGAAACGAAAACACTTGTATTCATTCGTTCATTGTTAACTTCAGCGCTAGTCTAGTGCTGTAACAACTTTGCGTTTCTTTTTCCTAGCTTGCTTCACAATCACACCTAGACGAGACGACATGGACAGGGACAGGGACAGGGAACACGGCTTCCCTCTGCTCTTCCCTTCTTCTCTCCTGCAACAAAAAACTTTTTCTTGTTATTCCTTCCTTGTTACGGTCAGTCCCCCCCAGTTCATCTCCTTGCCCCGCCAATTCCAATTCCGTCTCCGGCCGGCCGACACCCATCACCCGATTTTCTCTCTCCTCCCGAATCAAACCAAACCATGAATCCCGCCGTCGAGGTCCTCGTCGAGCGCCCCCAAGGGACTCAACCCCCGTCCAGGCCGCCGCCGGTGCAACCGCACTCCGGGAGGCTCAGGGCGCGCCCCTACTACCGACGCTGGTCGCCATGGCTCGTCCCCGTCGCCACCGTCGCCTGCGTCGTCGTCTTCCTCGTCACCATGTACGTCAACAATTGCCAAAGGCGCAACTCCGGCGACTGCACCGCCAGCTTTCTCGGCCGCTTCGCCTTCCAGCCTCTCAAGGAGAACCCCCTCCTCGGCCCTTCCTCCGCCACGTATGTACGCTTGTGCTTCTCTCTCTTGTCCTGTTCCTTCCGTTCTTAATTTGACTTGGTATAGAACTATAGGTCCTAGTAGAATTGTAGCAACACAAACTCAATTTACTCCGACATGAGTTTTATCTTGTGCTGTTTATGTTTGTCTGCTGAAACCTGATAATTAAATCCCTGGTTTCGTTCATACAGAGAGTGGGAACCGTCAGTCAAAGATGACATTTTTACCACGTTTCTCATTTTTCTGCCTAATAGACGTAGATATATAGTACGAACGGTACGGTGACTGAAAGATGAGATTTGTATTAGCTCAACCGCTGTGTGTTTTTTCTCGAGTTATTCAGATAGATGGCGCATACAATGGTTACGAGGTAATGCTTTTAACGCGTCTCATTTATGTCTCCCAATTAGGCTATTCTAGCTTATATTCATACGCCAGTTGATCCCATTCAATGTTTACCGTGCAATAGGGAGACCGGCACTGATGCCTCCTCCTCTACATTTTTTGCACTTGGAACTGGGAGAATTCATGCTGGTTCTGTGCTCTTCTTAGTTCCTTTGATCCATCATTGTTTGGTTTGTGACTGAGTGGACAAGGCTTTGTTTTGTGAACTAGAAATCCTCAAGTATTTGAGATGAAAATTGTATGATTTTATTGAAACATTAAGAGGAATGCACTTCATCTAATTTAGCATCGGAAACGAGTAAAGAATTATATTCATGAACTGCAGCTCGATCTTTATAGAGACTGACAAGTCCTGTAGGTGATCATTCTACAGGATCTTGGTCTTTCGATATGGTTGGTAATTGACTTAGGGTGATATGGTTGTCTGAAACTGACAGCTGAAAAATAAAAACGTGCTAGCAATCAATTGGTTTGTCAAGTCAAATGTAGGATTTTTTTCACTACAAAAATTTATTTAGACTTGGTATTGGCTGATTTATCTTTGGTTACTAATAGTTGATTTAGTCTATTCTCTGTACTGATGGTGGGTGGGAGTTGGTGAAGACTGAAGATTGTCTAGGTGCTGATGATACTACACAATTTATACTTTTATGTAACTCATATTAATCACTGGGTGATTGATGCAAAGTCAACAAAGAGCAAGTGCATGCTGTGTTTCAACTAAAAAAAATGAGATTTCTACTACTTATGTTATCAAGTTATGCTCCAGATACATTCGTCAATATGATTGGAACTAAAAGTACTTAAGTGTTCAAAGCCATGATCCTTGCTTCATGCCGTCTTTGTGTGAAATTGGAACTGTTTCATCATTAGATTTAGGGTCTTGGGAACAGACGTCTGCTTAGCGCTGAAGTGAAGTAAATCACTAATTTTTTTGCCAGACTGCATGTGAAAGAAAGCAGGAAATACATCAAGGGCAATAGTACATTTGTTATGCATAATGGAATTCCAAAGGTTAAAAATAACATTGTTTCAATGCTAGGTTACTGAAGATGGGAGCCCTTGACGTGTCAAAGGTTGTCCATGGTTGCCAAGGATGGCGTCTGATTACGTGTATCTGGCTTCATGCTGGTGTTGTTCATTTACTCATCAATGCGCTTTGCCTTATATTTATTGGTATTCGACTTGAACAAGAATTTGGGTTTGGTAAGTAAAAGCATTCTTTGCAATTTTCATCTGAACTAGTAGAGCCCTGACAATCTTTTTCCATGGCCCTGCTTCTGTTAATGAATAATTAGTTTCTTTGGACATTATTATAAACTAGCATGGTGGTCCGCGTATTTGCACAGCTAGATTTGTTTTAAAGTTTGTAGTGACAAATGATATAACTTAGATGTTTCAGAATATATTTATGTATCTTGTAGCTATTTAGATTTTTAAGATACCATAAATATTAGAAAATGATAATAGAAACTTGAAGGAAAATGCAATTTAAGTAACGTAATTGAAGTACGAGTTTTTATGGAAGAAAATCATGAGTATAATAAGTTAATCACTCTTCATTTATGTATACATCGTATAGTTGCATGCCCTTAACTCTTTTCCAAAATGTTTGCATGCGCATGTACCTCTGTTAATCTCAAGCAATACACTGATTATGTGTGCAACAAAATTATCTTATTAGTTTATATAGTATTAAAGTATCTTGCCCACATATACACTGATGCACCATAGGCGACCTACATTGAACTTATCTTCCCTTACGTCGATTGCCCCACCGAACCGTGTATCTTCTATCTCTTCTCTCCACCATAATTTTTCTATTTCAACCTCCAAGAGTAAGCCTAATTCTTGATCGATATCTCTCAGCTTCTACCATTTCCAATGCAATACTCTACTACATAGTTATTTTCTACTTCTTTCTAATTATCGCTTAATGATGACAGTTGTGATATCTATACATATATGCGTGCAAATATCATCGATCCCTGCAGGGACACCCGTCGCACTCTTTCAAGTGGCCCCAAGCCTATTCCTTACCGTTGCGATATCTCTAACCCGAGCTCTTTGCTCCTTTGTTTCTGTACGACAATGCTTCTATTCGTAGGATGTATTCATGTATATACACATGCACGATATTATACATGCTCGATGTCTTTTTCTCCTGTGTAGGTCGCTCCTCTTCTTCGATGTTATCTAACTCAACGATGTGGCTTCCTCACTAACTACGATGGCCTCCCATCTTCACTGATGTCGGTATATCTGCCTTAGTCGTTGTCTAACAATAGGGAGAATCTGCTCACCATTGTCGGTGACGTCATGTCACTCACCAACGTTGGCATGCTCCTAGCTACCCAATGGTCACATATCGTCGATGGCTCGTCTTTAATCCAAAGCTTCATCTCCTCTCTGCTATGTCTTCCCCATTAACGAATTTCTTTGGTCATTGACTTCTTCAATAACGCCGATTCTCACCATTCGTTGTCACAACACTTGGCTCCTTTAACTCCGGTCTTTCTCTTCAACGGCTCCAGCGAGCAGCACGACATTGTCCTTGTCGAACAGTTAAGGTGAGCAACATGGAATTATTCTCATCTTCGTCGCGGTTGTCTCGGCTATTCGCTTCCTTGTGGATCAATGTCTTTTTGTAGGACAGATCGACGCCATTGCACTCTTTCGTGGTCTCCTTCGACACCATTCACGGCATTCTCATTATAACTTAAATTTAGTTTATTCGAAATTTTAGTTATTAAGATATTTTATTTTGGAATTTGTATGGAAATCAAATTGCAAAATTTCTTATATTTGTTGTCCCTAATTTCAATTATTTTTGTTGGAATTCGTAAACTAATCCAATTGCTATTTTTTATGCAGAATTACAGTTATTTATATATTTTACTTCAGAATTCGTAACGAAATCAAAATACTAATTTTATTTTTTTACTCCAAAATAAATTTATTTATTTATTTGAAATTTGTATACTAACCCAATTGCTATTTTTTGGTTTAATTTTTATTCCGAGTTATATTTATTTAGGATTTTACTTAAGAATTCGTATGGAAATCAAATTGATGATATTTTTTGTTCTGAATTTTATTTATTTAAGTATTTTACTTTGGAATTCATATGGAAATCAAATTGCAAATTTTATTTTATTTTTTTCCTGATTTTTAATTATTTTTTGTTGGAATTTTTATACTAATCCAATTTATGTGTGTGTGTGTGTGTGTGTGTGTGTGTGTGTGTGATTTTACTTTGTAATTCGCATAGAAATCAATTTGCTAATTTTATTTTATTTTTAATTTCAAATTCCAGCTATTTTTGTTGGAATTCGTATACTAATCTAATTACTATTTTTTTAAAAAATTATTCTGAATTATGTTTACCTAGTGATTTTACTTAGGAATTCATGTCAAAATTAAATTGCTAATTTTATTTTATTTTTTATTCCGAATTTCAGTTATTTTTGCATTGTACTTGACATGGACTCTTATTTCTATATTGTACTTGGCATGGACTCTTTCGTTTAATCTAGATCTTTATAATCTGGACCTACCATAATCAACGGTGTAGATGTTTCCTTTTTCCACCGATTAACGTGAGAATTTCTAGCCCCTGAAAGCGAATGTGGTGGTTTATTTTTCTATCGGTTTAATAATATAATAGATAGATGGTACGGTATTTCATGAATGTATAGTAGATTGTATCTAAACCCTCAGACCTTTGACGAGTAACACGATTTGATGGTCTATTTAAGGATAGAACGCGTAACATCATACGCTGTATCATATTACTCGGATTGGTACAAACAACACTGCAAGCAAAAAATATCAGGAGTTGGTCTTTTGCACTGTAACAGGCAGGTCATGTGTAAAGACCAAACCTGATCATCTTGTCATCATGCCCACCAGAAATACTGGAGTAAGTGTTCTATACATGTTGATTAGTCTACAAAAACTTTCATGGAACATGCACCTAAGTTCATTTAAGTACTAGTGCAAGTGGTGAAGTGAATATTGAATACAGAGTTTCATAGCTTCTATTGACTTACTGAAGCATTTTGTCTGCTCACGATGCAGTGAGGATTGGTCTGGTTTATCTCATTTCTGGTTTTGGTGGGAGCTTGATGTCTGCTCTCTTCATTCGATCAAGTATTTCTGTTGGTGCATCCGGTGCTTTGTTTGGATTGATTGGCTCTATGCTTTCCGAACTCATAACAAATTGGTCACTTTATGCAAATAAGGTTTTTTGGCCTTTTCCCTATCCTTCTTACATAGTAGTACAAGCAGTGTTATAGTGCCAACACATTCATTTTTATCTCCATTTTTAGGACTTTTCATTCGATTAAATGGTGTGATTTTTTTCCTTTTTCAGGTGGCAGCAGTATTAAGTCTGGTATTTGTAATCGTGGTGAACTTGGCTCTTGGGATACTTCCCAGGGTGGATAACTTTGCTCATATTGGGGGGCTTATATCTGGGTTCCTTCTTGGATTTGTTGTGTTTATTCGCCCACAGTTTGCGTGGATCAACCAGAAAAGAGCAGCATCTGGACAACAAACTGCTCCTGTGAAACGCAAGCACAAGACATATCAATACATATTGTGGTTAGCTGCTGCTATTATGCTCATTGTCGGGTAAGTTCACATATCTTCCTCTTCAGTCTCTAATGGATATATAGGTAGTTTATCACATGTTTTCTGCTTGATGAAACCTCTCATTTAAAATTTACAGGTTTACCGTGGCTATAGTTTTGCTTTTCCGCGGATATAATGCAAATGATCACTGTTCTTGGTGTCACTATCTCAGTTGTGTTCCTACAAAAAGATGGAAGTGCAACTCATCACCGACATATTGCACGGTAAGATAGCCCAAACTGCCTTCTTGCTTGGCTCTCCCAAGTCCCAACTGCTTTTATCACTGCCAACAAATGAAACACAAGCTGAAGAAATTATAAGCATAATGTAAGCAGTTATGAATAGTGTAGTTTTGGCATGCTTATTTCTGCTCACAGATTTGTGATAATATGTATGCTGCTTGTAAAGATCCATAGTTATCATTCTCTGTTTCTAGAAGGATAACAAGCAAGTTAAACCAATATGTATTTTTGGATGAGTATGAACTAAATGAAATACCCTTTTGACTGATTGACTCAAAGCCAAATCTATGAATACTAGACCATTTAATATAGTGTCAAATGTTGCTTTGGCTAAACGCTGAAGCCAGCTGTGTAAGAGATGCCCCTTTACAGTTCAACATGCACGCTGTTGTTCGCTTGGCTATGCATATTACCAAATTCTTTTCCCTTGCAGGCATTTCAACAAGCGAATACCTTGAACTTGACATGTAAAGGTACAGGCATAAACCGGAGCTACATTATAGCTGATGCTACACAAGATAAGATCAACCAACTCTGCAACCAGCTTTGCAGTTAGCAGAATCTGATTCCCAGAGTTTTTCTTGTAACATATTCTTTGTTCTTTGTGTACATGAACAGATACATCTTTTACAGACCAAGAATACAGAATTGAATTTGTGCAGTGCAATATAATTGGTGCCTTGTCTCATCTTGAGAAGTATGCGCATAAACTGTTGTTCATACATATAAAAAGAATTGCATAGCCGATGTGCTGCCATTGAGGTGGCTCAATACTGAATGTGGTGTATTGAACTTGGAGAATTACACAAACAGAATGCTAGCCGTGGTGCATGTCAACAGACATGGTGAGAAGGTTTTGGAAAACCAGTTTAGTGGTCAAACAGTTGCAGACTATGATGGTTAAAGTTGACTGCTTTTACTTTATTTGACTGGAGCTGAACTTATTATTAGCCTTTTTTACAGTCTGGTGCTGCTCCGATATCCGGGTGGCAATTGCGAGGGAAATGGGATGACAAACCCTGCTCCCAGATGTTGTTCAAGCATCATCCTATGTCTTCTCTTTAATTAGGAAGGGTCTATCAGGGTTATGATAGACTTGCTTCCACAAGCATTGGATCGTATCATTTGTTTCACTCCATCTCCATGCATGGTGTCTTTGCATCATAATAGTTCTCATTGATGAAGCATGCTGGGCTTTACATCATCAAATGGTAGGCAGCGATAGCATTGCACTGCAGCTGAAGCACGCTTTTTAAGTCATGGTTGCTGTGGGTTTATTGTTTGTTACAACTTACTGCACAAGCTCGATCTCCAGAGTCATAATGCTGTACCAACAACTTAGGAAGGAAGAGCAACTGCACGAGACATTGTGCTCAGGGAGGGATAATGTTCATGGGCCCCTGATATGGCTGCATGCAGCGTCGGTGCTTTACTGTTTTCCCCATTGCTGGCAGCTATCATTGCTGCTGAAACCGCGTGCTTAGTGGCCACTGAGATGGATTTCTCAAGCTGCAAGCAAAGGTGATAATTGCATCCATGCATGTACCTTAGCATCATCGATCTCGTGTCTTCTACAGTGCGTGCTCTAAACTATTAGTTATACAGTATATACTCCAGTGCATATACTGCTGACACTTTTTCTTTGGAAGATTCAGGTGCTGTTCTGCACTGTTTTTTTTTAATTATTTACATTAGCCAAGATTTAACTAAGCAATTATAAGATAAATATTGTGCAACTTTAGGCACCTGTTAATTTGCCTTAAAAAAGTGCGGCAGTGCATGGTCATGGTGTGGTACGTGGCACTAAACTGAAGTGCTTGTTTAGCCTTAGTATTTGTCCTGATCCTGGCATCCCCTGCAGTGCAGGCTTGTGCAGCCTTTGTTACTTTAGCTGTTTATCTTAGCATGCTCGTAGGTACCTGCAGATGCAACAGATGCAACAGATGAGACAGGACGTGTTAGCCTTTCCAGGAGCCGGCTATGAGCCTGGTAGGCTGTCGGTGAATGCTTGGAGGGTCCCCAAAACTTAAGAATCCCAAGGCCTTTTACCATGCTGAGTGCTCCATGCTGCATCTCAAATTTGGATGATATGCTTGTCCCTACAATCACATGGCAGCATAATTACCATATTTATCAAGCAAGCCAAGTAGTAATTCATTTCACGGTGCTCTAAAAACCGCACCTTTACAGAGCAAGCACTGAAGCACCTCTACGAGTTTACATGCATCCATGGATGGTTTGTACTATGTGAGTGGATGTTACCAGTGATGCTACAGATTACAACGGAACGTAGGGAGTAGAGGAAAGGAATCTACATGCGGTTTACAGTATTTAATTACATGTCAATTCGTTTTCAATACAACCAGCTAGGAGAGTAACAAACAACCAAACCACAAGAGAAATTTTCCTTTTATCCCCGTCCTTCTGACCTGAACTTTTGGACCTGTGCATGGTTTGCAACCTTCCCAGTGGCCAGTAGTTACCTTCTCGAAGAAGCAGCCATAGAGAAGGAAAAACAAGGCAGAAACAGCTAAGACCGTGTGGAAATTTTGTAGGGTGTTTGTAAGAACCCGACAAAATTAGAATCTAGTAATCATAATTAAGGCTTGTATTAGGATCAATCGCAGTAATCTCTTCTTAAAAATTCAGTTCAATCGCAAGCTCAGTTGTCAGGATAACATCAGTGCAATCCAATTCCATAATTGTTACAAGAGTATTGTTACAACCAATTAAAGTACAGAATTTGCATCGCATAATCAAAAGAATATATTACATCAGATCAAATCATAATTACAACTTTGAGTTCATTACAAAACGATTAAACAAAGATCTTGCATTTCATATCTCTGAAGCCTTCCTTGAAGTATTGTTCGTCCATCGCCGTCCAATCGAACTGCCTTCCTCGACTCAATCCGAAGTGCCACTACCAGCTCCATTTTCCGTCGACCAAACATAAGACCATTCGCAAATAGAAAACCATAGCATAGAGTTAAAATAGAATAGGTTGCCGTCAGAATACAGTAGGAATCACCGCGGTTCCCAGATCAACCTAGGTTAGTTGGCACCGTGAGTATCGAGGCTACCCAAACTGACCTGGATTAACCGGCAGCTTGATTCTCGAGTCACCGAGGCTAAACCCAAATCAGCTGGCACCTGGATACCCGTGATACCTAAACCCAACCTAAGCGATCGGCGCCGTCTTATTACCGTAGGCTTCATCATTCGGCATTCTCAAATCCAACACCTACGAATACCAAATTTCCCTCAGTTCACAGCATATGGCAAAAACCCCTTAGAAAGGCACAGAAGCATAGGGGTCAATAATCAGCCACAGGAAGCCATACATTCCCCCATTTGAGCCCACAGTACACAGATGAAGGGATAAGAACAGGGTGAAAGTAAAATTGAACAGGGAGCAGGGTGAAAACAATGCATGACCAAGAGATAAAAACGGTGAGTACCCTTCCCAGTGACAATCCATTCCCCTGCCAAACCCCCGCCTAACACAAAGACCACCATACATCCCCGACCATTTGTATCCGGACAAGATCGGGTGCGGACCAAAGAACCAGAAAGCCAGCCACAGATCCATTCCCCATTCCAAGCCAACACTCAAGAGCCTTCCCAGTGCATCCTCTCCCAGTTCTGCCCAGAAGAAGGAGCAAGAACACAGGAGCAAAGGCCAGCACCAAGAAGCAGGAAGAAGGCCAGCACCAAGGAGCAAGAAGGGAACCACCAGCAGACGGCCCAGAGAGAGGAGAGCACCAAGCAAGCGGCACTTCCATCCCCTCCTAGCCGGTTTCGGCCAAAAGGTGAACCCAAATCCCACTAGTGTGCCTTTGCCATGTTGCACTGACTTATCAATCTCATTTGCATCACAAAGCATCAATCCATCCTCATCACGAGCAAGGGATCGGGAGTAGAGAGGAGTTGAGTGTTACCAAGACGGCAGAACCACCCCCATCAACCACAAGCACCACCAAACCACCATTTCCCCAACCACGGCCGATACACCCAATCCAAAGACAATTTGAGCATGTATCCAATAAAAATAAGCATTAGCATCAACCACATGTGCTAAAGAAGCAACCTTAGCAAAATCAATTAAGCGAGAATCAATCGGGTAGTAAGGGCTTAGGGCACCGGAGAAGAACCGGGGTGAGAGACCGAGTCGAGTCGGGCGGAGCAGAGAGGCGGCGGCCAGAGGCTGCGGGCTGAGCCAATGGCCGTGGGCGGAGGCCGGCCGCCGAGCCGGTGCGTTCTGGACCGAGAGAGAGTAGGGAGGAGAAGGAAGACCTCGGGAGGCGGTGTAGAGAGCCGGCGGCGGCGGATCCGTCTGAGTGGAGGCGGCGCAGAAGCCGGAGTGGGAGCGGGCAGTAGAGCCGTGGCGGCCGGAGGCGGTGGGAAAGCGCTGGCGGCTGGCCAGCCTCGGCCGCCGAGGGGAGCCGAGAGGCCAGCAGTGAGCGAGCCAGCCTTGCTGGGGCAGCGTGCACGCATGAGGCGTCAGCGAGCGAGCGCGAGGAGGAGGCGCCCGGGGAAGAAGAATCGGGTGAGACCGAGAGAGAGAGAGACGGGGGAAGGGGAAAAGACGGGGAGGGAAAGCGGCCGGGGTTGGGTTAGGTTAGAGGGAAGGGGTAGTTAGGTAATTTGGTAATTAGGTTAATTAGGGTTTTTGGTGATTAGTTAGGATAATTAGCATTTTTGTAGGTTAATTGGGTTTTGGAAGAAATTAGGGTTAATAGGGACATTAAAATAGGATTTTAGAGAGATCCGCTAACTGAGTCGGGTTTCGGGAAAAATATTTGTAAGTTAAAAATTGGCTAACCAGTAGGAATCGCATTAGCAGTTTATTATCTGAATATCACCAAAAATCACTAAATATTTCTCGGTATTCTATGTGTATTACCGCGTTGCTTCAGAGGACGAGCTCCAGCCGACAGGCGTAACTGATCCAGGACTCATCAACACCGACACCTACTATTACTACGAAGGCAAGCGATCCTCTTGAACATTAATACAGCTATTTTAAATGTAAACCGTATATTGCTGTATTAGAAGTATTGCATCAAAAAAATTACTTCTCAAAATTTAAATCAAAGAATCGAGATGAAAATGGAAGAGATAAGAATGATGAAAAGAATGTGATAAAATTATGATATGGTTGGTAAAGGGATCCCAGGGCAGGGGAAGAACATGATAAAATGATGATAATGATGATGTGGTAAGAGGTGGGACTCCTTTACATATGGTTATAATATAAGGACCAACAAAACTCTTACTCGGTCAGATGCCGTAAATCAGTGCCAACCATTTTCCCGTTTCGGCGGGCAGAAAATGCTACCCTGTTACGTGATTATGCTTTCCACGCGGGTATGTTATATGAGTGAGTGTGTTGAGAAACCCCAGATTGGGGCAGGCGCTATATGCGCTAAGGGGGTGTTGGGTGAAGGTGCGTCCGGCCCAACTAACATTACCGAACTTCGGTGTGAAGATTCGTTCGCACAAAGCGGAGCGTAATGGGTGGAAAAATTAATCACGTAACCTGGAAAACGTTCTGTATTCTGAACTCGAAGTCGCATCAAAGGAAATGTGATGGACCTGGTTCGTTTTAGAGCTCAGAATAGCTATGGGTAAAGTGGTACAAGCCTGCGCAGTGCTATACAAATCATGAATTCATGCCAGTCTCCTGGATTGGAGTCTACGGGAACCACCGGGGTCTTTCTTCTTCCGAGTGATCGGTAGTGTTTTCGGTATAAAATCTGCCACAATTATTTTAATGATTTATTTTCAGAATGACATGAGATAGAATTTGAGATAATCATCAGAGATATTGACATGAGATGCATCTTTTGCTACTAATGCTTGCTGAGTACTCTGTACTCAACCTTGCTAGTATTCTCCTTTGTAGATCCTAGTCCGGCTGGGATTTATCCCGAGTGGGACGAGGGAGGTGCAGGTGCAGATGAGACCGCAGCAGACTTGGACCCTGGCAGCGAGGAGCAGGGCGAGGCGGACGCCTTATTTGGCGCTTGGGACGACTAGGGGACACTTTAGGCGTGGCAGGCAAGGGGAAGACTCGGTCTTATTTTGGTATTTGTAATAGATATGTGTAATATAAAACCTTAGCTTTGTGTGGTTAACTGTTGTAATTAAATAACAGTTTCCATCTTGTTGTTCTGCTGCGCACTTTGATAATGGCTTACTATTCGTCGGAGCGGTGTTCTACCGGGCAGACGAATAGTAATCCGTGTGCCTAAGTGTGATTACCCCTGGGGTAATCACACGGGGCGTCAGAGTGTTTGACTACTGTAGATTCTGGAGGACCTGCATGCCTGTTAGCTTATCAATCAGAAGAGCTGATGAGATATATAAAGTGGAATCAGCAGCATTAAACCCTGGTGTCCGGTGAGTTCACACTTCACAAGCTAGCTAGCGGCAGTAGTGTTGAATGTATGTGCCACTTTACATGCCGTACAATCAAACGAGACTGTGCGAAGAAGAGTCAAGGAAATCGATGTACACGAAGGTCCACCAGAGAGATATCATCTCGATGCCATGGCTAATCTGTCCACCGCCTAGAAGAGGAGGGAGATTGAGGCCCCGTATGGATTAAGGAATGTGACGGCACTGCTCACAGAAGTTCGTCATGCACCGAAGTTACTGGTGAAAGGAGAAAAGAACACGAGACACCTATAGTTATGTAGTATTTGCATGGGCATTACTATAATCTTCTATCTCCTAATTTGTAATTTTATAAATGGACTCTCTTACCTATCAATTAGGCAAAGATATTGTTTGAACACACAGATAAAATATCATTGGTTCCTCTTAAACCGTTCCTCATGCTTCAGAGACCTTGGGACCGCTATTCGCAGCTGCAGGTAGCGGCTTTAATGCCATTCTTTTTCTATTGTTTGGTCCGTAGCCACAGTAGAGGCCGAACATATTAACAAACTCTTTTAAGTTGTCAAACTGAACAAGGTTACCTCAGAGCGAAAGACAAATCAACCATGGAGTGAGGCTCTTTGACGTTGTTTGATACATCTAGATGGACTCTCTTGTCGATCTGCACGTACTGATGGAGACAGCTGTACGTGCGGCACGGTCGATCGATCTGCGGACACATCCAGCTGATTCGTGGGAAGTTAGACTAGACCAGGCATATAAAAAAAACCGTTCTTGGGAAATTTCGGTCGTCGGTCGGGGAAAAAATTGGCTGATCCCTCGGAACCGATTAGGGAAAAAAACGATCGGTAATATGATTTTTCAGAAAAAAAAAATGAACGAAATTAGTTTGAAATTACTTAAAAATCAATTAAAATTAAAATTTTAAATTTGTAAAACTGAGAAAAACCGACCGGTAGCCGGTAACCCCGGACAAAATTTCTATCTCTGGACTAGACTAGTCTAGCTGCAGTCGGTTATCGACCGGGATTTCTATCTTCGAACTAAACACTAGTCTAGCTGCTGAGTGTGCTCGCGTGCTCTGCCACTAATTGGGGATGTATGGATGGATCTCGCGACCAAGACTGACGGGGTTTCAGCTTGTATGTCGCAGGATTCAGGCACAACCTAACGCGCATGCAATTGCATCTATCAAGAAGCCATCACCATTAGCTACTGACCAATTGCAAGCTAGGCCGTCCATCTTCAATTCTAACCTTTAATTTGCTGCTTCTGAATTTCTCTCTGATCGATCGGGATATGCAGCAGCTCCACTCATCCACCGTCCATTCAGTACAGACCGGCGTTCAGAGCTGCTGCCTGGATCTCCTGCTTCAAATTATTAATTTCTTCACCTACATACGTACGTGTCGCACCGGAGCTAGCTACCTAATTAACCGGTCTGCTGCTATCGAAAAAAAACACACTTGGTGGTGGCAGTAAGCCCCTGTGTAGTACAGTTTCATATTCTACTTCTAATTCTCTAAGAATCTATTTCTCTGAGAATTTAGAGTTGTCTGTTGAAATCGTTTTGCTGATAGGTTGGCTCTAAAAACCATATGAGGGAGGATTATAGTTAAATAGACCATATCACCCCTAGGTGTAATACTTCAATTGTATTTGTGTAACTCGGTGGCATTTGCGGGTAAAAACCTTCGACTTCAAAGAGTATTTTTCGTTTTCTAAAGATTGAATTCTTACGAGAATCTGCTGGGAGGCTGTTTCTCATTACTAATTCATTTTCGAGACAACTCCTCGCGAGAAACATAATCTAGTGGTTTTGAGAATCAGGGTATTTGGTACGGCTCCACGAGAATCGATTGAGAAGCTGGGATTGGAAGCTGTACCAAACAGGGCCTAAATTTGTCATCTACCTCTCATCTCTTGAGTTTGTGAGATCTTTTGTGAATAGATGTGCATATGTTACTATAAGGATCTTTTATGGACAATTAGATCATCTACATATGTGGTCAGTGGTGAGACTCTTTGTGAATATGATGTTAATTATGTACGTAATTAGCTTTTACATGTAGGGGTATTTGCATTATGTATATTGATTTTTTAAGTTTAAAATTTATGTGTGTGTGTGTGTATATATATATATATATAGGACGCTCGTTTTATACTACTGGGAATATATACTCCCACTAAACACATATATTAAAGTTATTTATCATTTTTAGTATACTTAAATACCAATGATAAGATACTTCAATGCGACTTGATTGAAAAATTTTATTGGACCCCTGTGTTATTTTTTCCTATATACCATTTTTCATATATAAAAAAGTATATACATAAAGTTTGCTAAAAAAGTGGACTTTAACAAAAAAAAAATCATGGAACTTTTTTTGGGGTATCTTATAATTATTATTGAAGTATACTCAAATATATATATATATATATATATATATATATATATATATATATATATATATAAAAGATCCGTTACAACTTACGGCCACTTGGCTATAGTGTGTGTGTAATAAAAAACGGTATGCATCGTATTAATGCTCTTTGACTCAGTAGTCCAGTATATATATATACACACCACGTATAAAGGTTTCGGTTCTGTAATTTTAGGATTTTTCAGAGTATGTTTGGATTCATTTAACATATGAAAGTATTCAACGATGCTATTTAGTACTGATAAGTGACTCTAGTCCAGTACACACGGTCGATTTGATATGTATATCCTGACCTTGAGTAGAAAATGTGCTTTGAGAAAAGCTTGTAATCACGGCAAGTACTAGTTAGCTACCTAGAATCATCAGCTTATTAATTAATTGGCCTCCGGGTGGTCAGTAAAGTAACAGAATAAACGTACCACGGCCGAACAGTAGTATAGTACGATAAAGAGAGCTTTCTCTATATGTGTGTGTGGTTTGTTTGCACAGAAGACATATCTAATAGCCGTCGGTTAATTGCGCGACAGCACGATAGATCGCTGCATATACGTACGCAGTGGTAGCTGATTTGGCCGTATACCGTTCTAAAATTGGTCATTATATTGCAGAAATTCCCGTTTTGACCGACTTGTGAGAGGTTACAGATGGACGTGAAATCGACATTCTCAGGTGTCGCACATGGTCGACACTTGACACGCATGCTCTACCGGCCATTCGATCGTCTCTTGCATTGGAATCCATCCGGGCTTCAATCTTGATTAGCTCCTCCATCCCAGCTTTATTATATATAGATAGGTAGTCACGCCCTCGTTTTCCCTGTCACTCTCGCTAAATCCCCACTGCACTGCCTCTGCTTTCTTTCGATCGCTACTCCACAAGGCTAAGCCGCGCGCCATAGATCGACCATGCACCTGCCGCTAGCTCTCCTCGTGCTAATGGTGGCGCTCGCCTCGTCCCCGCCGGCAGCCCACGCCCGCATTCCCGGCGTCTACACCGGCGGCGCCTGGCAGAGCGCCCACGCCACCTTCTACGGCGGCAGCGACGCCTCAGGCACAATGGGTACGCGTGCATGCACCTAGCAGTCTAGCTGTATACTAGCTAACAAGGATGCATGCGGTACATGAATTTCGCGCGCAATTAGATTTGTTCGTTTCGCTTATTTGCTCCGGTCTCGTGGGCGTGCAATGCAATGCAGGCGGCGCTTGCGGGTACGGCAACCTGTACAGCCAGGGGTACGGCGTGAACAACGCGGCGCTGAGCACGGCGCTCTTCAACTCCGGCCTCAGCTGCGGCGCCTGCTTCGAGCTCCGCTGCGACCCTCAGAACGGCAAGTGGTGCAGCGCCGGCTCGCCGTCGGTGGTCGTCACGGCTACCAACTTCTGCCCGCCCAACTACGCGCTGCCCTCCGACGACGGCGGCTGGTGCAACCCGCCGCGGCAGCACTTCGACCTCGCCATGCCCATGTTCCTCAAGCTCGCCGAGTACCGCGCCGGCATCGTGCCCATCACCTACAGGAGGTATGCTTGTTTGTACTCACTCCTACTGTTCTCGTCAAATGGCCTCACTAGCTAGCTAGCTGTTTCACTTCCATCACCATGAGACGAGTGACCGATCGAGAGCTCATGGGCAGTGCAGTGCAGTGCAGTATTCTTAGCACAGGTTGGTAGGCACGGTCTCCCACGTCGCGAGCCACTGGCCAGACACTAGAGTACAGCAGCTTAGCTGGCCTGCCCTTTATTCGCGGGCAAAGTTAATTGACACTTGTACCCTTGCTCGGCAATGGAGTACAACTTTCTACTCTTACATGAATGATGATGAGCAAAGTAGCCCACCTCGAATCTTGATGCAGGGTGGCTTGCCGCAAGTCCGGCGGGATCCGGTTCACGATCAACGGGTCCCGGTACTTCAACCTGGTGCTGATCACGAACGTGGCCGGCGCCGGCGACGTGGTGCGGGCGAGCGTGAAGGGGACGCGCACGGGGTGGACGGCCATGTCCCGCAACTGGGGCCAGAACTGGCAGTCCAACGCCATGCTGGTCGGCCAGGCCCTCTCCTTCCGCGTGGCCGCCGGCGACCGCCGCTCCTCCACCTCCTGGAACATCGCCCCCGCCGGCTGGCAGTTCGGCCAGGCCTTCGCCGGAAAGAACTTCCGCGTCTGATCTCAGTTACAACGAGGGCGCGCGCGGAGATCGAGAAGAGCAAGCTAGCTGCATGCATCGTCTTTTATATATATATATTATTTCGTCAAAAATTTCTTTTGCTTTACATGCGCTCTAGCCCGTCCATGGGAAAGATTTTTATTAGGGTTTTTGGGGCACCGAGAAATTCAAATGTTGCTCTGGACTCTGGAGGAAGAGAAGCTAGCTGCTACTCCGCTGTAGCAGTGTGTGTGTGCACCTTTGATTTAAATATGGCATAGGGAGTAGATTTCTAGGATGTCTGTCGATCTGCAGCTGGGGTTGCACTGCCGCCAGAGTCATTTCTTCCTCGTTTTATGCGGAGGAAATTTAACAGGAGATGGAAATTGCATGTGTAGTGATTAGTGAATGCAGCCTACCTTGTAAGTTTAATTTCGCTTGAATGCACGCATGTATGGTTGGTTATGAGCTACTGCATGCATGTTCTTTGTCCTTGTTCATGTGCTACTCCTGCGTTGCGCTCGGAGGGGAGGGGAGGGCCATGCCGCGGTACCAGAAAAAGAAGTAACAGCCGGTGGGCCCATGCACAGCAGACACGCCATTCAATGATCGCATCGAGGAGCGCTGCGTTGTTAGGCCGTGGGCCGGGCTATTTCCGCGATATTTGGTGGGAGCCCATTGCAAACGTTATATTCTCTCTCCCCTTCGGTTGCCAGCACCTCCGCCGGCTCCGGCACCGCCCCCCTCCCCCTAGCTCCCGCTGTCGTGCGCTCCCTCCCTCCCCCTCTTGTTTTCCGTGCGGCGGAGAACGCGAGGCTCCCCCGCGTCGCATTTTAACGCCGCGCTGTAGCCGACAGGTGGGGCCCGCTACAGTGCATGTGTCGCCGACAGGTGGGCCCGTCGGCACTATTCCGTGGACCCATGACCCCATAGACCATGCAAACCGTGCGCATGAACCCGGTCCACGCGCACTGTGCCGTGGACCGTGTACAGTACACGGGCCACATGTCAGCGCCTCGATTATCCGATTTTCTTATTTAGTTTTCAATTAAAACTATTGTTACTGGCCCTACTATTGTTACTCTTGAGTCCTGCGATAACATCAGATTAGCCCCCAACAAAATGATGCATGTGTAGAGTTTCGTTGGAGGGAATCTCTACTGTTATTTAATATTGCACCTACTCTCTTTAATAAAATACAATTTGTTTAAAATGTTAAGTCATAGAAATTTGTAATTATGATAATTTAAAATATTGCTCGAGCAAATAAAAGAACATGAGCCATCCTTGTTAAGACTTGCATGTATACTATTGCATACTGTGTGTTGGCTCGCGAGCACGGAAGTTGTGCTCACTCTCGCTCCCTCGAAACCCTCCAGATGATATAGATCAGGGAGACTACACGTACTACGAGGATCCCGAAGTCGATGCCCAGGGGAACCATGAAGAATAGTCTAGATTCTGTAGTATATGTCTCGTCCCAGTCTAATGGACTCGTCTGTACTTGTTACCTCAGTCGCTTGCCTGTGGAGAGACGAGCTCTACCCCTCTTTTTGCTTCCGCTGTAGCTACGTTTTCTGGACAATACTACTGTATACAAGGCAGGTTGCACTGTGCATTCACTACACATGCAATTTCCATCTCCTGTCAAATTTCTTCCACATAAAACAAAGAAGAAATGACCTGACCGGTCTGGACTCTGGCGGCACAATACCACATGAACCGTCAGATGTTTTCTGGACACGAGATTACTGTTGTTCTTGCTGCGGAGTCACGAAAAAGGCTCGAGGATACGCGTAGACGAACTAGAGTCAGGTATGCCATAACCATTACTATCTTGAATGATTTTTCTGTGTTTCATTTGACTCTGCAGAGGTTATTCTGTTCACGAGGGCCGCCGTACTTCTCGCTATGGTAATCTGATCTATTTCCAACTGCTATACTTATGCCTTCTCCTATTCTTCGAGCTGCTTAACTGAATTCTCCTATTACTTATGCAGTAATCTTTGTTTGTTTAAATGCTATTGGGTGCACGATAGGTCCTACTCTCCTGCCCCAAGAAGGCTAGATGACTACTCTGCTTCCCCAAAGAGAAAGGAAGAGCGCGGGGCAAAATCACCAAGACAGTCAAAAAGAAGATGATGTGGGTAAGAAGTGGAGATCCCATACACCTGAACCTGATGATAGAAATGACCGCCGTGATGCTGATAATGGTTACAAGGAGTAAGTTCTGTTCCTTCACTGCTGCTACATGTGATTGGCATAATAATCTAGCCATGCATGCTATTCCAGAACTAAGGTTATTCCACTTATTGGGGTCTCAAACTTCCATCTTTTAACCCTTACTTCAGTTTATCGGTCGTCGCAGCTCACAATAGATTTAGTATTATTACTTTTTATCTTATTTAAAGTTACTTTGCCTCATATGCTGTGTACAACATCGGTCTTGTGTGTACAATAGCTGATCGTCTGTACAGGATAACAGATAGTGTGTGATGCAACCCTGTATGTTGACAGGAAGTCGGCAACACCTGACGGCTCCCGCTCCCGCTCCCGCCGGCCATCTCCTGGATCGCGGTAGAGATGATCGGATGAGACTCCTGTCCGTTGCAACTGATGGCACCGCGTCTGCGCGGCCCCTTGTGTGCCCTGCGGTTTGATGGATTGAGCTAGCTAGTAAAAACCAAACCCTTGGCCGAGACTAAATGTGGTATTGTTGTTGTAATGTAACATTCAAAATTAAAATTTGCAAAAAATTGAAAATCTTCAAACTTACTTGGATTTTGGCCCCGATTGGGCCCAGTTCACCCTCGGCCTTCTTCCCACTCCGGCCACGCCACCCGCTTCCTCCTCTCCCCGACCGGGCGCCTCACCGCCTTCTCTCTCCCGTGCGCGCACGCCGACGCCAGCCACTGGCACCCCTCTACCACCACCTACTCCTGTCCCCTCAATTGACCGGTCGCGACTTCAGCGCCCCTCGCCAGGTCCCGTCGCCACCCCATGTCGAGCTCACCTGCTCCCACCTGGTTACCTCCGCACGCAGGCCGCCCATGCCGCCGTCTCGGGACCGCGTGTGCGCCCGAGCTAACTCCAACGGCTCCTCACCTTTGCCGGCTAAAAATAGTCGGGTCGTCTCCCCATCTTCCCCCTCCATGCCCTCACCTCTTCCCCTTGCCTTCGTCGCCGATGTCACCCTCGTTGTCGTTGCTGTCGCCGACGCTTCGCCTCCCGAGCTTCGATCGCCGCCATCGCCTCCTCCTCCCGCCTTCGGTTGCCACCACCTCGGCGGCTTCACCCTCGACTCCGGCGCCGCCGCTCTCTCCCTCTCCCTCCCCCCAGCTCCCGCCGCCGTGCGCTCCCTCTCGCCCCCTCTCGTTTTCTGTGCGGCGGAGAACACGAGGCGTGCCCCCGCGTCGCGTTTTAATGCCGCACCGTAGACGATAGGTGGGCCCCGCTACAATGCGTGTGTCACTGACAGGTGGGGCCGCCGCACTGTTCCGTGGACCCCATGGTCCTGTGGACTGGCACAGTGCGTGTGACCTCCGGTCCACGCAACAGTGCCCGTGGACCATACAACCATGCGCATGAACCCGGTCCACGCGCACTGTGCTGTGGACCGCGCACAGTGCATATCCGATTTTCTTATTTAATTTTTAATTAAAAATTCATATCTTTTTCGTTATAACTTCAAAAATTATGAAACTTGTTCCTAAAATTTTGTAAAATCAGGATCTTGCTAATGGCACTGGTCTTGTTCAATTTGGAGTTCATTTATTATGAGTTTGGTATTTATTTACTCTCTCTACTGTTGTGTCTTTTTCCGGTATTTTCGTCCGATTAGGGTTCGAAGACACAGGAGACCTTCACTTCGACCAAGCTCAAGAGTACCAAGACCCCACTGCCTTTAACCAAGGCGAGTCAATACTTTGATCATTTTGAGCCTACATTTTATGCAAATTATATTTATTTAAAGTATCAAAGTTGTATGCTTTAATTCTGTAATCAAATGTATGTTAAAGCTTAAGGTAATTAAACACCCATTTGATGATTAATTAAGTATTATCCATCATTTGATAAATTGAATCCCTCATTCCATGTCACCCTAATAATTATGTGGTAAATACTAGCATATGTTGTACTTAAGCGACATACTAGACTTGCTTAAGTACTAGGACAATAAATGTCATGTTTATCATCTTTTAATCATGAAAATGGTTTTAGGCAGTCATTGGATGTAAATGACTGACGTGTTGTGTTAATTGGTTCCCCCCCAAAACCCTAAACAACTTACTAGTACCACATCTGGGCAGATGGAAAGAGTGGTGGGTGCGGATGTAGCACGAGAATATGTGGGATATGGTATGAACCGTCCAGATAGATTAATGACTTAATCTTGTCATGACCTCTGTGTAAAACAAGTACAACCGCAAGTCTGCAAAGTGCAACTTGGCTTAGTAAAATTATTGAACTATGAATGTCATTCCACAACTGGTGTTTGGAAGCGTGCAAGCGGTGGGATGTATGCTAAAAGGACAACGAGAGAGGGTGAAGTTGCCAGCTGCGTTAGTCGTTGTGTGAAGGATTTAGACCCGCAATTATAAGTTAATGAAGTGTTTTGGTGATTAATGAATAATCTATTTGTGAGACTAATATTTTATTGTTACATCTAGTGTGTAGTCTCATTTGGATATAAAGGTGAAATTCAACAAGATATGCATTCGACTTTATACTCTTACATATTGTTGCATTCCTCGGATCCAAATTATAGATTGAACTCAACTATTAGTATAAATTGAATATGTGCATATGTTTCTATTTACACTAATTGTGTATGCACACATTTAGGGAGAGTTCACTCTATATTTTGTGGTTTCATTAGTATTGATTCATATTCCGTTTTTCACTTATATTTAGGATCTTTACTTTGAAACATATCCTTTTGAGGATCCCGAAGTCGTTGCTCAGGGGAACCATGAAGAATAGTCTAGATTCTGTAGTCTAGGTCTCGCCCCAGTCTAGTGGACTCGTCGGTACTTGCGTACAACCGATATTACCCAAATCCCTGGATAATATCAGTCGTACACAGATTACCCCAGTAGCTTGTCTGTGGAGAGATGATCTCTACCTCTCTTTTGCTTTCGCTGTAGCTACGTTGCTTCATGTGATGTAATCAATTTGGTATGGTGGTCCTTGTGTAAAACTTGACCCGATGTAGTCTATATCACTCTGATGTCTGTTTATATTTGAATGTCTTAATTCATGCCATGTATGAAATGATTCAGTAATGAGTCTGTGAGTGCTATCTACTGATCCAATGAATAATATAGTATTTTTACAGAGGATTAAGAATGAGAAAATCCAAGTCCGACGTGTAAGTTGCAACCTCAGGTCATGTGGTATCAGATTGTATTGCACGCACCTTATAGTGCATTTTGTTCATGTCGACTTGGTTGTGGTATCAGATTGGTTTTGGTATGGTCGGACCAACTATGTATGTTTATATGCATCTGCGCTGACAGTATCAGAAAAGCATGGGATTGATGACCTGTTCTTAACTGATGAAAAGCAAGCCACTGGAAATAGGGGTGGATATAGTTGTTTTACAGAGTTTTTTTAAAAATTTTTGATATTGTTTGATTTAATATTATTTTATTTATTAGTTAAAAGTATTTTTAGAACCGATATAACGAGCCGAGTGAGAGTGAAATCAAATTTAATTCAAAATTGATTTATTTTAATATTTAACTAAATAACGAGTCTAATTAGAGTAATTTTAAATCAAATTAACGAGCTCAATTAACGGTCTTTTTCCACCCCTAACAGGAAAGTAGTAACATATACCAGTGTACCTATATGGATAGGAGGATGGAGCAAAGCATGAATTGGTGCTACATCAGCCGAAGAGGCATGGCGAGACTGAGAAGAGGGGACGATGAGGGTGGACGATAGATCGAGAATCGTTCAAGGAACGGAACTGAAGTGAAGAGTGAGGTACGACCCAGGGAAGCAGACATGACAGGCAGAGAGGGAGGGCGCTTATGTTGGCAATAAAAGGTGAATGTTGGCAATAAAAGGTGAACACGAGACAAAAGTTTTTGTGCTGCTTGAAAAACTCCCGTAGCATTCCTTCTCCTTTTATTCTATATTCTATACGAGAGCATTACAGGAACGTTTACAAGTATTGAATCAACTTGTAACTGTCCCACGTCTGTGTCTGCTCATAACCACTGCATGCTGCACTAATGCACTAATGTTGCTTACTAAAAACATAAACTGAAACAGCAGTAACACACTAAGAAACGGAAGAACAATCAATGTGTTGATGGCTATCAGTTACCATGCAGAGATAAAAGCATGCAATCAAGGATTAATCAACAAACACCCCCTAATCCTTGATGCATGTATTTTTGTTGTGTTATCTCTGTGCGTCGAGGGTGGCCAAGTTGCCATCCAGAAGATCCACACCGACGACCAATTGGCGGATATATTGACAAAATCACTTGGCAGGGTGAGATTTCTGCACCTGCGCTCGAAGCTCGGCGTCGTCGACATCAAAAATACATGCATCAAAAATACAAACACCTCCCAGAACGCGCCGCACCTGTGCATGTCGGTGGCCGGGTCTTCCTCAACGAAGAACGCGCGATGGTGCAGCTGGGTGACACCGACAATCACACCGGCGGCCAGGATGACGGCGTGTGGTACCTCGACACGGGCGCGTCAAATCATATGACGGGAAATGACGCGGCCTTCTCCGAGCTGAACCGCGACATCACGGGCACGGTTAAGTTCGACGATGGTTCAATGGTGGACATCCTCGGGCGCGGCACGATTATGTTCGCGGCACGGGGTGGACGCCATCATGTGCTGTCGGACGTGTATTTTATCCCACGTCTGCGCAGCAACATCATCAGCTTGGGACAACTCGACGAGGTCGGGTGCCAAGTGTTGATCGAGGATGGCGTATTGAGGGTGCGCGATCCGAGGAAGGAGCTTCTCGCCAAGGTACGACGATCGGCGAACCGACTGTACAAGATCTCCCTCACGCTCGCTCGACCGATATCGCTCGTGGTGCACGCGAACGATGATGCGTGGCGCTGGCATGAGCGATTCGGCCATCTGAGCTTCGAGGGGTTGAAGAAACTTGGGCGTGGCGGCATGGTGCGTGGGCTTCCGCTGCTGGATAAGGTCGACCAACTGTGCGACGCGTGCCTTGTCGGCAAGCAACGGCGCTCGCCGTTCCCTCTGGAGGCCAAGTATCGCGCGAAGGGCCGGCTTGATCTCGTCCACGGTGATCTTTGCGGGCCAATCACTCCGGCGACCCACGGCGGCAGGCGGTATTTTCTCCTACTCGTCGACGACACTAGCCGCTATATGTGGTTGGTCTTTGTTGTCGAGGAAGAGGCGGCGAGCGCGATCAAGAAGTTCCAAGCCGGCGTCGAGGTGGAAACCGGCAGGAAACTCCGTGCGCTACGCACGGACCGAGGAGGCGAGTTCACGGCGGTGACTTTTGGCGAGTATTGCGCAGAGAAGGGTATTCACCGGCAGCTCACGACACCGTACTCGCCACAACAAAACGGTGTCGTGGAGCGCCGAAATCAAACAGTGATGGCCATGGCGCGCTGTCTCCTCAAGGCAAAGCAGATGCCGAGCACTTTTTGGGGGGAGGCGGTGAGCACCGCCGTGTTCATCTTGAACCGTTCGCCGACGAAGAGCGTCACCGGGATGACGCCCTATGAAGCTTGGCATGGCAAGAAACCAGCTGTGCATTTCATGCGCACGTTCGGTTGCCTTGCTCACGTCAAAGTTACACGCCTGCACGCCGCAAAGCTTGATGACCGAAGCATGAAGATGGTTTTCATCGGGTACGAACCAGGCACCAAAGGCTACCGGGTGTACGATCCGGTGGGCGGGCGGCTCCATGTGACCCGCGACGTGGTGTTTGACGAGACCAAAGGGTGGAATTGGGAGGCGAATGGCGATGCCAGCCCTGAAACGTTCACCGTGGAGTACACGGTCAGCGGCGGCGAGCCAATCGCTCCTGTATCCCCTGCGGTCTCGTCCCTGGAAGAAGAAGAAGAAGTTGTGGCGTCACCCCGAACGCCCATGAACGCCACCCACGACACCGGTAGTGCTCAAGTCGAGCACTGCACTCCACCGTCGCACATCCCGTCGGGGCTCGACCATAGTGACAATGGCGCGCGCGCGCTCGCGCCGGTGGATAATTGCATCGATCGCCGAGCCGAGCCGCGCGTCTTGGACCCGACGAATGGCTTCTCGTTGCGACCGAGGAGCCTATCTCCTTCGACGAGGCAGCCACCAATCCGGCATGGCGCGCCGCAATGGAAGAGGAGATGGCGGCCATTGTGGACAATGGCACGTGGGAGACGGTGGACCTCCCGGCCGGACACCGCCCGATTGGCCTCAAATGGGTGTTCAAGCTCAAGAAGGATGCACAGGGGGTGGTGGTTCGGCACAAGGCGCGGCTGGTGGCTAAGGGGTACGTACAACGCGCTGGCGTGGACTTCAATGAGGTGTTTGCACCAGTGGCACGGCTCGATTCCGTGCGCGCACTGGTAGAAGTGGCAGCGCACGAGGGCTGGGTGCTCCACCATCTCGATGTCAAGTCTGCGTTTCTGAATGGCGACCTCACGGAGGAGGTTTACGTTGCTCAACCGCCAGGATTCATGATCGCTGGGCGTGAGCGGCAAGTACTGCGGCTGCGCAAAGCACTCTACGGCCTACGACAAGCTCCTCGGGCATGGAACGCCAAGCTCGACCGCCGACGCCGTCGCGCTCGGGTTCACACGCGAGGAAGAAGAGCGGGTGTACACACGCGGCAAGGGGCGAGAACGTGTGCTCCTGGGCGTATATGTTGATGATTTGATTCTCACCGGCGCCAACCAAGCTGAGATCGAGTCATTCAAGGAGGAAATGAAGCGCTCGTTCAAGATGAGCGACCTCGGGCAGTTGAGCTACTATCTCGGCATTGAAGTCAAGCAACTGCCCGGGAAGATCACCATGAGCCAAGCGGCGTATGCGGCAAAACTCCTGGACAAGGCTGGCATGACTGGCTGCAATGCCGTGCAAGTGCCCATGGAGGCACGTCTTAAACTGAGTAAGGAGAGCTCCAATCCACCTGTTGATCCCACATTCTACCGTAGTGTGGTTGGCAGCCTCCGGTACTTGGTCCACACCCGGCCGGATATCAGTTTCGCGGTCGGGTACATGAGCAGATTCATGGCGAACCCAACGACGGAACACCTGAGCGCTGTCAAGCATCTACTCCGTTACGTCGCTGGTACGCTCCACTTTGGCCTTAGCTACACCAAGGGGAACAACGACATCGAGCTCAAGGGGTACAGTGACGCGGACATGGCCGGCGACGTAGATGATCGCAAAAGCACCTCCGGCATTTTGTTCTACCTCGGCAACGCACCTGTGTCGTGGTAGTCACAAAAGCAGCCAGTGGTGGCGCTATCGTCATGCGAGGCCGAGTACATCGCGGCCTCAGCGGCGGCATGCCAGGGAATCTGGCTCAGGCGGCTGATCGGCAACTTCTACGAGCGAGATGTCGGTGCCGTGACAATCTACGTCGACAACCCGGTCGGCGATCTGACTCGCAAGAATCCGGTCTTCCATGGCCGGAGCAAGCACATTGAGACGCGCTTTCACTTCATTCGGGAGTGCGTCGAGGGTGGCCAAGTTGCCATCCAGAAGATCCACACCGACGACCAATTGGCGGATATATTGACAAAATCACTTGGCAGGGTGAGATTTCTGCACCTGCGCTCGAAGCTCGGCGTCGTCGACATCAAAAATACATGCATCAAGGATTAGGGGGTGTTTGTTGATTAATCCTTGATTGCATGCTTTTATCTCTGCATGGTAACTGATAGCCATCAACAGCTTACATGCGCGCGCGGTTAGAATGACATCAGATGAGAGAGGGATAGACGAACATGCTCCGTCGCGCGCTCGCCTCGCCTCACCTCAAGAGAAATCGTGCTCTTCTCCGTGCCATTTTAACCTGAACCAACCAACCGCATCATCTTCTCTCATGGAACTAGCAGATCAAAAGATCGATCCAGTAAAGATGCACGCGGCGCATGCCAGGTGATCCATCACATCGGCCAGATCCGCGTATATACCCCCAATGGACTGGAGTGATTGTTAACTAATTAAAACAGGTTAGAAGATTATCAGCTGTACACTGCTGTAGATAGTACTGTATGTACGTACAGGTGTGCAGTATGCACAGATCCTTGTGCCGTGGTAAGCCATACAGTTGGTAATTTGGTGCTACTGAATTTGACACACATTGCCAAGGAACAAGCTAGCTGATCTGCAAGTTCCAAGCTCCTTGCAATTGACTTTCGGTTTCAATCTTGGGAGGGCTTCTTCAAGCCTCCTAAACTGGAGGGAGGCCAAGATTGAACAGAGCCAGTCAAGATGGCCTAGTTGGTGGCCTCTGTTTTTAATCAGTTGCTATTCACAGTATGTATTCGGATTGATTTAAGTAGGCTAGTTCTTCAAAGTTATTGAGCGCCTTTGTGGTGTCCCTCTTAGCTTTTCTTCTATGACATTAATTCTACGCAAGCAAGATGCGTTCGTCAATTTCTTCGTTGGAACATCAACCGAACCAGCTCCTTGCACCGCGCATATACTACGGCCGTAATTAGTAAATGTTGTTTCCATGCTAGATTTGTGGACTCTGCTGTTCATTTTCTTTTGCTCCTAGTCATGTAACGCAACAGGTAAGTTAGCTAGCCAGTGCTGCCAATTACTAAATGCTGTTTCCTGATGGATAATTGTTGTCTCTGGGCACTGTATGTTTTCTTCTTGTTGGTAAATGCTCTAGTATGATACATCGAGGTTCCTGCTTTTCTTGGCTACAAGTAAGCCAGCCAGCCGACTTGCCTCCTGTCATTTGAGACAAGTTCCCGGAAGATATCTGTCATTACTCGTATGTTTGGGGTACAATGGTCCTAGCCACCACCATCATACATTATTCAGTCGTTTGGCTTTGCTCTCACGGTCTCCCCTTTAGCACATTGATTATTTTGGTAGTTCTCTCTTGAATGGTACCATCAAATGTTGCAGACTTACTACTACTATTCGAGTATTTGTCTTGCAGAGGACTATAGATGTTTGTTAACACATCCTAAGCATACAACCCCCTCCATAAATTTGTATCAATTGGAGTTTGTCAATATATTACAGCAGATACATCATGTGGGGTTTCCATGAGATGGTCCAGCAGGTGGCATCATGAACATTCATTCATTTGGATCTGCTAGCCCCATCCAATCCCTCCTTTGCATACACACATTCGCTTGTTTTGTTTTGTTTTGTTTTGTCTTGTCTTTTCTCATGCACTAGGTCCATTTGGATATTATTTTTAAATAATATTTTTCAAAAAGAAAATTACAAAAATAAAATAGTTGGTTCAAAAAATAGAAAAAATGGGTTCATGTCGCCGGTTGAACTGGCGATAGGCGACAGGTACCCTACCTCCCTTTTGTCACCGTTTCAACTGGCGACAGAAACCTATTGTGATCAGTATCTGGATCTTGTACTTTCCAATCAGGAATATACCATCGACGCACAAGATTAGACAGCAGTGACGGAATGCATTGATGCAAGGACTAAAGGCAAAGAATGCTCGCTGCAGTACCCTCTTATCAGCCCACTTCGGATGTTTGGTGTCTTGAATGTCGATATGAGTGCCCGGATTCCTATCTTGTATGACTCGGAGTAGCCCGAGACCCTCCAGAATAGTTCCCGGACTGTAGTAAATTTTAAAATTGATGACATCTAACATAATTGATGCACTGCACCATGAAGAACATTTTCACGATTAACCAAATATCTAAAATAAGACTACCCATCGAAAAGAATTGTGTACAACATACTGCACTACGCAACCGTACATCCAAAACTATGCAATCCATTCGGTTCAAAAAATTACCTCACAGGTGGGCAGCCGGACGAGGTAGTGTTTCGCTAACTTCTCTCCTCCCCTCTATTACTCTCCCTTCCCTCCTCCTATTTTTTCTGAACACAAATGAATTATGTGCCAAATTTTAGGATTTCATCGAGTTTTTATAGGGTTGAAGTTCCTATCGCCAGTTGAACTGGTGAAAGGAAGTCGGACTAGCGACAGAAGGGGGGCATGGTACCTGTCACCAGTTCAATCGGCAACAGGAACCTATTTTTGCTATTTTTTGAAGCGATTATTTATTTTTGTAACTTTTTTTAAAAAAAAATATTAGTATTTAAAAAAATGGGTACCATTCGTAGCAAGTACTAAAGATACTACAGAGACAAGATTTCCGACAAAATCGCGTACCTGCGGATGTTGAAATATTTTCAGTTTTCAATAGAGTAATACTTCTCCAGTAAAAGCATCAACACTCTCGCTCGAGCTACCTAGCTAGAGTCCAATGGTTGCGACTGCAGAGAGTAATACATGGAGTACGTACCAACAATAATGGACATCTGGACCGGTTGCATTCGCTCCAGTACGTAGGAGTAAATAGTTCTAATAGCAAATATCTCTGCCTGCCTTTCTCTCGTAGCCATGCACTAACTGAATTTACTACTACTGTACTGTTAGCCCTGCATTTCTGCTGCAGATCTGGCTAATGAGTTGAAGTTACTCCATGCAGATCAATGAACAGAAAACATCTCTATCTGGTTGGTCCCGATCACCAATTCACTAGTACTAATATGTGCGCACAGCTGAACTAGTAACACATAGTAGTAGTAGTAGAAGCAGCAAAAAAAAGAAAAGAAAAAGAAGAGAATTTGCTTGAGCCGTTTGTTTGGTGAGTGAGCTGAAGGCTTGAATAAAAGCTTTCATCATCGGAGTTCCAGCTGAATAAAGAAAAGATCTTTTATCAACGATGTGCATACTTGCAGCAGCGATTAGTTGCAATCAGTTGGTACCTGACAACTTTGCATTTGCTTCTTGCCTTGTTCTACGCGTTGGTCGGGTTGTGTCCTTGTGTGTATCACGTATTGACATGTGCACACACCTGTACCATGATAGTAGTAAGGACTGCTACTTGTCTGCATTTGCCACCCTCGCCGGCCGGAGCTTGCGGCTCAACTCACGTACTACGTGTTCTCTTGTCGCAGCGTGCGTGCGTGCGTGCGTCGGTGCGTGTATTATGAGGGGAGCATGAGCAGCAGCTAGCGAGCACACCAGTCAAGGTGCTGCAGATGTCAACGACGACGACGGAGGTTGCCGGCGGCGATGCGGGAGCGGCAGCGGTGGCGGCCTGAGGAGGACGCGGTGGTGCGGGAGTACGTGCGGCAGCACGGCCCGCGGGAGTGGCACCTGGTGTCGCAGCGGATGCGGGTAGCGCTCGACCGCGACGCCAAGTCTTGCCTGGAGCGGTGGAAGAACTACCTCCGCCCCGGGATCAAGAAGGGCTCCCTGAGCGAGGAGGAGCAGCGCCTCGTGATCCTCCTGCAGGCCAAGCACGGAAACAAGTGGAAGCGCATCGCCGCCGAGGTCCCCGGCCGCACCGCCAAGCGCCTCGGTAAGTGGTGGGAGGTCTTCAAGGAGAAGCAGCTCCGCCGCGACGCCCGCAGCCCCGACGAGGCGCAAAGCACCACCAGCTACGACTGGCTGCTCGAGACCTTCGCCGAGAAGCTCGTCGGGGACCAGCTGCCGGCGCCTCCCATGCTCATGGCCCCTGCGCCGGTGCTTCCCCCATGGCTCGCCGCCAACTCCAACAATAATATCATGGCAGCAACAACAGCGACGACGACCCCGCTTCTGCACCGCCAGCCCTCGCCGTCCGTCACGCTCAGCCTCGCGTCGTCCGCGCCCTCTTCCCCGCAGCCGGACTACAACGGTACACTAGTTCAGTTGGTGGACGTGGGGCGGACGGCGTCGGAGCTTGTGGAGTGGTGCCGGGAGGCGGCGGAAGGGCACCACGCGTGGGTGGTGCAGAGGAAGGAGGCGGCGTGGCGGCTGCGGCGGATGGAGGCGCAGCTGGAGGCGGAGAGGGAGCGGAGGCGGCGGCAGGTAGCGGAGGAGTTCGAGGCTCGGGCGCGAGCGCTGCGGGAGCAGCGGGAGGCGGCCATGGAGCGTGTCGAGGCGGAGCACCGGGAGCAGGTGGCCGTTATGCGGCGCGACGCGGGTGCCAAGGAGGAGAAGATGGCCGAGCACTGGGCGGCCAAGCACGCCCGGCTCACGGGCCTCGCGGAGCAGCTGAGCTGCCGCCGTCAGCAGCCGAGATGAGCGGGCGGTGAAACGCAGGCGCGCTTAATTGTGAAGCTGTGATCATACATACGGGTTTCAGACTTTCCGGTCGTGTGAGTTTCTGTTTCTGTTTATGTTTATTAGCCTCCTCTTCCCTTGCTTACTTTCTTGGGTTGTACTTGTACAGCAATCGCCATGCCATGCCATGCCATGTTCATCCAGCTTCTTAGCTTTTATATTCTCTAGTTGATACTACTAGTACTGTTAAGTCCATCGGCTAGTGCACCGTCCGACAGGTCAAGCACACTGTTGCATCATCCATCGTCTTGCACGGCGTTGGATTCGATTCACTCGTCTGATCGAGAATTCCTATTCATTCCTCGTGCAAACGAACCAATCTTATCGGGATCAGACGTGGGATCGATTGGACACTGCGCTGGCCTGCTCAGTCCATGTGGCTCCGAGTGAACGTCAGCTTGCTACTCTATTGTTTTGTATTTCTTGTTTTTTTTAATTATTATTTGAGCTGGGCATGATGTGATACGACCAAGGGTTGAGTACACAGTGCACAGTAGAGCTGGGACTTGGGTCGTGCTTTTTTGGGCCACCAAGCACGGTCGGCACGCAGACGGTCTAAGAGCGGACGCGACGCAAGACGCGGGCGCCGGCCAAGACGTGGTGGGCGGGCCGCAAGACGGCACGAACAACGGGCGGCCGGCTCGAGAATGCGACTGGTTAGGCGCACGACGCAACACGATCGGTTGGGCCGTGCTTGGCGCAAGAGACGCGACGAAATAGGCCCAACCTTTCGTTTAGCCCAATCCTCCTCACCTAGTCCAATCACTCCCCCACACCGGCCTAGCCCTCCGTTCTAGCCCAATCCCTCCCTTAGCCTAGTCCAATCACTCCCCCACACCGGCCTAGCCCAACCAATCATCCCCTTCTGCCACCCGACCTGAACCACAGGTGTCTTTGTCTTCCTGGACAGCGGCGGCGGCGGTTATCGTCTTCTCAGGCGTCTATAGTTACTTAGGGTCGGCTCGGGCAAGACGCAGACGATCCCAAGACGGCGGGCTTTGGGCCGTGCTTGGGCCTGACTAGAAGCGATACGGGCCGACAAGACGCAAGACGGCGACGGTGGAATGACCGGGCCGAGGCGGCACGCGACGACGCGCCCGCCGGCACGGTGGGCTGGCTGCGTCTGCGAAGACGCAGACGACCCAATGCCCACCTCTAGTGCACAGCATGGTTGCAACAGCCGTGGACATTAGCCTCGTAGCGTGTGAAAATTTCAAAATTTACATCTATAATTACGAAATTCTAAAATTAGTCCCTGGTAGTACTAACTACGCCCAGAGAGTTGCTACCGTCTCACACGGCAGCACCTAGGTGCCTCTCCCACTGTTTATTACAGGAATTTTAAAAAAAATACAAAATAAGCTCCAAAAATTATGAACTTTTTTGTGGAGCCTCCCGACACAGTGTTCTTGCTTATGTAATTTTTAAAAAATTTATCCATTGTTATTTTTTCTGCAAAATTCATTTAAGTATAATGTTTGTAGAGATTTTGTAATATAGAAAATGAGGTCCAAAAATTATGAATTTTTTTCAGACTCCTTACACAGTAGACTTGATTGTGTAATTTTTAAATAATTTTCTTCAGAGTCCTTACACAATGGTTATTTCTCGAAAATTAGGACGAAAGATTTCATAAATTAGGGTTTCATGATTTAATGTGACTTGAAATGTGTGAAGTTTAGTACCACATGACTACTATTGGTCATTGTGGTTCTTGATCATATTTGTTCTGTATGGTGGAAGTTAACGCAAAGTACATAATTTAACTGAAGGGGTTGAGAACGTTGTGATTACGAAGATGCCCTAAAACATAGAAGAATCGATATCGATGTGAATGGTTATTTCGGTGATTCCACCAGAAGATGCATATTTACAATATAGTATTGTTTTGATGGCTCAGCGGATGCACAGAACCAGAACTACATTACAGTCCGCGGACAGAAGCATGCTACATGTGTGTAGGATCGATGTGGCCGACTAGAGGGGGGTGAATAGGCGGTTTTAAAATTTATTTCGGCTAAAATCAATTAATAATGCGGAAGCTAATAACAAATTGATTTTGCACAATTAAAACCTAAATCAACTAGGCTCGACTAAGTGCACCAACAATATCAAACAATATAATGAGAGCAATTGAAGCACGTAATGTAAATTGCTCAAAGTAAAGTACAAGCACAAACCAAGATGACACGATTATGTTTTACCGTGGTGTTCAGAGACTTACCGGTCTCTCCTAATCCACGTTGAGGTAAGCCCAACCACGTTGGACCGGCTCCACTAATTAAGCCAACACCTCCGAGGTAAGTCCAACCACTTGGACCGGTTCCAACACGAACCAACACCTCGCTCCACTAGGGTTGCTCTTCCTCCACTCCGGAGATGGCGAGCACCAAACCATTCACAACACGCCGAGCCTTCTCACAAGCTTCTTGAGAAGGTCACCGGACAAGACGCCTCCACGTCGTCTAGGTGTCAGCAAACACCAAGAGAAATAAATCCCAAACTTCACTTGAACTAATCAAGTGTCAACGCTCAAGTGGATACACAATCCACTACCTAAGGCAACACATGCACTTAGGGTTTGCTATCAAATCTCACTAAGTGCAACACATGCTCAAAAGAGAAAAAACATTTCTCTTAGCTCAAAGGTCTGAGTATAGCATTCACAATAACACCAGCAACCATCCCCACCCGGCCAAGGTGAGTATTTATAGCCCACACACAAAAACTAGCCTTTGGGGGGAAGACTCCCTCGAATATGTGCAGGGCCAGTTTGACCGCCAACTAATGGCCGGTCGGACTACCCATGAGCCAACGGCTATAAAACTAACCGTTGGACCTATGGCCGGTCGGACCGCCAACTAATGGCCGGTCAGACCGCCTCCAAATCGGTCAGACCGACAAGGTTGGCCGGTCTGACCGCCCGAGGAAAATTGGCACACCTCCAAAAGGGTGCTTCTCTGGAATAAACGTACCGTGAGAACTCCGGTACTTCCGCACTCCGGTAGTACAGTTTTCTCAACGACGGACCTACCGCACAGAGAATCAACTCAAGATGAAATCGGTCGGACCGCCAACAGCACAGCGGTCTGACCAATATGCCACCGGTCAGACCGGTGACCACTGGCGGTTAGACCGCCAGACTACACAGGCTAAACATATTGGCTTCACTCAAATGATAAAACACATTCGCCCATTTGAGTGCAATTCCCACAAGGAATATAAGTGATATTCTCAACTAGTTGCAAAACACATTTGCCAACCTTTAAAATACTCACTATAAGGAGTAAGATACATGGACTTACACCATTTGCAAAATACATTTGCAAACTTAAGTCACATGCTACAAGAAATCAAACATGAGCATCAACTATTTACAAAACACATTATTGTAATAAAAAACAAAGAAACGCCTTTTTTATTCTTCAAAATGAATTAAATATAGTTTTTTTATTCTGAAAAGAATTAAAACAACAGATTTAATCCCGAAAAAAATGAAATTTCATGACAGGCTCGGGCTTGACCATTTGCGGCCGGGGTTTTTTTTGGCCTAGTCCGACGTTTGAACCGGTATAGTGAGAGGTGACGCTGTGAGGCCGCGACTCACCCGACCTGCACACCACCCGGGCCTCCCCCACCTACACCGGCGCTATCGCATCCGCCTATTGCCTTCCTCTGTAATTCATGTAAATTACTATGAATTTGCTTATGCTCTCTGTAAGTTAATTATGTATGCTTGCTTTCACTGCGAATTGTGATGAAGTTAGGGTATGCATACATGATGTTATGAGCTCCTTGTAGCCAGCTACTTTCAGTCTATAGATACATATAGAGAAGAAATGTATGTTAAGAGTTCATAACAAAGTACTGACCTTAGTAGTAAAAAAGACCCTAAATTAAGTACAACTTTAATTAGTATTGCTTAATGCTGAGTTGATAATGGTTAGGCCCGTCTGTGGTGTAACAATTTGTGACCGCAAGTTATAGACTCGTGGTATCATTCTCAATTCACGTTAACTTTAGTAAATATGGTATTTACTGAAACTAAACTAAAATAAAGTGATATTTGTATAATACTGTATTTAAACGAGACGGCCCTAATGATAGGTGTCGATTCTATCCGGGGGACGACCATTGCTCGAAAAATGGACACTTTTGGCCGTATGACGCACGAAAATTCCCCATTTAGCCCCCTTCTGCAAAAATTTCCAAAATAGCCCCTCAGCCACCACTGCTGCCGTGGGGACGGCGAAGTCATTTAGCCACTGCCGCCGTCCCGACACAAACAGTGGCCCTCCTTTTTAAAAAAATTAAAAAATATAATATTTGTTCGAAAAATTTTTAAATATAATAAATAAGCTCAAAAAATTATGAAACTTTGTATGGAGCCTCCTGGCATAGTGTGCTTGGTTGTGTAATTTTTTTGAATTTTTCTCAATTTTTTTTTCTCTGCATGATTCTTTGAAGTCAAATTTTTGTATGAATTTTTTAATATAGAAACTGAGGTCCAAACATTATGAAAAATTTTGTCAGACTCCCTACACAGAGGACTTGATTGTGTAAATTTTATGTTATTTTATATGCTCCGAGATTATCTCGAGAAATTCAGGGTCTAGGTGTGGAAATTATGACGAGACGTTTCGGAAATTAGGGTTTCTTGATTTCATGTGACTCGAAATGTGTGAAGTTTATTACCACATGAGTACTCTTAGCCGCTATGATTCTTGATCATATTTTTAAAGATGCCAAGAACTGACCTAAAGGGGTTGAGAACGTTGTGATTACGAAGATACCTTAAAACATAGAAGAATCAATGTCGATGTCAATAATTATTTTCGAATTCGGGAGAAGAGGCATATTTGCAATATAGTATTATTTTGATGGCTCAATGAGGCCCAAAATCGAATTGTATTGCACTCCATGAATGAAGCATGTTTCATGTGGTCACATGGCATGTTGGTTCGGCTAATTGGTTTAGTTACATACGCTACTAGTACTGCGGTACATTGCGACACAAGCCTCCGGGCCATGCACGCATGCCTTTAGGAGATAGTAAAAACATGCCTAGTAGAAGAGGGACTACTACGAATGGCCCGACCTCGTGTGGACCGGGGTCATTTGCCCTTCCTCCCGAGCTCGGCGTTGTACTCCTCGTGGCCGCCTCGCCTCGGCCGCCATTTCCTCTTTTTTCACGATCCGCTCGCGTGCCTCGCGCTCCTGCGCTGCGCCTCGAGATGGGCTGCGTCTCCGGCGGATACGCTCGTTGCGCTCTTGATCACCGACGATCCTCCTCCGGATCTCGTCCCTTTCGGCATTCCACTCCGAAGTCGGTGCCATCGGTCGTGTGGATGGATTTCTAGGTCGATCCAGGCGGAAGCCACACGAGGCTCCGGTGACTACGGGTAGACGGAGAGACCGTGGCGCGATTATGAAAAGAGAGTTGGTACGTGAACTTCCGTAGTACTCCTTCACCGGTTCTCGATAGGTTCTCGTATCCCAACGACGGTCGGGATAGTCGAGGAGTAGTTGGGACAACCCGATGAGCGCATGCCGAGGCTCGATCGGTGCTTGGATTTGAAGAACTTGCATGTGTCCTCGCACCGAAGCGGGGGCGGCGTCTCCCCTGGCGGGTGTTGCGGCGAATGCTCGGTTGGGACGTTCCGGCAGGGTTGCCGCTACGGGGCTTCATTGCGAAGAGCTTCCATCCCTGCACGCATTTGCTCTTGCGGTCCCGAGCCGCAAAGATCCCTAGCTTGTTCACCCGTCCGTAGAAGCCCGAGCTAACTCGCGGATCTCGCCCCATTGCTTCGCCTCTTGTCCATCCTAGCGTGGCGGCAAGCTCGTGTAGCAGCCGTGGTTGGGTTTGGTTGTGTAGTTCATGTCTTTCACCTTGTTTTATAGGCCACATGGTTGGCTTGGTGTGGTTAAGTTGACGTGAGTGGCGTGGGAGGGTGTTGTCGTGTCTCGCTTGCAGAGTGGGTCATTTCGCCTCAAAAGTCGGTGAGGCGAGTTGTTGTCGCGTCCGCTGCGCAGTATGGTCATTTTGTGCTCAAAAGTCGGCGGCGGTGTTGTCGCGCCCTGCTTGGCATAGTGCGGTCATTTGATCCTCAAAAGTCGGGCGGGCAGGTGTTGTCGCGTCTGCTGCGAGTGTGGTCATTCGATCGAAAAGTGGCGAGGCAGGGTGTTGTCGCGTCCCGCTGCGAGTGTGATCATTTCGATGCGAAAAGTGGCGAAGGTGGTGTTGTCGCGTCCTATTTGGCATAGTGCGGTTATTTGGTCTCGAAAGTCTGGCGAGGGCGGTGTTGTCGCGTCCGCTGCGAGTGTGGTCATTCGATGCGAAAAGTCGGGCGAGGCAGGTGTTGTCGCGTCTGTTTGGCATAGTCGCGGTCATTTGCCCGAAAAGGCGACGAGCGGGGTGTTGTCGCGTCCCGCTGCGAGTGTGGTCATTCGATGCGAAAAAGTCGGCGCAGGCAGGTGTTGTCGCGTCTGCTTGGCATAGTGCGGTCATTTCGGATCGAAAAGTCGACGAGGCGGTGTTGTTGCGCCCCGCTGCAGAGTGTGGTCATTTCGATCGAAAAGTCGGCGAGGCGTGGTGTTGTCGCGTCTGCTGCGTAGTGCGATCATTTGGTCGAAACGGTGGCGAGGGAGAGTGTTGTCGCGTCCTGTTTTGTAGAGTGTTTGATTAATGCGCACACAAAGTATTCATACCGGACGCAATGACCGAGGCATCATGATGGCGACATTGCGTTATGCTATGTCCTGATTCGATCAAAATTAAAGTCGCGAGGTACAAAAGTCGTTTATCTTGAATATTTCGAGAACATTTTGTGTACAAAATGACGATAACGTCATGCACATGGATATTATATAAATGCACAATGACATTACATAACACGCTTGTCACGCCATGATATTAGCTAGGGTGCATCGTCGTGTCGCCTACCCGGACGGCGTAGTTGATCATCGTGAAAGGTGAATCGTCCGGAGTGGCGCATGTCTCGAGGCCGTAGTACGGGCCGCTCGGGAGGCGAAGGCCGCGGTGATGTCGGCGTGGGGTCCGGCTCAGCCTCAAAGATCTCGTCTAGCCACGGTGCTCCTCCCGCAGGGAATGGTACTCGGTGAGTTAGTCCTTATTTTTTGCGAGAGAAAATAGTTGTAACTACGTTAACGCTTACGAGTAGGTTGTTGTGCCGAGGATGATCCTCCCGCCGCCCGAGTCAGAGTCTTGCCGCACGGTGTACCCTCCATACGTGATCGGCGAACCACGGTCGCGGTCCCGCATTCGGATCAACGCCGCGGCGCCAACGAGCCCAACCACTCGCCCTGGCTGGGGAGTCCGGTCGATGTCTGCAGATCGAAACCGTTGCCCCGCGAGGAAGTCGTGTCTTGCGCCTCCTCTGTGATGACGATGGTTGCATCGCATCGCTGCCCCTCGTAGTAGCCGCTAGAAGAAAGGTTAATGTCGATACCTCCGAAAATGAGTGCATGGAAAGGTATTGACAACGAGAGATGACATACACAGGCCCGAGGCGGGTCGGGCCGACCGATCCGAGCTCGGACGGCTCCCGAGTGAGACGGGCGTATGGACGGTGGTGCCGGGGAGGTGCCGAGGCGGAGGGTGGAGGGTACCCTCGCGTCCGCGATCGTCGCGGCGTGCGTCGCCGTGTCGACCACAAGTCATGGCTCTAATCGCAGCCCTTGCGTCGTCGGTCATGCCACGCACGGCGGCTAGGAGGCGATCGAAGGTGTTGCTGTTCCCACGCCGTAGAATTTCAGCACCCTCGCGCTGTATACGATCCATACGGTAGTACCGCAAGAAAACACGGAGTTAGTCGCGAGCGGCTTGCTGAAGGAAATTGCTTGAAGAATGGGTTACCGCCTCGTGCGTGCGGCCGCCGGTGTGGGTCCGGCCGCTAGTACGATGTCCTCCCGCATGCCGACCATCTTTGCGCGCCGGCTACCGCCCGCAGTCGCGCTGGTGCGTGGAATGTACCACCGCAAGCACGGCGCACGCCTTGATGGAGTAGACGCGCGTGCCTCGTGAGCACGCCCGTCGCCACCCTCTCGCTCCACGCTCCGCCCACGGCGGTGTGTTCGCCTCCGATCGTCGCTCTTGCGCCCTTTCCTCGCTTGCTCGCAAGTGAATCTTAATGTCGAACATGTAAGGCGTACATACGATAAAATTATATCCAAAAAGGACATACCGGTGGGCCTTCACTGCGATATGTCGTCCCCACGGCGGTGGCTTTCTTGATACAGCCGAATCGTCTCATGACCCCTTGTGGATTGTATGCGGCTCGACCATGTGCGAAGACCGGTGGCGGTCGTCATCCAAAGTGGATCGTCCTCGCAGCTGCGCCGATAATCCGTAGGGGCCGTGGTTCGCAAGGAACCGCCCCGCCCATGGCCGCCGGATGATCTCGGTCTCGCGAGTCTCGAAGAGGTTATGGAACTCTGCGTCACGACGCTCGGTCTCTCCTCGCCCACCCTAGGGTACCACGTGTCCAACGTGTTCCCATTGTAGGCCCGTCGTGGGGTCGCCGCCGAGAGCATTGCCGTAATTTGGACGGTCAACGAATGCACGGTGCACCGTGTTGCGGAAATAAGGGCGGCCAAGCCGAAAGTGCTCCCATGACCACGGTGCACGAGGTGTAGCAAACCGCTAGGATCGCTCCACGCCCGTACTGCGCTGAGTGGCATCGCATAACCCTCGGTAAGTGGCGCAGAGTACCGCTGAACCCCAATCTATCGCGGAACCTCGCTCGCCAGCGCCCGCGGGGACTCGCCAGATGGATATAGCCGGGTACATGCGGTCTCCCGTGTCGAGGGAACAAGATCCATCCGAACAGAATGCGAAGGTACGCGACGAGGTGTGTCTCGGCCGCCTCATTGCCGCATCCACGGGCGATCATGAACTCCGTAGCGTGAATGTGGGATACCGGACACGCTTGCGAGAATCGGAGGCCGAATCTGCCGCCAAACGCACCTTCCGCTTCATCGCCTCGGAGGTGGCACTACTCGAAGGCCATGCACCGGCAGACCTGTAAGCATTGCTACATCCTCGAGAGTAATGGTCATCTCCCCCCACCGGAAGTGGAATGTATGAGTCTCCGGTCTCCACCGGTCCACAAGCGTAGAGAGTAGTGCCGCGTCAAACTGCAATGCGTGCGGGATGTCCAACATGCGGGCCAGGGGGAGGCGGTGTCCCACACCGCAGGACGCACTGCGCTCGTCAAGGGGCCACTCTCTCCTGGGGCGCCAGACGTGCTCGGAGGGGCCGCCGGCGACCACGCCCGCAACAGTGCCCCCATCCCAACAGGTCGAGCGGCTCGTCGCGTCGTCAAGCTGGAGCTGCGCCATCTCCTGCGCAGATACCATAAAATATGTTAGTACGCACTTAAAACATATCGTGTGCCATAATAAAACAAGGCAAAACATAGGACAGAAAAGAAAACAACCACACATGAGCATAACGAGTTAACAAAAGACCAAGATGACTTAACATTCCGTCCGTAAATAAAGACACATATTAACAGCAACACTACAGTGCACTGCGACATAACATTCCGTCCCATCGAAGGAATTACAATAAGCAAGCGACATCACGACTTAGTAATTATATCTTGCTCGTTACGGTGCATCGCTGCGCCGGTCTGTTTGGATACCACCGATGGAGTGCCCTCTTGTCTTTGCACGATCTACAACGGGCGGCGAACTCGTTGCCCACGCCGGCTGTCGTCCATGTCGTTCCGGATGCGTCGTGACTGGCGTCTTCCACGGCCGGGGTGTTTCAGTGCTACGTTCGGCACCCACTTCACCTGCCCCGGCCAGAGGTCTCTGTAGTGTGTGTCCAGCCCGTACGAATGAAACTCGGCACCCCAAGTGGCAAAGAGGTGGTGGATATCGTAGTACTCGGAGATGTAAGGCTCCGAAGATTGCCGCCACGCCGCGCACGCCGCGTACACATGGGAGCATGGTTTGTGCAGAAGCTGCGGTTTGTTGCAGGTGCACGACGCTTCTTCACCGATCGTGCAGACCTGCTTACGATCCCCTCTAGCGTGGCCCATAACGTACTTCTCCCTTAGCCGGATCTCGAACTTCTGCCTGACGCCATCCATGGTGCGAGTCACGTGCGATCGCGCCTTGCTGATCTTTTTCTCCATGTAGGCATGCATTACCTCCGAGAATTGTTTACCATCCTCCAGATGCTTCTTGGCCATCATGGCTCTGTTAACGAAGTATCCGATGGTACGGTTCCAGGTCTCCTCCACGATCGCCGTGATCGGCAGGGAACGCACACCCTTCAGGACACCGTTGTACACCTCCGACATGTTGGTCGTCATGATCCCGTACCTCGCACCATCGGTGTCGTGCAGCAGGGACCATTTCTCCAGGTCAGGCGCGTGCGAGTTAACCCACTGTGTGAACTCCCCAACTCTCGCGGACCCTCCAGCCGATGCCCCTGCCTCGGCATTCGCCGAGTCCCTTACATGCTTCGCGGTATCCTCATCGAGCTGTCTCCACACCGCTTCGAACTTTCTCCTTTGGTTCTGCATGCAGAGCTTCTTGAACATTTTCATGAGGTCCTTGCTCCGAAACCTTGTGTGGAAGTTGGTCGCGAGATGCCTCATGCACCAACGGCTCCTTACATCGTTCCACCGAACGGCGGTGCGTCCGGTTTGGATCGTGCTCAACGCGACATCAAGCCGACATTGCGGTCCGAGATGACACACACACTGGTCGATCTTGTACTACCGCCGCTTCACATTACGGGAACCACAACCACTATCCGTGTTCTCGCTCTCAACAATTCGCGAAGTCCACGGGACTAGCCGTCGTTCGTGATCGGCCGCAACGGCGGTGAGGATGGTACCCTTGTACTTCCCACATAGGAAGGTGTCATCCATCGTCGGCCGACGGACGACAATGCTTGAAAGCTTGATCGCTGACGGAAGGCCCAGAAGACCCTATCAAGAATAAGGCAATTGGGCCCTTCCGTCGGATGCACCCGCTCTAGCTTGTTTAGGTATGTCCCGGATTACATTCCGCGATTTGATGCGACAATCTTGGTACTAGGTTGTAGGCCTCTTGAATGTGCCGAACATTCGCTCCACGACCTGCGTTTGGCCCGCCATGCCGTCTTGTAGCTCAACGGAACCCCACAATATTGGCAACCTCGCTTTGAGGATGTTTGGGGAAATGGACACATCTGCAGTGGCGAGGTGGCTTATCGGTGGCAACATAAGAGGAGGTCATGTTGCGGTGCTCGTGAAGCGGTGAGCTAACTCGCATGTGTGATCCTTCAAAGACCGTTATCCAAAAACCGTGCGGCAGACCATGAACAGCTGCAAGACGGACCTTGCCGCTGTGTAGATTCATCAACACACCGACGATGTGCGTGTCGGTGTTGGATCTCGCACCCGATACATCCGACCGATGTTAACGGCGATTTAGCAATAGCATCCGGGCGGCGCTCTTGTCGTGGAAGCGCGCCTAGGAGCAGGTGTCATCATTGAACCCCACTCAAGACCCTCCGATGTGGCGAGAACGACGCCGTCGTAACGCCGTCCAATCGTGAGGGGCGTAAGCAATGTCGGTGGTCACAAGCCCACCAACTGCATCTCCTCCAGTACCAGCTTCTCCTTCTTCGTCGCCTTTGGAACTAGTTGTTTCCACGTCCTCCATGCTTTCCACCTTGTCCACCTGGTCGGCGGTACTCGTGACAATCAATACGGCCGCCCACCATCTCTCCGCACCTTCATTGGGCTCAAATTGGCAGACGCCGCCCTCAGTCTCCATCTCCCACGTCTTTGCAGCGTCTCCTCCAACACGAGACCAACGCAGCTCCTCCCCACCTGACTTCCCAAAACCACCCACGCCGGATGTCCCCGTCCTCTCCACGAATCGAACGTAGACCATCGGCGCGCGATATATCGCAAAGGCGGGGTTGCAAACAACCCCATATAATTGGCCCATGAAGCGTCACATGTGACCTTCATAAGTTGCCAAATGGTCTCTTTGCACCGCCGCAATCGAGGATACACCGCTCGATGCACGCCTTCTTCCTTCCGATGGCGCGATCGAACGCGAACGCACGCACCGCCTTAGCTCCAAGAGGCCCATGTCCTTCAGAGACGGCGCCGGATCACGGTCGCGGTCGCAACTTGACAGTCCGCACCGTATGGTCCGTCACGCACTAGACCGCCCCCGTGGAACACGAGCAGATCTTGTATCTCCGCCATGAAGTACCTAACACAAGAGCAACTTCCCGACACTTCAGTAATCGAAAACAAAAATTACATGGTTGCGTGTTCATCAATTTGTGTTCAAATATTTCGCATAAAAATTACACAATACTCTGGATTCAAATATTTCGTGGTTTACATGAGCAATTGGAATAAAATATTGAGATCAACGTAAATTTATTAATTCCAAATGGAGTTCATATGATTTTTCTATCCATGAAAGGTTGAAGTAAATTTTATTTCTCTTGTAAATAAAATTCACAATTTTACGGGTACTACAAAGTGTCAAACAAATTCTAAGTTAAAGTAAAAAAATCACTTGATTTCCCAAAGCATTTTTAAGTTTCCATACCCGAGTTAGACCTAGCCTATAGCAATGACATGCGGGTCTACTACATAGAATATTTTGCCATCTATTTTTGAAATAAAAACTTACTAACAAGTCGGCCCTGCTTCATCGCAGAGTGCATGGACCGAAGGTCAATATACCTCGTTAAGAGTACATATATAGCTCGCTCAGTGGTCCGAACTGGTCGGCGACTCTATTTCAATTGTACTTTACTTACTAGAATGACCTCTAAATATTTTAATATTTTATGATGAGGTCCGTGATGAGACGACATTTTGTTACCGATAAAAAATCACACCGCTTTACTAATTAGAAGTTTCTTTGAGTAGAATCGGCGAAGAAAATTTTACTCAAGAATTACTCGACTAATATAAATCATTACGCCCTAACAACACTAATATTCAACTAATATAAATCATAATGCTAAGTCAACTAATATTCTACTCAGTGAAAATCGGCGTAATTCTACTCAGTAAATACTCAGTCTTATAAATCAGTCTTAATAAAAAATTGACAACACTAACAACAAAAGTCTCCTAAGTCAACTAATTACGCCCTAATCGTAATGCTAACTACTGAGTATTCTAATTACTTGCTAATCACACCGTTTTCCAATTTTGCACCCATCGCGTAATTATAACTACTCGGTTGCTATCATTAATCTTACTACATCATAATCACATTGCTAAAATTTACTACAACTATAGCTGCATGTGAATGCCACATACCTTTTGTACCGCCTCGCTTCTCCCTCCTCTTCTGGGGACTGTTTGCTTCTCTCGCTCGCTCGCTACCGCTAATCTTCTTCTGCTCACGTCGGAGGCAACGACGTCGAATGTCGGCGACCTGTGCCTCTGCTTATACGCCGCGAGCGATAAACTCGGTTCTTTTGCGCGCTGGCCCTGCGCCGCCACGCCGGGCGCCGGGTAGCGCCTACACGCCCTACAGCGGCCGCTGGCGCTGCGTGGCGATGGTTACAACTCTGCTGCCGTCGGGGGCGGCAGCAGTTGGCAACAAGCGCTGCCGGGCCCGGCGCGCCGCCTCGGCGCGATGGCGAGGCCACGACCTCTGCCGCCCCGACGGCAAGTGGTCGTCAACCACGCAGCAGCCGCCCGCCCGGTCCGGCGGCGCAGCCATGCGCCGCCACGTGCCAAGGGCGGCACCTGCTGCCGTCCCCCACGGCAGCAGGTGGCCCGAGGGGGCTATTTTTGGAAATTTTTGCAGAAGGGGGCTAAATGGGGAATTTTCGTGCGTTATACGGTCAAAAATGTCCATTTTTCCCATTGCTCGTATCTCGCAAAGTCACGTTGGTGTGCTGTCGATTCACTCCGGCACAGCGTCAAAATCCTGTCAATGCCAGCATAACACACGGGCACACTAGGCAACTCTGCCCCCTCTGGGTTCGAATCCTACTAGTAAGAAAGGGCGCGCTACGCTGCGTCGATGATGTTTTGAGCTGTATTGAAAAAATTAACTTTGCAGAAAGCCTATACAATATAAAAAATGCATGTGCGTAGCATTCTAAATAGTTCAGCGACAACTGTGGAAGCGAAAATATTTTTTATGTGAAATAGGAAAGGCAGATAGATATGACGGTATAAGCAAAATACGCCAGATTTTAAAAATCATAATATACACACACACACACACGCAAGGTTGATCGGTATGATACAACTTGTTGCCATTAACGTATTGTACAATGATATCATAATATCATTTTCAAAAAGATGGCATCAGTTTACAAAGGACAAATGGACACTACTATGAACTCGAATGTCAATGAATATGAATATATTGTACAACAATCAGAAAGTCAAACATATGGCAATATCAAACATTTTTTCAATTCATTTTGAAAAAAAAGATTATAAAGCTACACAACTACTTAATAAGTTCAGTTAAAATGTATTGCCGACTGAATTGCCATCAAAAGAAGATCAAGCTCGTCAATGAGCAAAAATAATTGGTTGGTTCGCTTGCTTTACAATTTTAGTGCCATATGAAAAGTAACGTTGAACAACAGTGATAAGGCAAACCGATAAGATTTAAAAGAGATCATACTGTCCAACCAATCATATGAAGCGATAAGGCAAACCGATAATATTTAAAAGAAATCATACTGTCCAACCAATCATATAGTCATAACAATTACTACTTGAATGAGTACATACATTTCCGGAATGCTTTTGATGAGCCCCTCCGAAATTAGTAACACTCCATGGTACTTCCCTGGAAACTAACATTGATACATCAGTTTACTACAAAGTGCTTAATGTTTTCATAGTTTCAATTATGTGCATGCCATTCTGAAATTGATTTACCGAATCTAAACAATCAATGAGCTGTACAAACCTTGCGTTGCTCTTGTTTGCAGTCGATCACATATCTTGTTTGTAATGTCCACCAGTGTAAGCTTCTGACAGCGCAACCTCCTCTCCTAAGATTAAATGCATGGAAATGTTTAGTAAAGAAATGGCAACGACTAGAATTTTCTACCTTAAGGGAAAACTTCTCAATGGTAATAAAAATCACTAAGTTGTGTTAATGACGAATACGATGTGTAAGCTATTGGCGAGGGGAATCTGTAGACACTGATTTAAATGCACATGCTGCGAATTACATAAAGGAACAGTTATGTAGATGCATAAAGCGATCCTAAATCACAGTAGTATCATTGGATTCAGTGACTAAAAGCATATTGAGAGGGTAATGCCGGGAGCTTTTAGGCCGAACGAAATAGCCAGGATATTTAGCAAAATAGTATGGCTTTCGCTCCTTATTTTCTACATGTTCTGAACAATAACCCTCATCAAAGCCTGCAATCAAGAATCACACAGAAACCTCAGATTGCTAGAAGTTTCTAGCAGAAAATCCAAGACCACAAACAAAACATTCGAATTCATTACCACAAACTAAACATGCGAATTAATCACCGGTGCCAACCGACGAAGATGGAAAATCACCCACATATTTGGGTTGTCGCCTCTGATTTGGGTGCATGTCTCTGGAGATCAATACCCTATGAGCTTACATCTAGGTATTTTTCTTATTACACTCGTAAACGTTGACATGTAAAATTAATTTGGGGGGTACCGGACTCCTTTTTTCCGACAATTTCATTATATTAGTTCAAATCATCGAATCACTAGCTTCTAGACAACATGATCAGACAGGTGCTATTATGTAATTTGAAAGCAACCATCAAGAAGCATATAACATCCTAAATAACACTTCAAAACCACAATGCTATGTCATACTCAACAAACACAAAATCAATGGCTAGCCACCGATCTATCTTGATTGATCCATCGCCGATGCTCTGCTGTCCAATGCAAGGGGGACACAACCAGAGACACGGCAGAGGGAGGCTCGACCACGAGAACGAGGAGAAGGGGATGGCGGCGGTGCTTTCCGTGGGCGAAGGCGGGAGGGGCGCGGGTGGCAAAATGGAACGTCGTGAAGGGAGCAGCCAAGGAGGTGGTGTTGGGGCGGAGCCAGCCTTCTTGAGGCGGCGGCGGCGAGCAGAGCGCACGACAGAGGCCACTTGGCGGCGACGACGGCCGGAGGGAGGAGAGGGAGGAGGAGAGCATGGGCACCGGATGGTGTGGGGATGCTTCTTGTGGGGTCGGTGGAGGCGGGAGCGCGGAGACGCCCGGTGTCGTGAGTGGAGGCGGCGCGGAGAGGCGCCTGGGCGGCGATCCACGGCGACGGGAAGCCGATTCGACAGGCGGGGAGCAAGGGGCGTCGGCGGAGCTCTGGCAGCGGCGAATTGGCCGGAGAGGTGGAGGATGGCCGAAGGGAGGAGAGCATGGGCACCGGATGGTGCGGGATGCTTACCGCGAGGTCGGCGAGGCGGGGAGCGGTGGAGACAGTGGCGTCGGGAGTGGAGGCGTCGCGAGAGAGGCGCCTGGGCGGCGATCAAGAGGAGCTTACAGGGAGGGCAAGGAAGTGGGAGGAACGTTGGCGGCGCGTCTTTGAGAGGGGCTGGGGAGGGAGATGGAGGCGGGAGAGAGGAAGAGGGAGGAGCGGCTGCGGTGAGGAGGGAGTTTGAGGGGCGACGCGAAGAATAGGGAAGGATGGGCGCTGGTGGATAGGGGCAATGGAGGAGGAAGAGGAAGGCACGGAGGGGAGGGAAAGGGAGCAAGGTGAGGAGCAGTGGCTGGTTCGAGCAGCGAGGAGACGCGACGGAGAGGCTAGGGCTCGAGGCGGCGGTGCGCCTGGCGCGACCTCGAACGAACAAGCGAGAGCGGTCAGCGCGATCCGACGCCGAGACGCGAGGCAGCGGAAGAGCGCGATCGGCTCAATTCGACGGCCCGTAGCAGCGCGTGGCCCGATCGAACGGACATAATTTTTATGGCGACGTGGCTAGCGCGGCTGGAGACCAATCCTACTCGCTTTAATAATAAGATAGAAGAGATGCATTAGAGGTCTAAATATAGATAATGAATTGTCCTCCGCGTTAGAGCATTTCTCAATCAAAATCCAATGATAGGGATGAAACGTTAGCAAAAGCAGGAGCTGAGTGGCAACAAATGATACAGTGTCATGATGTAAATGTAGTAGGCCTCGTACAACTGTAGTAGGATCCCCCCTGCCCACCCACCGACTCAACTCTAATCTAATCTAATCTAATGAAGCCTGTAGATTAGAACCTTCCTCTCTCTCGCTTGTTTCTTGATCCATTCCAGTCTTCTTTTAGCTTTGCTTCTCCTCTTTTTCTTGAAAGCATTCGTCTCTTTGTCGTGTCCAGTCCAAGCCTCGAGATGCGCACCCAGTGCCAGTGACTAGCTAGTTATATAAAATCAAAGCAGAAAGCAAAACCCAAAGGTAAGGAAAGGAAAACCGAGTACGAAATAAACAAACGAACGAACGAATGTACACCTTGCCTTGTCGCATTCCTTTTCTAGTTTAAACAAGCAAGAGGCTTGTCTTGTCAGAATCCTCAAGAAAGAGGAGAATAAAAAATGATTATCAAATATTGCCTACCCTTTTATTTTAGTAACAACAGCGCAAAATGGAGTACTGAAAAGAAGAAGTGAAAATCGTAAGAAAAGAAGAAGAAGAAAAATAATAAAGTATGCTATGCCTATGCTGAGTAGAACCCGGTGGTTTGAACACCTGTCAGTCGGTGGCAGAAGCAAACGGTTTCGGTTTGCTCACTCTATTTCTTGCTTCTGCAACCTCTCGTCTCGTTCCATCCTTCCCCGAAATCAATCAATCAACCGACCAATGCACGGCGTCCTGATGCTCCTCCTCCCCCTCCTCCTCCTCCTCCTCTCCGCCGGATATGGCGGCGCGGCGGTCCCCTCCCTCCCCGTCGGCGTGAACTACGGCGCCAATGCCGACAACCTCCCTTCCCCCGCCGCGGTCGCCTCCTTCCTCGCCACCCGTACCACCATCAACCGCGTCAAGCTCTTCGACGCCAACCCGGCCTTCATCTCCGCCTTCGCCAGCACCCCCATCTCCCTCGCCGTATCCCTCCCCAACTCCGCCCTCCCCGCCCTCGCCGACAAGGCCACCGGCCTCGACGCCGCCAGGCAGTGGGTCCGCGCCAACCTCTCCCCCTACGTCCCCGCCACCAACGTCACCCTCCTCCTCGCCGGCAACGAGGTTCTCCTCTACAACAACAAGGACCTCATCGTCGCGCTCCTCCCCGCCATGCGCCGCCTCGCCCAGGCGCTCCGCGCCGAGGGCCTCCCCCACGTCCGCGTCACCACCCCGCACTACCTCGCCATCCTCGCCCCCTCCGACGGCATCCCCTCCAACGCCCGCTTCCGCGCCGGCTACGACACCAAGCTCTTCGCCCCCATGCTCCAGTTCCACCGCGACACCGGATCGCCCTTTATGGTCAACCCCTACCCCTACTTCGGCTACCGCCCGGAGACGCTCGACTACGCGCTCTTCCGCCCCAACCGCGGGGTGTACGACCCGGCCACCAAGCTCAACTACACCAGCATGTTGGACGCCCAGATGGACGCCATCTACACCGCCATGAAGCGCCTCGGATACGGTGACGTCGACATCGCCGTCGGGGAGGCGGGCTGGCCCACGCAGGCGGAGCCCGGCCAGGTCGGCGTCGGCGTGCAGGAGGCAAGGGACTTCAACGAAGGGATGATCCGCGTCGTCAGCAGCGGCAAGGGCACGCCGCTCATGCCCAACAGGACGTTCGAGACGTACGTCTTCTCCCTCTTCGACGAGGATCTCAAGCCGGGGCCAATCGCGGAGAGGCACTTTGGCCTCTTCAACCCGGACTTCACGCCCGTCTACGACCTCGGCCTCCTCCGCCAAGGCTTGGTCAGTACATCTTACTTGCGGTGCAAATGCAATTTGGTTGAAATCAGTCTTCTTTCTTAGATTACAGTAGTGTGATACAGTGTTATACTAAAAGATGCAGATTTGCCTCTCCACAGACCTGAACTTACTAGTGCCGCGGCCTTAGCTTGTAGGGTGATTGGTTGATGTCATCCCAAAATTTGCCTGACCCTGTATGCGCGCGCCTCTTGTGATACAAATTGATATGCGGTTTCGATGCTGTGAAAAAAGGCTGCATCTTTAATTCAAGATTGTCTTCAGGCATGCCAGGGAGAGATTAGGTCCAAATCAGGGAGTCAAAGATAGTTCCTTTTTGTTTCAATGGGATCTCGTACGTGTCCAGCATGCTGGGAATTTTTTCTTGATGTTCTTGGATCACCGATTTGGTCTTGGCATGGCATGTCGTCCGAACTTATCTTTTAAGAGCCTCTGTTATAGTAGATCATCGGTATGTTCTTGCTTCTCTGTGTCAAAGATGCCCCGTATGTAGAGTTATGACCATGTGGATAGACATGTGCACGGTTGCTGATCTAAGCTGGTCCTCGCTTCCAACTTTTGCTCCTATCTCATCCGTGATCTAGTTGTCAAAAGAATGCTGCCGCACCTGGCTTCTTTTCTTGATGGATCCAGTGACACTAGTCCATGTGGTGTATTTCTTAGGCATGCTTGTGGGGGCACTGCCTAAACTCTGAATTCAGATCCATATGCACATGCTAGCAATATGTAATGAGGTGCTATTGCTGGCAATTCTCAGCTTTTGCGCAGCACCTACCAATCAATGTAAGAGAATAGCCACAAGCTTGTTCGGTGAATTTAGTGGGTTAAGAGTCTAGTGGTTGGGTGATTTGTGTGTTGAGTTGCGTCTTGTTCTTTCTGAATGCTAGCACATCGCATGGGTTTAGTGGAAGTTTTTTTAGCATGCAAGAGGAAAATGTATGTTGCATCTATTGCCAAGAGAGTTTGTAGGGTTTGGCAGTGCATCGAATAACTGAAAGAATGATTGAGGGTATCATGCCTTAAAAACCAATCTCTTTTTATATCCACACTATATCCTGAGGGAGTGGATACTTCTGATGAGGGGCTTAAGATTCTGCTAGTCTTGTGTCTCAAGCTCAACCAAAAGCAGACCTAAAAACTTGTTATAGGGTCTACCAAGATGCCTAGCTTACCTTCCGATGAGGATGAGTCAATAGATGGAGCTCACACTAAGAAACAAATAGGCACCGTTTTAGATGGAGCTTGGTGGATGGAGCAGTGCCGTCCGTTTTTTAAACTTTGCTTCATTTGGTGTCATATCCATCCCACCCCATCCTAACTAAATTCCTATGCATGCATTGCCATACATTGTGGTGTGCATGTGGAGTAGCTTCTCCAATCAAAGGAATGAGGCGGCCATTACCTAGTTGCTTTTTGTGATGCTTAGGAAAAGTAGACCATGTGGAGAAAATGGGGGCTGTCTGTATTTTTCAGCATTATTGTGGGACCTACCGGTTAGTGGGTCAAGAATCTTAGGTAGACAACCAATTTCGACAGGCTCTGTTGGGTGCCAGTCCATGGAATATGTGTTTGTTGTCAAATGCATCAGTAGTATGGAGAGTCGTTCTGTAAGGTTCCTGACAGTTAAAAGTTTCTGTCGGGCGATCGGTTAATACGCATAACTCAATTTGGAGTCTCAGATTGATACATGGTAATATATATATATATATATATTTGATTGGAAAAATGCTGGTTGTTGTCGAGTGGATTTACATTGCTATAGTTCTTTGCAGTTACTGTCTTCATACTCGGGCTTATGGTGCATAAATTCACTCATGTATCACATGACTTATTCAGTGTACTATATTATGTTGTTTGCATTGCAGTCTGGAGCTCCAAACCCCTCACCAAATCCATCTGGTGGAGGCAAGTGGTGTGTCTCCAAGGCCAGTGCGAGTGACACTGACCTGCAGAACAACATCAACTATGCCTGTGGCTACGTGGACTGTAAGCCGATACAAAGCGGTGGCTCGTGCTTTGACCCGAACAACATGCAAGCCCATGCTGCGTTTGTGATGAATGCCTTCTACCAGGCCAATGGCCGGCACGACTACGACTGCGACTTCAAGGGCACCGGCGTGGTCACCTCCAACGACCCAAGTAAGTTTGTGTCTGCTTACTGGTCTGCACCTATCAGCACAACCCTCCTACACTTTATTGCTTCGAATAACAATTGTGTCTTTCATGGATGTTTCTTGAACCTGACACTGCGTCATAATCTGTTGAAACTAACAGTACCCATGGCATTGTTGTGTGGCAGGCTACGGGAGCTGCAAGTACGTCTCCTGACGCTGACGGGACGCAGCAAGTCACGGCAGTGCAGGGGCGGGGGCAGGGGCGCCAGCCTCCAGTCCACCTCCAGCTTCAAGCCGCGGCAGCGCTGGAGGGTTGTTGACACTGCCGGGGTTGCGGCCACATTCTTCTCTACTCTTGTCTGACGACAGCCTTGCTTCTTAGTTCGAAGAGCTACTAGTAAGTTTATCATTTTCCCTTAGCGCAGAGGGAGTAAATTAAAATGGTGTATCCCATTTCTAGTATGCGTTTGGTCGTGTTATTTTTTTTATTTATTTATTTTTTTTTTTGCTAGTTCATTTTCGAGACAGCTCCTCGCGAGAAGCAGAATCTAGTGGTTTTGATAAGCTAGGTGTTTGGTACTGCTCCACGAGATCTAAACGAGAAGTTATGAGTATGAGCTGTACAAAACAAGCTCTTAGATTTTGGCTTCTCCGATCAAGTCCAAACATTTATAAACAACTTTATTCTTTCTACTCTCATCTATCTATTTATCTATCTTTCTTTATTACTTACTAATTGGAGGCTTCTATATATGGAAGCCTCCACGTTAATTTAGGAGGTAAAAAAAGACTACAAATTCATACATTAATCAGATAGAAAGAAAAAAAAAGTTAGAAATTCTCGGAGAAAAGGAAAAAAGAAAACATCTTGACCATTGGTTTATGGCCGCAATAATATACTGTCCGGGTTAGATGAATTAAAACGTAGGGATTGAATTTGGTTTCAACACGGACATGTGCGGCAAATCAGATTGTTTCCGATTGCATGTCCGAGTCAAATTGATATGCATTATGGACGTAGATTCTTGCCGAGTCAGACCCACAACCCTCATGTTTGAACTTGAGAGCAAACCGGTCTTATATATTGACTCCAGCTCCAGATCGATCATCAGTCCATCACAGAGAGACACAATCACACACACGCACACACACAATTGGACTGACATGATGATATGATCACACTCACCCACACACACAATAGCACTAGCCAGTTTCACAAGCTGCAGCAGCACAACGATGACACCAAGAGCTAAACAAACCACACCACAAGCATGCATACTGGTCAATTAAGCACCAACCAAAGGGCCTCCTTATTATTCACTCATAGTCACACGCAGATGATACATCGTAGATGTGCCTTCCCCGAGCTTCTTAGCAGGTGCAAGGGTTGCATTTGCAGTTGGAGCCGCAGCTGCAGCCATGGGCGGTCTCGCCGGACTCGGCGGCCTTCTCGAACTGCGCCTTCTCCGGCGCGACGCCGACGACGGCGGTGGCCTGGGTGCTGCTGCTCTTCTCTTCCAAGTCAGGGTACATCTTACTGCGACCGGCAAAATCAAATTAATTAATTAGCACAAGATCAATATTTCTTCACTAGTACTGAAACATACACACACACCCGCACCGGCAGCTTGAGCCACAGCCGCAGCCTGATCCACAACTGCAAGACATCTTGTCGCGGGCCTGCTCAAGATAATGGGAGAAGAAGAGCACAATGAATAAACTCCACTCCCGCACCACTATTTATAGGACTGAGTTAAGGCAAAGTGTACAGGACGACGTTGCTTCGTGTTAGGATGCTATAGGCTGTCTGGAATCAGTACTTAGGAGTTATCGCTCCTCCAATTGATGGCCATTTCTGGTGATTAATTAACTTTTGAGAGCGAAAGCTTCTATAAGTAAAGCTTTCGATTTGATTATGTTATCGTTGGTCACGTAGATGTTACTGAATCCCCAGTGATGGTGAGTGCAGGTGTCAATGTAGTTAAGGTTACTAGTATCAGTTAAGCTCAAAGGAACCACTCAAAATAGACCTTAAACACAATGGCTGCCTAATACTACTACTCAGTGACAAAATTCCTTATATCTAATACTTCTAATGTGAATTGAAGCCTAATACAATAGATTATCAGGCCAACAAATCCAACCCATGGAACTCCGTTACTTGAATTTTCTGAATAGAGTTCTGTACGTCTGCGTGTTTAAAAGTACCTGTGTGAAAATGTGGTTTCTTTCTGCTAAAGTAACAAGGCGTGGTTGACTTCTCTTCCCTTCGTCTGATTACACCAACCAAGTTAATTAATTAAGATATATGACCTAATAACAGAACACTATTTTACGTCATTTTATATCTATGACTTTTGCAACCGCCAGCCGGCAAGAAATGGGCCTTCTTTGTTCCTCTTACCATTTCTTTTGCCTCAAAGCAAGTAGCTTTCAGATATAAAAGGATCTTATTTAGTATCCGTTTATACGTTGTAAAACTAGTGTAATCTGCACTAATGGCATAAAGAAATACTTGTTATTTTGCAAGTATGAGGTGTACTTTTGAAAGGTACGAGCTGCAATTGATAAATCCAATGACAGTGCAATTATAGAAAAATTGAATGTACTATGTTTGTTAATGTAGTCTTGAGTATACATAACTCTAATCAAATGCTCATTATTCATGTCAACTTCTGGACTCTCGTTTCTATCAATGTATATCTGTACTGTCAAGTAATTATTTTTTGGTTCTTAGGCACAATGTATATTTGTACTGTCAATGCACATATGAATCAATGTTAAATTAACGATAAATGATAATTATCGAGACTGCTATACAAGAAATCTTTATTGTGACATTGACCGATAGGCTTGATGCTAGATTACTGTTAGATCATGTAGCTAAGTCTAATACATTTTAGCTGATGAATAATTGACAATGTTATTTACAGATGTTATTTGAGGCGTGTCGTGTTGTGTGGACTTATGTCGGTCAAGTTGGGAAGAACTTGTGCCGAAAAAAAATGTTGTGTTGGTCTTTGCATGTACAGGGTAACTCGGAGGCGATCGTGATCTACGGCGGTGATCAGGAGATGACTTGGTGTGAAGTCATGGTCCAGAGGGTCGAGGATGCTGGAGAAGGCGGTCGAGCTTGAGTTGGGGTGCATGGAGATCAAAGATGGATGATACTGCTATAGTAGTTAGCCGTACATGATTTGGGATTGTGGTAGTTTATTTACATAAACTACGAAGAGATGCTGGTGGTTACGTGTGATGTAAGAATTGGGGTTTGTGTGCATGTTGGGACCGAAGCTACAGATAAAATAGGAGTTTGGAGGCTTCACGGTAGGTACGGGAGAAAGATAAAGGAACCAGTGTCGGATCGGCTTTCATGGGGCTCCAGGGAAAGAAGTCTAGAGAGAAAAAAAAAGATTAGAGATAGAACCGGAGTCTGTTTCGGAAAAAGAAAAAAAGATTAGAGATAGAACCGGAGTCTGATTCGGAAAAAGAAAAAAACGGAGGAGGGCCGGCTATATAACTTGGCGTTTTTTTTCGGAGTTCTTGTGGAGAGAGAAGATCGGAGGTCTGCGCCAGGGACGTTCGGTCGGCAGGTGCAACAAGGAACGGGGCGGCAGAAAACGTGGCGCGCAGCTTTTGAGGAGAGATCACAGGGAGGATTGGCAGCATAGTTGATAAGTTATTATTTTACTTGATTGATTTGATGGATACTTTTACTATATGGCATTGAATTTAGTTCTGTATTCATGACGTTCTGTTGCTGTCGATTAGCACATGCATAATTGTTTCATCTAGGCACATTAGCTAGAGGTAATTAAGTTAATGAATTGATTAGTGAATTGCTTGATTAGCTTATAGTTTTTGCCGTAGAAAGTAGCAGTGCTATCAGTCGAAAGCGTCACTTCCAGTTAATACTTCTTTCTTGCTACAGTCACACGCGATCTACAGAATCAGTATTAGAATATATATATATATATATATATATATATATATATATATATATATATATATATATATATATTGTTGTCTTTTGTCTTTGTGCTCTTATTGTGTGGACAGGTTGAAAAATTAGAAGACAGTAGATTAGATTTTTTTTAAGTCTCCACTGCGAACTACAATCATTCACCCCCCTCTGATTGTCATTACGATCCTACAAGTGGTATCAGAGCAGGTTTATTTTTCTAATTGATCTTAACCGGTGATTAGAAAATATGTCGACGGATAGGTATTCCACAAAACCTTGTGTTTTCGATGGTGTTGATTTTCAGTATTGGAAAGCGAAGATGGAGGCATATATTCAAGCTCAAGGCTTTGCAATATGGGAGAAGGTCTACAAGCCTTATCAAGTGCGAGAACGATCTTTGTGTCGTGACAAATATAGCACAAGTGGAGGCAAATAGCAAGGCAAGGAACCTGATAATTCAAGGACTAGGAAGGAGTGATTTTGATCGTGTTGTGCATCTTAAATCCGCATATGAGGTATGGAAAGCATTATGTGATTATCATGAGGGTTCATCTACTATTAAAGAGGTACGACAAGATATGTACAAAAAGGATTACATGCGTTTTGAGATGAAACCTGGTGAATCAATAGATGATTTCTTTGCTCGCTTTAATAAAATTCTTAGTAACCTACGTCTTTGTTAATGTTACTTATCTCGATCTTTGAAAATGCACGTCAATTACTTGGAGCATTAGATATGTCTATATGGGAGATGAAGGTTACATCCATTAGAGAATCTACTGTCATGAGTACACTTACATTAGATGTACTTTATTCTAAGTTGAAAACTCATGAATTAGATGTTTTTGCTAGAAAAAATAATGGTGATAAATCAATTGCTTTAGCTTCACAATCTAGCAAGTCTAATGGTGATAATTCTTCTACTAGCTATGCTTTGTCTTCTTTGTCTTCACTAACTGATGAACAGCTAGAGCAACTCCCGGAAGATGATTTGGCACTCCTCTCTACACGCTTCACAAGAGCTTTGCAGAATGTGAGATCAAGAAAGAGAGGAAATTTTGGTCCTCAAAGATGCTATGAGTGTGGTGATCTCAATCATATTCGTCCCAAATGTCCAAAATTTCTAGCAAGATTTGCAAGGGAAGAGAATGAGAAGGAAGAAGAGATGGAGAAAGGAAAAAGGAAAAATAAAAAGAAGGGCTATATGAATTGCAAGGTGGTGCATCGTGTTCTTTCGGCTCTTGAGCAAATTAATTTGGGTGATGTGGACACGGACAGCGATGATGATGTTCCCAAAGGCAAGAAAGAGTTAATTGGGTTGTGTTTAATGGCAAGTAGCAAAAGCTCCACCGACAATGATGATCTTGACAGCGACAACTACAATGAGGTAGAACCTTCTTATGATGATTTAGCTAACGCTGTTGCTAAACTTGGTACTGTGCTAGAAAAGAAAGATAAAAAGATTAAGAAGTACGATACTTTGATTGAATCTCTAAATTCTGAAATTGAAAGACTTAGAGTTTTAATTCCTGATGATGAATCTTGTGAGTCTTGTCAAATTTTACATTCTGAGTTGGAGAATGCTAGGTCACTTAATGCCTTAAACATGGATCAACTTAGAGACGTAACTGCTAAATTTAATGAATTAAGATTAGCACATGACTCTTGTAATGAAAAATTGAAATGTGCTAATGATGAAATTGAAAAGCTCAAGTTTAGTTCTTCTTCATGTTTAGAGTCAAGTACTTTAAATGCTAAATCTAAAACTTGCTCTAATTGTGAATTGCTAAAAGCTAGACTTAATTCATCTCAAGAAACAATTCAATAGATGCTTTATCATGAGATATCCTCTTGCTCTAATTGTCCTAAGCTTAACACTGAAATAGAAGCTTTGACTAGACAACTTAATGATTTTACTCAAAAGAAAGATTAGCTCATCTAGTGCTTCTAAGAATCTTGTGAATGAACTTGTTAAATGCACAACTTGTCCCATTATGGCTAAAGAAAATGAGTATCTTAAGGACACTTTGGAGAGATTTTCTTTTGGCAAGAAAAATTTGAATATGATTCTAGACAAGTCAAAAACAAGTGTGAAAAATCGTGGTCTAGGATTTAATTTTGTTGAGCATGCCAAGAATAATCCTCCTAAGATTGTTAAGCTTCTTGAACTCGGAAAAATTGAAGTAACATCCGAACCAAAACAAATTGCTTTTAAGTCTCTTTGGTATTATGTCTTCTACTAATCAAGTGAATACAAATGTCGCTTCTACTTCTCGAGTTAAACATAAAGTTAAATACATTTGTAGTTATTGTAGTAAAGATGGACATCTTGTGCAATTTTGTTTTAGACTAGCCAAACAACAAATGAAAGAAAAGGCTAAGGCTTGGTCAAATTTAAGGAATGCACGTTCTTTTGTGACTAGTAACATGAGTAATGTTAAATCTGAATTTTTACATAAGAGTACTCGTGTTGCGCCTACTTGTCGTGTGTCTCAGTACTGGATTCCTAAATGTTTTATTTCTAACCCGATCTTTGAGGCCTCGACATCTTCGTCTCTATGTAGGCTTCTCGTGAGGAAGGAGAACATATGGTTAGTGGACTCCGGATGCTCACGCCACATGTCCGGTGATAAAAGTTGGTTCTCCTCTCTTTCGCATACATCTCGAGCTGAAAGTGTTACTTTTGGAGATGCTACTTCTACATCTATTTTGGCAAAAGGTACAGTGAAGGTAAATAAAAAGTTTATGTTTAAAGATGTGGCACTTGTTGAGAACTTAAAGTTCAACTTGCTTTCGGTCTCACAAATGATTGATGAAGATCTTGAAGTATGTTTTAAGAAAGGTGAATGTAAAGTGTTAGATCCTTCAGGTGATCTAGTTTTTAAAATTTCAAGATTTGGAAGAGTTTTTAAAGCTGATTTTGATGTTTCACATGATGCTAAGTTTAGGTGCTTAGTTGCCAATGTTTCTAAAGATTTATTCTTTTGGCATCGTAGACTTGGACATGTTGGTTTTGATCATCTCACGCGTGTTAGTGGTATGGATCTTATACGTGGTTTGCCTAAACTTAAGAATGAAAGTGATATAGTATGTTCTTCCTGTAGACATGGTAAGATGTGTGCAGGTTCACATCCTCCGCTTACTATGGTCATGACAAATGCACCGGGACAGCTCCTACACCTTGACACAGTTGGACCATCGAGAGTTCAGTCGTTTGGTGGTAAGTGGTATGTACTAGTGATTGTTGATGATTTTTCTAGATATTCTTGGGTTTACTTTATGGCATCTAAAGATGAGGCTTTTAGTCATTTTAGAAGTCTTGCTCTTAGATTATCTATCGATCTTCCAGGATCTCTTAAAGCTATTAGAAGTGATAATGGAACTGAATTTAAAATTCTTCTTTTAATCATTTTGTCTTTGAAAAGGAATTGATCATCAATTTTCATCACCATCTGTTCCTCAACAAAGCGGTGTAGTTGAAAGGAAAAATAGAACTTTGGTTGAGATGGTTAGAACAATGCTAGATGAATATAAAACTCCAAGGAAATTTTGAAATTTGAAGCTATATCTCTGCATGCTATATTTCAAACCGTGTATTCTTGAGATCTAAACTTGGTAAAACTTCATATGAGCTTGGTTTGGGCATAGGCCTAGTGTATCTCATTTGAGTTTTTGGGTGCAAATGCTTTGTGTTAAAATCTGGAATCTTAGATAAATTTGAAGCTAGATCAAGCGATGGTATTTTTCTTGGATACACTTTGCTCATTCACGTGGCTTTCGTGTGCTTGTTTTGGAGACTAACAAAATAATAGAAACCTGTGAAATTTCTTTTGATGAGGCTAGTCCAGGCACTAGTCTAAGTGATGCAGGTACAAGTGCATATGTTCAGGGGGAGAGCATATTTGTTGATGACGATGAGGATGATGAAGATGAGGTTATGGTTCCTACTATTTCTCCGCCTGTAGTTCCTTCTACACCTTCTACTACTGCGGCTACAGTTGGACATCCTCAAGTTACTACTTCATCTACACATATAGAAAATGAACAAGAAGGTGCTTCAGAAATTTCTGCGCCTCGTCACATTCAAAGGAGACACCCACCTGAACAAATGATTGGAGATTTAAACGAAAGAGTAACAAGGTCCAGGTTTATTGATTCTGACTCTCATGCTCATTCTGCTTTTGTAGCTTCTTTTGAGCCCAAAGATACATCTCATGCATTAACTGACGAATCTTGGATCAATGCCATGCATGAAGAATTAGAGAATTTTGAACGTAATAAAGTTTGGAAGCTTGTTTCACCTCCTTCTGATCTCTCTATAATAGGAACTAAATGGGTGTTTAAAAACAAACAAAGTGAGGATGGTGTTGTTGTTAGAAATAAAGCTAGATTGGTTGCTCAAGGTTTTTCACAAATAGAAGGTTTAGATTTTGATGAAACCTTTGCTCCTGTTGCTAGATTTGAAGCAATTAGAATTTTGTTAGCCTTTGCTGCATCTAAAGGTTTTAGATTATTTCAAATGGATGTAAAAAGTGCTTTTCTTAATGGCTATATAAATGAGGAGGTTTATGTTAAGCAACCACCTGGTTTTGAAAATCCACAGTTCCCTAATCATGTTTTCAAATTGTCAAAAGCTTTGTATGGGTTAAAGCAAGCTCCTAGAGCATGGTATGATAGATTGAAAAACTTTTTATTAGCAAAGGGCTTTTCAATGGGAAAGGTTGATAAAACTCTTTTTGTTCTTAAGGAAGGCAATGATCAATTATTCATTCAGATTTATGTTGATGATATCATCTTTGGGAGTGCATCTCATGCTTTGGTGACTAAGTTTTCAGCAACGATGAGTAAAGAATTTGAGATGAGTATGATGGGAGAGTTGACTTACTTTTTGGGACTGCAAATAAAGCAAACAAATGAGGGAACTTTTGTGCATCAAAGTAAGTATACAAAGGATCTTCTAGGTCGTTTTGGGATGAAAAATTGCAAGCCTATTATGACACCTATGGGAGCTGCTTCGACCCTTGATCCCGATGAAGATGGTGGCTGTTGATCAAAAGAGTATAGGAGCATGATTGGCTCACTTTTATATCTTCTTGCTTGAGGCCGGACATACAATTCTCTGTATGTTTATGTGCTCGCTTTCAAGCTTCCCACGTGTTTCTCATCTACAAGTCATCAAGCGTATTTTCGTGTATCTACATGGTACTCAAAATTTTGGCATATGGCTTTCGCTTCTTCTGTATTAGTTTAAGATCATTTCTTGATGCTGATTTTGGAGGTTGTAGAATTGATAGAAAAAGTACATCGGCTCATGTCACTTTTTGGGAAATTCACTTATTACATGGTCATCTAGAAAACAATCTTACATTGCTCAATCTCTCTTTGAATCTGAATATGTAGTCTTTGCTAGTTGTTGTTCACAAATACTTTGGATAGTAGCCACACTTGAAGATTATGGGATAATTTTGGATAATGTTCCACTTTTTGTGATAATACTAGTGATATTTGTATTGCTAAGAACCCATGCAACATTCAAGAACTAAGCATATTGATATAAGATTTCACTTTCTTGAGATCATGTGGATAAAGGGAATGTTGTGCTTCATCATATAGATCTTGAACATCGGTTATGGATATTTTCACAAAACCTTTGGATTCTTCTCGGTTTGTTCGTTTCTGAAGTGAGTTGGGTGTGTTGCACCGTTGGGGTTATTCGAGGGGAGCTTGCCGTTTAAAAATTTCAGAAGCTTTGTTTATTATACTTGTCAAACAAATAATCAAGTCCAAGCCATTTAAATCAAATGAGATATAGAGCTCTCTTTATCATATTTACTCATGTGCTGTGTAGCGTTGCTCATGACTAGTTATAATTAATTAGCCACATTTGAACTAAAACATGACATGGCAGTATACTTTGACTAGATTGATTATAGTTAGTACATGCGATGTTCTTTGAAAAAGATTAGCTTGTTTGTGAATCTTATTTTAAATCTTGACTATGAAGCTCATATGTTTCTACTTACAGTCTTTTTTATGTTCACTCATTTTGGCATGTTATAAAAAAATAAGAAAGAGAAAATTGAAAAGATGTATGCTTCAAGCATGCCATACATATCAATGTATACAAAAAAAGGAGCATAAAATGTGCTCAAATGACAAGATGTATGCTTCAAGCATGCCATACATATCTATGTATATAAAAAAAATGAGCATAAAATGTGCTCAATTGACAAGAAGTATGCTACAAGCATGCCACCATTGAAAAGAAGTATGCTACAAGCATACCACATGTTAAGAATTGAGTATGGAGCATTAGGCTGTTATAAGAGACTGCTAGCTCGTCTAAATTTAAAGTTTGCTTCACTTTTAGGCTTTAACTTTTTAATATGATATCTCATTGTACTCTTTATAATCGTCGTTGTCATTGTTGAGATGCCTGTCATTAATTTAACTTGCTTAATCATTTTAAAGACTTGTTTTGACATTGCTATATGGTATATGACTTTATATGATCCAGATAGCTCTACTAAAAAGGATGGCTTGGTTAATTTAATAAATCAATGCGAAGTGACTTGGATAATCTACAAAGCTTCTCGATTTTTACTCTTTTTTTTTGCTCTTTTGTTTTAGAATTATTATTTTTCTGAAGTTCTTGATGATTACATTGTCAAAGGGGGAGAAAAATAGGAGAAATTAGCTTTCCTTGTGTTGAGGGGGAGTTTTTTTTTCAGCTGTGGTTTTGAACTGTTTGCTTTGCAGCTTTGAATTTTTTAAAAATAATAATAAAGTAAAATAAAAATTTCTCTTTCAAAAATTCAACTCTCGATTTTGAAGTATTGTCAATGTATTCATCAAGGGGGAGATTGTTAGATCATGTAGCTAAGTCTAATACATTTTAGCTGATGAATAATTGACAATGTTATTTACAGATGTTATTTGAGGCGTGTCGTGTTGTGTGGACTTATGTCGGTCAAGTTGGGAAGAACTTGTGCCGAAAAAAAATGTTGTGTTGGTCTTTGCATGTACAGGGTAACTCGGAGGCGATCGTGATCTACGGCGGTGATCAGGAGATGACTTGGTGTGAAGTCATGGTCCAGAGGGTCGAGGATGCTGGAGAAGGCGGTCGAGCTTGAGTTGGGGTGCATGGAGATCAAAGATGGATGATACTGCTATAGTAGTTAGTAGTACATGATTTGGGATTGTGGTAGTTTATTTACATAAACTACGAAGAGATGCTGGTGGTTACGTGTGATGTAAGAATTGGGGTTTGTGTGCATGTTGGGACCGAAGCTACAGATAAAATAGGAGTTTGGAGGCTTCACGGTAGGTGCGGGAGAAAGATAAAGGAACCGAGATGTCGGATCGGCTTTCATGGGGCTCGAGGAAAGAAGTCTAGAGAGAAAAAAAGATTAGAGATAGAACCGAGTCTGTTTGGAAAAAGAAAAAAGATTAGAGATAGAACCGAGTCGATTCGAAAAAAAAAAAACGGAGGAGGGCGGCTATATAACTTGGCGTTTTTTGGAGTTCTTGTGGAGAGAGAAGATCGGAGGTCTGCGCCGAGGACGTTCGGTCGGCAGTGCAACAAGGAACGGGCGGCGGAAACGTGCGCGACTTTGAGGAGAGATCACGGGAGGATTGGCGGCATAGTTGATAAGTTATTATTTTACTTGATTGATTTGATGGATACTTTTACTATATGGCATTGAATTTAGTTACGTATTCATGACGTTACATTCTTGTCGATTAGCACATGCATAATTGTTTCATCTAGGCACATTAGCTAGAGGTAATTAAGTTAATGAATTGATTAGTGAATTGCTTGATTAGCTTATAGTTTTGCCGTAGAAAGTAGTGATGCTATCGATCGAAAGCGTCACTTCCGATTAATACTTCTTTCTTGCTACAGATACACGCGATCTCTGAATCAGTATTAGAATATATATATATATATTGTTGTCTTTTGTCTTTGTGCTCTTATTGTGTGGACGAGTTGAAAAATTAGAAGACATGAGATTAGATTTTTTAAGTCTCCACTGCGAACTACAATCATTCACCCCCCTCTGATTGTCATTACGATCCTACAAGTGGTATCAGAGCAGGTTTATTTTTATAATTGATCTTAACCGGTGATTAGAAAATATGTCGACGGATAGGTATTCCACAAAACCTTGTGTTTTCGATGGTGTTGATTTTCAGTATTGGAAAGCGAAGATGGAGGCATATATTCAAGCTCAAGGCTTTGCAATATGGGAGAAGGTCTACAAGCCTTATCAAGTGCCCGAGAACGATCTTTGTGTCGTGACAAATATAGCACAAGTGGAGGCAAATAGCAAGGCAAGGAACATGATAATTCAAGGACTAGGAAGGAGTGATTTTGATCGTGTTGTGCATCTTAAATCCGCATATGAGGTATGGAAAGCATTATGTGATTATCATGAGGGTTCATCTACTATTAAAGAGGTACGACAAGATATGTACAAAAAGGATTACATGCGTTTTGAGATGAAACCTGGTGAATCAATAGATGATTTCTTTGCTCGCTTTAATAAAATTCTTAGTAACCTACGTCTTTGTTAATGTTACTTATATCGATCTTTGAAAATGCACGTCAATTACTTGGAGCATTAGATATGTCTATATGGGAGATGAAGGTTACATCCATTAGAGAATCTACTGTCATGAGTACACTTACATTAGATGTACTTTATTCTAAGTTGAAAACTCATGAATTAGATGTTTTTGCTAGAAAAAATAATGGTGATAAATCAATTGCTTTAGCTTCACAATCTAGCAAGTCTAATGGTGATAATTCTTCTACTAGCTATGCTTTGTCTTCTTTGTCTTCACTAAGCGATGAGCAGCTAGAGCAACTCCGGAAGATGATTTGGCACTCCTCTCTACACGCTTCACAAGAGCTTTGCGAATGTGAGATCAAGAAAGAGAGGAAATTTTGGTCCTCAAAGATGCTATGAGTGTGGTGATCTCAATCATATTCGTCCCAAATGTCCAAAATTTCTAGCAAGATTTGCAAGGGAAGAGAATGAGAAGGAAGAAGAGATGGAGAAAGGAAAAGGAAAAATAAAAGAAGGGCTATATGAATTGCAAGGTGGTGCATCGTGTTCTTTCGGCTCTTGAGCAAATTAATTTGGGTGATGTGGACACGGACAATGATGATGATGTTCCCAAAGGCAAGAAAGAGTTAATTGGGTTGTGTTTAATGGCAAGTAGCAAAGCTCCACCGACAATGATGATCTTGACAATGACAACTACAATGAGGTAGAACCTTCTTATGATGATTTAGCTATATTTGTTGCTAAACTTGGTACTGTGCTAGAAAAGAAAGATAAAAGATTAAGAAGTACGATACTTTGATTGAATCTCTAAATTCTGAAATTGAAAGACTTAGAGTTTTAATTCCTGATGATGAATCTTGTGAGTCTTGTCAAATTTTACATTCTGAGTTGGAGAATGCTAGGTCACTTAATGCCTTAAACATGGATCAACTTAGAGACGTAACTGCTAAATTTAATGAATTAAGATTAGCACATGACTCTTGTAATGAAAAATTGAAATGTGCTAATGATGAAATTGAAAAGCTCAAGTTTAGTTCTTCTTCATGTTTAGAGTCAAGTACTTTAAATGCTAAATCTAAAACTTGCTCTAATTGTGAATTGCTAAAAGCTAGACTTAATTCATCTCAAGAAACAATTCAATAGATGCTTTATCATGAGATATCCTCTTGCTCTAATTGTCCTAAGCTTAACACTGAAATAGAAGCTTTGACTAGACAACTTAATGATTTTACTCAAAAAGAAAGATTAGCTCAGTCTAGTGCTTCTAAGAATCTTGTGAATGAACTTGTTAAATGCACAACTTGTCCCATTATGGCTAAAGAAAATGAGTATCTTAAGGACACTTTGGAGAGATTTTCTTTTGGCAAGAAAAATTTGAATATGATTCTAGACAAGTCAAAAACAAGTGTGAAAAATCGTGGTCTAGGATTTAATTTTGTTGAGCATGCCAAGAATAATCCTCCTAAGATTGTTAAGCTTCTTGAACCTGGAAAAATTGAAGTAACATCTGAACCAAAACAAATTGCTTTTAAGTCTGCTGGTATTATGTCTTCTACTAATCAAGTGAATACAAATGCTGCTTCTACTTCTCAGGTTAAACATAAAGTTAAATACATTTGTAGTTATTGTGGTAAAGATGGACATCTTGTGCAATTTTGTTTTAGACTAGCCAAACAACAAATGAAAGAAAAGGCTAAGGCTTGGTCAAATTTAAGGAATGCACGTTCTTTTGTGACTAGTAACATGAGTAATGTTAAATCTGAATTTTTACATAAGAGTACTCGTGTTGCGCCTACTTGTCGTGTGTCTCAAGATCTTTGGATTCCTAAATGTTTTATTTCTAACCCGATCTTTGAGGCCTCGACATCTTCGTCTCTATGTAGGCTTCTCGCGTGAGGAAGGAGAACATATGGTTAGTGGACTCGGATGCTCACGCCACATGTCCGATGATAAAAGTTGGTTCTCCTCTCTTTCGCATACATCTCGAAGTGAAAGTGTTACTTTTGGAGATGCTACTTCTACATCTATTTTGGCAAAAGGTGCAGTGAAGGTAAATAAAAGTTTATGTTTAAAGATGTGGCACTTGTTGAGAACTTAAAGTTCAACTTGCTTTCGGTCTCACAAATGATTGATGAAGATCTTGAAGTATGTTTTAAGAAAGGTGAATGTAAAGTGTTAGATCCTTCAGGTGATCTAGTTTTTAAAATTTCAAGATTTGGAAGAGTTTTTAAAGCTGATTTTGATGTTTCACATGATGCTAAGTTTAGGTGCTTAGTTGCCAATGTTTCTAAAGATTTATTCTTTTGGCATCGTAGACTTGGACATGTTGGTTTTGATCATCTCACGCGTGTTAGTGGTATGGATCTTATACGTGGTTTGCCTAAACTTAAGAATGAAAGTGATATAGTATGTTCTTCCTGTAGACATGGTAAGATGTGTGCAGGTTCACATCCTCCGCTTACTATGGTCATGACAAATGCACCGGGACAGCTCCTACACCTTGACACAGTTGGACCATCGAGAGTTCAGTCGTTTGGTGGTAAGTGGTATGTACTAGTGATTGTTGATGATTTTTCTAGATATTCTTGGGTTTACTTTATGGCATCTAAAGATGAGGCTTTTAGTCATTTTAGAAGTCTTGCTCTTAGATTATCTATCGATCTTCCAGGATCTCTTAAAGCTATTAGAAGTGATAATGGAACTGAATTTAAAAATTCTTCTTTTAATCATTTTTGTGCTGAAAAAGGAATTGATCATCAATTTTCATCACCATCTGTTCCTCAACAAAACGGTGTAGTTGAAAGGAAAAATAGAACTTTGGTTGAGATGGTTAGAACAATGCTAGATGAATATAAAACTCCAAGGAAATTTTGAAATTTGAAGCTATATCTCTGCATGCTATATTTCAAACCGTGTATTCTTGAGATCTAAACTTGGTAAAACTTCATATGAGCTTGGTTTGGGCATAGGCCTAGTGTATCTCATTTGAGTTTTTGGGTGCAAATGCTTTGTGTTAAAATCTGGAATCTTAGATAAATTTGAAGCTAGATCAAGCGATGGTATTTTTCTTGGATACCTTTGCTCATTCACGTGGCTTTCGTGTGCTTGTTTTGGAGACTAACAAAATAATAGAAACTGTGAAATTTCTTTTGATGAGGCTAGTCCAGGCACTAGTCTAAGTGATGCAGTACAAGTGCATATGTTCGGGGAGAGCATATTTGTTGATGACGATGAGGATGATGAAGATGAGGTTATGGTTCCTACTATTTCTCCTTTGTAGTTCCTTCTACACCTTCTACTATCTGGCTACTGATTGGACATCCTCAAGTTACTACTTCATCTACACATATAGAAAATGAACAAGAAGGTGCTTGAAATTTCGCCTCGTCACATTCAAAGGAGACACCCACTGAACAAATGATTGGAGATTTAAGCGAAAGAGTAACAAGGTCGAGTTTATTGATTACGACTCTCATGCTCATTACGCTTTTGTAGCTTCTTTTGAGCCCAAAGATACATCTCATGCATTAAGCGAGCGAATCTTGGATCAATGCCATGCATGAAGAATTAGAGAATTTTGAGCGTAATAAAGTTTGGAAGCTTGTTTCACCTCCTTCTGATCTCTCTATAATAGGAACTAAATGGGTGTTTAAAAACAAACAAAGTGAGGATGGTGTTGTTGTTAGAAATAAAGCTAGATTGGTTGCTCAAGGTTTTTCACAAATAGAAGGTTTAGATTTTGATGAAACCTTTGCTCACATTGCTAGATTTGAAGCAATTAGAATTTTGTTAGCCTTTCTTTGCATCTAAAGGTTTTAGATTATTTCAAATGGATGTAAAAGTGCTTTTCTTAATGGCTATATAAATGAGGAGGTTTATGTTAAGCAACCACCTGGTTTTGAAAATCCACAGTTCCCTAATCATGTTTTCAAATTGTCAAAAGCTTTGTATGGGTTAAAGCAAGCTCCTAGAGCATGGTATGATAGATTGAAAAACTTTTTATTAGCAAAGGGCTTTTCAATGGGAAAGGTTGATAAAACTCTTTTGTTCTTAAGGAAGGCAATGATCAATTATTCATTGATTTATGTTGATGATATCATCTTTGGGAGTGCATCTCATGCTTTGGTGACTAAGTTTTCAGCAACGATGAGTAAAGAATTTGAGATGAGTATGATGGGAGAGTTGACTTACTTTTTGGGACTGCAAATAAAGCAAACAAATGAGGGAACTTTTGTGCATCAAAGTAAGTATACAAAGGATCTTCTAGGTCGTTTTGGGATGAAAAATTGCAAGCCTATTATGACACCTATGGGAGCTGCTTCGACCCTTGATCCTGATGAAGATGGTGAAACTGTTGATCAAAAAGAGTATAGGAGCATGATTGGCTCTGTAATACCCTGAAAATAATATTAATTTTAATAATCGCGTCTTAATGTTCGTAGAGTAATTAATTTAATGGTATCAGTGAATAATTAATTAAAATCGTCTTAAGGGCCCAGGCGTAATTAAATAAAAAGAATTTGGGAAAATAGATTATTTTCAGAATTTTTGTTGAGTTATAAATAGGTTATTTTCGGAATTCTTTTAGGACCTATATAAATAGTTTTCTTGGGTTTTAGAAACCCTAGCCCTTCTATTCCACGAGCTTGACAATTTTCTTATCTTCTTGATTTTCCAAGCCGCCGCCGCGCCGCTTTTTTTGTCTTGTTGGTCGCTATCTGCCGCCGCATGCGCTGCTTGCTCTGCGCTAATTCTGCGCTTCTTTTTGTCGCCGAGGGTTCTGTGCGGTGAGCCGAACCGCCGGTTGCTTTTCCTGCCTCTGTCTTTGCGGTAGAAGGATTGACCGCCGACGTTCTACGGTGCTTCTTTGCCGAAGCCGTCAAGTGTGCGCCGGCCGAACCGATCGGCTGTGGCTGCGTGTCCTTGCCGTCTGCGTCGCAGCTTATTAAGCCAGTGCGGCCGCTTAACGGCCATTTATTTTCTTTTTTCTTTGTGCCGCTCGCCATTGAAGCCGTGACCAAACTCTTTGCTTCTGCTGCAGCTTTTTCGCCGCAAAATTTGGCCGACGCCTTGATCTTGCCGTTGTTTTGCATTGGTTCTTCTTTGCACCTTCCAAATAGAAGCCTGCATTGCTTCTGCTTGCGTGTCGAGCCAAGGCAACGCCGAGGGCTAACTGCCGCAATTCTTCTTTTCTTTGCTACATCGCCGATTCTTTGGCGCGACCGATTTGGCGAGGTCGTACCAAGCTCTTCTTGAATATTCGGTTTGTATTTTCTTGCTCGTTGCTTAGTGCATGTTGTACAGCAATTAGAGATTTTAATCGAGGTTAATTAGAGAAGTTTAGAATTTCTAATCGAAGAGACGATTAATAGATCTATTTATTACGCTGTTCCGTTGAATGATTTATTCGGTTATCGTAATGGCGAATTTTGGAAATCTCATCTACTAGATATTTGTAGATAATTTCGATATCTTTCTATAGCATATTTTATTATGTCAATCGGACGAGTATAATTAGAGTTACGTTGTTCGAAAGGCCGCTGTTTTTAGGGTTACTGTCGTTCGGCGCTGTTTTGGTAGATCAGTTGTTAAAAATAGTAAATGGCTTAATTAGAGTTTTTGATCTACATGAAAGTTGTAGATAATTGTCCAATGGTTCTGTAGGATCTGAGAACGCGCATTTTGGTTGAGTAAAACTAAAGTTATGAAATTTGGAAGACTGCTGTTCCGAAGCGGATAGATCGGCTTTCTGGGCTAAATACGGAGGGTTAGATGATTTAATTAGAAGTCTTCGTAATCTAAGAAAAGGTGGATAATTTTATGAAGAATCCAGAATGGGGTGGTTTGTGGTGATCGGACTTTCGAGTCAAAAGTTACGCTCTTTTTAGTAACCGGACAGCAACGGGTAGCTTTTCGATACCGGAGTAACGTGGTATATTTGGGGACGTGTAGGAGCGATGTATATGGATTGTTATTCGTATGATGCTGTAGCTTGTATTGAGATGTGTGTATTTAATGTAGGAGAAGCGTCGTACTTGTTGCCATCTTGAGTCAAATTGTGCGTCGCAACTAGTGCGAGCAAGTGCATGGTAAAGCAATGGTCAATGATTGATCACTGTGATTCTTTATCTTTCAGTGCCATTATTGTTGTGCTTTTATTCTGTTTAATTGCAAACAAATAATTGGTATGTTTATATCTTTGTTGATGAGCATGACGGAAAGTTGGATATGATGTTTATGATGGAGTTTGCATGTTTGCATTCATAAGCATCTTTGCATAAGAGAAGGTGATCATGATTGATCACAACTCCACGGGAGTGGAGGAGGTCCCCGATCCTTGAGGAGGAACGGGCTTGAGAGTGAATGTTGTCGCGAGCATTCACTCACGCTATATCTGATATCTGTGAAAAGAAGTGCATGTGGACATATAGATTAGAGTTGCATTGATAATTGAGATTGATGAATAAGAATGTGAATGGAAGTGCATGTGATGTTAATGAAGTTATTGAATACTGTTGATTCATTATTGTTCGTTGTTTATGAATGTATTTGCTGAGTCGTGGACTCACCCTTGCTCTATTGTTGTTTTTAGGTGACCTTCGAGGATGCCGTAATTGAGAGCGAGTAGAGCACATGGACATCACATGATCATTCGCCATGATAATCATTCATTCAATATTGGTTCACACATGGACATGTTAGTTATTGAATAAAATCTAGGACATCATTTGGACTAGACTATTTGCTTTATTAATTTGGATTCATTGATTGATGCTGCTTTAGATTATTTGCCTGGCTATAATTCCCATTGCTTATTTTATTGTCGCTTGATCCATAATTACATGTTCGACTGTGGTCCTTTGATTTGATTATCATTGTTTCCTTGATGTAATTTTATAGTGTGTCGATAATTATTAGTCCATGGTGTAGTGTGGTGGCATTCTAGACTCAGTGTTGGGCTGGGGTGTTACAGTTGGTATCAGAGCGGGCTTTAGGTCCGTGGTGAATAGAATAACAACATAGGCAAACTAAAATTGTTAAAATTTGTTTTAGTTTAGTAAATCAACTAAAATTTGCTAATGGTTAACTAACCTAAAATTTGACACACTAGTGCACAGTAGGTTAGAGAGAGGTACGATTATAGTTTTACGCTTCCGTTATGTTGTTCATTGATGGATGAGTTTATTTTGAGCTTTGAGCTCATTGTGTATTGTTGATTGTGGTTGATAGCTATCGAGGGGTAGAGGGCGTGGTCGTGGTGGCATGATCGTGGAGGTCGTGGCCGCGGCGAGGTTCCGTGGAGCCACCTCTGTGTGATTGAGTCGATGGGCGGGGGTTCTTTGTTGACCCGCCTCCGGTTGGGGTCCAGGATGAAACCCCTGCTTTGTTGAGAGAGTTGGTGGGAGAGATCCGTGCTCTTCGTCAACAGGCGGATATTTGGTGGGAGGTCGTGTTGTCTTCGAGGACCGCCACTCAAGGTCCAGTCACTTGGGAGGATTTTGTTGATCGGTTCAAGGGAAGTTCTACCCCTATTCATTTGTTGAGAAGATGGAGGTTGCCTTGACGACCTTTGCTCGTGGGAAGAGGTCTATTCTTGAGTATGAGGTGAGTTCAACAACTTGGTTCGCTTTGTCCCTTGATGGCGAATGATGATCTTCGAAGGCCAAGAGGTTCCGTCGGGTCTCAATTCGAGTACCGACATGTGTTGGGAGCTACTCCACTCTGTGACTACTCTGTTGTGGAGCAAGCTAGAGGCATGGAGTTGGAGATGACTCACAAAGGCGACAAGCCTCGGTGGGCCAGGTTGTTTGGTGGTGACCGAAGAGGAGCTCAGTGAGGGAAGTGGGTGCATTCGGTGACCGCTTTCAAGAAATTCAAGGAGGACCGCAGATCTTCGAGTCTAGCGATCGAGGCCGTTCCTTCTTGGCGCCTCGTCCTTTTGCAGTACTCCGGCTCTTCGTCTGTCCTGTAAGGGGCATGCTTTGCTTTAAGTGCGGTGATGGACACTGCGGCTGCTGAGTGCTCTTGGACGGAGATTGCCGTCGGTGTGGCCGACCGGGTCACAAGGAGCGGTGTGTCGCGTAACCCGCTAAGCGTGATCAAGTGGGAGCTGTGCCATCCTCTTCTTGATGGGGTCTGCTCGAGGATCTTTCGGATGATGATTGCTCCACCGGCGATGCCATTTCCTTGACTTGGGCGCCCGGTGGGGTATTCTGGCGGCCGCCACCTTCGCAGACCGCTTCGGGTTGCACGACCGGCATTACCGCACCGCCACAAGAGATTGTTGGGGCTCTCGCCGCCCGGCATCGTCTTCTTTGCCATGGCGCCACGAGTGTACGCCATGCCCACAGTGAGTCTGCGGGTCGTCTGACGTGGTGGCAGTACTTTGCTTGTGGATTCGTTTGATGCTTTAGTCCTTTTGATTCGGGGCTACCTTTTCGTTTGTCTCGTCGGCGTTTGCTAGGAGAGCGAACTTGAGTATGATGGATTTCTCGATCGGTGTTGGTTAGTTCTCCGGGGTATTATTGCTAGTTCTCTGTTTGTCCCGGTGTTCTATTGTCATTGATGGAGAGAGGTTCACGGCGAATTTGATAGTTATTCAAATGGAGCCGTTCGGCGTTATCTTGGGTATGGATTGGTTGCACTCTTATCGAGCCGTGATATCCGGTTTACGTAGAAACGATCTGCATGCGGACCTCGTGCTGGGAGACTTTGACTTTTCAGGAGTGCGCCCGCGCTCTTTTCGATGTTGGTCGGACGGTTCCGGGTCGTGCGATGCGAATGGCGGACTTCTTTTAGCTCTTCTTTGAGAAACCGGCGTGGCTTCGCAGATTGAGGAGATTCCGGTGGTTAGTGATTATCCGGATGTGTTCCCGGTGAGCTTAGGGTTTGCCACATGCGAGGCGTGGAGTTTCGCATTGATCTAGTTCGGTACTCGTCCCATCTCGATGTCTCCATATCGATTAGCACGTCCGTTTGGGGACGAGTTGAAGAAGCAATTGGATGATTTGTTGGCTAAAGGTTTGATCAGGCGTAGTGTATCGCCGTGGGGAGCTCTGTTCTATTCATCGAGAAGAAGGATGGGAGTTGGCGCATGTGTATTGATTATCGCGCACTTAATGCGATCACAATCAAGAATAAATATCCATTGCCCCGCATTGAGGACTTGTTTGATCGGTTGAATGGAGCTCAAGTATTCTCCAAGATTGATCTCCAGTCAGGGTATAATCAAATCCGGGTGCGTGAGCAGGATGTTGAGAAGACTGCTTTCTCCACCGGGTATGGGCATTATGAGTATAAAGTTATGTCTTTTGGATTGACTAATGCACCTGCCATTTTTATGGAGACCATGAACAACATGTTACACGAGTATCTAGATGATTTCGTGGTGGTGTTCATTGATGACATTCTTATCTATTCCAAGACTAATGAGGATCATGAGCGTCATTTGAGGTTGGTTTTAGATACCTTGAGAGAGCACAAGTTCTATGCTAAGTTGAAGAAGTGTGAGTTCTGGATTTCAGAAGTGGGTTTTCTGGGTCATGTGATTAACCCTCGTGGTATTCTTGTTGGTCCTAGTAAGGTCTCTCTGATGGTGGATTGGAAGAGGCCGACTAGTGTGAAGGAGGTGAGGAGTTTCCTGGGTTTGGCTGGTTATTATCGGCGTTTTGTGCAGGATTTCTCTATCATCGCCAAGCCGATGTCTCAGCTTACTCAGAAAGGTGTGAGATTCCAGTGGACCGATGAGTGTGGCCTGATTTACGCATTTTGAAGGACAGGTTGGTGACCTCTCCTATTCTCACTCTTCCCGAGCCGGAAAGCGGTTCACGATCTTTTCCGATCGTCTCGAGTGGGTCTTGGCTGTGTTCTCATGCAAGACGGTAAGGTGATTGCTTATGCGTCGAGGCAGTTAAAGAAGCATGAGCAGAATTATCCCACTCATGATTTGGAGTTGGCTGCGGTTGTTTTTGCTCTCAAGATTTGGAGGCATTATCTATACGGCGAGCCTTGTGATATTTTCACAGATCACAAGAGTCTCAAATATATCTTCACTCGAAGGATCTGAATTTGAGGCAAAGGAGGTGGTTGGAGTTGATCAAGGATTATGATCTTACTAATCCAGTATCATCCAGGCAAGGCCAATGTAGTTGCTGATGCCCTTAGTCGCAAGGCGACTCCTGCTACTCTAGGTTGCCTTATTGCTGATTTTGATCGCATGGGTATATCCTATTGTTATGCGGGCACATCACATGTTGAGACACAGTTGATTCTTGAGTCGGCTATTCGGGCCAAAAGTGCGGGAAGCTGTGAGTGACCGGTTACTACAGGAGGTTAGGAAGCGTCTGGATGGAGGTAAAGAGGGTGATTTTAGCATGGATGATTTTGATACTTTGAGGTTTAAAGGCCGTCTTTGTGTGCCACAAAAGGCGGAGGTCAAGGATGATATTTTGAGGGAGGCACATCGCACTGCATAATCTTTATTCATCTGGTGAGACTAAGATGTATCGAGATTTGAAAGCAAATTTTTGGTGGAAAAGAATGAAGGTGGATATTGCTAATTATGTGGCTTCTTGCGGTGTTTGTCGACAAGTGAAAGCCGAGCACAAGCGCCCCGCAGGTTGTTGCGACCTTTGGAGGTACCCAGTGGCCTTGGGATGATATCTCTATGGACTTTGTGGTGGCGTTGCCCGTTCGCCGCGAGGAAGGATGCGATTTGGGTAGTGGTGGATCGATTCAAGAAGTCTGCGCACTTCATTCCTATTCGCACGACAAATTCAATGATTGATCTAGCTCCTATTTATGTGCGTGAAATAGTAAGACCGCATGGTGTGCCAAAGACCATCATTTACGCGAGGATGCGAAGTTTGTCTCCAAGTTCGGGAGAGTCTGCAGAGTGCATTGGGCACAACCGCCTTAGTCTGACGTTTCACCCATTGCACCGATGGGCGATCGAGCGTACTATTCGGACTTTGGAGGACATGTTGCGATCTTGTGTTTTGTCTTGGAAGGGTAGTTGGGAGGACCGATTGCCACTTGCGAGTTTGCTTATAATAATAGTTACCATTCGAGATTAGAGCCGCGCCATTTGAGGTTCTCTATGGGCGGAAGTGCGGTCGCCACTTTGTTGGGATGCGATTGGAGAGAAGGCAATTTTGGGTCGGATGGATTCAAGACCGTTGAGCGTGTGGCCATGGTGAGGCGATTCATTAGCGTACTCGTAGTAGATGAAAAGTTATGCTGATTTGAGGAGGCGTGACTTGGAGTTTGCGGTGGGTGACCAGGTGCTCTTGAGAGTGTCTCCCACTAAAGGCATTGTTCGGTTCGGTACCAAAGGAAAGCTTAGCCCGAGGTACGTTGGACCGTTCTCGATTATTGCAAGAATTGGAAAGTTAGCCTACCGTTTGGATCTTCCTGAGTCCATGCGTGGAGTTCATAATGTGTTTCACGTCTCGATGTTGAGAAAGTTTTTGAGAGATCCAGAGCATACGATTTCATTGGAGCCGCTGACTATTGAGCAAGACCTCACAGTTGAGTCGCGTCCGGCGCGCATTCTGGAGAGGTCGGAGCGAGTGCTGAGGCACAAGACGTTGGTATACGTCAAGGTGCTGTGGACGCATCAGTCCGAGAGAGAGGCGACTTGGGAGTTGGAGTCTCGCATGCGCGAACAATACCCGGAGTTGTTCACGTCGGGTACGTGTTGTTTTTGTTGTTTAATTTCAGCTGTGGAGTTTTTCTTTGAGTAGAACGGCGATTAGAATTCGGGGTCGAATTCCGTTAAGGGGGGTAGAATGTAATACCCTGAAAATAATATTAATTTTAATAATCGCGTCTTAATGTTCGTAGAGTAATTAATTTAATGGTATCAGTGAATAATTAATTAAAATCGTCTTAAGGGCCCAGGCGTAATTAAATAAAAAGAATTTGGGAAAATAGATTATTTTCAGAATTTTTGTTGAGTTATAAATAGGTTATTTTCGGAATTCTTTTAGGACCTATATAAATAGTTTTCTTGGGTTTTAGAAACCCTAGCCCTTCTATTCCACGAGCACCTTGACAATTTTCTTATCTTTGCGATTTTCCAAGCCGCCTGCGCGCCTTTTCTTTGTCTGTGGCGCTGGTCGCTATCTTCGCCGCATGCGCTGCTCCTGCGCTAATTCTCGCTTCTTCTTTGTCGCTGAGGGTTCTGTGCGGTAATGAGCCGAACCATGGTTGCTTTTTCACGCCTCTGTCTTTGCTGTAGAAGATTTGACCGCTTGAGCGTTCGGTGCTTCTTTGAAGCCGTCAAGTGTGCGCCGGCCGAACCGATCGGTGTGGTGCGTGTCCTGCCGTCTGCCGTCATGGCCAAGCCAGCTGCCGCGGCCGCTTTCAACGGCGGTGTTTTCTTTTTTTTTGTGCATCGCCATTTGAACCGCGACCGAACTCTCTTTGCTCGCTGCTGCAGCTTTTTTCGCCGCAAGGTCGTGTCGACGCCTTGATCTTGCTTGCCATTTTTTTGCATTAATTCTTCTTTGCACCTTCCGGTGAAGCCTCGCATTGCTTCTTTGCGTGTGCCGAGCAAGGCAACGCTGAGGATCGCCGCCGCAATTCCGCTTTCTCGCCGCTACATCGCCGATTCTTTGGCGCGACCGATTTGGCGAGGTCGGCCAAGGCTCTTCTTGAATATTCGGTTTGTATTTTCTTGCTCGTTGCTTAGTGCATGTTGTACAGCAATTAGAGATTTTAATCGAGGTTAATTAGAGAAGTTTAGAATTTCTAATCGAAGAGGCGATTAATAGATCTATTTATTCGCTGTTCGTTGAATGATTTATTCGGTTATCGTAATGGCGAATTTTGGAAATCTCATCTACTAGATATTTGTAGATAATTTCGATATCTTTCTATAGCATATTTTATTATGTCAATCGGACGAGTATAATTAGAGTTACGTTGTTCGAAGGCCGCTGTTTTTAGGGTTACTTGTCGTTCGCGCTGTTTTGGTAGATCAGTTGTTAAAAATAGTAAATGGCTTAATTAGAGTTTTTGATCTACATGAAAGTTGTAGATAATTGTCCAATGGTTCTGTAGGATCTGAGAACGCGCATTTTGGTTGAGTAAAACTAAAGTTATGAAATTTGGAAGACTGCTGTTCCGAAGCGGATAGATCGGCTTTCTGGGCTAAATACGGAGGGTTAGATGATTTAATTAGAAGTCTTCGTAATCTAAGAAAAGGTGGATAATTTTATGAAGAATCCAGAATGGGGTGGTTTGTGGTGATCGGACTTTCGAGTCAAAAGTTACGCTCTTTTTAGTAACCGGACAGCAACGGGTAGCTTTTCGATACCGGAGTAACGTGGTATATTTGGGGACGTGTAGGAGCGATGTATATGGATTGTTATTCGTATGATGCTGTAGCTTGTATTGAGATGTGTGTATTTAATGTAGGAGAAGCGTCGTACTTGTTGCCATCTTCGAGTCAAATTGTGCGTCGCAACTAGTACAGGCAAGTGCATGGTAAACAGCGGTCAATGATTGATCACTGTGATTCTTTATCTTTCAGTGCCATTATTGTTGTGCTTTTATTCTGTTTAATTGCAAACAAATAATTGGTATGTTTATATCTTTGTTGATGAGCATGACGGAAAGTTGGATATGATGTTTATGATGGAGTTTGCATGTTTGCATTCATAAGCATCTTTGCATAAGAGAAGGTGATCATGATTGATCACAACTCCACGGGAGTGGAGGAGGTCCCCGATCCTTGAGGAGGAACGGGCTTGAGAGTGAATGTTGTCGCGAGCATTCACTCACGCTATACCGGTATACGCGAAAAGAAGTGCATGTGGACATATAGATTAGAGTTGCATTGATAATTGAGATTGATGAATAAGAATGTGAATGGAAGTGCATGTGATGTTAATGAAGTTATTGAATACTGTTGATTCATTATTGTTCGTTGTTTATGAATGTATTTGCTGAGTCGTGGACTCACCCTTGCTCTATTGTTGTTTTTAGGTGACCTTCGAGGATGCCGTAATTGAGAGCGAGTAGAGCACATGGACATCACATGATCATTCGCCATGATAATCATTCATTCAATATTGGTTCACACATGGACATGTTAGTTATTGAATAAAATCTAGGACATCATTTGGACTAGACTATTTGCTTTATTAATTTGGATTCATTGATTGATGCTGCTTTAGATTATTTGCCTGGCTATAATTCCCATTGCTTATTTTATTGTCGCTTGATCCATAATTACATGTTCGACTGTGGTCCTTTGATTTGATTATCATTGTTTCCTTGATGTAATTTTATAGTGTGTCGATAATTATTAGTCCATGGTGTAGTGTGGTGGCATTCTAGACTCAGTGTTGGGCTGGGGTGTTACAGGCTCACTTTTATATCTTACTGCTTCGAGGCCAGACATACAATTCTCTGTATGTTTATGTGCTCGCTTTCAAGCTTCCCCACGTGTTTCTCATCTACAAGCTGTCAAACGTATTTTCAGGTATCTACATGGTACTCAAAATTTTGGCATATGGCTTTCTGCTTCTTCCTGTATTAGTTTAAGATCATTTGCTGATGCTGATTTTGGAGGTTGTAGAATTGATAGAAAAAGTACATCTGGCTCATGTCACTTTTTGGGAAATTCACTTATTACATGGTCATCTAGAAAACAATCTTCTGTTGCTCAATCTACTGCTGAATCTGAATATGTAGCTGCTGCTAGTTGTTGTTCACAAATACTTTGGATAGTAGCCACACTTGAAGATTATGGGATAATTTTGGATAATGTTCCACTTTTTGTGATAATACTAGTGCTATTTGTATTGCTAAGAACCCAGTGCAACATTCAAGAACTAAGCATATTGATATAAGATTTCACTTTCTTCGAGATCATGTGGATAAAGGGAATGTTGTGCTTCATCATATAGATACTGAACATCAGTTGGCAGATATTTTCACAAAACCTTTGGATTCTTCTCGGTTTGTTCGTTTACGAAGTGAGTTGGGTGTGTTGCACCCGTTGGGGTTATTCTGAGGGGGAGCTTGCCGTTTAAAAATTTCAGAAGCTTTGTTTATTATACTTGTCAAACAAATAATCAAGTCCAAGCCATTTAAATCAAATGAGATATAGAGCTCTCTTTATCATATTTACTCATGTGCTGTGTAGCGTTGCTCATGACTAGTTATAATTAATTAGCCACATTTGAACTAAAACATGACATGGCAGTATACTTTGACTAGATTGATTATAGTTAGTACATGCGATGTTCTTTGAAAAAGATTAGCTTGTTTGTGAATCTTATTTTAAATCTTGACTATGAAGCTCATATGTTTCTACTTACAGTCTTTTTTATGTTCACTCATTTTGGCATGTTATAAAAAAATAAGAAAGAGAAAATTGAAAAGATGTATGCTTCAAGCATGCCATACATATCAATGTATACAAAAAAAGGAGCATAAAATGTGCTCAAATGACAAGATGTATGCTTCAAGCATGCCATACATATCTATGTATATAAAAAAATGAGCATAAAATGTGCTCAATTGACAAGAAGTATGCTACAAGCATGCCACCATTGAAAAGAAGTATGCTACAAGCATGCCACATGTTAAGAATTGAGTATGGAGCATTAGGCTGTTATAAGAGACTGCTAGCTCGTCTAAATTTAAAGTTTGCTTCACTTTTAGGCTTTAACTTTTTAATATGATATCTCATTGTACTCTTTATAATCGTCGTTGTCATTGTTGAGATGCCTGTCATTAATTTAACTTGCTTAATCATTTTAAAGACTTGTTTTGACATTGCTATATGGTATATGACTTTATATGATCCAGATAGCTCTACTAAAAAGGATGGCTTGGTTAATTTAATAAATCAATGCGAAGTGACTTGGATAATCTACAAAGCTTCTCGATTTTTACTCTTTTTTTTTTGCTCTTTTGTTTTAGAATTATTATTTTTCTGAAGTTCTTGATGATTACATTGTCAAAGGGGGAGAAAAATAGGAGAAATTAGCTTTCCTTGTGTTGAGGGGGAGTTTTTTTTTCAGCTGTGGTTTTGAACTGTTTGCTTTGCAGCTTTGAATTTTTTTTAAAAATAATAATAAAGTAAAATAAAAATTTCTCTTTCAAAAATTCAACTCTCGATTTTGAAGTATTGTCAATGTATTCATCAAGGGGGAGATTGTTAGATCATGTAGCTAAGTCTAATACATTTTAGCTGATGAATAATTGACAATGTTATTTACAGATGTTATTTGAGGCGTGTCGTGTTGTGTGGACTTATGTCGGTCAAGTTGGGAAGAACTTGTGCCGAAAAAAAATGTTGTGTTGGTCTTTGCATGTACAGGGTAACTCGGAGGCGATCGTGATCTACGGCGGTGATCAGGAGATGACTTGGTGTGAAGTCATGGTCCGGAGGGTCGAGGATCTTTGGAGAAGCGGTCGAGCTTGAGTTGGGGTGCATGGAGATCAAAGATGGATGATCTCGCTATAGTAGTTAGCCGTACATGATTTGGGATTGTGGTAGTTTATTTACATAAACTACGAAGAGATCTTGGTGGTTACGTGTGATGTAAGAATTGGGGTTTGTGTGCATGTTGGGACCGAAGCTACAGATAAAATAGGAGTTTGGAGGCTTCACGGTAGGTGCGGGAGAAAGATAAAGGAACCGATGTCGGATCGGCTTTCATGGGGCTCCAGGAAAGAAGTCTAGAGAGAAAAAAAGATTAGAGATAGAACCGAGTCTGTTTCGGAAAAAGAAAAAAGATTAGAGATAGAACCGAGTCTGATTCGGAAAAAAAAAAACGGAGGAGGGCCGGCTATATAACTTGGCGTTTTTTCGGAGTTCTTGTGGAGAGAGAAGATCGGAGGTCTGCGCCAGGGACGTTCGGTCGGCAGGTGCAACAAGGAACGGGGCGGCAGAAAACGTGGCGCGCAGCTTTTGAGGAGAGATCACAGGGAGGATTGGCAGCATAGTTGATAAGTTATTATTTTACTTGATTGATTTGATGGATACTTTTACTATATGGCATTGAATTTAGTTCTGTATTCATGACGTTCTGTTGCTGTCGATTAGCACATGCATAATTGTTTCATCTAGGCACATTAGCTAGAGGTAATTAAGTTAATGAATTGATTAGTGAATTGCTTGATTAGCTTATAGTTTTTGCCGTAGAAAGTAGCAGTGCTATCAGTCGAAAGCGTCACTTCCAGTTAATACTTCTTTCTTGCTACAGTCACACGCGATCTACAGAATCAGTATTAGAATATATATATATATATATTGTTGTCTTTTGTCTTTGTGCTCTTATTGTGTGGACAGGTTGAAAAATTAGAAGACAGTAGATTAGATTTTTTTTAAGTCTCCACTGCGAACTACAATCATTCACCCCCCTCTGATTGTCATTACGATCCTACAATTACAAACTTGTCTGTTCAGTTGTTCTGACTGAGATAACAATAAAACACCACATCCAGCACGCCAAGAATCTAGAATGTGATTTTTTAAATTTTAATACTGGACAATAAAAATGTTATGCCATTGCATTAACAAAGATGATGTCAATTCCTTAGCTATCTACTTGTGCTATGTGTGGAAAACTAACGAGGGTTGAGAGGTAGAAAAGCTCTGTGACAGAGCATGTCTGATCTACAACAATGCTTATTTCTGCTATGAATCCTTGTTTCAAAAATAATATTTTTCTATGTGTCGTAGTTTGAAAACACTGTAATGATTGCTAAAACTGTAGCATCCCGTTTTTGGTTGTTGATTAGTATGTTTCCGTTTGTCTTCTTGATTTTCAAAACCTATTTCAAATTAGTGTGTAATTTCAAAATTCTCTAGTTCCGCCTCATTTCAAAATCCGGTTTTCAAATTTCCACTTGAATCTCGGTTTCAGTTCAATCCTCTCTTTGGGCTCGGCCCAATTCGTTTCCTGGGTCAGCGCTGAGCCACCCTGGCACGTTCGTGCCTGCTCTGCCGCACCCCCGTGCGTTCACCTACTCCCCTGCCTGCTTTGCCTGCTCTGTCCCGTCGCCACCCGCCTCGGGACCGCCCCTCAGCGGCTCTCTCCTCCTCTCCTCCGGGCTATAAAAGAGCCCGAGCAGCCCCCTTCAACTCGTTCCCCCACCCAACTCTCACTATCTAGCTCTTGTTGTTGTGGTTTGCCTAAAGACCTGAGCTCCGAGTTCAAGCCGCCGCGCACCTCCTCTCGGTCCTTGCTGCCCCAGTGCAGCCCCCTCTTCTACACGTGTCAATCCGTGTCCCAGAGCTTCTTGCAGCAATCCCCTCACTTTATTTTAGTTTTGTTTCGCAGGAGCCATTGCTTTTCCTCTACACCTTCAGTCCTAGCTGACCCATTCATCGTCGTTCGCCATCTGCCGACCTCCTCTGGCCTCTCTCTCGGTCTTGGTAAGCTCCTCGTGCCATGTTCTCTCTCTTGTTCTTTCGACCACGTCGAGCAGTCGAGTCCTTCTTTCGACCGCAGAGTAGTCGAATCATTCTTTCAACCACTGTTGAGTAGTCGAATCATTCTTTCGACCATTGTTGAGTAGTCGAAACCTTCTTCCGACCAGCTAGTCAAAACCTTCTTCTAACCAGCTAGTCGAATCCTTCCTTCGATCAGGTAGTCGAATCCCTCATTCCGACCAAGTGGTTGAAACCTCCCCTTACAGCCACGCGAAGTCGGTTGAGTAGTGCTCAAAATCAATGCTTCGAGGGCTCCGTTCTCCTCCATTATAACTCCGATTTAAGTAAGTTTTGTTTCTAAATTTGTCTAAATTCAAGATCTTGATTTTGGCTCTGATCTTATTTAATGTGGAGTTCATTTGTTATTTCTTTAGTATTTAATTTTTTTCCTTTGCTTGTTTGTTCATTTTTCTGATGCGTTTGTCCGAGTAGAGTTCGAATGCGCGGGAGATCTTCAGTTCGACCAAGCTCAAGACTACTAAGACACTCTTACCTTTAACTCAGACGAGTCAATACTTTGATCATGTTGAGCCTACATTTTACGCAGTTTATATTCCTTCAAATTACCAAAATTACATACTTTAATTCTTTAAGCAAATGAATGTTAACTCTTAAGGTAGTTAAATACTCATTTGATGATTAATGAATTATTATGCCATCCTTTGGCATTTGAATCCATTATTTCCATGTTACCCTAATAACTATGTGGTAATTACTAGCTACAGGTTGTGCTTAAGCGACATGATAGTCTTGCTTAAGTACTGGAGCATTAAAATGTCCTGATCATCTCTTAAATCATAAAAATGGTTTTGGACAGTTATTCGGGGTACACGACTGAAGTATTTTGAGGCAAATTTGGTTTTCCTCCTCAAAACCCCGAACTTCTTTTACTACTTCTGGGCGGATGGTACGATGGTGGGTGCGGATGTATCACGAGAATGTGTGGCATGTGGTATGAACCGCCCAGATGGATTAAGGACTTAATCTGGTGATGACCTCTGGACTTAATCCGGTGATGACCTCCCATTGTAAAACAGGTATAACCACAAGTTTGTAAAGTACAACTTGGCTGAGTAATTTTATTGAACCTTGAAAGTCATCTCGCTGGAGGGGATCGGGGTGGTGCAAGCGACGGATGTATTCCGGCTTGAATGAGACACCGATGTAAGGTGAAGTTACCAACTGCACTAGTCGTTGTAGTGAACATCCCGCATAACTTATGGGCGCAGCCCATATGGGTGAGATGACGGAAGGGGTGAGATAATTTAAAAGGTTACTATGATGATCTGTCAACCACACAACTATGAAATCATGTAGGGCAACGAGTTGATTATCTCTTGTGGGTAAAGTGTACAACCTCTGCAAAGTGTAAACTGTTTAAACAACCGTGCCTACGGTCAAAGGCGGACATGAGAACTAACCAGAGTTAGTTCTATTTATAAAAAAAACCTTGTGGTTGAGATAAAAACTGGTTGGCCTGATGTAACCCTAGTTTTGGTTTGTTCCTAGGTGGTCGTACCCAGTGTTGTTAATAGTGGTCGTAACCACTTTTCAAAATAAGCATAGGTGGAGGTAACCTCTGGTGTTATAAATATTGCACAATTACTTTCTTTAATAAAATGCAATTTGGTAAAAAATGCTAAGTGATAGGACTTCACTAATATTAATATTTGAAAACCTTACTTTAGCAAATAAAAGAACCCGAGCCACGCTTGTTAAGTCTTGCATGTATATTATTGCATCTTATGTGTTGGCTCGTGAGCACGGAAGTTGTGCTCACTCTCGCTCCTTCCTCCAAACCTTCAGACCTCGCAAATATTAGAGACTACGACTACTACGAGGATCCCGAAGTCGATGGTCAAGGAAACGATGAAGAGTAGTGTAGTTTCGAGTAGTCTAAGTCTCGTCCCGGTCTAGCTGGCTCGTCGATGCTTGAGTACGTCCGGTATTGTCCAATGTCCTTGGTCAATACCAGTCGTACATGAGCTGCCCCAGTCGCTTACCTGTGGAGAGCTGTGCTCTACCTCCCCTTTTGTTTTCGTTGTAGTTTCAACTATTTTAATGTAATGTAATCATTTGGCATGTTCGGCCCTTATGTAAAACCTGATCCGATGTGGTCTATGTTACTCTAATGTTTGTATTATAATGTATGGTATGATTTACATCGTGTATGAATTGATTTTAGTGATGTATTCTGTGAGTGTTATCTACTGATCCAGGGAATAACACAGTGTTTTCATAGAGGACTGGATTGTGAGAAATCCGGGTATGACAAAAACCGAATGGATGTGAAACTAGCTATGAACAATTTACTCTAATAATTACTTTCTGTCTTCCCAGCACCTTGACCAGGTTCCAGAATTATGGAAGAAGGTACTCGCTGCTAATTAATCAATGGGCTAAGTTGAAAAATCAGAGATCATATCATATCAGACTTCAGCGAAAAAGAAAGGAACATATTTTAGCAACTTTTCTATTGCAATCAACTAATACGTTGAAATAGGTTATGCAAGGCACTCTTGTCCGGTACTGAAACCAACAAGGCCAACATCAACAATGCTCTTTAGTTCCAAGGTAAGAAAGGTCTCAGTTTCTTTCTGTCCGGTACTCAAACGGGATATCTCCTCTTGTCTAGTTGATTTGCACAACCGCACATCCTCCTTGCCGATATAAGCATTCCCTAGTCCGCCTTCCCCTCCTCGTGCTATATGATTAACCGTTGCCCGAGTTTTGTCATTTCGGCAACAGAATATTGTACCTCTTGCCCCTCCCTCTCCTTCTCTGCCTCCTCCTCCATGTCGAACTCGCATTCATCCTCCCAAAATCCTTCATTCTCGTTCTCAAACTGATCCTTGGAGCATGTATTAAAGTATGCTTGCTTCTCCCACTGATTGTTGTTTCCTCTTTCGGCTTCATTTCCATCAATGTTGTCCTTGGGATCAATCTTTTGACTGGACAAACTATCACCCAAACCATTTATTGGGTGAAAACACTGTGCCTGGATCTAGTGTCGGAGCACTGGATTTCACAAAATCCAGTTCTCTGTGAAAACACTGTGCTATTCTTTGGATCAGTAGATAGCACTCACAAAATACATCACTGAAATCAATTCATACACGATGTAAACCATACCATACATTATAATACAAACATTAGAGTGACATAGACCACATCGGATCAAGTTTTACAATAAGAGCTGAACTGTCCAAATGATTACATTACATGATAATAACAAAAACTACAACGGAAGCAAAAGAGAAGGTAGAGCACATCTCTCCACAGGCAAGCGACTGAGACAGCTCGTGTACGACTGGTATTGACCAAGGACATTGGAAAATACTGGTCATACGCAAGCACCAACGAGTCGGCTAGACCAGGGTGACCCTTAGACTACTCGAAACTACACTACTCTTCGTCGTTGCCTTGACCATCAACTTCGGGGTCCTTGTAGTAGTTGTAGTCTCCAAGATCTGCGGGGTCTGAAGGTTTGGAGGAAGGAGCGAGAGTGAACACAACTTCCGTGCTCACGAGCCAACACACGAGATGCAATAATATACATACAAAGCTTAACAATGGTGGCTCGGGTTCTTTTATTTGCTAAATCAAGGTTTTCAAATATTAATATTAGTGAAGTCCTATCACTTAGCATTTTTAACCAAATTATATTTTATTAAAGAGGGTAATTGTGCAATATTTATGACAGCAGAGGTTAACTCCACCTATGCTTATTTTTAAACGTGGCTACGACCACCCAGGAATAACACAGGGTACGACCACCCAGGAGCAAGCCAAAGTCAGGGTTACATCAGCCCGACCAGTTTTTATCCCATCCACAAAGGTTTTTGAAATAGAACTAACTCTAGTAAGTTTTCATGTCCGCCTTTGACTGTAGGCACGACTGTTTAAACAGTTTATATTCTGCAGAGGTTGTATACTTTACCCACAAGAGATAATCAACTTGTTGCCCTGCATGATTCCTTGGTCCTGTAGTTGAGAGATCATCACAGTAACTTTTTAAATTATTTCACCCCTTCCATTATCTCACCCATATGGGTTGCACCTATAAGTTGTGCGGGATGTTCACCTCAGCGACTGGCGTAGCGGGACTACACCTCAGTGGCTGTCAACTTCACCATGCATCAGCGTCCCATTCAAACCGAAACACATCCACAGCTTGCACTACCTTACTCCTCCACCAGTGAGATGACTTTCAGGCTCTGATAAATTTACTAAGCCAAGTTGCACTTTGCAGACTTGTGGTTGCACATGTTTTACAAAAGGAGGTCATCACCATATTAAGTCATTAATCCATCTAGGTGGTTCATACCACATGCCACACATTCTTGTGCTACATACGCACGCACCATCATATCATCCGCCCAGAAGTGGTAATAGCAGTTTTAAGGGTTTTGCGAAGTAAAACCAATTTAACTCAAATACTTCAGTCATAGATCTTCAATGACTGTCCAAAACTATTTTATGATTTGAGAGATGATGATCAGGGTATTTTAATGCCCCAATACTCAAGTAAGACTAGCATGTCGCTTGAGTACGACCTATAGCAAGTAATTACCACATAGTTACTAGGGTGACATGGAATAAGGGATTCAATGGCCAAAAAATGGTATAATAAGTAATTAATCAACAAATGGGTATTTAACTACCTTAAGGGTTAACATACATTTGCTTAAAGAACTAAAGCATGTAAATTTTGCTAAATCAAAGGAATATAATTTGCGTAAAATGTAGGCAAAGATCTTCGCGATCCTTGATTGGAATAGGTTTCTGACATCCTAGAGAAGGTGTACTCCAAGTTTTGTGAAATTTGAAGTTGTGAATCAAAAGTTAGACCGATTTGTGATTTTATTTTTGGGCTGATTTTACTGTTCATCGGGCTGAAGGTCAGACCGGCCCCTGTGAGAGGTCAGACCGCCCATGTTAAGAGGTCTGACCGCCCAACTCTTTGATAATTGAGTTTTTGATGATTTTGATTGCTTTGCTTCGGGATTTTGATTGGATTCAATACAAGTCTTGCACTATGTTTGTACATTGATCTTCATAACTCTCATAGCTATTGGAGTGAAATACGTGTTGAATCCGATCAAAGTGAAAAAGAGATTGTGCTCCTATTCAACCCCCTCCCCCCTAGTCATCGTTTCGATCCAACAGATGCAAAGTTCTTTGATGGTACAATTGTTAGCATGTGGATTAGCGAAGGATTTCTTAATGGGAACTCTGACAAATTAGAAGAATCAGGACGCGATTGCTATCAGGAGTTAATATTGAGGAACCTTATAGAGCCAGATACAAGGTACGTTGGTCGCAGCGTTTGCAACACGCACGATGTTGTTCGCTCATTTGCTCAGTATGTGTCCAGAGACGAAGCACTAGTAGCTCACAATGGTGAACCTGATATTACCACTACACCTAGTTCACAAAGTATTATTCGGTTGTCTGTACAAAGCAGGGGATTGGAGTCTGATGGGTTAGACTGGAGTTTTGTACATGCACAGAAATCACTGAGAACACTAATATCAATTGGCCATATGAAGATGAAGGCTGGTGATTCGTTGAGTGCTTTATCAAGCCTACGGACTCTACATATAGAATCTGCAAAGGTTACTGCACTGGTTGAATCTTTGTATCAACTCAAGCACCTGAGGTATCTGGAGAACCACGTCCAACACCTCAACTATCTGGAGAACTTTGCTTCGGTTGTTGAGCTTGAAGTGTTTGAGAACCCCGGCCTAGAGAGGATCACTAATCTCCCCAAATTGCAAGAGCTTGTCATCGTGAAGTGCCCAAAGCTGAATGCACTGGAGGGTGTGTCGGCACTCCAGAGGCTCGTCCTGGAGGATTACAACATGGAAACGCTCCCGGGGTACCTGCGAGATGTAGAGCCAAGGCAATTGCAGCTAGACTGCAACCTATCTCTGCTCACTTCCATAGCCGTGGGAGCGGGACAACCTGGCCCTGACTGGGACAAGTTCGGCCATATCCAGCATGTCAAGGCCTATCCAGACGATGGAGACAATCCAAGGAAATGATATGTGATGTACACAAGAGATCCATACAACTTGGATAGAAATATCAGCCGCTTTACCATATGTGGAGGTAAATTAACATCTTGGTTTCTTCGGTTACTCCTTTTAGTTTGATTTCTTTGTTTCCTCTTGTTCATTCCATAATACCTTTCACCTGTACGCTAGAGTCTCTATATATGTCCTACTTTTTCTGAAAGAAAATTTTCTAACCTTTTTTTCTCTCGCTTGGCTGTGTTGTTTCAGGGGATGCAGAGGAACAGCAGAGAGGGGGAGAATACAAATTAAGAAGATTGTCTCCCACACTCGCAGAAAATTAAACGACGACTTGGTCATCTTAAGTGTTGTCATTCGTGACTTCACCTGCCACGTCAACAACCAGATCATGCATGCAAACCTTCTTCTTAGGTACTTTGTATTTTAAATTCTTAGTAGTACTGCTAGCCCTTTGTGCTCTCAAGTGTTGTCATTTTCCAACTTTCTCGTGGAATATATCAGCTGACTTCATTTGTGATTCGTGATTTTGATCATGTCAAAAGATATAGTGTCGATAATTAGACACTATATGTAGAGTCCGTAGGCTTCAAGACATAGTTAGCAAGATTACCAGCAGTGATATGAACACTTCACCACCTTCCTCATGTATCTCAAGGCACCCACGACATGGCTAAGAATTAGACAACAAAAATGATGCCAATCAAGGAAGGCAAGAAATACCAAAAAAAACTTTTTAGGGTTGATTGTCACATGAAGTTCATGATGATTATGAATATTTAACACAGTGGAGGTTCCTTTTCAGGGTTGATTATCACAGAAACCTCAGGGACGACACTTTCCTGATCCTCCTTCACCTTCAGAGCTCTGATCTTAAACTGTCGGCATTGGGTGCTGAAGAATTGGACACAGAAGCAAGTGATAAGAGGAAACTACAACCAGAATTGCAGCCATAATTATTCAATACAATAAAAGGACCAGTATGAATGGAATATTAAGATTACTGTGACGCCCCGGGTCATTACCCCAGGGGTAATCACACTTAGCCACATGGATTACTATTCGCATGTCCGGTAGAACACCGCTCCGACGAATAGTAAGTCATTATCAAAGTAGCGCAGCAGAACAATAGGATAAAAGATGTTTCTTTACTACAACAGTTAACCACACAAGACTAAGGTCTTACATTACATATAACTATTTACAAGTGCAAAATAGGACTATGTCCCTCCCTTGCTGCCATGCCCACTCGGCCCCCTAATCGTCCTAAGTGTCGAATAGGGCGTCCATCTCACTCTGCTCCTCGTAGTGAAGGCCCACATCTCCTGCGGCCTCATCAGCACCTGCACGTCCCTCGTCCCACTCGAGATAGTTCCCGGTCGGACTAGGATCTACAAAGGAAAATACTAACAAGGTTGAGTACAAAGTACTCAGTAAGCATTAGTAGCAAAAGATGCAATGTATGACATCATCTCAGATTATCACAAATTCTATACCATCTCAATTTTGAAAATAAATCATTAAAACCTTAGGTGACAGATTTTAATACTGAAAACACTACTGGTCACTCGGAGAGAAGATAGACCCTCAATGGTTCCCGTAGACTCCAATCTAGGAGACTGGCATGAATTCATAATTTGTATAGCACTGCGCAGGCTTTATACCACTTTACCCATAGCTATTCTGAACTCTCTTATGAACTGGGTCCACCACATTTCCTTTGATGCGGTTTCGAGATCAGAATACAGAACTTTTTCCAGGTTACGTGATTAATTTCTCCACCCATTACGTTCCATCGGTGCCGACCTTGTCTTCACACCGAGTTCTGGTAATGTTGGTTGAGGCAGCTTGTGTCCTGCACTAACACTCCACCTTAGCGCTATAGCACCTTGGATCCTCCACTTCTGGACTTCTCCTACCGGTCCTGGGTTCCTCCATCACACTCACACATATTTCTTACCCATTGTGGAGAGCATGATCACGTAACAAAGTAGCATTTTCTGCCCACCGAAACGGGAAAATAGTTGGCACTAAATTTACGGCCTCTGACCGAGTAAGAGTTTGGTTGGTCGGTCCTTATATTTTAACCATATGTAAAGGGTCACACTTCCTGCCTTATCTCTTCCCTGCCACAGGCCCCCCTTTACCAACCATAATAGTACATTTGTTCTCATCCCTGGTCTCTTATCTTTCTCATCATCTCATTATTCGATTTGAGTTTGGAATATAATTTTCATGCAGTACATATAAGATACAGGTACATACGGTTTACATTTAAAATAACTATATTCATGATCAAGAGGATAACTTGCCTTCGTATATGTAGAAGAAGTCGGCGTCGACGAGTCCCTGCTCAACTACACCGGTTTGCTGGAGTTCGACCTCTGAAGTAATGCGGCAGTACGAATAATATATAAGTAAATACTTAGTTGATTTCCCGTGATAGTATGAGTATAAAATGCTAATGCGACCTCCTATGTTAGCCAATTTTAATTTAACAAAACTTTTCAGAACCCGACCCAGTTAGCATTCTTCCACTAAAATCGTTCTATGGTCTAACTCGCTCTACAGCCGTGACTGCCTAGCTCACGTCCTATCACACGACAAGCACTACCACTCGAGCTTACACTTCGCTACGCTTGCAAGAATACACCCGAGTGCGTACAACTATCAACACTTCCTTGCACACAAACGGATTACTCTAAATAATTGAATAAATACGAGCCAAACCGATTTTCCTAAATTTTCCTATACTTAAAATTATATACCTAATTTTCTAACCCTAATTACCTAATTACCTAACTACTTAACTACCTAACCCCCTAAATACTTAACTACCTAACCCTCTTCCTAAACCTAACAGATTAACACCCCCTCCCCCTGCCGACACTGCTCCTACCCCTCCCTTCTCCAATCCTCTCCCCTCCCCACTCTTTCTCGCCTCTCCCTCTCTCCCGGGTTCTCCTTGCGCCACCTTCACCAGGTGGTTCGCCCGGCTCCTCGGCCTGCTCGACTCGCCTGCTCGGCTCGGCTCCTGCGTCTCCTCTGGCTCCGCCTCTGGTCTGCTCCCCACCCCCGCTCCGGTTCCTACGCTGCCTCCCTCTTCATCCGGCGCGGCCTAAGGCCCAGCATACCAGTGTCGCTCTCTGCCGCCACCACCGCCTGGCTCCTCCCTAGCTGCGCCCTGCCTCGCCAGCTTCAGCTCTGGACCGGCGCCGCCTCCAGCTCCTCGACTGCCTCACTCGGCCACAAGCACACGACTTCTCTTGGCTGTGCCCTAGGCCCTCTCCCGGCTCGGTCTCCAGCCAGGTGCACTCCGGCCCGGCCCGATCGGCTCGGCCTCCCGGCCGCCGGCTCAGATCCGCCACGATTTCCCCCCTTTCTTAAATGCTTTACTCTGCTACAAAACTACTAGCACCCACAGATGAGAAGAAATCCTAATGCTAACTAGTGATTCATGTATGCATGTTCAAGGTGATTGATCTGGTGATGGAGGCTACTGGAGGTGGAGGTGGATGGCTTTGATTGCTACTGGGTAAGTCCTCATCCAGATCTCCTACTCTACTCCTCCCCCTACTGCTCTGTGATGGGATGAACTGAGAGATGATGAACTGAGATACCTTTTGCATTTGTGGAATGATGAATATACAGATGTAAGGTTGAATAGCCAAAATGGTTGAGGGGAAGAGCATGGATCTAGTCTACCTGTGGTGTTGGGGTTGGGTTGGTTTGGGCTGATGCTGATGCTGATGCTGATGAGAGTGGCGGTCGGTCGGTGCTGCCGGTAGTGGAGAGGTGGACGCTGAGGGTTCAAGGTCGGTGCTGGCGCCGACGTCGTCCTTGCTCCCGCTGCTTCTCCCTGGCTTCCTCCTCTTGCTCCCTCCTGCGGCTGAGAAGGAGCTGAAGGGGAATGGGGTGTTGCTGCTCTGTGTGCTCAACCAGGGAATGGATTGGCAGGGCTGCTCTGTGTGAGAGCTTGGGCAGGGGGAATGTATAGGCGAGGGGAAGAGTCTGGAAATGACTGTGCTGCCCGTGAGGTGTCCTGAGGAACAGAGGGGAATGCAGACTCTTGAGCAAGGGGGAATGGTTTCAGCTGCTGGAGCTGTGCTATCCTGGACAAGGGGGATGTATTTGGATATTCTACTGGGTTGCAATAGCTGCGACGATAGTTGGGTGAAATGGCAAGGAGGGCTTCAGCGAATGATCATGCAGAGATTAGATTGCAATACTAGCTAGATGATGCAAAAAAAAATTATACCTTGATTGGTTACAAACTATTTTTGTAATCAACTCAGATAATGAATTATTGATCTAATGTCGCTTGCAGAGAACTCTTGCATGATGCTCTACTGGACTAATTATTGAGGTTAATATAAAATACTGCTATAAGAATACGCCTAATTACTCGGGTTCACACAATTACGGAGGGCTGGACAAGACTTGCAGAAGCATTCAAAATAAGTTTGTTGATAACGAATTTATTACAAAACATAATCAATCTTCACTGTTGTTTGTAAAACTAAAAAACAGCTTGCATGATTGAGAATATAGATAGTTCTTTGCTCCGACATGTGGGCTGGAAAATGTTTAATTTCACAGCGATTTGTTACAACTTTGCTACTGGGTTTAATGCTAATACAATCCTCTATTTTTCAGCCCTTATTATAAAGATTTTTTCCCAACAACTTGCATAAATCACAAGGCAAGGCCAAAAAAATAGCACTTCATTACAGTAAAGAACCATTAGCTAAGTGTAGTGAATACAAATAGATTGGGCTGACGCTAAAAGAATTGTTTGCTTTGTTCGGTGCCAATGGCGGGCAGTACCGTATTACACTACACTAGATAATAATAAACAATTTTTTTTTAGTTTTTCATCCATTAATATGACCCCACTAAATCCCAACCTTAAACTAAGAATCACCTTAATCTCAACCAAAATCCTAAACCTTAAACTGAGAATCACCTTAATATAGTCCAGAATCCCAAAACCGTTGGCTTGCTTTCGCGTTAATGAAATGACACGCGTTCTCCTGCGCGCTCTGAAATAATAATAAAAGCATACGTGATACAGTGCATCGTGGATGACCGACGGTCGACCATGCAAGTACGTATACAGCCAGACAACGTACGTATCTCAGAAACAGCATGCAAGATAAAAAGCAGCAGCAGCAGGAACTAAATTGCAGACGACAAACGCATGGTTAAAAAATAACAATTCGTCAGCTCAGCATAATGTTCCCAGCTTCCGATGCAGTTCTCATGGACTGCACAGATCCAAGATATTACTTTAGGGTACTACAATCCATCCGTGAGTTCAAGAAATGAACCACTAGCATGACAAGCGATAGATAATGCGGGATACATATAATTAAGCGCACATATGCGCTTAGTCGACCTCCTCAATCTTGGGGCCAGCGCCGCTGCCGCCAGCAGAGGGTGCCTCGTCCTCGTCCATGCCGCCGGCCATGTCAGCGCCGGCGCCCTGGTACATCTTGGCGATGATGGGGTTGCAGACGCCCTCGAGCTCCTTCATCTTGTCCTCGAACTCGTCGGCCTCGGCCAGCTGGTTGCCGTCCAACCACTGGATGGCCTGGTCGATGGCGTCCTCGATCTTCTTCTTGTCCGCCGCCGGGAGCTTGGAGGCGATCTTCTCGTCCTTGATGGTGTTGCGCATGTTGTAGGCGTAGTTCTCCAGGGAGTTCTTCGCCTCCACCTTCTTCTTGTGCTCCTCGTCCTCCGACTTGTACTTCTCCGCGTCCTGAACCATATTCTCGATCTCCTCCTTGCTCAGCCTGCCCTTGTCGTTGGTGATGGTGATCTTGTTCTTCTGCCCGGTGGTCTTGTCCTCGGCGGAGACATTCAGGATGCCGTTCGCATCAATGTCGAAGCACACGGTGATCTGTGGAACACCCCTGGGAGCAGGAGGGATGCCAGAGAGCTCGAACTTGCCCAGCAGGTTGTTGTCGCGGGTCCTGGTCCTCTCACCCTCGTACACCTGGATGAGGACACCAGGCTGGTTGTCGGAGTAGGTGGAGAAGACCTGCTCCTTCTTGGTGGGGATGGTGGTGTTCCTCGGGATCAAGACGGTCATGACACCTCCAGCAGTCTCCAAACCGAGAGAAAGCGGGGTGACATCCAACAGGAGGAGGTCCTGGACCTTCTCGTTGCCCTCTCCGCTCAAGATGGCGGCCTGGACAGCAGCTCCGTAGGCAACAGCCTCATCTGGGTTGATGTTCTTGCAAAGCTCCTTGCCGTTGAAGAAGTCCTGAAGAAGTTGCTGCACCCTCGGAATCCTAGTGGAGCCACCAACAAGGACAACATCATGAACAGAGCTCTTGTCCATCTTGGCATCCCTCAGGCACTTCTCCACAGGCTCCATACACTTCCTGAAGAGATCCATGTTGAGCTCCTCAAACCTGGCACGGGTGATGGTTGAATAGAAGTCAATGCCTTCGTACAGCGAGTCAATCTCAATGGTGGTCTGGGCAGTGGAGGAGAGGGTCCTCTTCGCCCTCTCACAAGCTGTCCTCAGCCTCCGGAGAGACCTGGGGTTGCCGCTGATATCCTTTTTGTTCTTTCTCTTGAACTCCTGGACAAAGTGGTTCACCATCCGGTTGTCAAAGTCCTCACCACCAAGATGGGTGTCACCAGCTGTGGCCTTGACCTCAAAGATACCCTCCTCAATGGTGAGAAGGGAGACATCAAAGGTACCGCCACCAAGGTCAAAGATAAGAACATTCTTCTCACCAACACTGCTAGCCTTCTTGTCAAGACCATAAGCAATAGCAGCAGCAGTCGGCTCGTTGATGATACGCATGACATTGAGACCAGCAATCACCCCAGCATCCTTGGTGGCCTGCCTCTGAGAGTCGTTGAAGTAGGCAGGAACAGTGACGACAGCGTTCTTGATGGTGGTGCCAAGGTAGGCTTCAGCAATCTCACGCATCTTGATGAGGACCATTGAGGAGATCTCTTCAGCTGCGAACTGCTTCTCCTCACCTTTGTACTGGACAACAATCATAGGCTTGTCACCAGGTCCAGCAATGACCTTGAAGGGCCAGAACTTAATGTCACTCTGGACAGAAGAATCAGTAAATCTCCTGCCAATGAGTCGCTTGGCATCTGCAGAAAAGAATTGATGTCAGTACTTGCCTAATTGCAATATAAACAGTTGTAATAAATAAAGAACACATCAATACAAATTGACCCAGACGTGTAAAGACACAGACTTCACTAGTTGCTATGCCAGGGCAAGCACCAATAACTTCTTTGCAAGCAGAATACAAGCATTTGAATCCAGCATATGGGGGGAGGCAACATTCAACAAACATTTAAGACTTGTGGGCTATAACCACTTATAATAAAAGAAGTTAAGAGTTGTTCTCATGCTTATAACTGAAATAAGGGTAATACCATGCACGATTGCTGGATCAACATACTGTTCACAGATTCCTATGTATTCCGATCTAGAGCCCTAAACCAAAGCATATGGTAGGTTATGCTAAGCACAACCAATTTGACAAATTAGGAAAGCTAGAACATGTAAACGGCTATATAGTAACTGCAGGCTCATCAAAGAGCAACCAGTGTCGCAAGGCCCGTTCCCCCTTGTTATATGCCATATTTCAAGACGCGTAGTCACAAAAGAAGACCATGTGTCAGATACCAGATGGCATTAGAAGCTACATAAAGTTTCGACATGGATTAAAAAGAATCATCGATAACATCTAAGCATGCAACCTCAGACGAAAGATGGTGTTTTTTTTTGGAATAATCACTGTAAGTTCAGCAAATGGGTTAATTTACATCACAGGTTGCACACTGCCGGGTTCAACACTTTCAAATAAATGCCTTTTGGAAAATCAGTTAACTGATGCATAGCTATTGTTGCCCCAAAAAAAAAAATAAAAATAAATAAAATACGATGAAGTGGAGATCAGATGGTAGTGCATGATGTAGATTGATCATCATCTGAGATGCAGAGATGTGGTATGGATAAAGCATCATCACTTCTCCCTTCAAAATTTCTATAAAGCTAGACGACCCAGCTGAAATATCCTTTTTCAGCAAGGGAACATTTGAACACACTAAAAACAGGAAATTCCTAAGCAAGTAGTATCGCAAAAGAAAATTGATGTCCAAGGTTCCAAAAAGCGGTATGCGGTATGCGGTATTCGGTTAGGCAATTATGCGGTAACAGGTAGAGGCACCCATTTCCTTGTATAAGGGCTAGTATACGGCCTAGTAGCCCTATTTTTAGAACACTGATGATGTGAAGCTAATGAACTAGGATTCCATATCCAGTAACTTTAAGTAAAGTATCAGCACAGAGCTTAGTAAAGTGCACATACAGATCTATAGTTCGTAAACAGAGATCGAAGCAGCAGGTAAACTAAGAAGCCGTACGAAACCACGCAGATCTGAGAAGCCGGACTAAGCTAGATCACAACACCATACATGATAAGAGCCTCAGATCCACAGATCTAACGCACATAAAAACAACAAGAACAAAGCAGGACGGAGAAGAGATCTGGGGTGGGGAGGAGGGCAGGAGAGGTTGCTCACCGAAGACGGTGTTGATGGGGTTCATGGCGACCTGGTTCTTGGCAGCATCGCCGATGAGCCTCTCGGAGTCGGTGAAGGCGACGTAGGAGGGCGTGGTGCGGTTGCCCTGATCGTTGGCGATGATCTCGACGCGGTCGTGCTGCCACACGCCGACGCACGAGTAGGTGGTGCCCAGATCGATCCCGATCGCCGGACCCTCGCCCTTGCCCGCCATCTGAGTTGCTCGCGCTGAAGAACGGCGGCGGCGGCTAGGGTTTGGGGAGGAGGGAGAGGAGTGGAAGCGGGGGAGGAGGGCGGGAATTTATAGCGGAGGGGGCGGGTTCTGGAAGGTTCCGGGCGGGGTGGCGTTTATCGACGTTGGATGTTGATCGGACGGCGGGAGGCGTTGTTTTCGTTTCTTTCCGTTTGGGGAAGGACTGACTAATTAGGAGCCACTGCCAGCAAAGCTCAAAATGCTCCGAGCTCTTTAACTTTAAATTAAACCTTATTGTACCTTGACTCGGTCTCAGAAATACTGCAAATTCAGAAAAATAAAAGAAAAACTCTATTTTCCATATGTCTATTTATTTATTTATTTGTGTTCTTGGAATATATGACGTGGCATGGGACGTGCTCTGCCCAGGTCTTCTCATGCCAAAAAAGAAAAAGGAATAAAAAAAAACTAGCGCAATGCAATCCCTCCCAGGAAAAGGGGGATGAGTTTTGGGCCAAAACATTTGTGTCGGCCTATATGTTGGCCCATACATATTTCTTTTGTTTTTAGCTGGTTTGGTACTTTGGTTGGATGCAGAGTGCGTGAGCTTCCAACACCTGTTTCTTCATGAACTTGTCATTGTCAGCTTAGTTCATAAATGTTGTTACATAAGCATCTGGGGGTTATTTTCACAATTTCATCTGTGATTTCACAATTGGACTTTGACATGCAACTAGTACAGGTCTAGAGCAACTAGTTCCAAAGCATGAGGAAGATGCATAAAGATGCTAATGTAGGGGGGGGGGGGAAAAAGAACAGCCCTCTACGTCATCTGCATGCGCAAGCTGCTGCTGCCGCCACCAATCTGGAGAATTTATCATCCGCAGTCTTGTTTCTCTGTCCGAAGCCTAATGTACGCAAGCCAACTCAGCAACAAAACGACGGCAGAATAAACCATCTACGTCATAAACGTGAATCATCCATCACTCGTCAGATCACGCATCCATGATTCAAGAAGAAGTAACAGAGAGATCGAGATTACGTGCATAAGCAAAAGCAACCAACCAGGGGGAGGAATCTGAATATCTGATGATCAAGTCCAAGTCGAACCGGCTGCCGAATGACAATAATCAACAGTCCACTTTTGCCATAGCAATAATCCATCTCTCCCTCCCTCCCAGCTTAGTTAGATAGATTATTGGGACCAGAAAGGATCTACTTTTGCCACAGCAAGAAACGCGCATGCTCTCTAACACTAGTCATAACAGCTCTGACAGATCCACGTACAATTCAACATGCCCTCCTTCCATCTTTCCCTGCGGAGAAAGAGAGATTCCTAGCTTCAAATGGTGATGACCTTGGGCCGTATGTTTTACACTACACACTTTACAGGGTTAGTACGGTAAGTACCACTGTTGTTCTTTTCCCCCTTTACCTGACCTGGACTTGTACCAGCAGGGGGCAGGGCATCAGGTCGAACTTCTGACTTTGGTTGGCACCATGCATGACGTGCATTTGCTGACCCAATTCTGACGCATCTGCAAAGCAGTAATCAGTGCTCGCTTGAGATGGTTGAGTTGTCACAGGTTTGGGAAATAATGGTCCCTTGAAAGATCCATTCTTCGGTAATCAGCTATACCTGACCAGAAGGCAAAGAATAGTAAGCCATCAGGCTCTGCAAGACTGTTAAGATAGCATCGTATCAGCATGCATGTAAAAGAGACCATGACACATGCCACGTATGATCTAAATTAATAGTGCTGATTAAAAGTGATGAAGTGTTAGGGCTTCAAACATTCGAGTATGCCAGAAGCCATGTCTCAATCCTGACCATTCATTCATTCATGGACACTGGTGCACCTACTGAACTTCGGAGTCACACTAATTCACACCATCATGTGCTGCACAAACTAAACATGAATATTAATTAGATGCAGTTGTAGGTATAGGTCAATGTAGATCACCTACACACTTCACACAGTTAGACATCACTAGAAACGCCCATCTTTGCCTGACAAGACACATCAAATTTTTGCATCAATGTGTGGAGAACACAACTCCACTCCGATTGCTCAAAAACATCAACAGAACTATACTACTACTACTCTACAAATTAACTGCTGTGAGCGCTAGCTACACTACAAGGCCCATTTGCATTCAAAAAACACAAACTGTTACTTAGATTGGATGGCTTGTCTTGCGAATTCTGCATGCTGATACTTTGAAAGAACACAAGAATCCCCACATGATCACCTGCTCTGCAAATTGCAATCTGTGTTGGGTGAGAAATTTGGGGGTACATGTCAACATGTCATCTTCATCTGCTTGCCAGGATGCATGCCTGTGCCAGACCCCAATTATGATCCCTTCTTAGACTACCAGACGAATCTTACGCTTATGGCCCAAATAAAGGCAACCAATCTACTGCATGCTATCTTGTTGTAGGGCACCTAACTACAAGTCCCTCCGATTATAGCATCAGATTAGCATCAAACAATGCGTGTCGCCAAGATTATGAACACTTAATTCGCTGGCTTGTTGCCAATGTTAGAATAGATGAAAGGAGCAGCAGATCCGGGCGCAATTGCCATTCTTGCAGGGCCAGCACATTGTTGTTGCCTTCCTCACCACTTGTCTGCTCTAAAGTTGGCACATATACATATATCATTGACACAGTGCTGGGTTTGATGTGTTCTAATCCAACGCTTCACTTATTGGAACAGCATAGATGGAGGAGCAGATATGGTAGGGCTCATCCAGTACGGTTAGGATTCAAATGGAAATGATATTTCCAGGTCAAGCAACAGGTGGACTACAACTAATGGGAATGACCAAATTCATCTAGAGCCCCGGAACAATATGATACATGTGATGAGTGTTGTCGGAGGGTTTGTGTTAGATATAAATAGCGAGTTGTATTAGAGTCGGATTCTACGTTAAGACTATAAATAAAGGATGTGAGATCCCACGAAATACACGCAACAATAATTCACAAAGAGTCTATATGGTATCAGGGCCACTATGCCCTTCCACCACTAAACCCTAACCCTAGCCCTCACGTATCTCATCCGCCGCGCCCTATGCCGCCGTCGTTCCTCCCTTCACACCGTCGCCTCGCGGGCGAGGGCGACCATCGCCGCTTCCCGCTGTCGCCGCACGGTCGCGTACGGGTTGCGCGGTTCTCGGGTCGCGGGCGTCGCCGCCTCCCTTGCGCCACACGGGTCGCATGGGACGCCGCCACCACTCCTCGTGGGAGTGAGCCAGGGATCCACCGAGGAGGAAGAAGGGAGAGCCACCAGAGGAGGAAGGGAGAGACACCGAGAAGGCGATATACTCAGATCGCTTCAGGAGAAGAAATCGAAGAGGCGAGGGGGAAAAAGGGGGCTTTTTCCCTCTGTTTGGGAGAAGAAACCCGCCGAAGGGATTCGTTGTTCGTTGTTCTGTTCGGGAAAAGAAACCGAAGCCGAAGAGAGAGAGAGAGAGAGAGAGAGAGAGAATTTGTTCTGGGGAAAAAGAACGGTGATGCTATGCATGATTTGGATAATCGTGAAGGCAATCATCGAGGTTCGGTATAATATTGATGCGTGAAAAATTGCTGTGATCGTGGGAAGTACGCGCGGCATATCTTGGTAGTAATTGGCATTACTCTGGTTGATTGAGAAGATGACCCCTAAGAAAATTGAGGCTACGGGGAAGGTGGAGGAAGAAGACGCAATGAGGGCGATAGAAGAGAAAATGAAGGCAGTTGTTGAGACTACTTCCCTGCTGGTAACTCAAGGTGACATGATTAAGCATGTTACAGGACCTCTTCGCGATGGGTATGATAGGTCCCAGGGCCAGTGCATGGTCATCTGACTTAAAGCTGGAGCTGATGCTGAATGATGTAAAGTTGGAAGGAAGTACGAATTACTTGAGTTGATCTAGAAAGGCTCAACTGATTCTTAGGACGAAGAGAGTGGAGCACTACCTACGGGAAACTTACATTGAGCTTGCAAACAAGACGAGTATGGATTGGAAGATGTGGAACGCCACCAACTCTATTGTGGTAGCTTGGTTGCTAACTTTGATGTCTCCATCCATCGCTCGAATGGTGAGGATGATGCAGAGTGCATCGGCGATGTGAAAGACGCTAAGCAATATGTACTTTGAGGCAGTAAATGAGATGATGATGGTAGAAGTCCAGGGCAAAGTGGATGCCCTGAAATAGGACGAGAATATTGTACAGGTGTATGACAGTGAACATGTTCTGACCAAACATGGCACTGACAATAAAAGTGCTAAACTGCCAGAATAACAGCTGGTTTCTGTCCATTTATGTACTTCTGAATATTCCAAGCAGGATATGACAGTTAATTCCTAATTTATAGATTCTGAATTTCACTTTCTATTTCATTCCTAACTACTATAATCAGAAAGATATGATGTAACCTGACACCGCTAGTTGATTATTCCACAATGCAATCGTATTTGCAAGGAATGGCTTATAGCCTATGTATTTTATTTAAAGTATATTACATATCGGATGTTGGTCTAGGAATCTTTTTTGCACCTTTCAGATAAACTTTGACTGTGTAAATCAATATAATCAGAAAAGAATAGATGGAGAAAAACAAAGATGGCAGGCATGTGGTGTTTCGGTGAGCGCCATGGTCTCAAAACTCAAAAGAGCTGGCTGCTCGAAAAGACTAACCAAAGATAAAGTGGATAAAGGCTGCAGGCTGACACTTCTTTCTAATAGAACAATAGTACCACACCACATGAAGACATAATTACAGCAATGGGAATATAGCACCTTTTCCCTGATGGCTTTCAATGTAGAAATATATAAAAAAAAAATCTACACTTTCGACTTAGAAAGGCCTAGAAAATCTTTGCTATCATCAGATAAAGAGGTGACGGTACTGCTTGCATTGTTCTCTCTGCTCCCTCATTGTTCTATAGGCAGTATGAATAAAGGGGTGATCAAAAGACAGCTCAAAAAGACCCAAGAAGACTTGACAAAAATTGCAAGGAATTTGCATTGTGAAGTAATTAAAGGTGGTGCCATGACTAAACTGTGACTAGATGACAGTTTTAAAGGGGTCAATAAACTTGACAGAAGTTGCAAGGAATTTGTATTAGGAACTTGTATAGGGTAGACAACAGAGAGTATAAAGTTCACTTTCAGACAAGTCGGTATGGAGCTTTTGAGATGTTGTTCTCTCCATTCCCCATGGTCTGATGGATGAATGCACAATAGTATTTTGTACGGTCTACATACAGCTCACCCGAAAAAAAGGAAAAAAGAAAGTATCTGCCTTCACAGTTTGTCACACCAGCTTAAAAATCTTAACAACAAACTGCAGTGACCAAGTTTATAACAACAAAATTACTGCCAATAACTTACACCACACATGTCACAAACTACACGTGGAAGAAGAAAAATATTTGGAGCGCCTATTTCACATGCACTTAAAAATCCATCAAATCATAACCACCTTTTCCCACCATTTGGTGGAGGACTTGCGACTCATATTCTATCCCTCTCACCTATATAATTCCTACCCCACCCCCTAACCCCACCCCCTAACCCTAACCCACTCAGCCGCCGCCTCCACCCCGTGCATATCTCCACCCTTGCGCCGCCGCCTCTGGCGTCGGCGCCGCCGCCTTCTCCGCCCCTCCTCCAAATCCACACCGCCGCCCTCTATCTCATCTCCGGCGGCTACCACCTCCAGATGCGCCACCGCCTCCCAACCACTACAGTTTTTTTCCGCCCCCGCTGCCCACCGCTGTGCTTCCACCCCTGGCCTCCCTCTAAGCCCAGGGCACTGGTGAACCCAAACCCTAAAAACTTGCGCCCTAATCTGTCGGCCGCCACTGTTTGTCGTAGCCGGTGAGGATGACGGCTCCATCACTGGAGAGGACGAACCAGCCGAATCGCGACACAAGATCCTCACTCTGAGGAAATCAACTGTGATTTTTGATATTTTCAGTGGCCCGTGAATTAGCAAACCCGAAAATATATTGATCTGAAGTTCTCAATTCCTCATCATGTTCGTGTTATATACATCCAATCATCCAATTGCCGTGATCAGACCATAGACTAAAAATATTACATCACAAAAGCTACGCTAGAACACGGCATCAAACAAGTCAATCAAAGCCACCGTCTTCAACAACTCACTGATCACCACCACTGCCGGGAGGAGACGACAAGGGGATGACCCGGTTGTTCTTCCCCACCACGATCGTAATGTACCCGCCATCCTCCTCGCCGGCCGCCGGCGACGGCGTCTGCGGCGACCTCCGTGCCCTCATCGCCTCCTCCGCCAGCGCCCGCCGGTACAGCTTCTCCTCCGCGTCTTTCAAGAACTGAAACTTGGGCGGCGGCGACAACGCCACCGCGGGGCTCGCCGCCGTGGACTCGAACAATGGGTTGTACGCTTTCTCCATCGGCACCGGTGAGGCCGCCGGCGTCAGGAACGGCGTCTCCGAGCAATGCAGCAGCTCGCCGAGGCTCCGGCTCCTGCCGCACCTGCTCCGGTCGTCCTCGGACTCGAGGTCCTCCTTGGTCTCCTCCTTGATAGTGAACAGCAGCCGGGGCGGGCCGACGAGGCTGCCCAACCGCATCAGCTGCGCCTCCACCGTCTCGTCGTCATCGTCGACTCCGCCGTCGACGGCCACGGCCACCGCACCGTCACCGCCGTCGACGGCCACGGCCACCGCACTGTCACCGCCGTGCGGCTCTTGGGCATAGGTTGAAGCGAGGGCGGGCGGCTTCTTGAAGCAGAAGAGCTGGAGCAGCTCACGGGAGGAGGACGAGGGAGAGGAGGCCGCGTCGGAGATGGCGGCGGAGCGGCGGCGCAGCCGGCGCTTGTGCACGAGGAGGTAGTAGAGCTCGGCGGTGAGCGCGAGTAGCAGCAGGGCGGACACCACCGTGAGCCCGACGCCTAGTCTGCTTATAGCTGTCATCTTTCCTAACAGTGCCTCTTCCTCTTGTAGCAAACTAACTCGGAATCACCATTAGAGGAAGGAGCAAGAAAGCAAAGCAGCAAACAGAAGAAGGACAAGATGCCTCAAAAAAGTTGCTTATTTGCTAAGCACAAGCAAGTCAGATTCTTCTCTTGCTAAAAAGCTCAGAACTTGCTCAGACAGAGACACACAGAGAAGCAAAGTTGAATCTAAAAAGGTTCACGACTTGCTCACCAAGACCAGATTTTGCCAGCTATATCTATATCCTAGCACCATGGCAGAACCAAGAACAGTTAGAAACAACAACAGCAACAACCACTGGAACAGAGGAACCTGCCAAGAACAGTGAAAAGTTGGGGCCAAGGAAGGGAGGACACACACAGAGAGAAGAAGAGCTGCAGCAGTCAAAGAACAGGGAAGGAGAAATGAAGTGCACAGGGGGAAGGAAGAGGACCAAAGACCAAAGGCACAGAGAGAGTGCACCAGAACAAATGCTGCAGTGGTTTGTATGTGGTGATAAGGTATGGGAGGGCTCTGTGTTCAAGGGAGGAGAGAAGGGGGGGGGGGGGGTAGAGAGAGAGAGGAGTAGGAGACAGGGGAGAGGGCTTCACATCACATGGGGGAGGTGGTGAGGGAGTGAGAAACTGTGCTGTTTGCTTCTGATAAAAAAAAAACGAAGCAAGATTGACTTCAAGAGGGGAATGAGAGAGTGGCACCATAAAATAAAGCTGGATTGGAGTGATTTATGGATTGGAGTGGACATGATGATTACCTTAGGGGACCTAATTAGGGTTAAGGAATCCTTTTTTATTCTGGAAAACTCAATTCTTGCTATTCTTTTCTGATGATGCTGGTGGCCTAGTTTGAAATTTTGATCGTTGGAAGTTCCACTGGACTCCAAGATCCGTACCAATAAAGAAAACTAACGCCAAAATTGACTAACAATTTCACTGATGTAGTGATGTGCATAAGCAGATGACATGGCTTTGCCGTTACAGTTAATCTGAGATCACTGTGCCCCTTTATTCAGTTCAATGCACAGACGCGTGATCTCAATTTTTTTCTACCTTTTAGAGCTCAGGAGCTTTAATCACCTCGAGACAAGGGCTATTATATGTATAATTGTATAGTACTTAACACATACTAGACATAATCCATTGCACTAACATGTTTTTTTTTTAAGACCCATTGCATTAACAAGATACTAGTAGGCTCAATCCATTGCACTGGACCCTTCTGGTCTTCTATCTACAAGATATTTCAGAAAATGCAAAATGTCCTGCAAATGAATGTACGTAGCTAGCTAGTAGGTGAGAGAAGGTGTCCTTGTCTGGTCCTAACCTGAGTCCTATGCAAGTATACATACCACCTTGCTTCATAAACCACTGAGAAACAAACAATATCTCTAGCTGCTCATTCTTCAGCGTTTTCTCACCAACCATATAAATACAGATGTATACAGCCATGCATACAAACAAAGAGTATGTAGAATATTACAACATTGTGGTCCTATGTATCTTTTCATTTCTAGAATGATAGCCTTCCTGGTACAAAGATGTATGCATATGCAAGATTTTATCCTACCTCTGTAACAAACTTATCAACAAGAATGGGTCTAACCTTTACCTGCATAAAGATTAGCATAAGTGGAGTATACTAGATTCCAATTGGTGTATTAAAAATACATATACTGATATGCGCTCAGTTTAGCCGTTGCACCAGCAAAAGACAGATCAAGATAATCCATCAAAAGTCAGGATGAATTGAAAACTATATGACCTGCATTGAGCTTTCCCTATATATATATATATATATATATATATGAAAATGGTTTGGTACTCCTGGGAGTACATACTCCCGCCTCTTATATACCACTTAAATCGTATGATAATACCTCTTTATCTATTTGAGTATACTCCAATGATGATTATAAGATACTCCAAAGTGAGTTCTGTGAAAAAATTCATAAAAGTCCACTTTTTATAAAAAATTTGTGTGTATACTTTTGTTTATATATGAAAAAGGTATATGAAAAAAATAAAGGACTCCAATGAAAAATTTTCAATCAAATTGCACTGGAGTATCTTATAATTGGTATTTAAGTATACTAAAAATGATAAAGAAGTATAATATATTTATTTAAGTGGTATATTCGAAGCGGGAGTATGTACTCCCAGGAGTACGGAACGGGCGTCCTATATATATATATGAATATATATATATTCTTCTGGCAAGAATCATCTGTTTTTCTTCTTCTTGCAGATGATACTGTTAGATTCAGAAGCTCAATGATGAATCCCAGGTGGAATGTTTACACTGATGTAATTGGGCACACAAATCTTGAGACATAAAATTCAAAGGCTGGCTTTTACAGGCCCATGATTTGCAATGAACACAAGTGCATAGTGCATATGCCCACCAATGTTTTTCCCCACTGAGCAGCCCTTTCCCCCCACACTATTACTAGTAGTATATCACAGGACCACATGAACACTAAAATAGACAGGTAAGGCTGGATGAAGGTAAGAGATGATCCATATATAGTTTTCATATTTTTGCATGTAATATCTGCCCTTAATTGTGAGCAGACACATTCCAGATTTCCAGGCCATCAGACAGCAGATGCCAGAGAGCAAGATATGCCAAATGCTCATGGAACAAAAATACTATTAGGTCACACACCAACCATCTTTGCTAGCAATCTAGATGCAAATGGAGGAGGGTTGTTAACTACATATGTCTTGCCGACAGGTGGCCCCGGCAAGGTGTGTGGCCCACATGCCAGGCGGACGGTCTGTTGGTTAGGCCTATTTCCTTTTTCTTTTTCTTTTTTTGCAGCCTGCATGTAGGAGCAGGCATGCTGAAATCCTGGTTGAAGCAAGCTGCTAGCAAATTAAAGGACCACAAGTTAGAAGGGGTACCAACAGGGCAACAACATATATTGAGGCTGGATTGGAATTTGTAGGACAACCACATTTCTTCATCAGTGCTTGTGGAGGTGTCGACTGGAGATGATAATTCTGAAGAGCGCGCATGAGATGTGCTGTAGCTCCCCTGTGGCCTCCCTCCCTCTTAATGAGCAGCCAAAATCTATGCGGCCCTTAAATTCTCCATCTCATCATGCCAGAACCAGAAACAAAACCAGCCATAAAAAAACAGAGATATAGAAAAAAAAAAAGGATTACTAGTACTAACAGTTTTATAGTGCTGACAGTAGCTCCAAACCCATAGGTTAGCAACTGTTTCGTCAAGATGAGTGGTTCATCTCACAGGTCTGAATATTCTTCAGAGTTGAGATCGATGACAGTAGCTCCAAACCCACAGGGAGGAGATCGAGCAGCAAAGGTGCGTAGTGTGTGGTGGGGGCGCCACGACCACGATTAAGCTTAACTTCCAGGAGACGAGACGATCAATCGAGCAACAAGGAGCAATGCCAAGTGCGTCCCCCTGACCAGTTTTGCAGAACAAATTGGAGGCCGCACGCGCACCACCAAAAGGTTGCTAGTATACGCCACTAGTGACTATATATTTATTACATATATGTGGCTGCTCCTGCATGCATGACATCCGTGTGACGAAATTTAAGGTGAAAAATTGGGAGCCTGCAGGCTGCAGGAGAGGAGCGTCCACTCTGCTGTGTACATATACATGCATGCATGGTCACATGATCTTTAACACAACTATCATTGTACAGTAATAGAGTAGTACTGTACTGATCTCTTTCAGGTTTCGATCTCCATTACATAGTCTAGTTTTCTACCGCACTGTTCGTACATAGCTGGCGTCGGGCTGCGCTGTCTGTGTCAGGCTCAGCTACAGCTTAAATCTGCTGCGCTAAGATCATCCGATCCTTTAGGTTTGCTCCTGCAGGCAGCCCTCCAGTATTGCATGTTGGTTCGGTCGATCGCTTTAGATCGACGCGCCCTGCTAGCTCATTGATTGCGCTGTCAGCATCACGTACTCCCGGCCGGCCGGGCCATCCATTCATGTTTTAATTTGGAGCTAGCTATAGCCTATAGCCAGCTGCAATTGATCGTATATACATGCACGCAGATCGTTGGTACTTTAATATGTCGATCGACCAGAAGCTAATAATTGATTAATTAGCAAGATCCATGAATCGATCTGCATCCATCTCAGTTACTCCGCCTGTGTAGATTAAATTGTTTACGTTGCTAGCAGAAATAATCAACCAGCCTATATATATCTGTCACCAGTAGATTCAATTGATCTCTGCGACTCTACACCGGCCGGCTTGATCAGCTTCATCCTTTGTTAATTCGCGGTGTTAATTGGAGGGGAGGAAACTAAGGGAATACGATCGAGCTATATACGCGTAGAAATTAGGGAAGCGGCCGGGAAATTACTGATTAAGAAATATGGAGACCCCTCGTACAAATAATGACACGTACTGAAGGTCGACATATACACATACGTGTGTGATACGTGTACACATAAGAGGGAGATCACGACGTACAGTGTATATATAATATTAGCTAGTGTCTGTCAGTACGTACGTATCATTGTCGGTACACCGGGTGGATAGCTACGGCTACGCGGGAGGGACGAAGACGATAGCTAGCTTTCGCCGAGTCGTTGACAGGCTTGGAACCATCGATGCACATCCTGGGTCGATCGATTCTCCAAAACTCCGTTAATTAAACGCAACCAAATCGGACAACCTGGGACTAACTAACCAACGTGTCCAGTATCTTTGTTTCAACGACTAGATAGACAATACGCGGAGGAATTTTCTAAGGAGTACTCGAGTGTGTATATTCTCGACTTCGGAGGAATCGAATTTTGATCCACTGGATTTTCCTCATGTCGAAGCCGAAATTTTTAATTCCAAATCTTCTATGAAAATACAATACTGTGCTATTCTTTGAATCAGTAGATAGCACTCACAGCCAAATTACTGAATCAATTTATATATGGCGTAGAACCATACCATTAATTAATTTACCACATCAGAGTTACATAGACTGCTTCAAGCTAAATTTTACAATAAGGGCCGAACATGCCAAATAATTACATCACAAAAGTAGCGGAAGCGACAAGGAAGCAAAAAAAGGATGAGAGCACATCTCTCCACAGACAAACGACTGGGAAAACCTGTGTACGTCCGATATTACCTGAAAAACTCAGATAACATAGGATGCACGCAAGTACTGGCGGAGTCGACTAGTTTGAGGTGATACTAGAACGGTTAAAGACTAAACTACGCTCAAAAACTCCGGACCTTGGACGTTGGGTTCCTTGTAATAGTCGAAAGCTTGAGGATTTTCGCTTCGAGGGTTTGGGGAAAGAGCGAGGTGAGCACAACTTCGTACTATGAGCCAACATGATATGCAATAATAAGTATGCAAGGCTTAATAAGGATGGCTCGAGTTCTTTTATTTGCATAAAGCACATTTTCAATTATCATAATAAAAACTCCTATTACTTAGCATTTTAACCAAATTGTATTTTGTTAAAGAGAGTAATTGCAATAATAATTTAATAGTAGAGGTTCCTCGATTTCGTAGTCATGTAGTTGAGCGAATGTCACAAGAACCTTTCAAATTACCTCGCCCTTCCAGTCATCTCACCCATATGGGGTTATGCCCATAGGTTGTGCAGGATGTTTACCTCGCGGATCGGAGTAGTTGAACTACACCTCGTGACTAGCAACTTCACCTTACATCGGTGCCCTTTCAAGCGGCCGCAACACACGCTTACGCGTTCCATTAACCGGTGAGATGACATTCGTGGTTTAATAACTTTACTAAGCCAAGTTGCATTTTGCGGACTTGCGGTTGTACTTGTTTTACATGGGAGATCGTAACAAGATTAAGTCCTTAATTCATCCGGACGGTTCATACCACATACCAACCACTCTCGTGCCTGACGACACCCACCACCATTCCATCCGCCCACATATGGTAATAGCAAGTTATTAGAGTTTTTGAGGAGCAAAAATACAACAACTCAACCATTTCAGTCATTTACCCACAATGACTACCCAAAACCACTTTCATATTTAAAAGATGATGATTGAAATATTTAATATCCGGTACTTAATCAAGACTAGCATGTCGCTTAAGTACAACTTATAACTAGTATTTACCACATAGTTACTAGGGTAATAAGGAATAATGGATTCAATTATCAAAGGATGGCTTAACAATTAATTAATCATCAAATGAGTGTTTAACTACCTTAAGCTTTAACATACATTTGATTAAATATTAAAGCATGCACTTTTGTAATTTAGATGAATATAATTTGCATAAAATGTAGGCTCAAAATGATCAAAGTATCGACTACTTTGGACCAAATTTATCGCGCCTTGATCTTACTCAAAGCCTTCTCGGCCAAGGGTCTTGAATTCTTGGTTTGTGTCTTTATCGGATCTTGATCATGCTCGAGTCGTTGCTTTTCCGGACTGACTTCTAATTACATGATAACGATCGAGAAACCAAATAAATCCAAAGAACTTGAAAGACCAAATAAATTCAAATAGCTTTAAATGAGTTTTGCGATGAACGAGCTTAAGAGAAAAGATTTAGCGAAGTGGGGATGTTTGACAAAGTCAAGCGACCAATTGGCGCAAGAGGAAGTGGCGGAGAAACTCACGGGAGGAACACAAGAGAGGTCAAAGTTAAAGAAACTTTTGCGAGGATACTCCACTTGAATTTGGAATATGGCAAGATATTGTCGATCGAGGAACGTCACGACTTGCCCTTTTTAAAAACAAGAGCTTCTTTAATTAATGGGAGTTAGTTGCTAAGGGTTAACCGAAAGAGATTTGGGTGGGAGTTCAACAAGTGAAGAGCACGATTTTTAATTATCGATCACAAAGGAGTCCAAATATTACCACCGGTGGTTTAAATCCAGAGGAAAGATAGAAGGATTGGTATTATTTGGGCAAGATTATACTTTTAGCAAGATATTAATTTAAGTTGTACTCTAAATTAGATGGCAAAGGCATCCTGGTTAATTATCTTCTCTTTTAACTCAATTGATGCTTACACAAGAATGGGTATATCCAAAATTAATTATTAAATCACCATTTTTAAAGATCTTTCGAGTTTTTAGGACAAAGAAAGGATCTTGGATATTTTTTTTGGGCTTATCTTTACATTATATCATTTTATCTTTGATAAATTTTGATCGGGATAAAAAGATGTGATAAATAATTATTTGGACCAAGGAATACTTGATAGAATTTGCAAAATTATTATCCAAGTTTCCAAAGCAAGATATTGAGATTAGCATAATTATTCTCGAAGCCTTTTAAACATTAATGGAGAAGTTTATTAAATTAGCTTCATCAATTACTTGACATGATTTGCGAGAGATGTTGAAGCGATTTTGAAAGCTATTTGCATGAACTTCAATTTCCAGAGATTTTGCAATTTAAGTTCTTAATCTACAACTTTTAATATTCGTGAATAAATATTTTAGCTAACTTTTGACAATGGGAAAGTTATCAATTACAGGGGGTTAACAAAATATTGCACGATCATTACACAATTGATGTTTTTGTTTGCCAACTCTTGTTACTTACACTCTGCTGCTTTGTTCTACTAAATCGCATAGGGCCCACAAGCCAGAGAGAGTAGCAGAGGATCCGGGGAGGCGCACAGCGGCGGCGTGAGGGCGGCCAAAATGGGTCGCCGGGAAGGGAGGAAGGCGAGGAGGTGGCGGCCGGCGCCACCGGAGGAGAGAGACATTGCGGTCGAGGCGGGCGCAGCAGCGTGATCGAATGGAGGCAACGACGACCAAGGAGGGAGAAGAAAGGAGACAAGCACAAGTACCGGGAGAAGAGGAAGCTCACCGAGCGGACGGCGAGCGGGGAGCAAGGGGTAGACCGACGACGAGACAGGCAAGGCGGCAGGGAGAGCGCCGCAGCGCAGGAGGAGGTTCGGCCGCGGTGGAGATGGTCGAGGACGACGGGCGGAGCTCTGCGGCGGCGAATCGATCGGAGGCGACAGAGGAGAGATGGCGGTGGCGGCGGCACGAGGGGAGCTCCGCCTCTCGTCGGCTTGCGCTAGGAGAAGAGGGCACAAAGCGAGGAGGAGAAGGAGGCAGAGGAACTCGGCCTCTTATAGCTGAGGAAGGAGAGAGAGGTTGGCGGGGCGGAGAAAATGGCGAGGCGGGAGGGGCCGGGCGGCATGTGGCGCGGCGCGCGTAGTGGCGACCGAGCAGGGCGCTGGTGAGGCGGCGACGAGAGACGAGGAGGCGAGGCGAGCCGCAGCGGCGTCAGCGAGGAGGTTCGGCCAGCAGTGGAGATGGTCGAGGACGACGGGCGGAGCTCTGCGGTGACGAATCGACCGGAGGGGCGGCGGAGGAGGAGGCGGTGGCGCGGCACGAGGGAGCTCGGCCTCTCGGCTTGCGCTAGGAGAAGAGGGCACAGAGCGAGGAGGAGGAGGAGGCGAGGGGACTCGGCCTCTTGTAGCCCTGGGAAGGGAGAGGGGCAGGGTGGGAAATGGTGGGAGGCGGGAGGGGCCGGCGGCATGTGGCACGGCAGCGGCGCGAGCGGCGACCAGCAGCGAAGCGGCGTGAAGCGGCGACGTCGGGTCCGAGAAGTGGCGGGCGAGGAGCGATCGTCGAGAGGAGGCCTTGAAGCAGCGTCTGTGAAGCGAGTAAAGGGAGGAGAGTCTGCGCGGGCTCGGACGAGGAGAGAGAGAAAGAGAGGTGCAGTCGGACCGGGAAAAGGCCGAGGAAGTTGGGCGAGGGGCAGGGAGAGGGTGGGCGGCCCAAGAAGATGGGTGGACCCAAGAGAGAATTGGGAGGGTCCAAAATCGCAAAGGGAAATTCAAATTGAATTTTGAATTCGGAAGTTGAAAGGAGGTTTGAAACACAAACCCGAGCTTAAGGAAGCTAGGAGTTTTGGACATAATAGACAATTTGACTAACGGTTTGAAAGCGAAACTCAAAATGGTAAGTACTATTTGTCGTTCAAACGGACGTTACACCTCGTGATTCGTGCTTTAACTTCATCTCCGGCGGCGTTAGTGGCTCTATGGCGACAAATTCTAGCGAAGCCAACTCACCGATGCTTCAGTATCGTAGTCCGTGAAACCACCTGCGCCGCCGCGATTGCCTTCAAGGGAGAATGCCCCACGAACGACAAGAAGAGTGGCAAGAAGGGCACCACCGAGAGGATACTGGGGCAAGAGATCTTGTTGTTGGCGTTAGTAGCCGTGTAGAGCGGCAAGGGTGACAGCGTGCGATCTGCCGGGAGACGGTGACGACGCGACAAAGAATCGGGATGGCGCGGGGGGGTTGTGGTCGGATGGTGGCTATGGTTTGGTGGAAGGTGGTAGAGGATGGGATTATATAGGAAATATGGAGAGGAGGAGATCCTTTGCGAGAGATCTAAGGGTCACAAATTTAAGTACTCACAAACAAAAGAAATACTCGACTCCTCCATAGATACCTAGGCGTATACAATTGATTTACATTTTTTTTTTAAGGTACGAGAACTCCCAAATCTTCCGCTACCAGCCATCGCAAATCACAAGAAGATCTAACTAACATGTAAACATTGGGACTTGAACCGTGCCCTTCACTCATGGGGCACACGTGAGTGGCGTGGTATGGTACACTAGATTTCGATCGACTTCTTTTGGAAGCTCGGTTACTGCAGTAGTATTAGTTTTGCATGCACGATGATCGATGGAGAACATATACATACGAATACAAGTGGCATGCATCTACGTATATACTCAGGCCGTACGTATTTAGAGTAGGTGGTTTACATGCGACATTCTAGGCTAGTGCTCCATATATCATGCAAGTTTAAGTAAGTGTGTGTGCGTATATATATATATATATCTCTCAAGAGTCGAGATACGCACGGCACGGGGTCGATCGGCCGTAATTTGCATGCTTCGATCGATCATCAGTGGTTGCCAAGTAACTCAGTAACGCAAGTAGCAAACAATCAGCAAACTGTAAAATTAAACACAAGCATTTCTCGCAAAAGAAAAAAAAGGGCCCAAAATGAATCTACGATCCTTCATCTTGTAGAGCGGGCCGGCTCATTAACGACGAAATCCTTGCATTTCAGTGCATATTCGGAACAAAGGAATTTTACGAGAAATAATTCAATTCCTCTCATGAATATAGAAAAAATCTACATTTTTAGCCATACTGACGCAAAAACACCGCGTATTTGAAAAAATGATTGTCTTCGTTCAGTATTTACAAAAATATCGCCCTACAGTGATCATGCGGCGGGGTTCTAGAGCTGATATGAGGCGAAACCGTAGCCACCTTCCGCACGGTGGCCATGCATGAGGCCACCTTCCGTCGGTGGCCATGCATGAGGTGATTAGCGTTGCTAATTAATTAGCGAAGTGTATTTAATTAGCATTCCTAATTAGTATTATTGTAAAAAAAAATTAAATATAGCAAATGAGCTCAAACAATTATGACATTTTTTATGAAGCCTCCCAAGATGGTGTACATGATTGTGTAAATTTTTTTCATAATTTTTTTCATTCTGAATTTTTCTCGCAATTTCATTTAAGTATACCGTTGGTAGGAATTTCTAAATATAGAAAATGAGCGCCAAAAATTATAAATTTTATTTTGAAGGCTCCTTATATAGTGTACATGCCTGCGTAAATTTTTTATAATTTTATATGTAGTCTGAAATTATCTCAAAAATTAAAGATTTAGGTCATCTGAGAAATGGAAATGTTGATATACAACTCTATTGGAAATGTTGATATACAATATGGTGCAACAGTACACGTATAAAATACAAAATATGCATACAAATGACATACAAGAACAACTAGGGGGAGAATGTGTGTATGTGAATGTATGGATGTAAATACCAAATGTTATGAATGTGTGTACTAGTCACTAATCATGAGACTAGTACAGTATACACATAAGATCTTCGGTTATTCCACGTATGGGGTTCGACCCCGGTGACTCGCGAGAGTTGGCCTTTCGGTTTAACCTTTGGTGCCCACATTGCCGAGGTGCTACCGACCCGGGAAGTGGCATCTGCCTCGACTGTGGTTACATGTCGGGCTGGCGACAGTGCCTCCAGCTCTGTCTGTCTTGCCAAGTCCTGATCTCCCTGTACCGTAACTATTCCTTCGGGTGTAGGGATTTTCATGCATAGATAATTGTGGTATGATATAGCACCGAAGGAGTTCAGCGTGGCTCAGCCTAGGATGACATTGTATTGCTATGTGGACGACGTCAAATGTGACGATTTCGGTCCAGGAAACGAAGTCGTCACTGAATGTGATGACCAGGTAATCTGACCCAGAGCCGTCGCCGGTCTGCCCCCGAAGCCTACCAGGGGGATGCCCGGGGGTGACAGGCAGTCCCTGGGGATCATCATTTTGTCAAAGACCTCCGCGAACAACAAGTCTGCGGAGCTTCTTCCGTCTACGAGGACACGCCGGACGTCGAAATCCACAATGTTGGCCGAGATGACGAGGGGGTCCTGGTGCGGAAAGTAGACACCCTGAGTGTCCTCAGGGCCGAAGGTGATGGAATCTCGGCATAGCGAGGTGGGCTGGAGGCCTGTAAGATCGAGGAGACCGGCTAGAGGGGGTGTGAATAGGCGGTTTTAAAAAACTCTTTGGCTAAAATCAATTAATAATCCAGAAGCTAATAACAATTTGGTTTTGCATAAATAAAACCTAAATCAACTAGGCTCCACTAAGTGCACCAACAATACAGATACAATACAATGAGAGCAATCATACAAAGATATATACGCAATTAAAGAAAGTAATGTAAATTGTTCAAAATAAAGCACAAGAACAAACCAAGATGACACAATTATGTTTTACCGTGGTGTTCGGAGACTTGCCGATCTCCCCTAATCCACGTTAAGGTAAGCCCAAACGAATTGGACCGGCTCCACGAATTAAGCCAACACCTCCGAGATAAATTCAACCACTTAGACCGGTTCCAACACGAACCAACACCTCACTCCACTCGGGTTGCTCTTCCTCCACTCCGGAGATGATGAGCACCAAACCACTCACAACCACGCCAGCCCTTTGTAAGATCGAGGTGGCTGACTAGAGGGGGGTGAATAGGCGGTTTTAAAAATCTTTCGCGCTAAACCAATATATAAATGCGGAAGCTAATAGCGAATTAGTTTTGCTCAATTAAAACCTAAATCAACTAGGCTCAACTAAGTGCACCGACAATATGAACACAATACAATATGAGCAATCATACAAGATATATAAGCAATTAAAGCAAGAATGTAAATTGCTCAAAATAAAGCACAAGTAAAAACAAGATGACACGATTATGTTTTACCGTGGTGTTCGGAGACTTGCCGGTCTCCCCTAATCCACGTTGAGGTTAGCCTAAACAAATTGGACCGGCTTCACTAATTAAGCTAACACCTCCGAGGTAAGTCCAAACACTTGGACCGGTTCCTAACCGAACCAACACCTCACTCAACTATGGTTGCTCTTCCTCCACTCCGGAGATGGTGAGCACCAAACCACTCACAAACCGCGGATTCTTTCCACAAGCTCTTGAGAAGATCACCGCGCACGACGCCTCCACGCCGTCTAGGTGTCGGCAAACACCAAGAGTAACAAATTCAAACTTTCACTTGAACTAATCAAGTGTCAACGCTCACGTGGATACACAATCCACTACCTAAGGCAACACATGCACTTAGGGTTTACTCTCAATTCTCACCAAGTGCAACACATGCATACAAGAGAAGAGAGGCTTGTTCTTAGCTCAAAGAATGAGTATATCACTTAACAATAGCACCAGCAACCTCTCCCAACCGGCCAAGGTGGCTATATATAGCCCACAGACAAAAACTAGCTGTTGGCAGACAAACCTGAAAAATCGGAAATCGGAAGTTCACGATGTAAAGGCCGGAACTACCGCACCTGAGAGAAAAGCACTGCAACGGCTATGTCAGACGAGAAACTAGCCGTTTGATTTTTAGTGTGGAACTACCGCCAACCAAGTTGCGGAAGTTCCGATCTTCGGAAGTTCCGCACAACACATAGCGGAACTACCGCACATCCAAATTTTGGCTAAGTCCCAAAATGGTGCTTCTCTGGAAAAAACGAACCGCAAGAATTTCGGAGCAACCGATAATCAGAACTTCCGCTCGTATCACAGCGGAACTTCCGCACTCCGAGAAATCGGCTAAGTCCCTAAAAAGGGTGCTCTCTGGAAAAAACGAACCGCTGAAAATCGGACCGTCCGGCCTGCGGAACTTCCGCAGTTATACAACCGGAACTTCCGATTATCCTGAGAGAAAACAACAATGGCTTTTTCAACAACTTCAATTTCAAAACACATTTGCCAATTGATAAGCAATGCCAACAAGGATCACAAGTAAGATTCCCAACAAGTTGCAAAACACATTTGCCAACTTTTGGAATCATACCACAAGGAAAAAGTTACATTGACTTACACCATTTGCAAAACACACTTGCAAACTTAAGTCACATGCTTACAAGAAATCAAACATGAGCATCAACTATTTGCAAAACACATTCACAAATAACAGCATCATGCCATAAAACTAAGGTGCATGGACTTCAACCATTTGCAAAACACATTTGCAAAGTATAGTCCCATGCTACAAAGATTGAATGCATGAGCCTCGGCTATTTGCAAAACACATTCGCGAATAATAGCTCCATGCATAGATGAGCTAGAGCAAACACAATGAGCTATCAACACATGACTAACTCATGCTACTAGTCAAGATCTCTCTTAATAGTACGGCAATCCTATACTAGCAATCCGGTCTATCAACCAAACACCGAGACCGGTAAAAGACTAGGAACACATCCTTAGCCCTAGTTAGTCATACCTTTGCCTTGCATCTTCTTGAAGCTTGATGACGCACATCAACACTTCAAGTCCGGGTCCTTGACTTTGACAATCATCAACACATGATGATTTCTTTACTTCGGGATCTTGTCTTGAACATCATCAACACATGATGATTTCTTCATGATAAGCATCAACTCATGATGCATCCTTTACACCAAGCTCTTGACTTGATGATCAACTCATAATCATCCCAAGTCTTCACCATCCTGGAACATAACCTATATATCCAACTCATGGAAAATGTTAGTTCCACAATGTGATTATCATTAATTACCATACCATACCATTAACTCATAATGGTGGGACAAGATACCTCAATCTTTCCCTGTTTGGTAATTGATGATAACCACTTAATTTCTCATAAATTGAATGTTGATAAATGAGAGAACAAAATGAGTATATATCAACTACACAAGTTATATATATACTCTAACTTGAGTATACAAGAACTACATAAGTTCTATATACTCATAATCATGAGTATACAAGAACTACGAAAATTTTGTATACTCAAACGGGTTTGTTTCAAAGTAAAGATCTCAAATATATGTGGAGAATGGAATATGGATCAATACTAATGAAACCATAAAATATAGAATAAAACTCCCCCTAAATGCGTGCATACACAAATGTGTAATAAGATCATATGCACATATTCAAGTTCAACTTATGGTTGAGTTCAATCCTATATTTTGGATCCGAGGAATGCAATATTATATAAAAGTACAAGTTGAAAGCATACCTCGTTGTATTTCACCTTTATATCCAAATGAGACTATACACTAGATATAACAAATAGAATTGTTAGTCTCACAATTAGATTTGTTATTAATCACCAAAACACTCCATTAACTCATAATGGCGGGTCTAGATCTTTCACCCTTCTCACAAGCCTCTTGAGAAGATCACCGGTCACGACGCCTCCACACCGTCTAGGTGTCGGCAAACATCAAGAGTAGCAAGACTCAACTTTCACTTGAACTAATCAAGTGTCTAAGCTCAAGTGGATACAAATCCACCACCTAAGGTAACACATGCACTTAGGGTTTGCTCTCCAAGCTCACTAAGTGCAACACATGCACATAAGAAATGAGAGGTTTGCTCTTTGCTCAAGGGACTCAATAGAGGTGCTAAAGATCTGTTTCCAACTGGCCAAAGTGGGTATATGTAGCCCACACACAAAAACTAGCCGTTGGAAGAGAATCTGATGAAAAATCAGCCCAAGTGGTACTACCGCCGTTCTATGGTCGGTACTACCGCACCTACACGACAAGCACAGTAATGGCTATATCAGACGAAAAACCAGCCGTTGAAAAATGAAATACGATACTACCACCAACCAGCTCGCGGTAGTTCCGCCCTCCGGTAGTTCCGTTTCTGATGGGCGGTACTACCGATTCCACTCAGGTCCAACACATGGTACCTTCTGGAAAAAACGTACTGCACCAACCTCTGGAAATACCGAGCTGCGGTAGTTCCGCTCTCAACACGCCGGTACTACAATACTTCTAAGAGAGCAAAACAAACTCGAAAAAGCATCTCTTTGGAAAATACGTACCGCCGGATTTCCGGACCAACCGACATGCGGTAGTTCCGGTTTCAACATGCCGGTACTACCGCACAGAGGTAGTTCCGTAGTTATAACGCCAGAACTACCGATCTTCATGAGAAAAACAACATTGGCTTCACAACAATCACAATTACAAAATACATTTGCCAATTGATGAGCAATGCCAACAATGATCATATGCAAGGTTCCTAACTAGTTGCAAAACACATTTGCAAACTTTTAGAATCATACCACAAGGAATAAGATACATGGACTAAAACTATTTGCAAAACACATTTGCAAACTTAAGTCACATGCTACAAGAAATCAAGCATGAGCATCCACTATTTGTAAAATACATTCGCAAATAATAGCATCATGCCACAAGGCTAAGGTCCATGGACTTCAACCATTTGCAAAACATATTTGTAAATTATAGTCCCATGCTACAAGGATTAAATGCATGAGTCTCGGTTATTTGCAAAACACATTCGCAAATAATAGCTCCATGCATAGATGAGCTAGAGCAAGCATAATGAGCTATCAACACATGACTAACTCATGCTACTAGTTAAGACCTCTCTTAATAGTACGACAACCTATACTAGCAATCCGGTCTTCCGATCAAACACCAAGACCGGTAAAAGACTAGGAACACATCCTTAGCCCTAGCTAGTCATATCTTTGCCTTAATCAATTTCTTAAAACTTGATGACACACATCTTCACTTTAAGTCTGGGTCATTGGCTTTAACAATCATCAACACATGATAATTTCTTTTGCTTCGGGATTTTGTCTTGAACATCATCAACACATGATGATTTCTTCATCCCGGGTCTAGATATGCATAAACATATGATGCATCATTTACTCCAAGTCTTGATAAGTATCAACACATGATGCATCCTTTATTAGACCTCCATCAACATATGATGGGTCTTCTCTTGACTTGGTAATCAACTCATGATCATCTCTTCTTTTTGAACATCATCGACACATGATAATTTTCTTTTTTCTTGAAGCTCTTCATACACATCAACACATGATGCATCTTCTCTTACACCTTGACTTGATGACAATCAACTCATGATGTCATCTCAAGTCTTCATTACGCTGGAACATAACCTATTAATCCAACTTATGAAAAATGTTAGTTCCACAATATGATTATCATTAATTACCATACCATACCATTAACTCATAATAGTGGGACAAGATACTTCAATCTTTCCCTCTTTGGTAATTGATGATAACTACTTCAATTGCACATAAATTGAATATAGATAATTGAAAGTAACACAACATGAGTATACAAGAACTACACAAGTTTTATATACTCACAACATGAGTATACAAGAATTACACAAGTTTTGTATACTCAAAAGGATATGTTTCAAAGTAAAGATCCCAAATATATGTGAAAAACGGAATATGGATCAATACTAATGAAACCACAATATATAGAGTGAACTCCGCCTAAATGTGTGCATGCACAATTGTATAATAGGAACATGTGCACATATTCAAGTTATACTTATGGTGGAGTTCAACCTATATTTTGAATCCGAGGAATGCAACAATATATAAGAGTATTAGTCGAATGCATATCTCATTGAATTTCACCTTTATATCCAAATGAGACTGCACACTAGATATTATAATAAAAATATTAGTCTCACAAATAGATTTGTCATTAATCACCAAAACACTCCATTAACTCATAATGATGGGTCTAGATACTTCAAGGCCGGATATGTTGCGACATGATGGATTTGGCGGGCGTATGCACACCGTTGTCTTTATGATGATATGTCCGATGATGATCCTCCGGCGATCATGTTTATGAGCCTTTGACGGTGTTCTGGTTGAGCTCCATCCATGCGGGGCCTTGGTGGGGGGGGGGGTAGTTGGTTGCCTAGGCCCCTCCTGTCTTTGTTCCGAGTCGGTTGCTGGCTGCGGTTCATGTAATCCTGCACGGTCGCGATCGTGTGACACTGCTAGGTCATGTGAGAGCCCTGCTCGTGCACATCGCAGAATAAAGATGTCCCACCGAAGCCGCTCTGGGTGGTGCGACACACCTGGGTTGTGTAGCACCCTTCGCGGGGTGCCCCCGGCGCCGCTTCGGATGTCTGAGTACCTTCCGCCATTGCGCCTGTGGCCCCGGTCGCGGTTGCGACCCACTCGGCCTCCTCGCTTCGCTCCTTCTGGGGATTGCCCCTCGTCCACATGGTATACGTTCCGCCCTTTCTGGCGGTAATCGTTGCCACATGGCTTGGCTGCAGCTTCTACTGCGGTTGTCGCAGGTGGCCCGTTTAGTGTCACGGCCACAGGGGCGGGGTTCGGAGCTCCCGCCCGTCGGGCGCTGTCCTCCTCCGCCCGTGCGTACTCTTCCATCTTGTCAAGAGCTCCGTTACCAAGCGAATGGGCTTACGGGCCAGTCTTTCTGCCAAGGGGCCTTTTTGGAGTCTACAGGTCGCTGCATTGATGATGGTAGTTTCGTTGAGCCCCTTCATTTGGCATTTTACCTCCACAAATCTTTTGAAAAAACTGCGGAGGAATTCGGTTGGGGCCTACTTTATCGCCAACAGATGTCCCGCATCCTTCGGTTTCGTGTAGTTCCCTTGGAAATTATTACACACTAGGTCCCGCAGCTGTTCCCACGTGTATACAGAGCGAGGTGGGATGGTGAAGAACCAAGTCAACACCACGCCTTTAAGGGCTAGGGTGATGCTTTTTGCTTTTGTGTCTATCTTTTTTCTATCTCCCTCATTGTATAATAGTTCAGTTTTCTATAATTTTTTCCATTCCTTTGTGTAAATAGCCTAATATGGGTTCACAATCAATAACATCTTCACCATCGAGAGTAACGATCAGTCGAAGAACACCATGCATTGATGGGTGCTGAGGGCCCATATTGACTATCATGAGGGTGTCATCCCCCCGGCAGCCTCGATGACCGTCTCGTAGACGCAAAGGAATTCTGAGGGGTCCGTGCACCCCTCGAAGGCCTAACCTCCGGTATCTTGAAGCCTTGGGGCGGTGGTATTTCACCAGCTCAACGGGATTAGGATCCCCAAGCATCGGGCGCCAATTAACAGCGGGTGGCGCCCGGTGAGTAGCTCCTTTGGCTTTTGAATTGTGCAGGAGGTCGAACATCTCTTGGCGGAGATCTGCCAGTTCCCGTTGGAGTGCTTAGTACGCCTCCCTCGTTATGTCTGCCGCCCCGAGTGGCCGGCCCGTTGGGGCGTTGTGCTACGCGTCGCCCCCCATGATGTTTTCGTGCGTGGAATTGTTAGTTTCTTCCTCCGCGACCCGCGCTGCGGCCGCCACTGCCTCGAAGGCCTTGCTTCGCTTAGCCCTCGGGATGCTATGTGCCGCCGCTGTCGCGGCGGTTTCGGCTGCGGACACTTTGGACACAACTTTCAGAGGGACCATTCTAGTGTTTCAGAGGTGAGTTGTGCTTGACTTTTCTGCCGATCCTCACGGACGGCGCCAACTGTCATAACAAAAAAGAGGGCTAAACAGTAAGAGAGGGGACCCCGGTGTACTCGGAGGGACCAGAGAATCCTCAGGAGAAAGGATCAGTTGTTAGGAAAAAAAAAGTGTGTATTGATTGCTCTAAAAACCTAAATCTCATCCCCTTTACATGATGGAGTAAACCCCTATTTATAGCATCCTAAAACAGGGTACTTACATTACTATACTAACCCTACATAGGTACTATACGCGTAGGGGCTGCATAGACTTTACCTCTCTACTCTAGGCTTTGGCTCACGGTGGGTTTCCCTAGGCCTGGTTCACCTGATTGGTGCACTTGGTCCACTGGCGTCCGAAGTCTTCACCTTCGGGCTTCTCCTGAAGCATGATGAAGAGGTGGCTGGGTCTTCCTAGGTGAAACGGCCACATACCCTCTCCGACTCCTCCAATATGGTCTCGGAGGCCTTACTACCTCGGGCCTTGTGGTGCCCAGGAACCCTTCGGAATGGCTTTAGATATTCCCCGAGATGGTCCTAAAAGATCTGCTACTCCGAACCTCGCGGTGCCTGAGGACCTTTCGGAGGACTCCGGATCCGTCCCAGAGCATCTCCAGAGGGACCCTCGATGCCCTTCAAACATGAGTCTCTGTGCTCGTGGATTACATGATTTATTCTGCGGGTTTCGCCGGATGGTTGAGACTGGTGAGGCCACACCCGAGACACCCGTGCCGGCCGAGCTTCCATTCGCCAGCAATGCCCCTGAGATAAAGAGCACTTGGCTGTGCCACATCCGGGACTCGACAACTTTGGAGTGACGTCACGTGTTGGGTTGACCCGACTCCCGACGCAAGAGGTGGAGGAGGGAGGAACCATCCTTTCCAAAGCCAATCCCGAACTAACAAAAGAATAGTAGAGTCAGCGCCGCATCACAAACCGCGTACCGTACCAGCAACGAACCCAAATCGCAAATGCCTTGCTCACGAATCAACCACCCAAACCAATTCTTTCGCGTCCATCCCCGAATCTAGGAGCTGGTGGAGGGGCTTATTTCAGTTCAATTCAACACACAAGAGGGAGGGGGGATAGATCCGGAAGAATATTTAATCGAATTGATTGAATCATCATCCCTCTGCCCGCCACCATGAGCTTCATCTTCGGCAAGAAGAAGACCCCAGCTGGTTGGGATTCCCTTTCTTCTCCATCTTCTTCTTCCTCCTCCCCTTCCTTCTAGATTGTGCAATCTTACTTGTTCCCCTGTCCTGCCAATCGGAACAGACGATCAATAAATTGGACTTCTTTTCCTTTGCTTTTGATAAAAAAAACGACAAATTTTGCCTTCCCCCCCTGTTGACGATCCAAAGTTGATGCTTTTTAGGGCGTTAATCTCGTTTGTGTTCTTCCGTCAAACGGGAGGGAGTAAGGGAGAACCCTAGTTCTTGCGGAAGCGTCGTATTTAGACTGTACTAATTAATCAACCTCGCTTGGTTGGTTGTTACTCTAGGATGGATGCAAGAAAAACCCAAGCTTTTCGTATCTCTTTCTTTTTAGGGCGCCTAGGTTGACGCAGGGAGAGAAAGTTTGATATTTTTTGGTGGCCCAGTTACTATTCCGACAAATGCAGTCAACCAAGAAATGCAAGGGACTTAAAGATTGGTTTGGGTTTGTCGTATTTGTTCCTGTTAATTCATTTACTTATTTTGCTAAGGGAACAACATAACCTAAGAAACTGGAGCCCTGTAATGCTTGTGCTATCTGGTGTTGATTTCGCTGAATCTTTGATATGTGGGGGAGAACCCTGGAGGTTAACTCTCCTAAGGATTTATGGCAAGAGAGAGTTTCATTGTTTTTCTTTGTTTGGTTAATGATAGAGCTGCTGCGGGAGAACAAGCGGATGCTGGATAAGTCCATCAGGGAGATTGAGAGGGAGAGGCAGGGCCTGCAGGCTCAGGAGAAGAAGCTCATCGCAGAGATCAAGAAGGTGGCCAAGCAAGGACAGATGGTATGGTGTGCCAAACTGCCAAAGGCCCTCCCTTATTGTCTCTTGTTTGATTCCATTCAACCTTCTTAACATTCGTAATGTTGATTTAGCATTCTGCATTTGTGATCATTGAATTCCAAATTATATTATAGGTTTGGATAGAATATGGGCTGCAAAACAATTAGGTGGTTTACGTACTGTACTTGGATGGGTAATGGGCTACTCTTACCAATTCCTGCCTTAATGAAGGCAGTTTTGTACAAGTTATTCTAAACTATAAAAATAGTGGTTGCCGGCTGTCTTGCTACCACTTTGGGAAAAAAGAGAGATAGCATTCTAAGGGCCAATTTAGTATAAATATGATGTAGAGAGGAACCTAGGTGAAACCATCACGCTTGGTCTCAACACAATGACCCAAGCTTGTGCAAGGAAGGTCTTGTGAATATTGTTCTTCCTTTCTATTGCTGCGATCTTATTCTGTGGTTGTGTTTTCGTTGCTGGTATCATGTTTGGTTTTGATTGTTTGATAGAGGTCTAAGAGTACTTGTCATGTACACTTGCATTAGTCTAATTACGTTGAGATTATCTATCTCAGATACATTATTTGTTGTTTAGGTCTTGTGATAGGATAAAGCGAATTTCATGTTGAAATCTAATCTCTAGGGCCTAAACTTTTAGATTATAGGAAACATGTTTGTTGCTTGTAAGTTTTCTTGTGCAATTGCCCATCTCTTCACATTTCGAATGCGGGCCTTGCATAATCATTGAACTCAGGATGTGTTATGATCTTCTGAATATTGTAGGGAGCTGTAAAAATTATGGCGAAGGACCTTATCCGCACAAGAAATCAAATCACAAAATTCTATGCCCTGAAGTCCCAGCTACAGGGTGTATCTCTTCGTATTCAGGTAACTGTATCCTTTAATCAGATGCTCTATTTCTTTGAGGCATTTAGACAGATAATATTATCTGTAAATTGTGATAAGACCAATTTTAGATATTAACAAACTCAGGTGACTGGCCTTTTCTTAATAGTTAATATGCTTCATTATACCCGTGGAAACTCTGTTGCTGTTATGGTCGAAGGCTTGGACCATGTGCAAAATCTCTGGATGACTGGTGCCTAATTTTTACAGACACTGAAATCAACACAAGCGATGGGGGAGGCCATGAAGGGCGTGACAAAAGCCATGGCACAGATGAATAGGCAGATGAATCTACCAGCACTGCAGAAGATAATGCAGGAGTTTGAGATGCAAAACGAGAAGATGGAGATGGTTAGCGAAGTGATGGGCGATGCCATTGATGATGCTTTGGAGGGTGACGAGGAGGAGGAAGAAACAGAAGAGCTTGTGAACCAAGTCCTTGACGAAATTGGCGTCGACGTCAACTCGGAGGTAAGGATATTACTATCGGTCTATTGCATATTCTTGCGTTGATCCTAGCATAGAACACACTAGCTACTAGTTTGATGGGTGAGATTCCGGAATCGACGCAGCATTGATATTGTGCCCCCTTATTAACGCAGCTTGTGAAGGCTCCTGAGAATGCAGTCGCAAAGCCGGCTGCGGCAGGAAAGGTTCCTGCCCAAGCTGAAGCTGCAGGCGGGGCGGATGGTGGAATAGACGATGACTTGCAGGCTCGGCTCGATAACCTGAGGAAGATGTGAGACGAAAGATCTATACATATACACTCGATATGTCTGTAGCTTTGTACCATTTGCTTGGCCTTCTGCCGGCAATCTTTTGACATATGATTTGCAGCGTGTTTGGCATTGGCCGTGCATTGTATATGTAGAATGAAAACAACATATATCGATTGGGGTGATGCAGCTCTGAACTTGCTCTGTTTTCTTGGTAACCTTGCTCATGAATCTCCGGTTGGAAATTTGGCCGCCGACTCCATGCTTGTTTTCTTGGTCGCACAGGTGCAGTAAAAGCCGATTCCAAATTCGCTGCATGGACTGTGCAGTTTGCGGGCCCCGGGAGCGGCCCAGAAAGGAAGGAAAGCTGCAAGCTTGGGCTGGCCCAAGCCCAACACATCGAGAGATCAGCCCAGCCCAGCCCTGCCCTAGCACGACAGTACGAGTGTACGACGCCCAAACAGCCAAGCCAAGCCAAACCAAACACCAAACCAAACCGGCCAGGGTTTCGCCTCGCAGCTCCCCCACCCCCCGATACACGCCGCCGCCGCCGCCGCCGCCGCCGCGCCTCTCCGGATACCCTCGTCCCGCTTCGCTCCTGCCCCGTCTCCTCTCGACCCGCCGCGCGCGCACCGCTCGATCCAGCCCAGCCCTGCCCTGCGCGAGGATATATAGCTCTTCACTTCGCAGGTTCTGATCCGATCCGATTTGCTTTATTCTTTTTCTTTCTGTCGAATTGTACAATTCTGCGGTTCCCGCCTGTACGATTGAGCCTACTGATTGAGAGATCGGGTGCTTCCGAGCGCACTTCTTTTATTACCATAGTATGCGTTCCGGTTTGTGCTTCCGAGTAACCCTAGGTTTTGCAGATTGTTGGGAGTCGAATTTGCTGCCCTTCTTGAGTTGTAACAGGCTTAATCTCGGAGCTGCCGCCTCAATTTTCGGGTAATTTTTCGGTGGTTGGATGCTTGGATGTAGCTTTTCTTCTTGCCGAATTTTTTTATGGTGGACCGTTTGTAATGCAAAGTTTTCACTGATTTCCACGTGTGCTTTTTAAAAATACGCAATTTAGTTTAGAGAGCTGCATTGCTCATGGATCGGGATGGACTGGGGGTCTGTTCCTCTTGGTGCAGCTCCAACCTATTCACTTGATCTAGGTCAAACTGGTGCCTGCAACGACACCCAATTATTATTATTTCTTGCTCATTCCTCTGGTGAGCTTGCTCATTCCTCTGGTGAGCTTAAAGTCTCAACTTTCCATGAAAAGAACTTGCCTTTTTTTCCTTGCTCATTCCTCTGGTGAGCTTAAAGTCTCAACTTTCCATGAAAAGAACTTGCCTTGCATGATCTGTATCACCATGTGGTTTGACCAGGAGAGCACCATGGAAAACAAACCAAACCAACTTGTAAGCTGAACTCCCCAGTAATTTTATGAAGGGGGTGCATCGTCCATTTGTAACAAATTTGTTGATGCATTTGACTTCTACTGACCAATACCAAGTGCCATTATTGCACTCTAGTATGTGTCGTAGTTGGACAGGAGCACCCTAGGTTTTTACAGGATTTCTGGTTCTTCAAGTTGACTTTACTGCTCTTGAATTGAAATGGACTTGATCTGGCAACTATGGCTCAATTTCCGGATACATTTGTGATTTTTTTTGGATGGTTGGACACTTGTCAGTAGGAGTTTTCTTGAAGAATATAGGGTGCTTGCCTGCAATTACGAGTTTTGAGAGAGTTTCACAAAGTACTTTTGTAATGTACAATTTAGTTTCGGAAACTGCATTACTTATGTGTTGGGGTTGGTTTGTTGTGGCTCGAACGTATTCACTTGCTTTAGTTAGGTCAAACAGGTGTCCTCAAGAACACAATTATGTTCATAACTTTTGCTCATTTCTGTTGTTAGCTACTTAGATTCACAAAAACTCTGGTATTATTAACTTCCAATGAAAACCGGCCGCGCACCTTGCGAGATCTGTTTACTGTAGTTCTAAGGTATACAACAGTACCAGGAAATCACATTGATGAAAACCGGCCGCTCACCCTGCGAGATCTGTTTACTGTAGTTCTAAGGTATACAACAGTCCCAGGAAAACACATTGACAAAACAAATAGCAACTTGTAAGCTGGTTTTAACTTGGATGTAGCAATTTTCATCCCTGCTGCTCTAGGCTTCTAACAGTTTCATCAAGGACCTGCATATTATTATCCAGTGAATCAAGGGGATGCATTGTAATTAACAAGACCCTTTTGTTTGTTATTATATCATCCATGTGTCACAAATTTGTTTAAGCATTGGAATTCCATGAACGACAGGCAATTCATGGGAGCTGCATAGACATGTAACCGTTCCCTATCTCGATCATGCTCTAACAATATCTGCCCATCCTTTGCATGCCAAGTTGTCCATTGCCAAATTGTGTTCTGTAGGTTGTTCAGCGAAAAAAGTGTTGTTTAGATTAACTTGTATGTGCACCGGAAACATATAGTTGGATGCCTGATTTTTTTAGCTATCCACCGCTTCTCCAATGCTAAATTTCAGTGTTAAGATATAAGCATTTAGGCATGCAGGTGGACGCACGCACCACCCGTTTAAGCTTGCGCACACACTCACTCACCTACCCACCTTTTTTTAAACCTGAGTGATGTTAAATTTACAAGCAGAAACATTATGTATCTCACTTTGTCAGGTTATTGAGAAGAAAAGAGGAAAGTCCTACATGGATGGCATGCAGACAAGTGACTCGTCACATCATGGAGTTGTAGAAAACAGCCCATATAGAATTCCCTGTGATAGACATGTGGAAGGTGGCCGACTTGGTGCTTCATGGTATTTTAGTAGAAAAGAAATAGAGGAGAATTCCCTATCAAGGAGAGATGGCATTGATCTGAAGAAAGAGTCTTATCTTCGCAAGTCATACTGCGCTTTTCTTCAGGATCTGGGGATGAGGCTTAAAGTGTAAGAGTTTTGTTGTACCATGCTTTCCTGGAAAATATAACAGCTGTTTTAGCAGTTGTCTTTGATCCTTACCCGTTCTTTTCATGCTTGTTTAGGCAACATGCTATTTTCTTCTAGCTTAGTTTCTTTCCTAGCAGATTTCCTTTCTGTCTCATTTCTCCTGTTAACAATATTTAAAATGCTTTTGTAACAATATTTAAAATACTTTATGATAATTATATGGCAAGTGCTTGCTGTTGACAGTTTTTATATTCTAGCGTACATGACTACATTCTGTACCCTAGGTTGCACCCTTTACAAACAGAGAATATTTGGTGGAAAGATTTGATGGGAGCAATAGCTAAAACAAACACTGAGAAACCCTGGTTAAGATATTAGGGATAGTCAAATGTTTTTCGGAATATAACAAACCCTGCCTCTCTTGTAATTGAGGAGGGAACAGGATGTATAAGATTTGAAGGCACATAAAATGGATTTCTAGTGATAATTGCTAAGTATGCCAAGAAGTAGACCACTCAAGCGGCAATTTAATCATTTGTGCGTCCATTGCATTGAATGGACTTGTCTGGTTTCTTCTGGCTTTTTTACTTTATCATATTGAAGAATTGTTCTTATTTAATCATGCGGTATCTGTACTATATTACATACTTTATACGTATCTGATTGTTGCTCTGTCCAGTTTTATTTTTCCCTAAGCATTTGTGTAGTTTACTTGTTGAATTTTAGCCATAGTTCATTACCTTGTGAGTTTTTATGTAGGCTCAATTTTCTGTGCAAACATCCAGAGATGATTCTGTACTAAATAGATTTGATGGTAAATGTAGGCTCTCAATTATCAAGCAATATTTATTTCTGTTCAGTTGAAGGATTTGTTAGCACGTTCCTGTTAGTCCAATTAATTTTATGTTTGAAAATTTGCTAGATATATATGTGAACACATCAGTCCTGTTCAGTTTTTTTTTCTCTTAAAAAAGGGACTTGATTCTTAATAAACACAAGAAACTGTCAGAATCAACTTACTGGCACAAAGTACAACATCAACAGACACATGAATTTGTTACTTTTATGGGTCACCACTTGGGCATGCAATGATGGGCAAAGTCCATCCTTGTTTAGGTAGAATATAAAATATACACAGTATTTTTGTGGCCTGAGAACACTTGCACCATGAATGTTTATGAATCAGCAAACGACCCTGTATATTATTGTATAGATTATGCTCTTGTCCCAGTTGATACCTTTAAATAACCTTTTCTCATTCTTTTGATGAATGGCTTTATATTGTAGGCCTCAAGTGACAATTGCTACAGCTATAGTATTCTGTCACCGTTTTTTCCTGCGTCAATCTCATGCAAGAAATGATAGACGGGTAAGTCTTATTCAAAATTTGTATGGGCTTCTACATGTTTGTGGAACTTCTTAACTTCTTTGTACATGATTGTGAAGCGATAATTGCTAGTAATGCCATACAAAGTATTTTCCTTTTTACCTGAAAATCATTTGTGTACATGTTAGCCAGTGTTCTTCTAATAGGTGGTCAATCATCAATGCTTACTATTTTGGATGCCACCCATACGTGAAAGACACTAAAATGGTTTGTCGCCACTTGTAAATCATATAATTTATCGGATTCCATGATATGGTGAATCTTGTTTGGTTCTGCAGAACAGATATGCAGCTTGATATTAAGTCTTGCCTTTGTGTATCATGCACACGCTGCTTGCTATTTGTTACTTGTCAGGGGCAGTTTTTTTCTAATCAACTGCTAATTGCAAGTTGTAATGTGTAACTTCATTATAAAATGCAGACAGTCGCGACAGTTTGCATGTTCTTGGCCGGAAAAGTTGAAGAAACACCCAGACCCCTTAAGGATGTCATACTCATTTCCTACGAGATCATCCACAAAAAGGATCCTGCTGCAGTTCAGCGAATTAAGCAGAAGGTGATATGTTTGATTGAGGGCATTTAAGTTGATCCAGATCTAGTTATTTTCCCCCACTTGTTAGCGCTATCCTTCCCCCCCGCCATTATTCCGCTGGAGTTGCTGCAGCTGCTCTTTTCCCGATGCGTTTTTATTACTTGAATACTGTGACAACTGACAAGAATGGTAGTTGAAGCTGTTTGTATTGTTTTCTGCAGGAGGTATATGAACAGCAGAAGGAACTTATTTTACTTGGGGAGCGTGTTGTGCTTGTAGCACTTGGTTTTGACCTGAATGTGCACCACCCATACAAACCCTTGGTTGAAGCAATAAAGAAATTCAAGGTTGCTCAAAACGCACTTGCTCAAGTTGCCTGGAATTTTGTCAATGATGGGTATGCTAAAATTACTCTTCTCCTTACGAAATAGTAATCCACAAATATGCCTATTTACTACGCCTTAAAAGGGGTGTACAGGCTACGCACTTCACTTTGCCTGCAATTTAAGCCTCACCATATTGCGGCTGGCGCAATCTTCCTGGCTGCGAAGTTTCTCAAAGTCAAGCTTCCATCAGATGGCGAGAAGGTCTGGTGGCAAGAGTTTGATGTAAACCCACGGCAGTTGGAAGGTTGGTCTCTAGATATAAAGTCAATAGTGCGTATTTGCACTATTCAATCTCATAAGGATCGTATTTTGTGTCCTTGCAAGTAGCAGCAGTTGTTGGCACACTTAGCTATGTAGGAATCCCATGAGAATTGGATGACCAAATTTTCATCATTTATTCGAAAACGATAGTGGAGCTAGGTTAGGTCGAAGACACATAATGTTGTGATGAATACACACGGGGATTATTTTTTTGACTTGATACACAAGGTTGCCATGTACGGGATTATACTGGATTGGACTTCTACTGGATAGCCTCTAATATGGAACCGGAAATATTTTGGTTGGTGATGTCTTTTGAGTACAGCTGTTTTGGCAGACCTTGTCAATTTTCACATTTTTATCTGTTTGCTAGAATTGATGCTCTCTCTCTCTCTCTCCCTCTCCTGCTAGTGTCACTTGCGATGCTCTTTTTTCTAAAGTAAAATGCCAAGTTCCCATGCTTACACTATGTATTTGTGAATTTTTGTTTTTAACTTTCAGAGGTTAGCAACCAAATGTTGGAGCTCTATGAGCAAAACCGTGTTGCGCCACCACCATCGCAAGGGAATGATACTGAAGGAAGCTCTGTGAGTGTGGCTAATCAACGTGCTCCTGGGAAAGCTCCAGGAGCTGCCGAGGAACCTCCTGCCCATGAAAATCATCAAGCACCTAGACTGTCGAGCGTGCAAAGCATGCCTGGCCACCATGGCTATGACCACCCTCATCCCGACAAGCAAAACTTAAACCAGAGGATACCTCAGAATGAAGCAAGGGATGCCACTGCCGATAGCAATGAAGGCCCCAATGCGTCGTCCTCAATGATGGATGCAATGAAAAGGATAGACAAGGATAAGGTGAAAGCTGCCCTGGAGAAGCGGAGGAAATCGAAAGGTGATGTTGCTAGAAAGGCTGATGTCATGGATGATGATGACCTAATTGAGAGGGAGCTGGAACATGGTGTGGAATTGGCTGCTGAGGACGAGAAGATCAAGCAGGAGAGAAGGCAGACTTGGCCCCATCTGGCGCATCGGGAGGATCATCAGAACACTGAAGAGGGGGAGTTGTCCATGGACAGTCAAGAATACCGTTCTCCGGAGCTTGACAATCGGAAGAGAAAGGATGTGCATGAGCACAGGAACTACGATCGCGGTGAAAGGGACCTTAAAAGGTTAAGGTCATGAAAGTAAGTGTTCATGATAGACAACTCCCCATGCGTGTGGCTTGTGCTATGAAATGATAGTGTGAAAACTTTTTTTTTTCTGTCAGAGGAGCACTTGATGCTTATTTGGTATGTTGGGAGGTTTGAACTGTAATATATAATTTAAAAGGTGGTTTGCCCGGGGAGTGTGTACATGTTTAAGAGAGATGTTGGCTATTCGTGATAATGTTATGAACGTTCAGCAGCAGGTTAATGCTGCAAACGATATGAACGAGGCTGCATCAGAAGGCTATCTAGGGCCCAGAGGGAGCGATGATTGATGGAGTTCTTCTATATTAAACCTAAACTGTGAACTGAGAATCACTATGAGGTAGTGGGATTGTTGTAGCATCAAAGAGTAGTTACTAATCATATTATTTTTGCATCTTGATTTTTAATTTTTCTTCCCCTTTTATTAAGCACAAGAGGTGCTCGGGTTTGATGTCCCACGTCTTTGCGAGTGTGATGCTTGTGCTTGATGAGCCCAGGAGTCTGCGTGCATCCATGGAAGTTGAGTTGTTGCATCTTGTGTCGAGATACTGCCCGCTATGCGTTCAGTTGGTGCCAATCACTGTTACGATTGTGAAAGACGTTGCTCGTCGACACACCAGCCAGCGCAATCTCAAGTCCGGGACGGGTGACCGGTGCTGGTGCGTCCCGTCACCTTGCGCGAGCGGCGGACGAGAAATAGACCAGCACGACGGTGAAGGACACGCTGAGGATGACGGCTTGTAGTCCGACGAGATGCCGGAGTCGTGCTTCGTGTACGGGTTGCCGTCCTGGTAATTGGTGGTGGCCATCGATCACGGCAAGGTAATTATGAGCTTGATCAACCAAGCTAAGTTTATTTACATAGGTGCCTACGGTGTGAATCAAGAGGATTACTACCACTTAAGGGCAGCTGTAACGACGGTTACGAGGCTTAGTTACGACCATCGTGCTCAAAGAAATAAATAGCTTGGATCTCTCCGTTCTCTCCATGTAGGCATCGAATAGTTAATTGAAGAATGTACACTTATTAATTTGTAGTATTTGTCGATTTGTTGCTCTTGCGATCGTGCTGCTTTGGTTGATTTCGATGTGTTAAGAGCTTTTTCCCCAAAGTCTATGCGACAAATTTTACGGACATTCCACAAGTAAATATACGGTGGTAATATAAATCAAATCTGATCATTAATTTGCTAAAGGTATAATATACTTTTATTTGTATTTATAATTTTTTTTATGAAGGTATTATAAACTTTTCTAACTAGAATTGAAAATATTATTATTAAGGAGATAATTATCATTCTACCTCATCGAGATTCTATTACTCATACTACCAGGTGTAGTATAACTAAATCCCAACTAATATGAATTATTGGATGAAAGAGAATAAATTACCTATATTAAATTGAGTATACCATAAAAAGCTCTAGATTTAAAATAAGCACGGTCAGGCTCCTTCAATTTTGCTAAATATTTAGCTGACATATATATGTTGCCACCAAATGCTACTGCATCATCTTGACTACTTGTTCAATGGAAATTAATAAGTGGGCTCACATTGCACACATCCATGAGTGTTGATCTAGATGTTGAGTTTAGTGCACCACGTCAAATGTTTCATCCACCGTTTGAGGAAGGGTGGGCAATTCACTCATATTTTACCACTATATATTCTTTTCGATTAGTATAATACGGCTGTTTGATGCATGCGAGCAAGGAGAAAATATAGTTGGATCGAACAGTTAACACCGAATTGGGACGAGATTTGGTACAAAAATTAAACATGAGCAGGTTCATCCGAGCATAGAGACATGTAAATTTGGGGCCTAAAAGTATATTAAAACTTAGTTCACAGAAGAGAAGAGAGAAGGATGATCACTTGTAGATTGTTTTACTTTACAGGCAATCAAAACTCCCAGAGCCCCAACAAAAGCAAAAGCATCAATTTTAACAAAAGAATTTCTTTTCTACCTTTTTCCCTCAGAAAAATGAAACAGAGCAATAGCACTCTGCTTCTAGTACGTCGCCCCTCTCCCCGCCGGCCGGCCATCGCCGGTCCTAACCCTGAGAGATGCTACGTGCGCACTGGGACGTCTTCGAGGGAGATGGAGAGTGAGAGCTGCCGGTGGAGCGAGCCGGGGCTGGGCGTGGGGGTGGTCTCGGCGCGGCACATGGGGCAGCTGCTGTTGCCGCGCAGCCAGGTGTCGATGCAGTCGGCGTGGAAGTAGTGCATGCACTCCGGCAGCACCCGCACCGCCTCGCCGTCCGCGAAGTCCGCCAGGCACACCGGGCACGTCGACTCGTTCCACTCCTCCCCCTTCTGGTACAGGCACACCACCGCCGCCTGCACCAGCTGCACCCGCGACGACGAGCTCAGGTCCACGCTGTAGCTCGCGTCGTCCTGCGGCTGCTGCTGCTGCTGCTGCTGCCTCGCGTCGCTGCCTCTCGCCGCCGCGGAGGCACGGCGCCTCTGCCTCCTGTCGCGCGCGCCGGCGTTGCAGCAGGCGACGAGGATGCAGTGGTGCAGCAGGAGCACCACGGCGACGGACATGACGCCCAGGAGGCCGATGAACACCGGCGACTTGTACGTCGACGCGCTCATCACCAGGAGCTGCATATCATATATACACGACGCGCGACGGCTTCAGTTGACTCGAGGTGTCGTTGCTTGCTTCGACATGCGGATGGGGTTAATTTGGCTAGGCCATGATCGATCGCGCGAGGTAGGGGTGTGTGTGTGTGTATGCCTCCCTCTGTTGGGGGGGATGCCATGGCAGAAGAGGACAAGGCGAGCAACGATGGTTACGAGGGTTGCTGATGCCATTGCCTACGTGTCTCTCTCTCTCTCTCTCTCTGTCTGTCCCCTTGTGCTCGGAGCCTTCTTGTTATCGCGCTAGCTACCTATGTAGCTTCAGATGAGATTAATTGGAACGGCTCAACGTGGTGACAGGCGCATACACGCGTGCGTGTAGCTTAAGATCAGTCCGAGCAGATGAGTCCTAAGCTTAAGATTAAGATACATTCCACTGAATCTGCCTAGCAAACAGATTGCAAGTACCATACTCACTTTTCAACTTACTCGATCTTCCGAGATTCGTGTAAACTACCTTTACCCCTGACCCTCAACTCCCTCACTCGTGCCCGTGTTGCCCACCCCCATCGCCGACGAGCACCTCCCCTGCCGTCCTCTTCCTTCTCCACCCCGCTTTTCTAAGGGCACCGGTGAACCCTAACCCTAACACGGCGTTGCCGCCGCTGGTGGTCGGAGAAGAAGAAGATGACCTCGAGCACGAATCTCCACGCACAATCCAAAGGTGAGTAAATCGACTAGAACTTTTTTTTATTTTCAAGCGACTGTGAACTAGCAAAACCGATATATATATACACACACTTTTTTCCCTCTCAAAAGAGCTAGATATATATAACTAGCTATACGTATTGTAGGCTTGCAGCGCTCGGTACCGTGTACACCCGTACAGAGGCTAAGCTTATTATTACATCGGATTTGCTAATTTTTAGTTTGTTAATATTTTTTTTAATCCATCAGTTACCTATAATTGCACAGTACTAAGTCTAAAATTACAGTACCAAAATGATGTATAATTTTAGTACAACTTTACTGTAACTTTTAATTATATTTGTTTTGTTTGTATTTGTAGGGTTCCTAGATTTTTTTTTGTCTATTTTAGTTTTTTTGTATTTGTAGGGTTCACCTACATTTACTTTTGTCTATTTTAAAATAGACAATCTAATCAATAGAATGCTGATCCAACAGTGAGAAAAAGTGTATAACAGATAGAGAAATTTCAGTCAGCTAGAGCATTGACACTCCCTTATTGCATCTACTCGGATCACCATATATATAACCGTACGTCTAGTGGATTACTCCGCTGCTTTCAGGTTCAGCTAGCTAGCTGGTTGGGCAGAAGACGACCTTGAGCTCGCCTGGCTCGTGGCAGTTCTGCGGCGTCGCCTCCACGTCCGTCGGCGTCGTCCTCGTGTTCGGGCACTTCTCCTTGAACAGCTGCGCGCACTCCCCCACCGCCCTGCACCCGCCGCCGCCCACCTTCGCGTCCCCGGGGCACGCCGCGTTGAGGTCCACGGCGCACCCGAGCGCCGGGCACTGCTGGCCCGCCACGAACTCGTGCGGCGTGATCACCATCGGCACGTTGAACCCGTCCACCAGGCTCACGCTGTACTCCGCGAGCCCGTCGGGCGGACCGTTCACGCTGACCTGCGCCGCGGTGGCCGGCGGCGCGTCGCCGGTCTCGCACTTGGTCGCGCAGCCGCAGCCCGAGGTGGTGTCCTCGCTGCAGCCGGTGCGCGGCACGACGCGTCCGGACCACGAGCCGGCCGGGAACGTGAGGGTGGTGAGGCCGTTGCAGTCAAGGCGGATGTCGGCGGAGCCGGTGATGGCGGGGAGGCCGGCGTTGGGGGTGACGAGCGGCCACACGGTGTAGGGGCAGAGGTTGTGGAGGGTGAAGGTAGTGGTGGACGCCGGCGGGATGGCCCCGAGGAGGGCGGCGAGGGACAGCGTAATTAGCGCCGTGCACGCTTTCATGGTTGCTCAATTAGTTGGGACGTGTTGACGTACGTACGAATCGATGGTGAGAACAGATCGACAAGGAAGCAAGGATGGGATGGTGGAGCCACGAACGCATCTACCTACTAATAACTCGATCGGTATATAAAGAGAAGATCGAGCAACCCGGCCCACTGATGCATCATGGTCTTGGTGCCTGCCTGCCTGCCTGCCCAGATTATTAGTTCGTGACGATCGAGTTCAATCAATCGATGGCTGGTTAATTAAGAACGAAACCGACAAGTAAGGGACCTCAAGGCAATGCTAGATATATGGTTCATTTCGTTGTTGTCCAGCCCACTGCATGCATGCGTATACAGTAAGTAGGTGGTACAGTAGGGCAAAACACGATGATAAAATTCAGAGAATGAAAACCAAAATGTCCCAAGTATCAGAGCCCTCACGGCAATGGTGTCACAATGTGGAGTTGCCTGATCTAACAAGCAGGAGTGACAGGCGCTTGCATGGCTGAGAGAGAAACGGACTGACATGCATGATGCATATACCTACCTAGCTAGCTAGCTAGCTGATGGCTGATGCGGATCCACTTTGCCCGGCCAAGCATTGCATGTCCTAGTGCAATTCAGTTTGGTTGTGGCTATACCTATACATGCGTTGCTCAGCAAGAGTGCAAGCAGATGAGACCCGAGACCAAAGCTAAGCTAGGGTACTAATAATTTCACCGGTCCATCATCCATATATGGATAGATTCACTTAAGCGTCTATATATATATACCCAAATTAATTAATTAATAAAGTGATTCGCCGATTGAAACAGAGCAGAGCAGAGCAGAGCATTCCCATTTCTGTATGAGCTTATTATATTCCAGTGCCCACCAATTCACCATATATCAATCTATCACTCACGCATCGTGTCATGCATGCGCTAACCGAACCGTCTAGTTGTTAATCACTTATTAATTACTGGAGATCAATTCCTCAATTGATTACTTATTTAAGCTGCTTTCTCGCGGGCAGAAGACGATCTTGAGCTCGCCGGGCTCCAGGCACTGCTGCGGCGTCGCCTCCACGTCCGTCGACGTCGTCCTCGCGTCCGGGCACCTCTCCTTGAAGAAGTCCGCCCGCGCCTTGCACCCGCCGGCCGGCGCCTTCGCGTCCCCTGGGCAGTCCACGTCGAGGTCCACGGCGCAGCCGAGCGTCGGGCACTGCCGGCCCTGCTCGAACCCGTGCGGCGTGATCACCGCCGGCACGTTGAAGCCGTCCACCAGGCTCACGCTGTACCCCGCGAGCCCGGCGGGCCCGTGCACGCTCACCTGCGCCACGGTGACCGGCGGCGCGTCGCCGGTGTCGCACTTGGAGGCGTCGTCGCTGCAGCCGGTGCGCGCCACGACGCGGCCTGACCAGGCGCCCGGCGGGAAGGTGAGGGTGGCGAGGCCCTGGCCGTTGCCGTCGAGGCGGCCGGCGGCTACGCCGTTGGCGATGGCGGGGAGGCCGGCGTTCTGGGTGACCAGAGGCCAGATGCGGTATGGGCAGAGATTGTGGAGGGTGAGGTTGGTGGTGGACGTGGCCGCCCCCTCGGCGGCGGTTGCGAGCACGGCGGCGAGCACCAAGGTAATTAGTGCCTTGGACGTGTCCATGTTTGGTTGAGTCCAAGTGTCGATGTCAATGGTGGATGCATGCATATATGTAAGAGGGAAAAAGTGGTGGTTAAGCGGCAAGAATCGCACGCAAACAAGGAAGCGCTCCATCGTCGGCACGCACGGGAATGGCGCCTCCAACTTGCTCCTGCTTAACTCAGATCACTCACTACTCAGCAGAAAAGCAAACAGATTGCTTATTGACAGCAAAATCTTGGGTTATTTTCGTAAATTACGAAAACATTTCCTGAATTCCAGAGATATAAAAAGCAATTTAAAGCATGCATTCAAGGCATTTTCAGAAATCGAGGTCAGTTCGTTTGAAATCAAAATCTCTAGGACAGCAACTCAAAAGCATCTTAACCTCTCTTTTTTCTTCTTCTTCTTTCCCTTTTATGTTTTTGCTAGCACTTTGCCGTTGCAAGTGTTCCTCCTCCTTGCTACGAGTGTTCATCCCCTGCATCCTAAAGAACACCACGAAACAAATCATCTAATAGCCGTTGCCGGCGTATCATCCTTGAGCCCATAACAATAATCCCTCTGTTTTTGTTTACTGGTTACTTTTTACCAAAATTTTCTTTCACAACTACTTACACTCTACCCCTATCAATACTACCCTATCTCCACCACTTTGCTATCTCGTTTGACGTGATTGAGATATTATTAGAGGGCATTTTCGGTTATATCTTATTACAAATACAATCTTCTTAATATACGTGCACTAGTTAAAAGAGTGCCGAGAAAAAAAACAACGAAGCTAGTAAATGAATAAATGCGCTTGGTATAGCATATTCTTTGAGGGGTTATTTGGATCTGAGTTTCGTTTAAAACCCAATTTGGTTAAAGTAGACTTGAGGCCTAACAACCTAGAACCTTGTTAGATTAGATTTATCCAGGATAAAACAAGAATAACCAAAGTTGGACTATCTGACAGCATGGGTCCATTCATTGGAATTGATTAGAATTGATTATATACTCTCCCTTCGGTTGGCAATATAGGATATACCCGGCTTCCCATTGTAATTGATTATATCCCTCTTTAGATAAGATCCTCGAGGATATGCCACTATTACGATTGAATTGACCATATTACCCTTTTCCCTTCTTATTTCTCCCAAATCCTCATCTTCTCCCAAACCCCACCGGCTATAGCAACCATCATCGCTCGACTCTCTCTACTCCTCCCTCTCCACGTTACCACCGTCTCTTGTCCTTTGCCTCCGCCGTAGTGACCGCGTCGACGACCACCGCGACCCCTCTTCCCGAGATGCCCCCACCCGCACCACCTCCCACATGAGCGTCGGCTCCCCTTCCTCGCCTCGGTGGTGTCGCAGACCTCGCAGTCTGTCCCGACCATCACCCCAACCCCCATCCCCGTCGACCCACACGCCGCCGTCACTGACAACCTCCCCTTCTTCGACCGCGTGCTATTCCCGAACACATTCCCACTTGAGACTCCGCCCGCGGAGGAGGAGGCGGCCCCATCGGTTGACAAGGGGCTGGCATTGGCAGCGGCGGCTAGGGAGGAGACGGAGACGAAGGCTGCTGAGGAGGGCGGTGGTAAGCTATTGCGATGCGCCGTTAGGGACAGCGGCGGTGCAAGACCCCGAGTGCATGGAGACGCTCAACTGCGTCCAGATCTTCATCCAGGACTTCATGCCCTTCGCGCTCGCCTTCCTCATGGCACTGGTGGGATACGACGACACATGGGACGGGAGGCCGCAGTTAGGAAGAGGCCGGTGAAGAGACGGGGAGAGAGGACGCAGTGGGAGGAAGAAGGTGAGGGGTAAAATCATCTATAGTGGTATATTCTCCAGCATTCCAATTATAAGAAGATAAATAATCTATTGGATTAGGAAGGAGGATATATCTTAGATTGCCAACTGAAGAGAGGGTAAATAATTAGCTCCCCTTCGTACAAAGTGCTCCAAAACAGTTAACCAAAGAGTGGTACCATACAAAAGCATAATTAAATACTTAAAAGTACTCAAGTTGGGTGCGATAATCAATTACAAACATACCATATTGTTTATTGCAGTGCAACAACATCCTAACAAGTTAAAATAAGCCTTACAATTTTCACAACATCACGGTATACTCGTTGCGGATCCAGGTAACCCTTTGCAAAATTCTCGTATTAGAACATGAATATGATTGAGCGCCCAAGGTGCGTGTGGATATCTCTCCTTTGATGCATCAAGGGGTCATATGCTTGTTTGGAATAAAGTCTCTTATGTATTCCAATGGACCAAAGGCCAATATATAACATGTACAAGGTTGAACAATAGCAAATAACACCCTACACAATATACATATCTAACACCCCCCTCAAACTCATGGGAGATCAACAACACTGAGTTTGGAGAGGTAGAAGCTATGCTGAGCTCGAGTCTGTGCCTTGGTGAAGAAATCTGCTAACTGACACTCCGAAGGCACATACTGAAGAGCAATAACTTGGTCTTGCACCTGCGATCGTATGTACAAAGCATCCACTCCAATGTGCTTGGTAAGCTCATACTTCACGGGATCGCGAGCAATGCTGATCGCACCAGTACTATCTGATAAGAGCGGAGTCGGTGTAGAGACAGAAACACTCGAAATCTGCAAGAAGCCACCGAAGCCAAGTGATCTCAGCTATCAACGATGCCATGGCTCTCAACTCAGCCTCAGCACTCGAACGAGAAACTGCAATATGCTTCTTAGTCTTCTAGGCAATCAAAGAGGAACCAAGGAAAACACAATAGGCAGAAAGAGACCGGCGATCAGAATGATCGCTAGCCCAGGTTGCATCAGAGTACGTCTAGAGCTGTGAAGAACTGGAGCGAAGAAAGAAAAGACGTCGAGTGATGGTTTCACAAAGATATCAGAGAATACGGAGAAGGTGACTGTAGTGGAGCTGAGTGGAAGCAGAGACAAATTGACTCGGGATGTGAACTAGATGAGAAATGTCAGGTCGAGTAATCCTAAGGTAGACGAGGCTCCCGACAATATGGCGGTAGCGAGTGGGATCCTCAAGAGGCTCACCATCAGTAGACCAAAGGTGAACACTAAGCTCCATAGGAGTATCCACCACGCGCCGATCAGTGAGATAAGCGCGAGTAAGGATATCCTGAATGTACTTCTCTTGGGAGAGATAGTAGCCCTCGGGCGCAGAAGTGATTTCAATCCCAAGGAAGTAACGAAGAGGACCCAAATCAGACATCAAGAACTGCTTACTGAGACACACCTTCACAAAGGCAATGTACTGAGAGTCATCTCCAAAAATGATCATGTCATCCACATATAGAAGGAGAAGCGTCCGACCCTGAGGAGAGGTGTGAACAAAGAGAGTAGGGTCGTAATCACTGGCAGAGAAGCCAGCGGCAATAACAATTGATGAGAAGCAGTCAAACCAAGTACGAGGGGCTTGTTTGAGCCCATAAAGAGAATGACGAAGGCAACAAACCATACCATCAGGGACAGAATACCCGGGGGCGTGCATGTAAACCTCCTCACGCAGCTCACCATTGAGAAATACATTCTTAACATCCAACTGAGAGATGACCCATTGTCTAACAGAGGCCACATCAAGGAGAGTGCGGACAGTGGTCATATGAGCGACGGGGGTGAAAGTCTCATCGTAGTCACGACCGTGCTCCTGCTTAAAATCACGCGCCACAAGATAAGCCTTGTAGCGCTCAAGGGAACTATCAGAGCGAGTCTTGATCTTGTACACCCACTTACACATGATAGGAGTAACATGCGCAGGCAATGGCACAAGATCCCAAATGCTAGTACGCTCCAAAGTAGCAATCTCCGCAGACATCGCGAGCTGCCACTCAGGGTGAGCAGCGGCCTCACAGTAGGTCGTAGGCTTAGAAGGAGCGGCGGCGGCGAAGCCGTAGCACTCAGCGGTCTAACAGTGAGACGATCACGAAGATCGTATCTGTGAGGATAAGTCGGAATAGGACCCAGCAGAGACGGAGGCTCAAGAGAGGAAATAGTAGGCCGAGGATGGCGATAGTAGTGCAAGGGAAAAGGTGGAGCCTCAACAAAAGAGCGGGAAGTAAAATCTGGCGGAGGCGAAACAGATGGAGCTGGACTCTGAACAGAGGGAGGCAGAGTAGATGGAGGATGAGGCGAAACAATGGTGGAAAGCGGAGAGTCAGGAAAAATCAGAAAAGAGATCGACTCAGGAAGAGAATCCGGATTGACAGTGGGGGAATGAGGGTAGTAGGAGCGGGACTCGTCAAAAGTGACATCCCGAGAAATCCTCATCCTACGAGCAACAGGATCATAACAACGATAACCCTTATGCTCAAGACTGTAGCCAAGAAAAACATACTCAACTGATTGAGCAATCAGTTTGGTGCGCTTACGAGGTGAAAGAAGGATGAAACAGATATAGCCGAAACTGCGAAGATGACTGTACTCTGAAGCTCGACTATAAAGACACTAGACAGGAGTAGAACCCTAAAGAGCAGTAGAAGGTTGCAGATTGATGAGAAAAGTAGCTAGAAACAGTCTCAGCCCAGAAATGAGGGGGAATAGAAGAAGCAATATGAGAGCGCAAGCGGTCTCAAGTAAGTGACGATGCTTACGCTCAGAGACACCATTCTGAGTGTGAGCATCAGGACAAGAGTACTGAGAAAGAGTGCCCTGTTCAGCGAGAAACCGACGCAAAGTAGCAAAGAGATACTCACCAGCAGAGTCAGCATGAAAAACGCGAATGGTCGAATCAAACTGAGTGCGAACTATAGTGGCAAACATCTGATAAATAGATAGAATCTGGCTGTGCTCCGACATGAAATAGATCCAAGTATGACGAGAATAATCATCAATAAAAATCACATAATAGCGATGACCCCCTTTTGAAACGAAGGCGCTGGACCCCAAACATCAGAGTGAATAAGATCAAAAGGACGAGTAGAAATAGAATCACTAGTGGGATAGGGAAGCTGCAGCTGCTTGTTAAGCTTGCAACCCATACAATGTAAAGAAGTGTCCCCATAAATAGACCCAAGAACACCATGATCGGCTAAAGACGATAGACACAAACCACAGAGACGACCGAGACGATGGTGCCACAGAGCGAAAGAGGTAGTGGAGGACGCAGCAAGACTAGAGGGAGTGGTAGTGGCTGAATGACTAGTGGAGACAACGGAAGAAGATGAAGCCAGTCAAGCTCCCAGAGACGCTGCGAATCACGGCACCGAGGGCCAGTACCAAGCAGAGTCCCCGTGCGGCGGTCCTGAACATAACAAGAGTCAGACTCAAGAACAATATAATAGTCGTGATCAGTGATCTGACCCGCCGACATAAGCTGCATAGTAAGCTGAGGAACATGAGAGACTGCAGTAATATGAAAAGAAGAAGTGGAAATGGTGCATCGGCTTGCAATAGGAAGAGAGGTACCATCTGCAGTCTGAACAGTGGAAGGAAAATCTGTGGACCGCACAGAAGTAAGGTGGGTAGAATCTGGTGTTATATGAAAAGAAGCACTAGAGTCCAAGATCCACGAAGACAAAATACCTGGTGAGGGAGGAGGCGGAGGCGAGGAAGATTGCTGAGAAGCAAGAGCTAGACGAGCAGAACCCGAGAAGTCTGAGGATGAGCCGACACCGAGGCACTGCAGCAGAAGAAGGCGCTGCTGTGTGGCGTCACCAGAGGAGCCCTGGCGAGAGGAGGCAAATCCTGAGTGAGAGGATCCTCTAGAGCCCTTCAGGATGTCCACCCCGATGACCCTGGTCCCTCCTTCGCTTATAGCAATCCTGATACCCGTGGCCGTCACGCTAATAGTAGGTGCAGTGGAGACCCGCAGTAGAAGCAGCAACCACTGGAGGAGCGGAGGGAGGGATCACGGTCGGTACCGAAGAAATTGACAAAAAAGCAGGTACTGAAGCAGACAAGACAAACTGTATCTGAGCCACGCCACAGTGACGAGTCTCATCAGCACGCACACTCGTGAGAGCCTCCACCAAGCTTGAACGCGGGTGGAGAGTCAGGAGCTGAGCACACATAGTCTCGAACTCAGGTCGGAGACACGTTAGGAAGTTGTAGAGACGGTGAGTCTCTTGGTGAGCGCGAACCGCGCATAGCAAGGACATGTCCGGCAGACATCCGGCCCCAGAGAGTCAAGCTGACGCCACACCTCAGACAGCTTCTGGTAGAAATCATCCACGATGGCATCGAGCTGCTGAAGAGAATACGCCTGATGCACGAGTGAGAGATACATAGCATCATTCATCGGCTGGTAGTGAGCTCGGAGACACTCCCACATAAGCTGCGTCGTCAGCAGCTCCGCCACATCCATGGAGATGGTCACGGGCATGCTACCCACTAAGATGGCAGTAGCATGAGCCTCAGCCTCCTGCCAGTGCTTGTAGGCGTGCAATTCAGACTAATACAGCTCTAAGGCCTCCTCCAGTGCCGCATTGGCGGCCTCTTGAGCCGCCTGATCTACACCAGTAGAGTGAGCGAGCAGAATTGGAGGCATAGGGTGAGGCGGGCAGGGATGCTCGCCGGTGAGGTGACCACAGAGACGCTGACTGTTGAGATGGATTCTCAGGTGAACAGCCCACTCTTGGAAGTTTGTCCCATCGAATCGAACTGGTGAAAGCATCTAGGCCCCTAAAAATTGTATTTTGGTAATTAATGACATTATGTGAATATGGGACTAACATGTTTGTTGAAGTGATTACAAGGCATAGTCCCAAATGACAAAGTGAAACCAATGAGCTGCATGTCAAAGAATGTTGAAAAGATGGAGTTGATCTCAAAGACAAGGTACAAATAGACTAGGACCCCTTTGAATTTTACCTGTCTTTGGAGTATGGAGGAAGACCGGATTATAGGATAAATGTCGTACTATTAAGGGGGAGCTTGTCTAGTAGCTTGAAAGCATCTCATTATGCCTTTGGATCAACTTAGGATCATGCATGTTCTTTTGGTTTGGTTTAAAAAGAAAATTCTTTTCTCAGAACACAATCGGAAGTTCCGGCATGTGAATCTGGAACTTCCATTGTCTGTTGCTCAAAAGATCGGTTCGATTTTTCCAGAGCATCCATTTTCGGACTTAGCCAATTTCTCAAGCGCGGAAGTTCCGCAATGATCTGGCGGAAGTTCCGATTAATCGGTTGCTCCGAAATATGTGCGGTCGAATTTTTCCAGAGAGCATCCATTTTCGGGACTTAGCCGATTTCTCAAGCGCGGAAGTTCCGCAATGATACGACGGAAGTTCGATTAATCGGTTGCTCGAAATATGTGCGGTCGGTTTTTCAGAGAGCACCCTTTTGGGGACTTAGCGTTTTCGCGAGCGTAGTTAGTTCATTGTGAAAAGCGGATCTTCCGATTAATCGGAAGAACCGAAATCTATTTGGCGGAAGTTCCGCACATAAATCCAACGGCTAGTTCAGAGCATTTAATGCTCACTGTAATGACCGTTACAGTGCACTCGATTGAAGGGCGGAAGTTCCGCACTTTGTACTGCGGAAGTTCCGATTTCTCTGAGCTTTGCCTGATTTTCTGCATAACGGTCATATTTGGTTGTGGGGGGTATAAATACACCCCCACCAGCTCAAGGACGTGTTGTTGAGCATTCATTCAATTCATTTAAGCCTTGAGCACTCCTCTCACTCCTCATTTACTCTCTTTGCATACTTTTGTGAGGTAGTGAGCAAGAACAATAGCATTGCATGATTAGTTGATCCTTTGGCTCTTGATTGCCGTCAAGTGAAAGATCAAGTTCTATTCTCTTGGTGCTTGTCGGCACCTAGACGACTTGGCGGAGGTTGCTCGGTGATCTCTTCAAGAAGCTTGTGAAGAGACCCGTTGCCGTTTGTGATTGGTCGGTGTTCACCAACTCCGGAGAGGAGGAAGAACAACCAAGTGATCGAGGGTAGGCTTAATTTGTGGAGCCGGCTTGAGTGGATCAAGCTTCCTCAACGTGGACTAGTGAAGATCGACAAATCTTCGACACCACGGGAAAAACCCCCTTGTCCTTGTGTGGTTAATTCTTGTCTTTACTTATTGCACTTATTTTTGTAGCTCATAGATTGTGATAAATATCTTTGATTAGAGTATCTTGCTAATTTGGGTAATTTGATTAAGAAAATTTAGAAACCTCCTATTCACCCCCCTCTAGTCGGTTATCCTTGATCCTACAACTGGGGGAAGTGGGATGGCGAAGGAGCCTCCGGTAGTAGAAGACATCACCATTTTTTTTCTTTTTTTTACCAGAGAAGCCGGAGTAGATTGGTGGAGCAGGTGAGGAACGACCAGAGCTAGAAGCCGGAGCCGGAGCTGCCGGCTCCAACAAAGCAGAAATAAAAGGCGATGTGTTCACTGCGTGCGCCATCTCTCGGTGCTAGAAGAGGAGGCGCCGACGCCGCTCGGGCGACTCGGGCGGCTCGGGCAGCTCCGGCGTCGGCGGAGGAGAAGACGTCGGCTGATCCGGATCCGGCGTTGAGGCCGGCGTGGAGGCAGCAAGGCGGCGCTCGGTGGAGATTGAGGCCGGCGTGGAGGCACAATCGGATCCGGCGCTGGAGGCGGTGAGGCAGCGCTTGGGCGATGGAGGTGGCGCTCGGTGGTGAAGATCCGAGCCGGCGAGCGGAGAAGAGGGGAAATGGGACAGCGGCGACTGCGGTGAGGTGGCGCTCGGGCGATGGAGGCGGTGAGGTGGTGCTCGGTGGTGAAGATCCGGAGCTGACGGAGAAGAGGGGCAACGGGACGACAACGGCGATTGCGGCGGCTGGTCACGAGGTAGGGTCGAAAACCCTAGCTCCGATACCATGTTTGGAATAAAGCCTCTTATGTATTCCAATAGGCCAAAGACCAATATATAACATGTACAAGGTTGGACAATAGCAAATAACATCTTACACAATATACATATATAACAATGCTAAGTTGGTTGTCCTCGGAGAAGGTCCCGTTTCATAACTGTGCATCTGCATCAATAAGACATTAATTCCTATAAATTTCAGCAAAAGAATACGTGAAAAAGGGTTGATGTTTCATGCTTGCTCCAAATAAAAGCTACGACAAGCCTTAAACTGCTGCTATGTACAGAGACTTACATGCATGATTATATGAGTACGGCAATTTCCAATGCAATACGCCTCAGCATGCTCCAATATAGTAATAGGTTGCTTTATAGTTTTTTTTACTTTATGTGTTCAACACCATATGATCTTAAAGGTTGCATCAAGGAAACAAGTTTTCATCCATCCAGTTAAAAGGAACTATTGAAAAAGTGCACGGGATCACACTAGTTTCACTTTTGTCCTTGTTTACTTTAGTCCTAAATGCTTCAAGATATATTCATTCTATTTGGATTCTGGAGAAAACAAACAAGACGCAAAAACAGGATCACATAGTGGTATCATCAGGAGGAGACATAAATAGCAGCGAAACCATAAGGTGGGCGAGAAAACGTGAAAACATTTAAAAGGAGGGTTACATCATCAGTGATAAAGCATATGGACAATTTTGTTGCAAGGAGCAATAAATCTGATACCAATTACAAATCGAATTAGAACATGGACATTGTTATATGGATGCACAAAAACTAACTAGACATGAATGGGAACAAGAAATCAAGATGCTCTAACTGAGGTGTTGTCTCCAGAATGTGAGTTAATCCAGTACCAGATGCCTCAAGTGAATAAATTTACTAGGGTTCTTGATTAATCCAGTTGTCTGAAAAAGTTGCAAATGTGAAAAGAAAAGTAAACAAACATATTACACCAGGGCAAGAAAGAGATAGCGTGCAAAGATGCCTGACATTACTGTTGTTAACCAAACCTTGCTGTCCATGCTGAACAGCGGCTTAGCTGGCCACGGGCCACGCCTCGGGCCGACCCAGTTGATTTCGGGTTCAAACCGTTTTACGAATCATTGACTTAGTGGTCCGAGGCCTAACTCCGCTCTGATGCTAAATGCCACGGAGAGAGGATCAACGTGAGACAATGAACAAGAAAGCTCATTGCAAATGTAGTCCATATTATCAGATCCCCAGCAAAGTTTGATGTTTGCCTGTGATAGATTCAAGGAATCATCAAAGTTTAATTGGTACTGGACTCCCCACGTACTCAAATTCTGTCAGACTCATAGCACATAAATCTATGCTTTGCAGGTCACAATAACTAACATGCAAGTACTGCAGGCAGCATAATGAATCGGGCACAATAAAATCAGACAGGGAAGATCAAGTGATGCTTAACCACTCAAGAGAAGGACGGTTTGCTAGGAAGAGAATTAGATTACCTAAGTCAGACGTCAAGTGCAGCTCGAGCTTCTTTAAAAGTTTGAAGCCAAGAAGGTCGGATGGCAGAGGCGGAGGGACAAGATACACGATCCATTTTGACAATTGAGAAGATTAATCGGAAAGTAGTACTTGTATCCTTGTAACATTCTTATTTTTTAAAAGAAATAATTTGATTTTTAGTTTCAAAATCTCAAATTCAAATTTGAACTTGAGTTCATCCTTACCTGGGCTTTGAGCCCGTTCGGCCCGGCCTTCCCTGGCCCGACCCGCTCCTCGCGCCGCCTCGCTCCGGATCTCCGCCCTGGTCCAGGCGCCGCTTGCATCAGCGTCACTCGCCAGCGGTGACGCCACGCCGCCGTTTACCGTTCTTGCACCGCCCACATCTCGCGCCTTGTTCCCCTCCCGGATCTAGCGTCGCGCGCCGCGCTCTCGCATCTCTGCGCCTCGTTCCGCCTTCCTCGGCTCCGCGCCCGCCTGCCACGCCGCCTGACACCCGCGTCGCCCGGTTCTTCCCCGCCTTTCCGAGGCCGTCGCCCCCTCCGCCGCTCCTCTCTCCCCGCGGCTATTTAAGCCGACCCGCCCCATTTCTCCCTCCCGCCTCGCCTCCTTCTCTCTCTCCCGAGTCGAAGCGCCGCCACCCATTCGTCTCCGTCGCCGACGCTTCGCTTTCGCCACCTCCTCCCGAGCTTCGGCCACCGCGGCCGTCCTCGCCTCGGCCTCGGCCGGCACGCTGCCTCCTCCTCCTCTCCCTCCTTCCCGCTCCTGCAGCCGCCGTGCGCCTCTCCCTGCCTCTCTCCCTCCCCCCTCTTTCTCTGCGCGGCGGAGGAGACGAGGCGACGCAGCCGAACGCGTCGCCCTCTCTTAACCCGCGCCTGCACCGTCGCTGATAGGTGGGGCCCACTCGCTACTGTGCCGTGGACTTGCGTGCGCCCGTGCGTGTCCACACACTGTTCCGTGCACCGAAGGTCACTGTGCACTGGAGGCCACGTGTCAGCAACGGATTATCCCTATTTTCTGATTTTCTTGTTAACTGAAAATTCATTTGTAAAGCTTCAAAAATCCATTTCTCCTTCATTATAACTCTAAAAATTATGAATTTTATATCAAAAAATTTGTAATTTCAAAACCTACATTTTGGTACTGGTTTGGTTAATATTGGAGTTAATTTATTGTGGATTATTTATTTATTTATTTTATTTCTTTATCTTTTTGTTTCCGGTGCGATCATCCGAGTAGAGTTCGAAGAAGCTGGAGGTCCCCACTTTGACCAAGCTCAAGACTACCAAGATCCCCTAGCCTTTGACCCAGGTGAGTCAATATTTTGATCATGTTGAACCTACATTTCATGCAAATTATATTCATTTAAAATATCAAACTGCATGCTTTAATTTCTGATGCAAATGTATGTCAAATGGTCCTAAGGTAGTTAAATGCCAACTTGAGTATTAAATAATTATTATACATTGTCATTGATAATTGAATTCCCTAATCCTTGTCACCCTAATAACTATATGGTAACCTACTAGTTATAGTTTGTACTTGAGCGCCATGCTAACCTTGCTTGAGTACCAGGGTATTAACCACCCCTATTATCATCCTTTAAACTTAAAGTTTGTTTTGGGCAGTCATTGGGGGTAAATGACTGAAATAGTTGAGTTAATTTATTTTACTATTATCAAAACCCTGAAAACTTGCTAATACCCCATCTGGGCGGATGATATGTGGTTGGGTACTAATGTAGCCCAGAATATGTTGGTATGTGGTATGAACCGCCCAGATAACTTTAATGACTTAATCATGTGATGACCTCCTATTGTAAAACAGTACAACCATAAGTCTATAATGTTGTCGACCTGGCCAAATAATTTGTATCCGTTAATACGAGTTGCACCAGGTAGATGACTCGTGACGCCGTAAGCCTTCATGGCGAAGGGTCGGAGTGCACGGCGAAAGCTGTTTGATGGTGCAAGGGGGGCCTGGGGTAAGGGTTGACGCGGGTGTGAAAGCGTAACCCACCTCAGTTGAAACCTCAGTAGGTGTAACAAGTACTGAGGGATGCATTGTAAAGGTCTTGTGGTAATCTCTCCTTTATTCACATGTCCAAGGAAACATGTGATTATATCAAGCCAATTATCTCTTGTGGGTAAAGTGTACAATCTCCGCAGAGAAACAAACTGTTCGAACAACCGTGCCCACGGTCACAGGCGAACATAGGAACTTACAAGAGTTAGTTCTGTTTATAAAACTTTGTTGGTGGGTTGAAAAATGTGACGGGCTCATCTAGCATTGTTTTGTATTTTTCCCTAGGTAGCCTTATCCAGTGCTAGTAATAGGTGGATGTAACCGCTATAAAAAAATAAGCATGAGGTGGAAGTAACCTCCGCCGTTATTGATATTGCACACTTAATCTCATTGAGAAAATATGATTTGGTTAAAATGCTAAGTGATAGGGTTTTCTAATATATGTAATTATAAATGTTGCTTTGCGTAAATAAAAGAATCTGAGCCATCCTTGTTTAGCCTTGCATATTTATTATTACATCTGTTGTGTTGGCTCGCGAGCACGGAAGTTGCGCTCACCCTCGCTCTTTCCCCAAACTCTCAAAAACCGCTGATCAGAACGACTATGTCTACTACAAGGATCAAGGTGTCGACGGTTAAGACCAAAGCGAAGAGTAGTTAGTTTCGTAGTATAGGGTTCGCCGCAGTTTAGTTTGCTCCGTTGGTACTTACGTACATCCAATATTCTCCAAGTTCTTGGTTAATATCGGTTGTACACAGGGTGCTACAGTAGCTTGCTTGTGGGGAGTCGTGTTGCCCCTTTTGCTTCCACGCCTGTTTATGTATTTTATATAATGAACTCATTTGAGCTGTTCGGCCCTCTTTTGTAAACTTGACCCGACGCGGTCTATTTAACTCCGATGGTTGTAATATTATGTTTGATTCGGTCTACGATATGTATGAAATAATTTAGCGATGTACACTGTGAACGCTACTACTGATTCAAAGAGTAGCGTAGAATTTTCACAAAAAAAAAAAATCTGAATTAAAGATATCCGGGCCGACGATCCTTCTCCAAGGTGATGGATGTGAGCAGCTGGGCTCAAATCAAGGATGACATGCTTCCCCTCGGAGGCAGCGGCAAAGCCAACCTATCCATCCACGTGATCCGTGTGCTGTTTGCAGAGTGCAAACCTAACCTCAAACCCTGTATCCACCACCGAACAGCTGTGCTGTTGCAACACAGTGCTGACATGATTCATAAATCTACCCGTGTCGTAGGCAACAAACATAGTAACATAGTGGTATCTTTAGGAGGGGACACAGCTTGCAGCAAAACCAATAGGTAGGCGAGAAGTTGTGAAAAGTGAACACATTTTCACTAGTGATAGAACAGGTGGACAATTTGGCTGCAAGGAGCGAAAAATCGTGATACGACAGGAGTAGTATTCTGAATGTAACGAATTCAACCAGAAATGAATGAGAATTCAAGATCAACCTATATCATGAAAGTGTGCCAGAAACAAATCACAAATAACACACACACACAAACAAACATTTACCACACAATTATCCAGTAAGACAGCAAACTATAAAATGGCTATAGTACTTACATGCAGTACAAAATACTCTAATTGAGGGCTTGCCTCCAGAATGTAAGTCAACCGAAGGATAACAAGTGCACACTCGGGATCTCCGTGGATACTCAAATCTAGCACCGGATGCCTCAAGTGAATAAATTTACCAAGATTGGTGAATCCATCTGTGAGAACCAGAAGATTTAACTAACCGAACCAAATACAAATCTGTAATTAGCAGTAAATTTAAAAATTTCTAAACACAAGTAACACAAGAATTAATTACATCAGATCAGATTATATTTTACAACTTTGAGTACATTACAAAAAGATTAAAATAAAAACTTGCATTGCATGCCGCCGAAGCCTTCCTTGAAATCTCGTCCGTCTATCGCCGTCCAGTCATACCGTCCTCGACCCAATCCAAAACACTATTCCCAGCTCCATCGTCCGCCAACCAACCACAAGACAATTAGCAGCTCAAAGTTAGAATAAAATGAATTGCCGTCAAAATACCATAGGAATCCTCACGGTTCCCAGATCGACCTAGATTAGCCGGCATCTTGAGTATCGAGACTACCCACACCAACCTAGGTTAACCGGCATCTTGATTTTCAAGTCACCTAGGCTAACCCAGACTAGTCGGCACCTGAATACCCACGATACCTAGACTAAACTAAGTAAATCGGCGTCGTCTTATTTCCGTAGGTTTCATCACTCGACATTTAGGGAAATCCAACACCTACATATACTGATTTGCCTCAACTGTAGCGAATTCCTCGCATAGTGAATTGCTAACCAATGGACCAAAATGCCCATAGCCCAAAAATATCTTATGAGAGCCATGCGGATAAGCACAAGGGCATAAGGGTCACAACGGGGAGGCAGCCAAATACATCCCCCAACCGAGTGCATTCCCCCAACACAAAGCCTCACACAGAGACATGCCCATCTCATTTCTTCTCAGCCAAAGGTAGGTCTCACAAGAACACAAGTCAAGCAACCACTACCCTTTCCCACTGCCAGGAGCAAGCATCAAGGTCATCATCCCTCACCAAGCCAGGCAAGCATCACCATCATCGATCATTTGCTTTAACCAAGCACGAGACCGCAGGGAGCAAGGAGGGCACCAACGAGCGGTCATCACCACTCCGGCGACGACCAACCCGCCAGCGCTACCATCCCAGTCCCAACTGGATCACTGCAAGGTAGCCCACATTTACCCTCTGTCGGGCCCCCGGGTGTCACACAACCCCGAGACCCTCTGTGCATACCAAGCTAGTCCCATGATCATTAGCTAGCTTGCACAGTTACAACAATGATGTAATCATAACCATTCAACAACGAACTAATGAAGCAGACAAAGTAATATTAATTAAAACAGCAAAGACCTTATGGTCAAGGTTCTTACAAAAGTCGCCTCACAGGGCTTAGCAACAACAGAGTATCCGCGTGGAAATCTCAAAATACGTGGAGCCCAATCGACATGCCCACAGGCAATCGAGTGGAGGACGTGACCTAGTTCGCAAAGTCTTCAAAGTAGCCTTCTTCATAGTACTCAACATTTCCTGGTTCTTCTGCTGGGACTGATCAACAAAGGGCATAAAGCCGTGAGTACATAAAGTACTCAAGAAGTCGAGAAATGTATGCACATAGTATTCATGCGAGCTTAAACAAGGATGGCTTTATGGTTAATTTGCGTAAAGCAAGTTTAACAATAAATACAATAATTAGATTGCAAGCGTGATTTTAAAAGAATAATACATAGATAACCAAGTTCTTTTGAATCAAGCGGTGAACATCCGTTCACTTCCCAACCATTCAACCAAACGTTTCCATCGAACCAAACCACATTTTTGAAAATACTACCCCTTGCGCGAAATCACCAGGCATGTCCGTAACCGGGGACACGGCTATTCGAATAGATTTTTAACACTCTGCAGAGGTTGTACAGCTTTACCCACAAGACACGAATTCTCTAGTTTGTTTGGCATCCGTCGATACCACCGCTCACTTCCTTTGGTGAGTAGTCTAGAGCACGTGACAAGGCTTTTACAAAGTTCCATTTTGCCTCGGTTACGCGCTAAGGTTTCGCCATCACAGCCCCCTCTTGCGCCAATAAACAGCCACAACAGAACCGACTCAAAACTTTCCTAATTAATTGGCCAGGTCCGTCCCATACCGGACTTATGGTTGCACGAGGTGACCCAGATCAATGACTTGCAAAGTTAAGTCCTTAGTTGGCTGCTCAGACAAGTCTACCACAACCCAATGTGCATTACGCACCCACTCTAGCTCCCTACCTCAAGCCCGAGCATAAATCATTTTTGTTCATACCCGACCAAACGGCAATCCCTGCCATGGCACAACATCTTTTAATAAAAGTGGCCTCACACCACTGTTCCATAGTTCCATTAGTCAAATTTCAATAATCATTGAACATGTGATCGAAAGTCTCGCGGGTAACTAGAGCATGTCTAAGCAATAATACGCACCCAAGTTGGCAATACAATTATGCCCAACTAGTATTAACCATCCTATGGTGTCCAAGGATATATGTCATTCAAGGAGACATTTCATTTTCAATTTATCAAGGAGGCATAATGGCAATTTGGTAATTATCTACTCCCAAAACCATTTTTAATAAAACTAGCCATGCATGATAATTTAATACAATATACATTTGTAAAATGGGTTCAACATGGTCAAAGGCCTACGACTTGCCTTCGTTGACGAGGAGAGGGTCTTCGGTCGTCGGGTCGAAGAAATCTTCCGAAACGCCGGAATCTACATGTGCGAGAATAGCAACAAATAAATAAAACAGCACCAAAAGAACTCCAAAAATTACAAAACCAGTACCAAATGAAAGAGGATGAATTTATATAAATTTAGAAATTTGGATCACCCAAATCGGAGTTCGGATGTGAAAGTTATAGCCAAAAGAAGTTTCAAAATCACATAAAATGATGGAATTGGATTTTCGGATTTTTCGGAATTATTTTTCAACTGAAAAATCGGACTTTGACGTCAGCGCTTGCGCAAGTGCACACGTGCGCGCTACGTGGCAGCCACGCGGGCAAAACCGCTGACGCGGCGCCGACGTGGCGCCACGTGGGTGGCCACGTGGGCTCGGGCCCGGGTCGAGAGAGAGAGAGAGAGAGAGACGGGGACGTGGCGCGGCGGAGTTGGGGAGACGGCGGTGACGGCGTTCGGCGAAGAAAACGGCGGCGCCGGAGCTGGGAAGACGGCGGCGACGGCGGGAAGAAGAGAGGCGGTGGTGAAAATGGGAGACGGCGGCGCGGAGGTGAGCCGAGGCGAGAGAGGGAGGGAGAGAGAGAGAACGCGGGAGGCGAACGGCGGCTTTATAGCGAGGCCACGGGCGCGCGGGATGGCACTGGCGTGGCGACGCGGGAGGAGGCGGGACGAGGCGACGGACGGCGCGGATTCGCGGCGGCGGATTCGCGGCGGCGGATTCGCGCGCAGCGAAGGCGGAGACGATGAGTGGAGCCGTCCGATTTCGACGGACGGTGGGGAGCGAGGGAGGCGCGGCGACGGAGAGCCGTCGATTCGACGGACGGTGGGGAGGAGAAGAGGCGCGGCGAGGGAGACGAAGCGGCGCCGTCCGATTTGATCGGACGGTGGGAAGAGGAAGAAGCGCGAGCGAGCGAGCCGTCGATAGCGATCGGACGATCGCGAAGAAAAGGGCGCGGCGGCGGATGCGGCCGGATCTTGATCCAACGGCCAAGAGCAAGGCGGCAGCGCGCGAGCGAGCCACACGATGAGGATCCAACTACGAGGGCGGCCATGTGCCGGCCGGAGGAGGCGGGCATGGAGTGGGCGGAGCGGGAAACAGCGATTGGCGGCTAGGGTTTCGGCCCACGCACAGGAAAAGGAATTAAAATTTATTTTTGATTTCAGAAATTCAAATAAATCAAAAGGCAATTTAGAAAATAGCAAATAGACTCCAAAAATTCTAGAAAAATTCACATAAATTCCTTGAATTATTATGGACATAATATAATTACTTTTAACTTTAAATTTTCTTTTTCTTTTACAAATAAATTAATTTTTAATTTCGGATAAAACAAAAATAAATTTCTAAAATCCAATAAATCCAAGAAAATTCTTAAAATAATAATTTTGATTTTAAATTCCAGAAAATTCAATTAAACCAACTTTAATTTAATTGAAGTTTGATTAGTTCATATTTAAACTGCAAATGGATTTCTGAAATTTCAAAATTAAGCTTTGGGCAAATAGAAACAAACGGTTCTCTTTTAAAATTTTCAAAAACTCCGAAAAACGGGACGCTACACCCTCCCATCCCTTGTCCATCATGAACCACCCTCAGTATGAACACAAAAGCACAACTATCACTTAGGCAACCCGAAGCTCTCAGTCAACCATCATAGCGCGTTAAGCCGAACCCCACCCCAGGAGCTAAACATCTCACAATAGCCATATCCGTGGCATAAACTTTTTCATCCCAGAGCAATGGGGGAAAGTAGAGAGAGTGGACGATAGTTACCAGTAGACCTTAGCAACCAGGGTAGCATCCACCTCCAACCATCCCACCATGTTATGCATCCAGCACTCACCATGTATATGCATTCATGAACATCATTAACACACATCAGTACAACAACTCAAGCATCAAAAGATTCAATCAACCATAAGTATGTTAAAACCAAGCAACGTAGAGAAGCATTTTCGGCCAGAGAGTAAAGGACCAGAGGTGCCGGTGGCCAAAGGCCGAGCCGGCAGTGGCGAGCCCGAGTCAGATCCGGGTCGACGGCACCAGGGGGAGGCCGAGCCGAGGCCCAGAGGAGGAGGCACCCGGGTAGAGAGGGAGAGCCGATGCGGTGCTGGACGCCAGGCCGCGCCGAGGGAGGGGAGCCAGAGGGAGTGAAGCGACAGCCAGGAAGTCGGGCTGGAGGCAAGCCAAGAGGAGGCGGGCCAGTGCCGAGCTGCACGGGGAAGCCGGGGAGGCACGCGTAGACGCGAGGAGGAACCGGAGCCGACAAGCAGTACGGGCTTAACTCGGAGGCGGCGGAGCCAGAGTCGGGCCGGGAGCCAAGGCGGCGGCGCCCGGAGAGTGTAGAGGGAGATGTGATCCGGGGGAGAAGCATTTGAGAAGGGGAGGGGAATGTGTGTGGCTGTCGGTGGAATGAAGGAAGGGGGGAGGAAAGATGGAGTGAGACTGGGAGTGTCGGCCGAACCGTCTAGAGCCAGAGGAAGGGCCGGCCAAAGGAAAAATAGGATAGGGTGGAGTGAGAGAGAGAGAGGTGTGAAGAGGTAGAAAATAAAATTGTATAGAAAATTTTGTAAAATTAAAAGCGGGTAGAGAGAGAGAGAGTGCGAGTAGTATTTTATTTAGTACGTTAAAACGTGGGTTTTCGCATCATAGAGCCTAAAGTCGTTAGACCATAGAACGATCACAGTTTGGGAGTGCTAACCTAGCGGGGGGTCTGAAAGGTGTTATTGAATTAAAATCCACTAATGAAAAGAATCATCTGACTATTGTACACCTAGTAGTACCCAATTGCCACTAAGTATTTACTTATTTATTTATTATTCGCAGCGTCATATATATTGCAGCAGACGAACCAACGTAAGCAGGTGTATCTGATTCCATATCCGTCGACGATAATCTTTTTTACAATTCTGAAGGCAGCCTATTGTCTTGAATATAAACATAGTTATATTAAATGTAAACTGTATATTGCTCTATCATATATGTATTGCATCAAAACTATTTGTCAAAATTAAATCGGATTAAAGATGAAACTAAGAAGATAAGAAAAGAGATAAGAAAGAGGAAAGAGATAAGAATTACTAGGTTGGTAAAAGGGGCTTGGGCAGGTGAAGCAACGATGATGATGCCGATGATGAGGTAAGAGGTGGGACCCCTTTACATATGGTTAAAATATAAGGACCAACAAAACTCTTACTCGGTAAGAGGCTGTAAAATCAGTGCCAACCAATTTTCCGTTTCGGCGGGTAGAAAATGCTACCTTATTACGTGATCATGCTCTCCACATTGGGTAAGTAATATGTGTGAGTGTGATGGAGGAACCCAGGACCGGTAAGAGAAGTCCGGACGTGGGGTATCCAAGGCGCTATAGCGCTACGGTGGAGTGTTGAGTGCAGGATAGAAACTGCCTCAACTAACATTACCAGAACTCGGTGTGTGACGAGGTCAGCACCGACGGAATGTAATGGGTGAAGGAATTAATCACGTAACCTGAAAAATATTATGTATTCTGAACTTGAACCCGCATCAAAGGAAATGCTAGGGACCTGGCTCATTTAGAATTCAGACTAGCTATGGGCAAAGTAGTGCAAAGCCTGCGCGGTACTATATCAAATCATGAATTAATACCAGTCTCTTAGATTGGAGTCTATGGGAACCGCCAGGGGTCTATCCTCTATTCGAGTGATAAATAGTTTTTTCAGTATTAAAATCTGCCACCTAATGTTTTACTAAGCTATTTTAAGAAAAGATATGGTATAAAAAATGTGATAATGAACAGAGATAAGTCATGCAATGCATCTTTTGCTATTAATGCTTGCTGAGTACTTTTGTACTCAACCTTGTTAGTATTCTCTATTGTAGATCCTAGTCCGGTCATGAATTATCCCGAGTGGGATGAAGGACATGCAGGTATCGAAGAGGCCATAGGAGGCGAGGGCGCTGACTACGAGGACGAGGAAGATATGGGCAACTTGTTCGACGCGTGGGACGAGTAGACGACCAGAAGAGCTTGGCCGGCAAGCGATGGAACTTAGTCCTATTTATCAGTTGTAAATTTCTACTTGTAAAGACTATAGCCTTGCGTGGCTACTGTTGTAATACAAATATACAGTTTATATCTTATTGTTCTGCCGCGTAACTCTGATAAAGACTTACTATTTGTTGAAACAGTGTTCTACTGAGTAAATAAATAGTAATCCGCATACCTAAACGTGATTACCCCTAGAGTAATAACACAGAGCGTCACACTGAAAAAGTTACAAATGTGAAAACAAAAACGAACAAACTCATAAAAGGACGGCAAGAAAGAGAAAAAAGTAAAGAGTTTGCCATTAGTGCTGTGAATCGAACCTTGTCATCCAATGTACAGAATCCAATGAAGAGACCATCAACATGAGCCAACGAGCAAGTAAGTTTATTGACAATGTAGTCAATATTACCATATCTCCGGTTAAGGCTGATGTTTGCCCGTGATAGCTTCGTGGAACCATCAAGTTTAATTGGCAGTGGTACCCCCACGTACTCAAATGCTGTCAGACTCATAGCATGTAACTGTATGATTTGCACGCAACAATTACTAACCTGCAAATACTGCAGGTGGCACAATGGATGGGGTATATTTAAATCATACAGAGAAGAATCAGTGATGCTTAATCACTCAAGGGCAGGACAGTTTGCTAGGAAGAGATTGAGATTCCCTAAGTCAGACACCAAGTGCAGCTCGAGTTTTTTTTTTTTTAAAAAAAAAATTCGAAGCCAAGAAAGCCAGATGGCACCACCTAGGCGGAGACATACTTGCCTATGTAAACTATATGGATTATTGTTGCGAGTTCCAAAGCAGATACTAGCACAAATGCTGTGTCAATATTACAAGAACAAATAAGTGGTCGAGTTTGGGTGTGACTTCCAGTTACATGTAATATATCTTGAGCTGTTTCTCATTGTTCCAATTGATTCATAAAAAGAATCAGGGAACTCATTTGTTGTTTCTGCAAACATTTTCCACACAATCTTCAATGATTCCAAGCATTTGAAGTATCACATTGTTGGCTAAGCTTTCCATACCAATGAGCAAACAGAGTAGCTCGGGGAGGTTCATACCGCCGGTATCCTGTCTATTGCTGCAATCGGCAAAGAATCCTGAGAAGAGAGATATTCCAACTCTGTTTTGGGTGCGGTGGTGGAACGGATTTGCTACCTTGCCTTGAGACTGGAGGACGATGGGAAGCGAGAATAGGCACCACCGGCGACGAGCTCCTCCTTCGCCTCGCCCATCGCGTGCGCCAGTTTCCGGCGGAGGCAGCCTATCGGAGGTCGTTTTGCACAGGGACCCTCTGTTGTCTTGTATTACCGTTTATCCCGCAAAAAATTGGATCGAACAGGATAGGAGTGTGCGATCCAAATTTCGGTCTCCGGATTCAGCATCCGATCTAACATGGGCGGCCAAGATTGAGTATGAGTTAGTGTTGGAGGTAGTTTTTACATGAAGACCCTCCGTTTGCCTCGTATCTTCGTTCCAAAAGAAGTGGGGACGCCGACGGCGGCGGAGCTCTGGCGAGCTGTTGCTGCGATGCGAGTGTGCCGACGAGTCGCTCCCACCTGAACTGCGCCACACCTCGGCGGAGGAGCAGGAAGCGGCAGGCAGAAGGGGCTAGGGAGGCGTTCGGCAACGGGAGGATAAAAGCTCTTCCTCTTCCTCTTCCTCTTGGAGCTAACCTGAGCTGCCTTCATATGGATGGATGATTAGATGTTTCAAAGGGTGGCAATCAGCTAGACGCATATGATTAGATGCAAGTTGATTCTTCGAGTTTAGTTGCTGTTTTAGTTTCTCAGTCTGTCTTTTTTTTTTGTAGCTGTTCTTTGGTGTGGTTTGGGGTTTCAATTCCTCCTTGTGAGCTGGTTTCCAGTCCAGCTTTCTTTTGTTGGCAGCTGCCTAAGTCCGGTCTTGTGGCGAGGTAGATTAACTTTGGTGTACTTCCTTGTGTTTTTCTTCTTCTAATTGTGATTGAGAGAGCTCCTGCCCGTTTTTTTATTAAAAAAACAAAGCTAGACGCATATCAAACATTGCCTAGTACTAGTCCATTGATCATTGCCTAGTACTAGTCCATTGATTTTATTTCTACCTTCCAATGCATGCCTGTTACGTATTTTTTTTTAAAAAAATACAACATGAGTTTATTTGATCTTACCTACTACCATAATGGCATTTTTCATCTAGAGTTTTGTAAAAGCAATGACAAGTTCATAATTGATTTCTTATGGCATTTTCAGCACGAATAAGATGATCAGTAACCAAATGAGCCAAAGTGAACTGACAGGTGGGCTACAGCTCTAAGATTACAATTGAGCTTCACTAGTCGCGACAGGTGCTCTCCTCTCGTTCCCACTCACAACTCTGCAAAACTGAACAGCCAAAAGACTCAGCTGCCCGCAACAGACGAAGTCAACAGCAGCACGGCACGGTACAATTCTTCATTGATCAGTGAGCCCATGCACAACCTCTCGTCTTTGTCACCTGCTGGTCAAGTGCTGGGAAAGTTTATCCCTCACCATGACAGCATTCTCATCTGCTAACTGGCACACCTGCTGCCTGTAATTCACCTCGTGATCGCTCGACATGGGTGCCTCGTCCATGGCTGCATCCTTCATTTCTATGATTATGTTATGCAGCAGGCAGCACACATGGATTATACGAGGCAGCTTATGCTTGTCCGGGCGCCACATCTCTCCATGAAGGAACTTCCATGTGTCTTTGAACTTTGCCAATGTCCTAGGAGCGACTGTTCTGGCTGCGGAGTGTCTCATATTGAACTCTACTTTGGAATCTGAGAGGTCCTTTTCCTGGTAAGGTGTGAGGAGCCAGGGAAGAAGAGGGTAGCCTGCATCACCTATCATGTATTCCCCAATTTCTGATCCTTCTGACACCTTCAGCTTGCTGCCATTCAGCCGTGCACCTTTCTCGCACAGCTTGAAGAGACCAGAGCTGTGCAAAATGCTCGACTCTTTCATGCTACCAGGCCATCCCGTCACAATGTCCGTGAACCTCATATCTGGATCTATGACGGCTTGCAAGACCATGCTGTAATTCTTCTCGTGGTCGAGCCAGACCTTACAGTTTGGTTCGGCTGAAGAAAGGCACATTGTGATGTGTGTTGCATCTACAACACCACAGCAGTTTGGCAAACCATGGATCTTCTCAAACTTGGACTTGATCTTCTCCATTTCATCGGAGTCTGGCCAGCGCAAGTGGTGGCTTGCTCGCTCCTCCATAGCCTCAACAAACCTCCAAGTTACCAGTGAGACGGTCGAGTGGTTCACACCAACAGAGGATCCTACGGTCACGAGTGACCCACCAGAGTTCAGCCTTCTCAGAGCAACGGCTACTCGATCTTCTAAAGACAGCACTTTCCCATCAAGAAAGGTATAGCTGCTAGCCCTTACCATCGTATCATCTTTCACCAAGCTGCAGACGTAATTGAAGGTTCGTCTTGGCATTTTGAAGACAGACTCAAATCTTTGTGCGTCCTCCATTGAAGATAAGGTTCCTAAGAATAAAATATAAAACCGGTTGCAAAATCCGTAACTTGCAAGGCAAGAGCTCTGCTCTGAAAGTGCTAAAACAGACCCCAACAATCGCAGATGAATTAATTATAAAAAACATTGATCTAGAATTGTTAAACTCTAACACATTAAAGTGTTTGTCAGGTGGAGATCTTCAAGCTATATGAACTTCATACCATGATATGACCTATGTGAACAACCGATACTTTCCAACATGCTGGAATGCACCCAAATCAGAATGTGGTTTTGATCAACAAGGTAGCTACTACGCAACCCATACAACTGGTACATGCTAAACTAAAGCTGCTTATCCAGTACTCGAGCACAAAAAAGTTAGTCATACAAAACTGATCCACTTCATCTAACAATATATAGTGTAATGTCCATAACGCCATTTTGGAAAAAAAAAAGAGCATCAGGTACCTGTGGTAACTTGGATAAAACATCAAGTTGCTTTTAGAAACTTGTTTGCAGTTAAAGTAAACAAAATCAGGACAAGAAAGTTTGATCTTTGAATAATAATCCAGAAATAAGGGGGTTGCCTGTGTTTGGTTAGGACTTGGGAGCAGGGAAAAAAATCCAGGCCGGTTACCAGCGGTAACCGGATTTCCCGGTGCCGACCGGGTGAACAGTAACCGACCGGAAAATTTTAATTTCAAATTTGAATTTTTAACTTCTTTCATCACTTCCTAGGTTGGTTTAGGCCTATTTTGTCTAGATTACATATTATATGAGCTAAATATGCTTGAATTATTGTTTTTTGCCGGTTTGCACTTCATATGAGCTAAGTATGTTAGATTGTGTATTGTATAAGCTAAATATACTATATTACATATCGTATGAGCTAAATATGCACTTCATTAAGCACTTTCTTATTCAAAATTCGTCAATTTAAAATTCCGACCGGTTTTTCCGGTACCCGGCCTGTTACCGGTCTGGTAACCGGTTTTCAAAATCGGCAATTCAAATATTAGTTTTTGAAATTCATCCGGTTTTCCCCCGGGATTTCCGGTAACCGGCCGGTTACCGGTACCGCCCGCTGAGCAGGATTTCAACCGGTTCTGATTTTTTGATCCCTGCTTGGGAGCAATCTCCTTTCCCAAAGATAGTCAGAAAGAGCAAAACTACCCTTTGTGAACAATGCACTTCATGCCATATTTCTACTTCACCAAATTAGGACTAGAAAAGTCTTGCCTGTATTGTCTGCAACAACACAAGTGGCCTGTATTGCGAAAACAAAGTAATCCAATGTAATGCCCCTCCACAAGCCAGTTCTGGTAACTAATTAGAATGACAGATGCTAGGTGCTGCTATATGGCTGCATCATATGTATAATTTCCTGTTATGCAACAAGCATCACATGCCTAGAGGAAGATTAGCTACAACAAAGCTGGCTCTGTTATGGTCTGATCAGGACCTTTCCATATAGTCAAATAAACGAATGGAAATGGATTTTTTTGTTCGAAATATGCTACACCGTTAACCAATATGGACATGAAAATATATTCTCACATTCAACTTGGATGCAAAAACAAGAAGCAGCGACTAGCATGAGTAATCAAACCAACTATTGAGTTCACGGTGTCTGAAGCCCAGAGATGGAAAACCCGGCCGGTTCAGTAACTGTATTTACCGGTGGGAACCGGGATTCGAAATACCGGCCGGAAAACTTCAAATTTAAAACATCTCAAATTCAAATTTATATGGACAAATTTTGACCGAGTTTTTTCCGGGAATTCCGGTAACCGTTACCAGCCACCCGGCGGGATTCCCCGATCCCCGCTGAAGCCTGCATTTGCCCTTGAATTGTACCCAATCGGCTAGACCTTGATAACTGCATAGGCATCTTATGAACAAATGGCACACAACTTCTTAATCCTACCCAGTAAGCAGAACAGAGATCAAGACTTGAGAGCTCAGTTCTGAGCAATTCACAGCCCATCTTATATAACAGGGGCATCCTAAATCACACCTAAAAGGCTAAAACTGATGTATCACTGTTCATCTACCACGATGCAACATTACTCATCATGACAGACTACTCAACTAGGCCAGTGGCATTGTTCCAACTCCTGCAGTACCATCGCATTTATCACGAGTACTTCCTAACACGATCGATAAACCACGAGATTACTCCAAGAATTCAAGCCCGAGACAAATTAGATCTAAAAATAGCCACAAATTGCTTGCAAGCCACACAATCTGCACAAATCTTAATTGAGACGTACGGCCGTCACCACCAGAAGAAGAACAAAGACGCACCTGCCATCCGCATGCATAAGCCGTCCCACCAGTCGCGGCCGCCTGCTCCGGGCGCGCCCTCCGCGGCGGCGGCCGCCGCCATTGCGGCTTTCTTCTCCGCCGCCGCCTTCTTGCGGCGCTTGGCCCCACGCAGCGGCGCCATGACACGGGCAGCAGGCTGTTGTAACGAACAAATCAAGAAGATTGATTTCACGGGACCTGATGAATCAAGAACCAGGGGTGTGCGTGGGCACGGGGGAGCCTCGCGGCGAGGTGTCACGGCTGCGGCGGCGAGGGGACGGAGGCGGTGTCCGCGTGGTGGCTCGGCATGCAGAGGCTACAGAACATGGAGAGTCCTTGGGACGAAGAGCGTGTATGGCTTCGTGAGTTTGGGGGGAAGCAAGGGCAACACGAGGGAGGAGGAGGAGGAGGAGCACGACAAGGGGAGAGAGAGAGAGAGAGAGAGAGGGAGAGAGATTTCTCGAGAGGGAGAAGGAGAAAGGTTCCTTGGGAACTTGAGTTGGGAAGCAAGGATGGCCGGATGGGAGATTTTTTTTAAATAATATTATTTTAAATAATTATAAAATAAATAATAAATATTATTTTTTTAAAAAAATAGACTACTGTTATCGTTTGAACAGCGACAGTAGCCTAGGTAGTGGCGACAGGGACTTCAACTGCCCCCCGTCACCACTCCAAATGACGATAGTATCATATCGCCATTTTTACATGTGATATGGATCTTAAATTTTTTAGTATAAAATTTTAGAAAATCGTCGTTTCAAATGGCGATAGTGATCCTGTAAGTCCATGTCGCTATTTAGAATGGCGACACAATCTACCCTATAAAAGACCATGAAATAATGATACAACTCGCATTTATTCAGGAAAAAAATAAAAAGTGGAGGGAAGGAAGAGGAGTAGAGGGGAGGAGAGAAGCTAGCGAAGCGCTGCTCGTCCGGTCGCATACCTTTCAGATAATGTTTTAATTCGAATTGATTAAATAGTTTTAAATATACGATTATGTAGTGTAGTATGTTGTACATAATCCTTTTCAGTTGATAGTTTAGTTTTAGATATGTGGTTAATCGTGAAAATCTTGTTTACCGTGTAGTACGCTAAATATGTCGGACGCCACCAACTTTAAAATTTACTACGATCATGAGACTATTATTGAGGGTCCCGAGGGGATTGATTTATGTTATTTCCATTCGGCGACTGTTACCCTAACTAGACCAGAGTAACGTACATAAGGCACTATGATGCGGTGGTTGTTTCACTCATTCGATTTGGACCATGTTGTGTATGATCTGAGATTAAGTTGTCTTGCCAACCGAGCACCGCATCATGGTTGGTTAATCAATCCTCTCGGGACCCTCAAGAACAGTCTCGTGACTGTAATAAATTTTAAAGTTGGTGGCGTTCGATATATTTGACGTACTGCATCGTAAACAAGATTTCCACGATTAACCACATCTAAAACTAAACTACCTACTGAAAAGGATTATGTAAAACATACTACACTATGTAAACGTACATTTAAAATTATGTAATCAATTCGATTTAAAAAATTACCTGAAAGGTGCGCAACCGGACGAGCAGCGCTTCGCTAGCTTCACCCCTCTCCTCTTCTTCCTTCCCTCTCCATTTTCTTTTTTTTCTGAATAAAAGTGAGTTATGCCATAATTTTAGGGTCTTTTATAGGGTAGATTGTGTCACCATTTGAAATGGCGATAGGGACTTGTGGGATCCTGTCGACGATCAAATCGCCGATCTTATGAATATATAAATGATGAGAGGAAAAATGTGCGTGACTCCTGGGAATGGATCTGACTTGCTCTTTATTGCTATGAACTCACAATTACAAACACTGGGAGTATCTAAAAACTCAACACTTTGCTATGTCTTGCTTGATGTCTTCTGCTTGTGCTGTTTGTTCTGTACCCCGTGTCCTCTGTCCCTCCGGCCTTCCATGATCCTCCTTAAGTACTTGATGAAGCGGTGGCAGTTATCCCATGAAGAGACATCCGTTGGGGAGCGACGTGTCTGGTCGGGAAGAGGCGGCAGTTTGACGGTTCCACTAACTGCAAAGGCTGTTGGTGAAAACGTCAACTGTTCTGCGGTTAATGATTTAGGAGACGTTAAATCATCAACCGTGATAGTGTTGTATTATGCGGAATATGAAACACGTGGTTCATTCATCACATAGTGAGTGGCGTGGTCGGAGACTCGACCTAGACGCCTGTTCATAGCTTTACGAGCACTTACCTGGTCGTGGACTAGGTTTGGAGATTTGTCCGACCAGGGTATTTATTATATAACTTCCGTAATACCTATGACCAGTTAGGTCGGTGGTCTTAGAAGTTACGACCACGAAGACGTATGGTCTTTATCATATATTAAGATAATATATGAATATTTTAATCCTCAACAGCTAGCCCCCGAACTTTTAAATGAATGTTGGTCGTGCGGACACGTTCTCCGATGCAATCATATCGAACAGACCTCTCATTAAATGCCGTGGGACTCGAGGCGGTCTGTATTCATTTTAAAGTTGAGAAACTGCTTTGGAAAAAGGAAAAAGCCTTTTCGTCATCGCCGGCGAAAAGGTATTTGCCGTTGGACTTCTCAAGAGTCGATTCTGATGAAATGTCTATAAAACGACCCCGGCTGAGTGCTTTAAACCTTTACGCCTCTATCTCCAAGAAAATCTTCCTTGAGTTCTAGAAGTTACTATTTGAAAGTTACGACCACGGACGACACAGTTCAACAGATCCCTATCACTATTTGAAATGACGGTTTTCTAAAATTTTAATATTAAAAAAATTAGGATCCATATCACCAGCTGAAATGGCGACAGAGACCTATCGCCATTTGGAGTGGTGATAGGTATTGTTGAAGCCTCTATCGCCACTGCCTAGGCTACTGTCGTCATTTGGAATGACGATAGTAGCCTATTTTTGTAAATGTATAGTAGAGGCGTGCGCCATGTATGTATGATTGTGTAGGGCAAGGATTGAAGACTAGGAGAGGTATGTATAACTTTTTTTTTGTGTGTATTTGTATATATAAATGTGTACAGTATAGCTATGTGTCCATGTTCACATGGTTGTTCACCGTAGGCGGAGGAGCGGGGCAGTTTCATAGCCAAACATACTGTAGAGTACATATATCATTTGCAGTTTATTGAATTAATTTAAAGTTTAATTTGAAATTTCAAAAAAATAAATAATAGTTTAAATGATTAAAATAAACTGCAATTAAATTAAAAATTATTTTATTCAATCTATTCAGGTTCTAAGGATTTTTATAGAATTTTCTTGAATTTATTTTATTTTTGGATTTTATATTCTTTTTCTCTCTCCTACTTTTCCTCTGGTCGTGAACTCAGCGACCGTTCTCTGTCCAAAAACTCAAAACTTCACCTCCAAATTTATTTCTTCCCACTCGAGCTTCCAAGTTCAAATCCGTCTGAAGCGTTATGACCCTGTCATCATCACCTACATCATACCTCCATCAATTGCATGTTTTCCCTGTCAACCATAATTAATTTTGTTGTTTCCGTCGTCATTCATCACTTGAACCGAAACCGTCACCCACATTCACTCGCGTTCCCGGTGATTTGTATCACGGGAGAGCCTATAAATTGGTATGCCGTCACCTCATCTACCCCTTTTGCACTTCCTCAATGTTTCAGAACCTCCGGAGCACCGTTGACATCAAATTCCTTGTTTTCCTGAACGTTGGTCACTTCACCCAAATTGTGCATTCATTGTTCTGGTGAGTTTTTTTTTTGGTAATTTCTTATCGCATCATATTGTGTACCCAAGCTCGGTGAACAATAGCCCTCAATCAATTTCATGTTTCATACAACGAATTGCTTGGATTTCGTCGTCGAACTTTCTAGGTTGATTTCGTTCCCATCGATTGATCTCCTTCCTCAGTGTGTATTTCTTCGAGTGAACCACGTCACGGCGCATTCTAGACCATCCTCTTCCTAATCCCCCCTCATTTTGTTCAATTATTCACTGTGGATCGTTGTCACCGTCGTCATCCAATTCTGGTCGTCAGTTGCTGTGGAGGCAACACCTCGGACCATCTCAGACCAAACTGACCAAACCTATGCACTCCTTGAACCGAGGCCATGCTTGTGTTCACCCCCCTATCTTTCCCCGCGCCTCTAGACCACCGTCGCCGCCGCAAGGGCTTGCGCCGTCGCCGCTGCTACCATGGGTCTCCGCCCGAGCCACCACCACCTGCGGGTAGAGGGACCTCGTGGGGTTCTCTTTTGGCCATTCACCGACCTCCCCTCCACCTACCTTGCCGGCGCCGCCACCATGGCCATGGAGCTCCAGCGTGCTCTGTTTTCAGTTCAGAGAAGCTCTTTGTGATTTAGTTCTTGTGTGTATGACCATGTGAACCCACTGGTCAAGGACCCATTCCAATTCCTTGTCTACTCTGTTTTTTTTTTAGCTCACTATCTTGTGCCCCCCTCCCCGTTCATGCACACCAATGCCTTGCTTTGCTCAGTGAAGCAACCGAAGCATGTCCAGAACAGTGCAAATTCATAATGTTCGTCATTTTAAGCGAAGAACAAAATTCTAGACATTCGTTCTTCCTCATACGAACTCCAAATCTATCGATTCTCATTCCTAAATTCTTATAAATTCATTATCTACATTCCAGTATTTATTTTTATAATTTTCAGTTTTTATTTACTTTATGTTATTTATTTGGTCCGATTCGCGTGTTTAGAGTCTTACGTCGTCGATATCAGTTCGGGCGATAAATATTTGATGGATGAGACAAGGAAGTGACGGGATAACGAGTGATTGATGCTTTCGGTGGAAAAATAAGGTAAATGGAGGGAAGACCTCATTCAGATGTTTGGATAATCAATACATGACACAAATATTTATTGATTCGTACGAACATGATATTTATACGAAATAGTGATAAAAAATTTCGAACGAATAAAATTATAAAAAATCTACATAAGCAAGTACACGATGTCAGGAGGTTCCACAAAATTTTTTATATATTTTTAAACCTATTTACTATATTTTAAAATTACTACAAATTTCAGACCCTAACTAATTACCTAGGTGGCTGGTGCATGGTGACCATGCGCCAACGGTTGGCGCATAGCCACCATGCGCCGGTGTCTGCTGAGGTGGCGGAGCTGCGGCTGAGGGCGGGCACACGTCGGCAGGGCCGACGCCGTGATCTCCAATGTTGGCGAACGGTGGTCGTACGATAATGATACTATTTTTGCTAATACGTTCTACAAACGTTCGTATCTCTAATAAGTTATCAAAATATGCTAGATTAACCAAATTTTACTTATTTTGTTGCGCTGCATTTGTGCTGCACGTACGTATGTTCACGAGACATCCGTCGATATACCCAAGCCGCGTTACCTACGTATATATCATGTCCAGCTTCGTGGCGCCAGAATCTTTCCTCACCGGCCGGCTTAATTAGGCGGAAGAAAATCCTATTGGTTTTTTACCCTTCATCCTTTTGATCTCACGACACATGGCAAAATAAATCTATCACCTCTTTGCTCTGCAAGTGTTTAAAGGTAAGGAGGTCTTGTATAATTTATTTCATATATAATTAGGCGTTGTTATGGTGTTTAGTCTCATGGGTTAATTTGTGGGGGGTTTTTTTTTCTCTCTTTTTTTTTAAAAAAAAGTTTTGATTCAAGTCATCCGTACTGTAGACCTGCGTGTGATTTGTTATATCTTAATCTAATCTTCACATACAAACTAAATCAGGTGTGCAGTGGAAGAATGCTGACTCTATACTGATATGGACCAGATCAATACGCAAATTCCGCGTGGAAACCGAACCGATTCGAAATAATTTCTACGCAATTTCCGCTATTTATGATAGATACCTCCGGCCATTCTCTCCTTGATATCCAGACATATTCTTCTAGGTGACCACATACTTTTCATAAACCCGCCCTTTTCTTTTCCTTTTGGAAGAATAGCATTTCTGAAGGACAATTATTTATCAACCCAATTGCAACTTCACCGGAAACAGCTTGGTTTGGTCCACTTGCTTCTAAATTTAATTTTTGTGTGGATCATTCAACCACTTGGGTAGACAAAGCCATATGTGTTATGTATGTGATGGCCTTAATTATATTTGACTGGCGACTTAATGCAGAGTCATTGTATTATATTCTACACATACGTGTGCATTAATTGCTTCTTAAGGATCAGGCGATTGCAATTTTTAATTAAGCTCGTTGCGCCCTTGGATTGATTAATTGGTTGTCCCTCTACCATCTTACAAATGTGAAAACTTCAATAAATTTTATACAAGCACTTGAAGTGTACAATTGGTTGTCTTACAATTCATTTTAAATAAACAATATATGACTAATTCCACCATATATTTTCACATAAATTATATAAACAGTACTACAAGCAGACCGGATATTATATTTTTCCCCTGAAGGAAACAACACGAGCTAGCTCAATGTCTTTGCCATTGACTGATCTGTAAGAAGTCTCACCTAACCGGTTGGCTTTAGCCGGTCGATTGATGTTCAATCCATGTCCTAACACACACACACACACACGGAGGAGCCGCTTTAGTCTTGGTCATTGATATTTAAACTAACTACTATAGTCTCCTAGCAAGTACTAAGTCACTTGCTTCACCAACCACAAGCAAGTGAAAATTCGAAGATCCAAACACGCTCAGTGTTTCCATTTGAAGTGACAACACCTATCCACACTAGCTAGGTTTTTGCCTAGAAGTATATGAAAATCTACTTTGTATTATTTTAAGTTTATATATATTTTTTTAAAAAAAATTATATTACTAAATGAGCTGAGGCTATTGAGCCGACCTGACACGGCCTGTGAGTCTATCGTGCTGTGCTTAAGTGGGTGCCTCAGCTCATAGGCCGACACGACATCCCTGAAACTTGCGCACGGATCTCCGCGCATCACGGACGGCTGAGCTCCCTGCTGTATGCGCCGCTTGCACGTATCTCACGTGAGCCGCCTGTCGTCAGAACGCGTACGTCTACACGGCCGGAAAAGCTCGGAGAAATTGCACCGTTTCCCACGTGGCACGGTGTCATTGGCGAACCACGCGTGGATGGGGATGGGCTTGACCTTGACTTGGGTCAATGCGACTAGTCCCCAGCTAGCATCGTATCGTCGATATAAAGGTGTACTGGCTTGCCATTGAAACATTCGACAGTTGGCTAGTTACGTCTATATACACCGCAACCGCAATTGATCGAAGCCAGTATGGAAGTGGCCACCAGTGCACGGCCATCGCCGGCGAACTTGCTGCTGCTGCTGTCGCTGTCGTCGGCGAGCAAGGTGATCGCCAAGAACAGCAAGCGGGTGCAGCTCGACGGCACGTTCCAGTGCCGGACGTGCGGCCGCCGCTTCGCCACGTTCCAGGCGCTCGGCGGCCACCGGACCAGCCACAAGCGGCCGCGGGTGCGCGCCGACGGCCTCGAGCTCCTGCTCGGGGCGCGCCCCGGCAAGGGCACCGCTCGGCCTGTACTCCACCGCTGTGATACGTGCGGTAAGGTGTTCCCCACCGGCCAGGCGCTCGGCGGGCACATGCGCCGGCACAGGCCGGTGGGAGCCGTGGCCACGACGTCGTCCGGCTTGTCGGAAGAGCGTGATGACGAGAATGAAGCGCCCATTACACTAATCCAGTTTATATGAGTGCTCGATGAGCTCTGCCTCAAGTAACTTTGCTCTCCTCGGGGATTGCATGCATGGTTTGATCCCCATAATCCAAAAATATATATATTATAACTGAGTGCACCATGATCAGTGTCAATAGGTTTGGTTAGTAAGTTTATTTGGAGTGGTATACCTCTTCAGTTCATTGCGCGCATGCATGCATACGTACGTACGGTATATGTAATCTAAACGGGGTTCTGGCAATTAGATATTCTTTCTTGTTGTGATCTGATGGACGAAAATTAGATGCTGGAGGTGCACACTTTATACTTATAATTCTATAGTTCGTACAATAATTTTATAACATCATAAATCGAACACATATATTCCAAATTTATCAAAAGCACAATGCAAATAATTCGAATAAGGTCTTACATGAATAAAAAATTACAAAATATGCAACTATGCAAAAAAAAATTATAATATTATTTTACACTTTTTCATGCCTTGAAAACGTTTCATTACATCGTCTTCATTAATCTGCTCGCACACCACGCTGTCACCCTCCTCGTCGCGCCACCAGCTGCCCGCTCCGCGTCGCCTGCTTCCCTGCCTCCCTGGTCACTACCTCGCTAGTCCTCAACTCCTCGCGTTGGTGAATTGGGGGAGGAGAGGACTAAGGTGGTATTAGGGTTGGGGAGGAGATGATTGAAGTGGTATGTGCCTCTGTGGACTATGTTGTGGTGTATTCGGCTGGCTGTGGCCTATGGGTTTGGAGTCTTGGACCTTCGGTGGTGGCTTGGTGGGCTGGTCGGCCGGGCTTTCATGAGAAACATAGCCCACTGCCCACTGAATACTGATTCACTGATGACTGAAGTCTGAACTCTGAAGAGTCAAAAGTGACTAAGTGTGAGTGAAGAACTGATTACCGCTGTCTGATGAACTAATTACTGAATGAATCATCTACTATTTTTCCAATTTTTGGGGGTGCCGGTGCATACCCGACACCCCACCTAGTTCCGCCCCTGGGGTATACTATATGTAATAGTATTGTATGTGAAAAGAATTGACGCTAAAATATAAAAAATTTAAAGTTCGAGTCTTGGTAATATCATCGTAACGCGCCGCTCCTGGAAAATATGTCGAGTATGAAAAGATCTCCTCCCATCTAGAATCGTGCGACAACCCATAAAGCACAAGGTACAAGGGCTGAGAAAGTAGAAGTAGTCAGGAGCAAAGTCGATCGCGGCAACACAAGGAAGAAGATGATGAAATCGATAAAAAATAGAAAAAACTATCAAAATCAAGCCAAAAATGAATAGATAGATGCATAGCGGCCCAGATTGAAGCCCAAGACGACGGCGGCGTAGTGCACAAGAAGCACAATGGAGGCGTAGTGCGGAAGAAGCGCGACGGCCTTAGAAGCTCGGGGCGGCAGCTAAGAGAGAAGCGGCGATACCATAATGACTTCTACGATCTGCAGCGGCTCGGAGAGAAGAGCGGCGACGGCCATGCAAAAGGGAATTCCTATATACTTCTATAGCTGATAATAAATTTGTGGATTCGTAAAGCATAAACAAACTCAAAGATAGATTGGTACGAACTTGGATAGACGCAATGGAAGAAAAAAAACTCAAAGGAGCAGTACATACTAGCAGCTTTTTTCTCTCTCTCTCTCTCGATTTTGGGCTGTACCGTTGGCTCATCGGCCCATTTAAGAAACGAAGAACACACGGGGAGGATTAGGGATTCCCTCCCCTGTTCTCCACCATTGGCGGCGCGTGCGCGCGCGAAAAGCGCCTAGCCGGCGGGGTGTACGGGTTGCAGGCCGGCGGCGTGGCAGCGGTGGGTTCCAGTGCAGGGGATCCCGACGTCCAACTTCTTCTTGAGGAGCGCGTGACCATGGGACGAAGGTCGGCGTGCGGGTCGGGAAGAAGTCTGGTGGTCTTCCTCCTCGTGTTGAAGCAGAGTTGATGACGCTGCGCGAAGAAACTGAGGAGGAGGGCCGGCCACCCCGCCTCGGATAACGGTAGAGAAGGAAGGCGAGGTCGACGATGAGGCAGCGCTACCGCCTGCACACGGGGTCGGATCCGGGCGGGGGACTCGGAGACGGCCTGATCTAGGGCAGCGGCGCGGCCTGTAGTTGATCGTCGAGAAGAGCACACGCTCAAGCACCCGACCATCACCACCATCAACGGCCGCCTCCTCGACTCGGCCACACCTCCCGGATCCGGGCGGGAGGCTAGGTTTAGAGCCTTTGCTCCGATACCATGTTATAAATATGTGTATGTATTTAAGAGACTCAATAGACAATATATATATAGAGTACAAAAGAGTATATCATGTACAGATAAGATAATACAAAAATCAGATAAAAAATACAAAAAAATTTCTATTCTAACACCTATTCTAACACTTCTTAGGTCCAATTAACGACGGCTGCGACGCAAGCAAGGTCAATGTTGACACGGCCAAGTAGCTAGTATAATACGCATGTACTATGTACTACGTGTAGTAGCTGTTTCTCCAACATGCGATCAAGGCGACAACAACACATCGGTTGGTTTTTATTGGCAGGGAGAAACAAAAAATGGCAGCAGCTAGCTGAATTTCCATGAAGCTTCAGATGTCGCTGAACACCAGTTCACTGGCAGGTTCCAAGCAACTCCCTATGATGCACGACGATTCCTTGCCGCTAGCAACGACGACAAGGTATGGATATGCTCAAGAACAACGAACCCACAGTTACCTTTGCTTGTTCCTCTTGTCTTGACCTATCCACAGCAACCACAACTTAGGTCTTAAGCTAGCTGGCACCCAGCTAGCTACTTTCTTTTTTCTTCTCTTGAACGGAACGTACTGATTCCCTCGTCCTAGTTAATTTGGAGGTCTCGATGATTTATACATTATTTACTTGAGAGCTGCTACACAATGTTATGCTGTTGGAAGTATTTCCAACGGTATAATAAAGTTATGTGGAGTTTTAATACAGTGAAGCAAGTTTCATGTGAGTTTCAACGATGGAAAAAAGTTTTATGGAAGCTTCAGTTTTAAACGGACGAATTTTCAAGAATATTTCAGCAAAAGTCTCAAGTAGATTTCATCAAATTCTACAAAAATTTGGAGAAATTCTAAAAATCTTTCGATGAAGAAGTTCTAAAAATCTTTCGATGAAGTTCAAAAAATTCAAGCAAAAGTTATATCCTTGTTTCATGAAGTTTCACTAGGATTCAGAGAGTTTTGAACTTTTTAATTCCAGAAAGTTTTAGTGCATTATGAAAGTGCTTCAGCATGCTTCAATGAATTTTAAATGAAAACTTGTCTTATACAAAAAAAAAGACGAAACTCTATAAGACTTGGGATAAAACTTCATGAAACACATATGAATTAGTTTTATCCAGATATTTGAGATTAAAACTTAATGAAACTATATGAAACACGATGAAATTTGGGATGAAACTTCATGAGATTTGGGATGAAACTTAATTAAACTTGATGAAACATGGTGAAACTTGGAATGAAACTTCATGAAACACGGTGAAACTTGGGATGGAACTTCATAAAACTTAATAAAACTTCATGAAACACGGTGAAACTTGGGATGGAACTTCGTAAAACTTAATGAAACTTCATGAGACTTGATGAAACAACTTCATGAGACTTGGGATGAAACTTAATAAAATCATATGAAACTTGATGAAACACGATGAAACTCATTAGAAAAGTTAAAAGAAAAATTACAAAATTTCAAGTTCCAAACACACCTATATCATGGGATCTGACCTCTCGGAGCACAACGCGATGGCCGCTGCTCACAGCAAGATGACGGTCACGCGCTACCTCAGCACGCCTACTCTCGTCGCCTACTCGCGATGGCTCGCCCACGTCCGTCTTCACAGCAGCAGTTGACCATCGCAGTCATGAAGTTCATGTAGAGCGCGCAACAGGAGCACCGCTTTGCTAGGGGCTAGCAGTCCGGCTCAGAGCCGTTCGCTTTCGCTAGGTACAACAGTGGCACTCCATGGCGGAATGCACTGGGGCGGTAGAGCGCTCGGGGGAGCACCGCAGCGGGCTGCTTCTCCCCTAGGCCGGAGGCGGAATAGGAGCAGCGCGGGGAGACCCTGGTGCAGGTGGAGGCGGACGAGGAAGGAGGGTTAGCGCCTGGAGGAGCACAGGAGAGTATCTTGGTGTAGAAGCGCAGCACGCCTCCGCTGTTGTGATTGGGCTTGCTTGCTCGTCGCCACCTCGCATGCTTGGCTGCCTGCCACTTGCTGTTGTGCTCATTCACAACCATCGCTCCTGCCTTTTGTAGTTGGATGTGCGTGGGATGGGAAAGGACCGATGTCTTTGGGATGCTAAGTCGTTTGGAGAGGAGGGATAGAAGAGAGAGAGTCATGGAGGATTTGGGGATTTCGGATAAGGCTTTTTCAAATGAGTGAATCGTGACAAGAGGAGTGGGAATTCTTTGGAAATATCAGACGGTGGGAAGGTATACTGTCGGGATGGGGTCTGACGGTATAGCGTTCCTTAGTATTTACCTATTCATTTAAACTTTGTGCATATGTTCTTTTCAAACCAAGTGTTACACGAATATATCGTGTAGTACCCGTACCATTCTCTCTTACACGTCGTTCGAGAATACACGCGGTTCAATTTCCAAAACTTTGACCACTACTACTAATATACACACGGTTATACCCTGATACCCCTTCTTATACGCAGCAGCTCTAGATCGGATCAGAATTTGTGAGAAAAGCCATGAGCGTTCATGATATCAAGAGCGAAGTAGATTAATCTCATAAAGAGAACCAAATAATGGCAATGAAATAATCATTACGAGAGAGAAATATTCAATGAAGTCGACCGCAAATTCCTTAAACACAACCCCAAAAGAGTATAGGTGATTGTCGCACTCTCACAACCCTCTCGAACCTTTTAGGACACTCGGATCCTTGCCTTATACAAGAATCTAGTGCTAAACAATAACCTAGCCTCTAATCCTCTTGTGCACGTCTTGCTTTGGATGAGTTGATCTGTGGCTTGTGTCTTCATGACCACTCCCCATGGCTTTATATGACGCCCCTTATTAGTTCTTCTCCAAAAGGAACTAGAAATCATAATCCTAATATGATTATGATAGGAATTCTTGTATAACACATCTTCAAGTAAAAATAGTACAAGTATTAGAGTGTTAGAAATCCTAATGCTCTGATACCCCTTCTTATGCGCAGTAGGCCCAGACCGGATTAGAGTTTGAGAGAAACAACACTTGCATGCACGATATCAAGAATGAAGTAGATGAATTAATCTTGTAAACAGAACCAAATAACGGCGATGAAATAATCACGACGATAGAGAAAGATTTGGCGAAGTTGATAGCAAATTCCTTAAACACGACCTCAAAATAGTACAAAGGATTGTCACTCTTTCACAACCCTCGGATACTTACTCTATACGAGAATCTAGTGCTAAACAGTAATCTAGCCCCTAATCCTCTTGTGCACCTTTTGCTTTTGATGAGTTGGTTTGCGGCTTGTGTTTTCTATGACCACCATTTGTGGTTTTTTATAGTGCCCCTAGTTCTCGTTGAAAAAGAAGTAGGAATCGTAATCCTAGTATGATTATAATATAAATCCTAGTAGAACATATCTCTAAGTCCTAATAAGTTAGGATATAAGTCACCCATACTCAACACACACAAAAGTATATGAATTTACATATATAATTTGTTATCAGCGTATCATTATTATGTAATGACTTTTACCAACATATAATTATAAAAAAAATATTGTTCAAATGTGTCTATTGAAGACAATACCATGCATATTCTCTCAAATGGCAAGCAAAAGAGAATTGGATGTGGTAATAATTTGTGGTCCCAAAACCCTTTCTCAAAAGAAAATTTGAATAAGTGGACACGTACTATTAGTTACTATGCATATAGCTTACACGTTAAGTTAGTAAACAAAGAAGGATTAGTTAATAATTAAAGTATAAAAAAAGAAAAAAATGTGTTGTAGTTTCCTGAACTTGTGAGGTTGTGCCACTTAACTCTCTGAACTTGTATTTTACTTTCTCAACCCTTGAACTTGTGAGGTTATACCACTTAGCTCTCTGAACTTGTATTTTACTTTCTCGGCACCCTGAACTTACGAGGTTGTGACACTTAGCTCCCTGAACTTGCGTTGAAGTGAAGTTCATCGAATGCGATGCAGCTAGATTCGTCGCAGCCCCGTTCTGGCCGTGTTCATCGTTCCCGTCACCTTACGCCGGCAAAAACGGATTCTTCGGGTCCAGGAACACACAGTGCTCGCGTCTTTGCCGGAGCTCCACCGTCGTAGTTTGCCACCACCCTCGCCCTTACCTCCTCCAAGTCAGTCGTGAGAGAGAGAAATATATTCCCAGTGCTAGAACATGGCGTAATTAATTAGTCGAAATTAATTAATTACACATGTTTAATTAATCCTTATAATTAGTCATAATTAATTAATTACGACCAGTAAGGATTAATTATCTTATGTAATTAATTAACTAACTAACAGTACGAGGGAAGTCCCCACCATGGCACGAATGATGATTAATTAACTCGAGGGCCGAACGAGGATTAATTAATTAAACCAATGTAATTAATTACACGATGATGGTTAATTACACGATTGGGGTTAATTACCACTAAATAATTACACGACGGGGTTAATTAATTAATCAATGTAATTAATTAGTCGTAATTACTTAGTTATAAATTTTTAGTCATAATTAACTAGTTGTAATTATCTACTCATAATTAATTAGTCGAAATTAATTTAGTCGTAGTTAATTAGTCGTAATCAATTTAGCAGGGTTAATTAGCATAATTAATTTAGTCATAACTAATTATTCATAATTAATTAGACACGGTTAGTTAGTCGTAATTAGTTAGTCATAATTATTTTATTATAATCAATTTAATAGTGATTAATTAACAGTGCGAGGGAAGTCCCCTCGTCTGTGCGTGGAGGGGGAAATTCATTCTCCAAGAGTGCAGACGAGGGAAGTCCCCTCTCTAGAAGAGGGAACGAGGACATATGTCGAAAGTCCATTCGCCTGGAAAGAGGACGATGACACATATCGAAAGTCCCCTCTCCTGGAAAGGGAACGAGGGGGTCGGCGCACCCGTGACGCGGATGAAGATACTTGTCGTCTCCTAATGAATCACGGTGTTATTTTTTTATTTTAATCTCTAGAAAATGTTACATTTGCTATTTCTAGTGCAAATATTATCATTTAAGCCAATAACCGGCCGACATGTTATACGTACTAATGTTGCGGTGAAAACCGGTCGTCAGCATGATGGAAATGTGCTGACGTGACAGCATGACGGGAGTAGGCTAACATTAGCATCTGCAGCATATTCTTTGCTCCGAATGTGGGCAGCTGTCGCATCCTGGCTGAAGAGCAAGATCAACTTACGGTCCATCTGAAGGACCAGATGTCAAGTAGTTGACTTGACTTCAGGTGTACATTCTAGAGGGTTCAAAAAAGGTAGGAGTAGACTGGATTTGAGAGTGATTAATGTGATACTGGATTACTTTTTAGTTCTCATGCAACATTCATAATCTTCTATATATTATTATATCATTAAAACAAAAATAAAAGAAGTCATCATATTCCCACTCAAAAGCTAAAATTAAAGTAATCATTACGTAGTACATTTTCTGCTCATCTCATCTCAGCTAAGTGTGTTTTGTTGTAGTGATTCCTGAATCATCCAAATCTGAACAACTTCAACCTTGTTCTGGCAGCATGATGTGTCCTCACTTATGACTACAACGGTAGAATTCGTGAGCAACGGGTGTCTGGATCCCCATAAGAGGTCTAGTAGCACACCTCTGGACTCGTTGTGCTTGCAGACAATCACGATTTTTCTACACATGATAGCGTCGATATGCACCTATCTTTTTTTTTTACGAAACACCTATTATAACACATAGACACCCCCACACACGCACACCACCACATGCACGGCGCATATGGAAGACTGGACAAACAGAGCTTAACGAAGGAACGACGAAGTCACCACCGATGCTTCGCTTGCGACGAGTATATCGCCTCCTACTGAAAGAAAATCTTCCTAAATGAGACACACAAGGCCAAACCTGGGGTTTGAACCCTGGTGGACTGGTGTACAACTACCACCACCACTAGCCACCCAAACGAGGTTTGGTTCTCACCCATTTTGTTTTTTTTGTTGTGCATTTTGCATGTGTAAAAAAATCTCAAGATAATCATAGACGTAGGCACATGTTAACACATGTGCACTGCAAATGTATGATCACATGTGCATTCTGGGAAAAGAAAAAGGAAGAAGACAGCCGAGGCAAACTCCTTTCATAACATGCATATTTGCTTTTCCTCTTGTACACGTGCAAAATGGTTAACATAACCGTTATTAGTTGGGCGTCAGCATGACGAGAATATGTTGACATGTCATCATGGCGGGGTTAGGCTGATATCAGCATATGCAACCTAACTTTGTAGACGATGAGCAGTTACCTTTCATGATGTTAGAAGGCCCAAATTTTACTAAAGTTTGGATCCCGATCATCGGCTGTACGGCAGAAAATCAATGCACGAACATCAATTTAGCCCGCGTGAACATATTACTGTAGGTTTTTTCTTTTTCAGTAGCTGTTTCCTAGTGTATCGCTTGATCTATGCCGTTCATTTTGGATTAAACAGTGGAGAGAAGGACCTAACGTATGTCATTGTGCTCCTCAGTATTAACCCTCTTTTGTATTGACTTATCTGTATATCACATACACCTCTTATACGTGTATATATAATGCCTATTGGGTCTCTCTAATATACACATAATATTCATAACATGGTATTAGAGCCGAGTTAGGTTTAGGGCTTACTCTAGCCGACGCCGCCTCTAGCCTCTTGTTGTTCTCCGCTGCCGTTGGACCCGAGAGGACCGATCTTTGCTCCCGAGGGCGGCCTCTCGTCTTGGATCCGAGCTATCAGAGCCCTCGTTGCACCGGCGCCATCTTGTGGGTCGTCCCCTTCGACTGCGCGCTCACCTTCGTGCTCTACTCCATCAGCAAGGAGCTTGCCGCTGGGGTGGAGGGGTTTAAGGAGCTTCGCCTCCACCCTCGACGATGGAGATCTGGCCGAGAAGAGTACTGGCGATGCCGATGAGGAGGTCGTTGATGGAGGCGGCCGGGTGCTTGAACGCGTGCAGCGCGAGCTTGATGTACGCCGTCGCGCCACCTTCCCTTGGTGCCTCCGCCGCGACGGCCTCCATCCCCTCGGTTCGAGCTGCGTCGCCCCAGATCGGTTCGCGCCGTCCCCTCTTGGTGCTATTCACCTTGCGGTCGGACTGGCGCGGCCGTCTGCAAGCCGTGGTGCGGGACCGCCTTGCCGTCCTCCCCGACGTTGATGCGTTGGTGCGAAGATGTTTTGGCTTTTCAGGTTGGGATGGTTGGTGGTGCTGCTGTCGGTGGAAACAGACTTATGGGCTGGCCTTACTATTGTTTCGACTTGGGTTGGTGCTTGCTATTGGTGATTGGAGGAGAGATGCGATTGTTTGCATGATGTTGTTGTCTAGTGCTGCGTGTCCATGCATGCATGCTGCTGCGATGGTTGCGGCTTATCCTTAGTTTTTTTTGTCTTTTTTTTCCACTGTGTCCATCCAAATCTGTACCATTCAATTTTGAGTTCGTCTGCCCAGATTTGTGAAAATGTGCTGTCCAAAATGCTGGCTGAATTCTGAAATGTGGTCTGAACTACTGCCCAGGGTGCAAATATTATCTGAAATGTGCTGACTGAATGGTGTCTAAATTTCAGATTTCAGATTTCATACCAAAATGCTGTCCAAAATGCTGACTGAATTCTGAAATGTGGTCTGAACTACTGCCCATGGTGCAAATACTATCTGAAATGTGCTGACTGAATGGTGTCTCAATTTCAGATTTCAGAGTTCATACCAAAATGCTGTCCAAAATGCTGACTGAATTCTGAATTGTGGTCTTAACTACTACCCAGATTTGTGAAAAACAGTACTGAATCCAGAATGTACACAACATTTGTGAATCCAGACAGCATTTTCAGATTTCAGATTTCACATCCTGAGAATTGAGACACCATTTCAGAGTGTACACGACAGTTCGGAATCCAGATTTTTAGATCCTGAAAACTGAGACAATTGAGAGGCAAAATCAGAATGTACACAACTTTTCTGATTCCAGATTTCAGACCCTGAAAATTTAGACAATTGACACACCATTTCAGAATGTACACAACTTTTCAGATTCCATATTTCAGATCTTGAAAATTGAGACACCATTTCAGCATGTCTTTCCAGAATTGGTAGCTCATGTTAGCTCACTTGAAACAATCTGAACTGTCAGACAGCATATACACAAAAAATCTGAACTTATCTTTGCTGAACTCATTTGAAAGTTGAAACCATAGATAGGTTCAGCATTACAAAGAAGAAAAAGATCTCCTAGATCAAATATTAATGGCATACACTCATACAGACAATACATATATATTTCAATACCAACCAATCCTTATAGAATCTGGACAATTTCCCCCATTGTTGGCCTGGATCTCTCACTGTCTGGAACGCACCAACAAGCAACCATGCACACCCTTTCAAGCTCCCCTAAGTTCACATCATTCATAAATTCAAACAACAATTCAGGCATCAATTCAGGCCACAATTCAGACAACAATTCAGACAACAATCAAGGCAACAATTCAGATAGCATTTTGGACAGCATATACACATCAATTCAGACAACAATTCAGACATCAATTCAGGCCACAATTCATTGCAGAATTCAGACATGACAGCAGGCTCATTACAGCAGATTCATTACAACACTTCAGACAGCAGATCACTTGACAGCAGGTTCATGACAGCAGCTCTAAGCAAAAAGGATTTTCTAATGACCGGCAAAAGAACTGCATATGGTACTGCACTTAGCAGTCTCAGGACACATTGATCTCACATTAAAGGAGCAGAAAAAGAAACTTTTCTTTTGTTGGAGCGGGAAAGTTCCCTTTTGTCCCCCATCATTTATCATTTTCCCTCCATGCTTTTTAGTTGAGACAGGGAAATTACAAAAAGGAAACAAATATTGTTAGGTGCCAATGTCTCGTGCTTATCACACCGTCTTCGTTTGCAACTTGTTAGTTATTTTTAGGAGCCGTGTCCATGTAACATCTAGTTTTTTATGAAAAAAAAAATTAGTCCAGTTTTATACGGCTGGATCTAGAGATCCTATGGGTTCTAATTCTATCCCTCTTACATCTTCCCCTCCTCCTGCTTCTAACCATAATCCATACCATCCACCTCCATCAGTCACCGCGCCCGTCTTCCACCCCCAGGATCGACCACAAAAGACAACTCAGAAGGAGAGCCGAGAACGGAGAGCCGAGAAGCGAAGTAGAGTAGAAAGAGAGGTTTGATGGATAAGTGCTCCTCAGTGGCAGTGAGGACAGCGGTTGCTTGTGCTGTCCTTCCTGTGGCCATCGCGTTTAACTGTTCACGAATTGCGTCTATAAATTGGTTCCTCAGGTGCTTGCGTGAAACAGGCATACATGCAGGCAGCACACTGCAATAACTGAGTCTGAATGTACAAGTGGCCACCTAGTAGAGTGCACTACATGCTCTAACTAAGAGTTTTTGCTTAGATGATACTGTTGCGTGTATTAACAAAAACGGCTCAAGTCGTGTCGTATTTGCAAATTTGGTAGCACGGACCCGCCTCCCACCACCTGTCCTCCACCGTGCACCCCTAGCCTGGACAGCTCCTATCCGTGCACTGTGTGCCTGGATGCGTTGAAAACCACACTACTCTAACCCGAACTTACTGCAGCCGACACCTGGCAAATCCAGGCGCCCCCTGACGAGGGCATGTCCCGTGGGATACGTTAACTTGTCCAAAGAGCGCGTATCAGTTCGGGTGGGGTACGAAGACCGTTAAGTGGGTGGAGATGCACCAGTAAGCTAATTCTAACCCAACTGAGTCTACCCAACATCAATGTCGTACAGCTGAGTCATGTCGAACTGGTTGCCACCTACAATCATGTCAATAATGAAGGAATCAAGAAATCCACGCCGGGATCGTCCACCTCCAGGTACGCTATCTGCAAGTTCCTTCATGCGGAGGAGCTCTCGCCTTGATCATGCGATGTGCTAGCGACCGGAGGAGCTCTGCCCTTTGTACGGTACTCCGTACTGACCAACGTAAGACAGAGGTGGGTGCCCTGGGTGCCACGGTTCAAACCTTGGTGTCGTGTACTGCTCCCTGGTAGTAGCTGAGATGGGCGTCTCCCCATCGGTTGATGGACGGCCGTCACCCACACACTCAACCGAAGGTTACAAGATGGAATGACGTTAGACCAAATAAAAATTCAGGACGTGAACTAAACATATCGTACCTCCCGGATCTGCAGTACGGATGACCAAGGGGGAGCGTCAGTCTGAGTACGGGGTGCAGACGGTAGAAGAGATGCATCCCGACGAATGTGCGGCTACAAGATGGTATGATGTTAGCACAACCTAAGGCTTAATAAAAAAAAATAGGACATAAATTTGTGCATAACTTACCACACAGTCGATCTGTAGTATGGATGACCGACTGTGAGCACTAGGACGCCCGCCGGTTCGGCTGGGCCGTGCCGACCTAGTAGGTGAGCGCGGTCGGCCCACTCGGTGTGCGGCGTGTAGGACGACATCTCTCGAATGACCACAACTCATGTTCTTAATTACATTCTTCAACTCCGTGAAGATGTACTTCAAAGTGCTCAAAAGCCCCGATACGATGTGCTCTGGGCTGTGGATGGCGGTGTCGGATGCACTTGCGATCTGTTGCGGCCACTCGAACTGAAATTACAGACAACACATATTCAGTAGCAAAACATTACAAATATCGTCAATGAAATGAGCAAAGATCGTCAGTGTTTTACGGTGTCATCATGCCGCGAGGCGCTGTGTCGATCAAACGAGTGACAGAACCTTTCATGGTGTCACCTGCTCTGGACGCTCTGGTGGAGGATGGGTTAGTCTGGTGCGCGATCGTGGTATGTACCACTCCATGTACTGGTGGTATGTTTGTACATTGTACGGTCTCTGCTCTTGTATGACCACGACATGCGATGTCTCCGTCTAGGTCGTAACCCACTCATGCTGGACTACTTGCTAGTCCTCGGCATGTCGGCCCGCCCTTGATTGCCTGCATTCGAGAAGAACTCATTTCAAAACAGGGAATGTGGGTCTGAAATGCAAACATTACTCGGATGGAGTTGAACTCGCAAGTGGACGACTCGCTGCAGGATCCTGCCATCGGGAGGGGGCACAAACTGGTACAAATCAAACTGTCTCATTACGCGGGTAAACACTAAGTGATAGGTTGTCACCCATAATCCGGCATCCTGCGTGCATCGCGCAGACAGTCCGTGTGACACTACGGTGTTCACAAAATCTGAGCTCCATAGAGCCCATATGATGCCGTTGTCGTGCAACGACTCGAACTAGTTGTGGAACAACGAGTAGCACCTCGTCCGTCTGTCCTTGGCCATCCAACAGGGAAGTGCTCCCAACTCCACAGCTATAGAAGCACGCAACATATGGCAATGACCGATTTCACACCGGTGTCGAGCCGCGAAGCGTCACACAACCCCTGTATGTGGTGCAGAGGGTGACTGATCCCCAACTGTGCTAAGGAATCGCCTCAGCTTCTGCGTCAGCCAAAGACTCGACGATGCGGACGAAGCTGAGGTCCACCCAATCACCTTGTGTGGTGGGAAACAGCGTCCAACCAAAGAGGTTGATAAGGTAAGCGACGAGGTGCGTCCTAACAACCTCGTCACGTGCATCCGGTGGGCATTGACTGAAATTCCCCAGCCAGGTCCGAGGAACACCACAGGCACTGTCCAGGATATGTATGCCAAACCAATGCCCCAACCGGGCCTTCCAGTTCACTGGCAGAAGGCGAGGAACAAGTGGGTCACCCCTGACCGGGAGACCAGTCAAGAATGAGATATTCTGGAGAGTGACCGTCATCTCTCCTCACCGAAAGTGGAAGGTGTGAATCTCGGGTCTCCACCTGTCGACAAGTGCTAACATCGCACTGCAGTCCAGGGTGAAGTAGCATCGCAAAGGGCTACAAGCCCGTGTCCCGAAGGATTGGGACGTAACGAGCATCGAGCTGCCAGTAATGCTTCTCGAACCGAAGCACAAGGGGTGGAGGTCAAGAATCTATACCTGCCATTATGAGTTAATGGAGTATTTTGGTAATTAATGACAATCGTCATGTAGACTAACATTTTTCATGAATTGGTGAAACATGTTGAGTCCCATAATGATGAAGACTTTGGGTGCCATCATGAGTTGATTGTCATCAAGTCAAGATTTAGGACAAAGGACGTCATCATGTGTTGATAATATTCAAGACAAGATCCCGAAGTAAAGAAAATCATCACGTGTTGATAATATTCAAGACAAGATCCCGAAGTAAAAGGAAGATTATCACGTGTTGATGATATTCAAGACAAGATCCCGAAGTTAAGAAGATCATCATATGTTGATGATATTCAAGTCAAAACTTGGAGTAAAGGAAATTATTACGTGTTGATAATTTTCAAGTCAAGAACCCGGACTTGAAGTAAACATGTTCGTCATCAAGTGATCACTCCAAGATGAATGCTCAAGGCAAAGGTATGACTAGTATATGCTAAGGATGTATTCTTTATTTTTTTACTAGTCTCGATGTTTGGTTAGAAGACCGAATTACTAGTATACGTTGCCATACTATAAAGAGGGACCTTGGCTAGTAGCTTGAGGATTTATTTTATGCCATCTTGATCAACTAAGATATGAATGCATCTTAAACTTCATTTGAAAAAGAGTTGTCAATAAAACCGGTATGACCGCAAGTATAACTGCGGTACTACCACCTTACGGTATAACCACATATGAAGTGTGGTAGGACCGATTTCTAGTTGGTGGTATGTTATTTCTAGAGAGCATATTTTTTGGTGTTTTTCCTCCCCTGGAAAAGGGTAGTTCCGATTAAGCCGAGCGGTAGTAGCGACCCATGTGAGTGCGGTAGTACCGCACCAGATCGTAACGGCTAGTTCAGAAGTATTAAATGAATAACATATTACCGTTGAACCATAAATGCAGTAGTACCAACCGATACTTGGCGGTAGTTTTGCACCTACTGATTTTTTTGGGGGATCTTGCCCCAAACGATTGAATTTGTGGTTGAAGGCTATAAATACTCCCCCACCAGTACCAAGCTCAATAGCCCTGACCTCATTGAATACATTCGAGCCATTGGTGCACTCTCTACTACTCATTTGCTCATATTTCACACTTTGATGTAGTTAAGATCATTGAAGTGAATTTGCATTATTTGTTACTCTTGGTGTTTGCCGACACCTAGACGGCATGCATGCATCATGGTCCGGTGATCTTCTCAAGAAGCTTGTGAGAAGGCCCGGCGTGTTGTGAGTGGTTCAGTGCTCACCATCTCTAGAGTGGAGGAGGAGCAACCCCGAGTGGATCGATGTGTTGGTTCAAGTTGTGAACCGGTCCAATTCGTTTGGGCTTACCTCGGAGGTGTATGCTTAATTCGTGGAGTCGGTCCAATTCGTTTGGACTTACCTCAACGTAGACCGGCAAATCTCCGAACACCACGATAAAACATCCTTGTGTCATTGTGGTTTGCTCTCTTGTGATTTACTTTCTGCAATTTACATTTCTAGAATTAAATTGATTGCATGTCAAACTAGAATTGCAAACCTTGACTTGGACTTAGGGTGTTGGTGCACTTAAGGGAAACTAAAATCTTTAGGCTTTAATTGTGCAAAACCGAATTGACTTCCACTTCCGCATTAGAAATCAGTTTTAGCCTTAGAGATTTTTAGAAATGACAACTCACCCCCTCTAGTCGGCATTCTCGATCTTACCAGAGGGATCCGCGCCCCGAGTGATCCACAGCTTGCACAGGTGATGCTTGTCGTAGAAGAGTTCAAGTAGCTTCGGTAGAGGCATCACTTGCAAGAGATCAAAGACATAGATTATTAGTGAATAAATTAATAATGACAATGAATTACTGTAAATTTCAAATTACGACTAAATACAAACAACAAAATAATATGCACTAATTAATTACGACCAAATTAATTACAACTAAATAACTAGTGCTAAATTAGTTGTAACTAAATTAACACGTACCTCTAAATTAATTAGGACTAATTAATTACTATGAATTACAAAAAGAGAATTACAACTTCATAATAAATTAAATACCACTAAATTAATTTTGAGTAATTAATTACCACAGATTAACTACAGATAAATAATTGAGCTTAATAAAGCCACTAAATTAATTATGACTTAATAATTATGGTTAATTACGTACAATGAATTAGTTAAGACTTAATTAACAACGACTAACTAATTGCAATTAATTATTTACAGCTAATTAATTAACTAACACTAACTACTTATGACTAATTAATTCATAACTAATTAACTACGATTAATTAATTACAACTAATTAAATAACACAAATTTAATTACGCCTAAATGATAACGATGGAAGTAAATTATGCCTAAATAACTATAGCTAATTAATTACGACTAATTAACTAACTACGATTAATAAAGACAATACATACGAGATAAAATTACCATTAATACGACCGCTAATGATGACTCTAAACAATCCTTAATCGTCTGTGGAAAACGGCCGTTGATGATGAGAGAGCGAGCGAGCGAGGCGAGCGAGGATAAGCGTGAGTGAAGAATCTCGCTCACTACTCGGAATTTACAGCGAGAATGAGAGAGCGAGGGACGGGAGGGAATCAGATTCCATCCCGCGTGGGCAACATGCATGCAATGGACGAGGACGGGAGATACGATCGATGGACAAGACAAAGAATAAAGGGGTGTGTGGCGTGCGGGCGAGCGACGGTCTTTGTCGCGTGGTGCGCCCGCGCGGCGGGCGGAGGCGGCGTTGTCCGCGCCAGTGGGCCGGAAGCGGCATGCGGCGAGGGCGCGGCCGGGTAGACGAACGACGCTTGTCCAAGCCGAGGAGCTATGGCGTTGGCGTGTCGGGCAGTCTTGCGGACAAGGCGGCGTCCGAGCTACGATAGCGCAGACTTAGCGATGTAGCAGCACAGGAAGGATTCAGACCACCACAAACGGTGTAGAATACCTTCGCAGGACTGGAACACGGATGTGGACACGACCGACGTGTCTGTGCTACCAAATTTACAAATACAGGCGACAAAAACCTTTTTTTGCTAATACCAGACACAAAAGTGTCATTTGAAAAAAAAACCCTCTAACTAACGACCAGCGCTGAATGGGGTATAATATACATAATCACGTAGTATTAAATAGAGAATAAAGGCTGAAGCGATCGATCCAGCCGAGCTAGCTATCTAGGTGTGTGTTGTGTTTGCGTGAGCTTCTCTCCCTTCCCTGCCATTGATTTGTTTAATTAATTAGGGAGGGAGGGAGGGAGAGAGAGAGAGAGAGAGAGAGAGAGAGAGAGAGGGAGGAACAGCAGAGGGTGGCATCCATGGACTCGCTCGTCGGCTTCCGCCTCTCCTCCGGCGACGTGGTGGGTAGTTGCAGCTCACCTTCTCCTACCTTGGAGAAATCCAAGTCTTTCTTTCTCTTATTGATTCATCGTGTTGTTTGATTCGGGTGTTGCAGAGGTCGGGGAGCTCGCTGACGGTGGGGGAGCGGCTGTGCGCGGTGTTCTTCCCCTTGGTCGCCGTCGCCGAGGCCGTCTTCTTCGCCCTCACGGGCTGCCTCGCCGACCTCTGCCCTTCCTCCTCCACAAGCCGCCGCACGGGCTCCTCCGCCTTCTTCGGGGCCAAAAAGAAGAACTACCACCACCTCATCCACCGCCGCGTCGGGGCGGGCTGCGCCTCCCTCGACTTCCACCACCTCGCCCGCCTCGCCGACGAGTCCCGATGCTGTAAAAACCCTCTCTTTTTCTTGATCCCTCCTTTCTTAGCCCGCGTTATTAGCAATGTCGTTTTATCTGATTCTTCTATGCGAATTGAATTGAATCAAGTCTCGGTGAACGAGGTGGAGGCGCTCTTCGAGCTCTACAAGAAGATCAGCTGCTCCATCATCGACGACGGGCTTATCCACAAGGTGCCCCCCATCCCCACAAAAAAAAAAAAACGCTCCAATTCTTACATCTGATGTGTTTAATGTTAGATCAATTCCTTTGTCGCTGTTCTTCAAGTAAAGGCATAATTTTTATGCTTTGTACTTCAATCCGTATTCTTTGTCGCGGATAATTTGGTTCTTCAGGCATCAATCTGAAAAACGGGTGTTCTTGGGCTCATGGACAGTGACACTTGGACAGCTACAAATGAGAACACGACCGATTAGTATTTGGTCTTATTGAGTGCGATGTGCAACTTAGTACATAGAAGATCATCTGAAAGTGTTGCACTGCACGCAATGGATTCTCTCCTCTGGGGATGGATTACTGGGACATTGTCATGTGACCAGTACACATGGGAGTATTATAAAATTTGGCTTGATAGCCCATAGAATTATTTGCCTGTATTTTCCATGTCAGCATGCCGTGTGGCTTCCATGTGCAATTTGACCCTAGTATAATGCCTGCCTCAGTATGTTTGGTTGTCATGTTCCTTCTTGTGCCATCCAAAGTGATCAAACATAATGGTGATCGGTGAAGCATGGCCTGACCGCCTTTTTTTATATTAAGCTAATGCTGTAGTAATTTTGTAATTTATTTGACTGGTGTAAGTCAGTCTGCAAAAGATTGTTGAGTTTGTATTTTCAGGAACATCTGTTATGCCTGCACATGTTGGGATGAACAAATTTAATGGAATAAAAAAACAAAGAGAGTAATGATAAAGAAAGTTTGAATGCCCTTTCTCGTTGCATACTATGTAGAAACTGTCAGAGATTTTTTAACTGTTCCTGTGTTGAATGGTTCTCCAGGAAGAGCTTCAGCTGGCATTGTTCAAGGCTCCCAGTGGCGATAATCTTTTTCTTGACAGGGTGAGTGTTTACTTTGTTTTGCTCTCTAAGTTCTTGATTTACCATATCAAGCACAAAGTTCTGAATTTTATCCTGATTATTCTGAATTTTTTCCATCGCATGCTGCTTTCAGAGATTTATAACATCCAACTAATTTTTTTTTGTCTGATCCAGGTTTTTTATTTGTTTGATGAAAAGAAAAATGGTGTAATAGAGTTTGATGAGTTTATTCATGCCCTCAGTGTCTTCCATCCATTCGCGCCTTTGGAAGACAAGATTAATTGTAAGTGCAGTTGTTGCAGAGACTAGCTATGCCACGTCCGTGTGTTAAACTATAATTACAGCTGGGCCTCTCTTTCTGGTTCGTTTCAGTTGCATTTAGGCTGTATGACTTGAGGCAAACTGGCTTTATTGAGCGTGAGGAGGTTAGTTTATTAGGATATATTTATCTGCACCATGCATTTTTTTATATAAAAAAGTTTAACCTCAGTGAGGCGATCCATTGGCATGCCCTGTGTTGTAGGTTAAGCAAATGGTTATTGCTATTTTGATGGAATCTGATATGAGATTGTCAGATGACCTTCTTGAAGTCATCATAGATAAGGTAAGCAATAATTTTCTTGGGCTTCTTGCATCATTTATTTTCATCTTACATGGATGTAAGTTTTGACCAACTGTTTCAGACATTTGAAGACGCTGATACCAATAGGGATGGAAAAATTAACCAAGAAGAATGGAAGGAATTTGTATTGCGCCACCCTAATCTATTAAAGAACATGACGCTACCCTATCTAAGGTTTGAACCTGAGAACTAGAGCCAAAGTGTTGCAAATATTGTCTGCAAATTACAGCCAACATGTTTTTACAACTATTCAGAACTTCATTGGTATTTAGTTTATAGTTATGTACTTTACCGATTTCTTGTCCATCTCACAATGCAGGGACATCACAACAGTTTTCCCTAGTTTTGTCTTCAACACGGCGGTTGAAGACTGAACAGAGCTTAAACAGCGCAAGACGCCTACCTGATGGTGACAAGTTGGCTGGTGGTTATGTCAGCAATCTTGTTGACTATTGGGGTCCTGAGTCCCAGAAATAGCCATGATTTCTTTCTGAAGAATCACCATCGGTGACTGTTGATTAAGGACAACCATCTGAGACTCAATTTTGCTGCAAGCCAAGGCCCACTCATGACGGCAAATTGACAGTGGAGCTTTCCTATTCTTGTTGCCGTTTGTTATCTAGCAATGATTTGAGTTTGTAACTGTACATACATCATTCCTTCAACTCTCAGAAATTCAGGCGCAACTGTAAATGTTGGATTGTATTAGGAAATTCAAAGTTCCTGATATGCTAGTCAGTTTTGAAATTTGCAGTTAGGTTCTTCAAGAGCCTTCCTTGTTGATACTACTATGCTCTAAATACTAACATCTGATGTCCATTATCAAGAATACATTTTTGTAGTGCAAAACCCTTCAAAATGATCTGATCTTTTTTTATGGATACAAATTTATCAAAGTTGTGTCTGTTTCTCAAAAGTAGATGACCCACTAGTAATGGAAGAGAAAAGCATACAACATCATCGGGTTAAAAAAAGATAAATGAAAAGCATACAACATCATCGGGTTAAAAAAAAAGATAAATGTTGCACCATCTGATCAGGCAACATAAAGAATATCATTGTTCATCCACTAATATTTAGTGGGAAACCCCACTAACGAATTTTCATCCACCGTTCCATGCCAAGATAAAAAATGAGAACAATGTCTCAAACAAACAACACACCAAAGAAAACCAATACAAGATAAAAATAAAAATAAAAAAACATACCGCGCAAGAAAATCTGCACAAGTAGTCTATCACCTAAGCTTGTCGATGAACATGAAACATCTGTTCATATTCAGGAAATGTTTATGCGATTCTCTCAATTAGGCCATCCGGCAAAATTTGGGCCTGGAGGAGCGCAATATGGTTCTGCATCAGTGAAAGAATCACTTGTTGTATGTCCACTTCGTCCAGGGAACCTGCATTTGCTCCCAGAGGCGAATGTTCATAAAACAATTCCATTTTTAGGCAAATATAAGATAGAGAAAATATTTCAAAAAGTTTACTCAATTCAATGTCTTGGGTTTCATCATCTATGTCTCCTTCCTCGACCATCTCGATTGACTCACCAGCAGCAGCTGCTGCATATCTCTCAAGGAATTCCTCTTCTCTCTCTTCTCGCACATCATCATCCTCCGAATCCTGATTGCATGTTGTTTGTGATCTAAAAGTAATGTGTTTGACCACGAAGGGAGAAGATAGAAAGCGTGATTTAACGTTACATTATCTCATCACCTTCATCAGTGCCTTCCTTCTCTTCATCATCATCTAGATCTTCTGCATCATCACCATCATCATCGTCCCTATCCTCCTTCAGATGAATGCAGTGTTATGAATATTGTGCATATATTGAAGATGTCCAATGGACAATATATATAGGGTACAAAGGGATATACCATATACAGATAAGAAAATACAAAAGACAGATAATATCTCTAACATATCTCTAACACCCCCTCAAATGCAAAGCGTATACTATAGCATTGCATTTAAAAAGGGTTGACACTAAACTAGGGAAAATTCAAAGTCCAAGTCTTGATAATGTCGGCGTAGTATGCAGCTCTTGGAAAATATGTTAATAAAAGATCTCCTCCCATCCGGGGTCTTGCGACAGCCCATAAAGCACAAGGTGCGAGAGCAAAGTCGACAGTGGCAACACGACGAAGAAGATGATAAAACTGACAAATATAGAGAAAGCTACCAGGTCAAGCCGAGTAGAAATAAATAGAAGTATGGCGGCGTAGATTGTAGCCCAAGATGGCGGCGACGTAGTGCACAAGATGCGCAATAAAGGCACAGTGCAAAAGAAGCGCGACACAATGCACAAGAAGCGCAACTGAGGCGCTTGAGACGAAGAAGCGTGGCATAATGCACGAGAAGCACAACGGAGATTGTAGGACCGGAAAGACGACTAGAGGGGGCTTGATTTGCGCCTTAATCAAATTCAACACGAACTTTTCTCTAATAGCTATGAAAGCTAAGAAGATCAGTAAATGCACAGAGGAAGCCTTGTGCTTAATCCGATTAACCCCTTAAGCAAAAGACCCAAAATATAGAGATTAAACTTACTGGGGCGATCAGACTGATGACCAACTGGCAGTCTGACTTCTGGCGGTCTGACCGCCATTGTGAAACCGGTCTGACCGGTCCTGACTAGAAACAGTGCAGACAGCTCGAAACCAAAACGAAAATCGGTCTAACTTTTGATCTATACGATGAAACTTAACCAAATTTGGAACACACCTTCCTAAGGATATCTGGAATCTATTCCAAGCAGCAATCGTCCAGATCTACGTCCAAGTTTTGACCTTTCTCTGTTTTTCCGAAGGAGAGTTCAAAACCGAGCAAAACGAAAAACTTGATCCAAATCTTGCTCGTGGGAGATTGATGATCTAGCTGATCTTAGAAGTAATCCCACATGTCATAGCAAGATAAAAGAGGTCAAGAAACCAACTAAAAATCACAGGATCAAGGAAGCACCAAAATCATCAAAAGAGAAGGAAAAAACACAAAGAGACTAATCTTTGAACAATCATCTATAGATTGATTCATAGTGTTTGCTGGTTACATCCTCTCCCTCAAGGAGGACAAGAACTCAATCTATGAGCACACACCCCACAAATCTCTCTAGAGCCTAAACCTCACCTCTCCTCTCTAAACCCTAAAATCAACTAGGGTTTGGCCTCATATATATAGTGAGGCCTAGTCTGCTAGAAGATTTCACTTAATGGACTCCCGTTAAGACCCAATACAACAGAACACATATGCACGCAATCTGAAGCACCGTCTTCATCTTCGATTGACCTTAACCGCTTCTCCAAGCACCGTGGTTTAGTCAAAAGTCACAAAGGTGGTATTTGGTGAATTTACCAAAATAGCCCTTCTCAATGCTTCTCAATGGACCGAGTCCAATACAGTCGAAGCAATCGCCTGCTGTAACATCCCAATTTTCAGAGCTTTAAAAATCTTTTAAATAATGGTAGTAAGAAAATTCACCATTTGGATTTATTTGAATATTAATTTAAAAAGCTTAATATGGAATTTAAGGACAAATTGATTTAATGTGCTTAATACCAACACCAACAATTGCCAAAATTATTTTATTTAGATTCTATATGCTTGGATATATTTTATAGAATTTTCTGGGATTTTTCCAAAGTCATTTGCTATTTGTATTTTCTGGATTTATTTAAAAGAAAAATCAAAAGAAAATCCTTGAACGATCTTGGGCGAAGCCCAACACTATTCCACGTATGACCCGACTTTCCTCATTGACCCCGCCCGCGCTCGCTCCCTCACCGTTGGATCGCCATCGCTCGGTTGCTTCCGCCCACAATAAGGCTTTCCTCGCTCTCGACCAAATGGGCCGCCCGAGGTCGTCGTCTCCGCGGCTTTCTTCTTCCTTCTTCTCCGCGTCGCTCGCCTCTACCGCCATTGCCGAGCTTCGGCCTCGCGTACGACAACGGGACCCTCGTCCCGATTTTCTTGCGCCAACCCCACCAATTTAAACCCCTGTCTATCCCGCATCCATCTCCAACCAAATCAAAACCGAACTCGGCAAATATCTCCCCGAATCAAAGAATTCAAAAACCCGGCCGTTTCGGACCCGATTTGGGGGTTTCCAAATCTCGGCGTCTCCAGGCCTATAAATACCCCCTTAGCACCGCCGGACCTCCGCAACCCAAAGCCGCCACTCGTCGCCCGATCGCCTCTAGCGCCGCATTTCAAGCTTTAGGGTTTTCGGCCGCGTTTCTTCTCCGGTGAATTGCGTCGCCGTCGTCGCCGCCCTTGCTCCACCGACTGCACCATCGTGATCAGCAAGTCCCAGGCCACCTTGTGCGCCCCTTCTCTTCGCCTGAGCATCGCCGGCGAGCTCGTCCGACAAAACCAGTGCTCTCTCCGCCGCTTCTTCCTCGCCGCCGGTCGCCACCGTCGCTTCCAGCCATCGGTAAGGGTACCATCGGGTGCGCAATAACCCAGGGAACCTTCTGGTACCCTTGGTCACCGACGACTCGCCGTCGATCGCCGGCGAGCCCTTGGTCCCCGTGCGCCGCCTCATTGTGCATCGTCGGCAGACCACGCCCCGCGCCGTCACCTCTGGCGCTTGCGTGTCACTGCGTGGTCGCCACATCGGCCAGCGTGGCTCGATCCACCGCACCAAACCTCCCGTGGCTCGGTGAACCCGATTCACCGTGAGCCCAGAGACTGACGGGTGGGGCCCACCTGTCAGTACGGTTTTTATTTATATTTCTTTTTCTGAAAATTCTCGGCTGACGCAAGCATTGCGCAATAATTCGATTTTCCTTTATAAAAATAATTCGGAAAATTCAATAAAATCCAAATTAGGGTTTATTTGATTTTTCAATCTTCCAAAGCCCATATCTTTTGCACCCGAACTCCGATTGAGTCCATTCAAATTTGTAAATTCATATAAAATTAAGATCTATTTAATGGTGAATTTTATTTGATTTTTGGAGTTTATTTTGCCTCTGTTATTTATTTGTTTTTGTTTCTTTTATCTCGTTTGCGAGTAGACATCGATACTTCGGGGAATTTTGCACAAGAAGGAGCACCTCAAGACCAAGACCGATATCTAGACCTATTCCAAGGCAAGTTATACCTTTGATCATATTGAACCCAGTTTTTCAAATACTTTATTTCAATGTATTGCATTCTATTTCAAGTATTTATTTAAATGCTTTTGGGATTGTTATTAATCCAATTTGTTATATCCACCTTGTCTATTGTATGCCATGATCTTTTGTCACCCTAGGTTGGTTCATTATTAGTTGGTATTATCGTAGCACCAACGTGGGTTGGTTAGATACGATTAGACTGCTTAGCCATGCCACGAGTCATCATTTCATCTGAGTCGCAATTATAAACTTGACTAAGTGATTATGGAACTGTGTGATGAAACTGTGTGTGCTGTGTGCTGTCACTCGTGATGGCATGTGTTGCACTTAATCAACAGGGTGGGAAAAGATTTGGACTGAGGCAAGTGGTGGATCTGTGTGAATTGTGGAGCTGTGTGCTTTAAACTTTGTGATTTGGGAAAAACTGAAAGTCTTGCCTTGGTCAATTAAGGACTTAACTTTGTGCGCCATTGAAGCGGTGCCTTCTTATGCGACCACATACCTAGTATGGGCTGGGCCTGACTTAGTAAGCTATGGAGTCTTGACATTGACAACTCAGGTTGTATTTAAACTATGTGATGGGCTGGAGGTGTGTACCGCTGTGTTTGGGTCACATCGCGGGACGGTCATTGCATCCCTGTCGAACGGTGTGTGTCGTTCCAAGGGCTATGTGTACAAATTGGATGGCAGGAAAGCACATCGGGAGTGTCATTGTTTGAGATGAAGTCTCTGAAAGGTTTTGTTATGGTCAGTGCTAGCTACACTGGTTGTATCGTGTGGGTAAAGTGTACAGCCTCTACAGAGTGTTTAAACCAATCTATTCGAATAGCCGCGTCCTCGGTTATGGACATGCTCGGGAATTTCACACGAGGGGTAGTTTTTCATAAAATAATTGGGAAGGTGCAGCTGTGTGAATAACTTGATTAGACTGTGTGTACTTTGTGAAATCAATTGTTAACTTATTATTGTCTATTTGTTTTGAATTATGCTTTCAATCTATTATTTGTATTCAATTCCAAATGTTGCATTTCTGCAAAATAACCACAAAAGTCATTCCTTTGGAATAAGCCATCATGTATAAATGCATTCTGTGGTATGACTTGCGAGTACGGTGTGTACTCACTCTTGCTAAACAAATCAACAGAAGTGGAGGAGTCGTCGCCTGCTTTTGAAGAAGAATTCTACGAAGGTTGATCGTTAGGGTCTTGATCCCAGTCAGTTGCCTGTGGTAAATTGATGGGAGCCCACTGGAGTTTATTTCGTTTCCGCTGCAGTTTATTTCTTTATTGTCAGCCTTGCGTGGCTTAATAAATGTAAAACTCGACCGTAAGGTCCCAACAGTTATTTATTGTTTAAAGGTACTCGTTTATTCTTATATTCGTTGTATGGATGTGATATTTCATCGATGTTGACCTTTGTGTGCACTAGCGTGATCCTGGACTAGTGCGTATATACAGAGGGTCCAGATTTGCATATTTGGGTCCCGACAGAGGTGGTATCAGAGCCATACTGACTGTAGGTCTTGACCTTAGCTAGATTGGCCGTTCGTAGTGAGTCCAAACTATTTTCTAAAAGCAAAAGTTAACTTGCAAGATTAATTGAACTCTTTAACTCATCTCATGTCTCTCTTGACTCAACTATTGCTGAAATTCTTTCTCCCCACGCTGTTTTAAAGTTGTTTTCATCTCTTTGTCCATCTTGACAGATGCCTCGTCTTCAGAGTTATGGAGAGCGCAAGGGAGGACTTGCCGCCGAGCTTTGGAAGTTACTACAAGTGCTTGGAGGGTTCGATCGTCCATTGTACCGTGGCCATGCTTGGATAGTGAAGTAGAGATCGTGGAGTGATCGTCATTTGACCGCTTACGCCGGGAAGAACACCAAGACAAGTAAACCCCTGAACATCTCAGCTCGAAGGAGTATTTGGATTGAAGCAATCCAGGAGTCTTCGCGCCTTGCCATCCTGAGGATCTGCAACATCTACTCTTGAGAGCTTCGAGACACAGTTTTCCGTTATCATCCCCGCACATCCGACGTGGATCTTGCTGCACGTTTTCCGTCTACGGAAGGAGAAGACAACGCCACCGTCGTGCATCTCGCCCAGTTCGCCGCTGCTCAGGAGGAATCATTGGAGTTAGCCGCCACAGAGCTGGAGTGTGCCTACGAGACTCTTCAGAGAGCTGAAGAAAGGATCGCCATATTAGAAGAAACTCTTTATGGACGGCACGATCACGAAGAAGACACTGAAGAGGAAGACCCAGAAGAAACTGATGGACCGGCTGAACCAGAAGAGCCAGCAGAGGCAGCAGAGCCAGAAGCACCAAGAAGACTGCACTGAGGACACTGCTCTGTTGCACCAGCCCCGGGACATCAAGATCAGTTTGCAAGGATGCCAGCTCACTTTCAGGTCTACAGCAGGCGGGAGCACCGTCAAGGCTACGGAGGCTATTTGATTGAGTAGTCTGTTCAAGTTGTTTCAGGCTTAGCCAGTATTAAGTCTTGAGTCACCCTTTAGGCAGTAGTTTTGTGTGCTTAGGTTCGTCCTTATTTTTGTGTGCAAGTATGAGCTGCAAAGGCCCTTAGGCATTTGTTGCAAGCCATACTATTATCTTAATCAATATAAGAGTTTCAGTTGAGCTTTCTTAAAATATGTTTTTGGGTTTTACCTACCCCGCTTAGTTCTACAACTCATCTTGTGCTTGCTACCTTATTTAACCCCTGGAGATTCACCAGATGGTTCAGACTCGTCAAGCTGCTGCAAGTGGTTCCGATACTCCAGTATTAGAAGGACAGGAGCAGACCCCCGGAGAAGCAGTTCCACCACAAGCACCTTCAATTGATATGCAGAATTTTGGAGCATTCATGACAGCTCAAACCCAGCTGATGTACACCATGATGAATCAGATGCAAGCTATGAATAACGAACAACAACAATCAAGATCACAATGGAGCCCCAGTTGCTCATGGTCATAATGGATCGTCCAAGTTGGCTGAGTTTATGAGAACCCGTCCACCAACCTTCTCTGGACATGTCTCACCAGTAGAGGCTGATGATTGGCTTCGTGTCATTGAGAGGAAGTCTGCGATCACTCAATGCGGCGATCATGAAAAAGTTCATGACGCCTCTCACGGATGGAAGGTATTCTCGCCGAATGGTGGGAAAACTTTGTGCGGCGCATGGAACGCCGCAAGACATTACTTGGGAAGAGTTCACAAGCGCCGCGATTATCATGTACCGAAGGAATCATGGATCCAAGAAGGATGAATTCGTGCTCTCAAGCAAGGAGGAATGTCGATGATCGACTACCTCAACAAATTCTCTCAACTTGCTCGATATCTGCAGAAGATGTCGCCACCGACAAGGCTCGTCAGTCGTTTTACGAAAGGATTGAGCATCGGACTTCAAGTCAACTTGATCGCCACACCTTTCACGATTTTCAAGAGTTGATCAATAAAGCTTTGATTCTTGAGGATAAGCGCAAGGAATTGGAAGATCATCGTAAGCGCAGAATGGCTCAGCAAGGAAGTTACCAACCCCAGATGAGGGCAAGAATGATTCCACCGCAGTTTAGCCGTTTTCCACCACGATTCGCGGACCACCGCACCAACTTCAAAGACTCGCCCGGTTGCTCGTAACTTCCGCAACCCCGCACTACCAACCCCAATCCGAAGAGTCAACCCACGAATGCACCCGAGTTTGCTTTACGCCGTCGGCCGGGCATTTCGCCAACCGATGTCCGCAGAATGGGACTATCACTCCAGTACGCTTCAACCTTGGGAACACACCAGCCAAGACGCCAGTACAAGGCAACCATCAGGGAACATCTCAAGCTACGGGTCAATCCGGAGGAGCGCCACAATCAGTGGTCAGAGGCCGTGTCAATCACGTCACTCTGGAAGGAGCTCAGGAAGCACCCGACGTTGTACTGGGTAAGTTTTTGGTAAATTCAGTACCTGCATCAGTTTTGTTTGATTCTGGAGCTTCACATTCGTTTGTATCTGGAATTTTTGCAACCAAGAATAATTTGAAAGTTATGCAACTTAAGCATACTCTGTTAGTCCAGTCGCGTGGAGCAGAGCTAAGTTCTAAAGTTGGATGTTCAGGAGCTAGGTTACTCATAGCTGGAGTTGAGTTTCTAGCCAACCTAATAGTTCTAGACACTCAGACCATAGATGTCATCCTTGGTATGGATTGGTTATCCAAACATAAAGTAGTGCTAGATTGTGGCCGAAGAGCCGTAACAATAGAGGATACCACAGGAAAGAAAGTTGAATTTCTAGCCACCTCAGTACGTGATGGACATTTGGCGATCAACGATCAAGATAGTTTCTTTGGAAGATGTACAGTAGTAAAAGATTATCGGATGTATTTCCAAAAGAATTACCAGAATACCAGGACCATGACATTGAGTTTGTCATCGATCTAGTGCCAGGAACAGCACCAATTTCCAAGAGACCCTATCGGATGCCAGTCGATGAACTTATGGAAATAAAGAAGCAGATAGAAGAACTACTGGAGAAATGTTTTGTAAGACCTAGTTCGTCGCCATGGGGAGCACCAGTTTTGTTCGTCAAGAAGAAAGATGGAAGCATGAGAATGTGTATCGATTATCGTTCTCTCAATGAAGTTACCATCAAGAACAAATACCCTTTGCCCAGAATTGATGATTTGTTCGACCAGATGAAAGGAGCCGGAGTATTCTCCAAGATCGATCTACGATCAGGTTACCATCAGTTGAAGATTTGTCCTAAGGATGTACCAAAGACCGCTTTCTCAACCCGGTATGGACATTATGAATTTCTAGTCATGTCGTTTGGATTGACTAATGCCCCTGCCTATTTCATGAACATGATGAACAAAGTATTCATGGAATATTTGGATAAGTTCGTAGTAGTGTTCATTGATGACATTATGGTATATTCAAAGTCAGAAGAAGAGCATGCAGACCATTTGAGTTTAATCCTAGAGAAGCTCACAGAACATCAGTTGTATGCCAAGTTTAGCAAGTGTGACTTTTGGAAGAAGAAAGTTGATTTTCTCGGTCATGTGATGACAGCCGAAGGAGTAGCAGTTGACCCCGGAAAGGTTAAAGCTGTAATGAATTGGGAGCAGCCCAAGACGGTTACCCAAATTCATAGTTTCTTGGGAATGGCAGGATATTATCGTCGTTTCATTAAAGGATTCTCAACGATTGCTAAGCCTCTTACGCAATTGTTGAAGAAAGAGAAGAAGTACATTTGGACCCCAGCTTGTGAAGAGAGTTTCCAAGAATTGAAGAAACGTTTGACTTCAGCCCCAGTGCTAGTTTTGCCGGATATCAGTAAGGATTTTGATATCTATTGTGACGCCTCACGTCAAGGATTAGGATGTGTTCTTATGCAAGAAGGAAGAGATGTCGCTTATGCGTCAAGGCAATTAAGGCCTCATGAAGAGAATTATCCTACCCATGATTTGGAATTAGCTGTCGTAGTGCATGCCTTGAAGACTTGGCGTCACTATCTCATCGGTAATCGTTGTGAAGTCTACATGGATCATAAGAGCACAAGTAGATATTCACTCATCGATTTGAACATGAGGCAAGAAGATGGTGGAATTAATAAAGGATTATAATCTTGGGATCCATTACCATCTGGTAAGGCCAATGTAGTTCTGAGATGCACCGAGTCGTAAGAGCTACTGCAATGCTCGAAGTAAAAGAGTTGTGTTGTAACTTGGGAGGAATTCCGAAGCTACATCTAGAAGTTGTTTCTGAAGGATTTGTGGCCATCTGGAAGTGCGGTCTACTCGGAGAAAGCAGATTCGTGAAGCGCAACCCAAGGATTCTGAGTTTGCCGACCTCAAGAAGAAGATGGCAGAAGGAAAATTTAAGGACTTCACCATGGATGATCGGGATATCTTGTGGATCAATGGGCGTATCGTGTACCGGATATTGATGGATTAAGACGGTGACATCTTGAAGGAAGCCCATGACTCAAAGTATTCGATTCACCCCGAAGTACTAAGATGTATCGGGATGTTAAGAATAAGTTTTGGTGGCCAAACTTAAGCGAGGCGTCGCGAGTTCGTTGCCTTATGCGACGTGTGTCGAAAGTAAAGCGAGCATCGAGACCAAAGCGGGTTTGCTACAACCGTTGAAGATACTAGGAATGAAGTTGGGAAGAGATCGGTATGGATTTTATTACCGGTTTACCTAAGACTCAATCAGGTTATGATTCGATGTGGGTAATAGTGGATCGTTTGACTAAGGTTGCCCATTTCTTGCCAGTCAAAACCACTTACTCAGGAGACCGCTTGGCAGAGTTGTATACGTCAAAAATAGTCAGTCTGCATGGTGTGCCTAAGAGGATAGTGTCAGATCGAGGATCTCAGTTCACCTCTCGTTTACGCAAAGTCTACATGAAGCCACAGGAACTCATCCGAATTTGATCGTTTATCATCCACAGACAGATGGACAGATTGAAAGAGTCAACCAGATATTAGAAGATATGTTGAGAGCCTGTGCCTTAGCAAATGCTACCAGTTGGGATAAGAGTTTGCCATATGCAGAATTCTCGTACAACAACAGTTATCAAGCCAGTTTGCAAATATCACCATTTGAAGCTTTGTATGGTCGTGCCTGCAGAACTCCATTAAATTGGTCAGAGACAGCTGAACGTGTAGTGTTCGGGCCAGATATTATTCAGGAAGCCGAAGAACAAGTTGCTATGATCAGAGAAAGACTAAAGATAGCCAGTCCAGGCAAAAGAGTTATGCCGATAATCAAGTCGTCGTGACCTCGACTTTGAACCAGAGGATTTTGTGTATCTTGAGTTACTCCGCTCAGAGGTGTTAAGAGATTCCACACAAAAGGGAAGCTTGCTCCAAGGTATGTGGGTCCATTCAAGATTTTGGAACGCCGAGGAGAAGTTGCGTACCAGTTGGAGCTACCACAGTCGTTAGTAGGAGTGCATGATGTCTTTCATGTCTCTCGGTGAAGAAGTGTCTTCGTGTGCGGAAGAGCGGACCCGTTGGAATCAATTGAGCGAAGGAAGATCTCACGTACAAAGAACAACCCGTCGAATTTTGGATATCATGAGCGCCGCACTGAAGCAAGACCGTTCGTTTACGCAAAGTCGGTGGAGCAACCACTGAAGGAGAAGCAACGTGGGAGCGTGAAGAAGAGTTGAAAGCCGAGTTCAGAGCCTTTTCTCTAGCTAGCCGGAATCTCGGGGTCGAGATTCGTTTAAGGGGAGGTTTGTAACATCCCAATTTTGAGCTTTAAAAATCTTTTAAATAATGGTAGTAAGAAAATTCACCATTTGGATTTATTTGAATATTAATTTAAAAGCTTAATATGGACTATAAGGACAAATTGATTTAATGTGCTTAATCCCAACACCAACAATTACCAAAATTATTTTATTTAGATTCTATATGCTTGGATATATTTTTATAGAATTTTCTGGGATTTTTCCAAAGTCATTTGCTATTTTCTAATTGCTATTTGTATTTTTGGATTTATTTAAAAGAAAAATCAAAGAAAATCCTTGAACGATCTTTGGGCGAAGCCCAACACTATTCGGCCCGCGGCCCACTTTCCTCATTGACCCGCGCGCTCGCTCCCAGCCGTTGGATCGCCATCGCTCGGTTGCCGCTCGCCCGCGCTGCGCTTTCCTCGCTCTCGCTGACCAGTGGGCCCGCCTGAGGTCGTCGTCTCCGCGGGCTTTCTTCTTCCTTCTTCTCCGCGCGTCGCTCGCCTCGGCCGCCATTGCCAGAGCTCGGCCTCGCGTACGACAACGGGACCCTCGTCCCGATTTTCTTGCGCCAACCCCACCAATTTAAACCCTGTCTATCCCGCATCTATCTCCAACCAAATCAAAACCGAACTCGGCAAATATCTCCCCGAATCAAAGAATTCAAAAACCCGGCCGTTTCGGACCCGATTTGGGGGTTTCCAAATCTCGGCGTCTCCAGGCCTATAAATACCCCCTTAGCACCGCCCGGACCTCCGCAACCCAAAGCCGCCACTCTCGTCGCCCCGATCGCCCTAGCGCCGCCGCATTTCAAGCTTTAGGGTTTTCGGCCGCGTTTCTTCTCCGGTGAATTGCGTCGCCGTCGTCGCCGCCCTTGCTCCACCGACTGCACCATCGTGATCAGCAAGTCCCAGGCCACCTTGTGCGCCCCTTCTCTTCGCCTGAGCATCGCCGTGAGCTCGTCCGACAAAACCGGTGCTTCCACCGCTTCTTCCTCGCCGCCGGTCGCCACCGTCGCTTCCAGCCATCGGTAAGGGTACCATCGGGTGCGCAATAACCCAGGGAACCTTCTGGTACCCTTGGTCACCGACGACTCGCCGTCGATCGCCGTCGAGCCCTTGGTCCCCGTCGCGCCCTCGGCAGTGCATCGTCGGCGAGACCACGCCGGCGCCCGTCACCTCTGGCGCTGCGTGTCACTGCGTGGCGCCACATCGGCCAAGCGTGGCTCGATCCACCGCACCAAACCTCCCGTGGCTCGGTGAACCCGATTCACCGTGAGCCCAGAGACTGACGGGTGGGGCCCACCTGTCAGTACGGTTTTTATTTATATTTCTTTTTCTGAAAATTCTCGGCTGACGCAAGCATTGCGCAATAATTCGATTTTCCTTTATAAAAATAATTCGGAAAATTCAATAAAATCCAAATTAGGGTTTATTTGATTTTTCAATCTTCCAAAGCCCATATCTTTTGCACCCGAACTCCGATTGAGTCCATTCAAATTTGTAAATTCATATAAAATTAAGATCTATTTAATGGTGAATTTTATTTGATTTTGGAGTTTATTTTGCCTCTGTTATTTATTTGTTTTGTTTCTTTTATCTCGTTTCATGAGTAGACATCGATACTTGGGAATTTTGCACAAGAAGGAGCACCTCAAGACCAAGACCAATATCTAGACCTATTCCAAGGCAAGTTATACCTTTGATCATATTGAACCCAGTTTTTCAAATACTTTATTTCAATGTATTGCATTCTATTTCAAGTATTTATTTAAATGCTTTTGGGATTGTTATTAATCCAATTTGTTATATCCACCTTGTCTATTGTATGCCATGATCTTTTGTCACCCTAGGTTGGTTCATTATTAGTTGGTATTATCGTAGCACCAACGTGGGTTGGTTAGATACGATTAGACTGCTTAGCCATGCCACGAGTCATCATTTCATCTGAGTCGCAATTATAAACTTGACTAAGTGATTATGGAACGTGTGATGAAAGCTGTGTGTCTGTGTGTCTTTGTCACTCGTGATGGCATGTGTTGCACTTAATCAACAGGGTGGGAAAAGATTTGGACTGAGGCAAGTGGTGGATCTGTGTGAATTGTGGAGCTGTGTGCTTTAAACTTTGTGATTTGGGAAAAACTGAAAGTCTTGCCTTGGTCAATTAAGGACTTAACTTTGTGCGCCATTGAACTGTGCCTTACTGTACGACCACATACCTAGTATGGGCTGGGCCTGACTTAGTAAGCTATGGAGTCTTGACATTGACAACTCAGTTGTATTTAAACTATGTGATGGGTGGAGGTGTGTCATTGTGTTTGGGTCACATCGCGGGGACGGTTCATTGCATCCACGTCCAACGGTGTGTGTCGTTCCAAGGGCTATGTGTACAAATTGACGGCAGAAAGCACATCGGAGTGTCATTGTTTGAGATGAAGTCTCTGAAAGGTTTTGTTATGGTCAGTGCTAGCTACACTGGTTGTATCGTGTGGGTAAAGTGTACAGTCTCTGCAGAGTGTTTAAACCAATCTATTCGAATAGCCGCGTCCTCGGTTATGGACATGATCGGAATTTCACACGAGGGTAGTTTTTCATAAAACAATTGGGAAAGTGCAGCTGTGTGAATAACTTGATTAGACTGTGTGTACTTTGTGAAATCAATTGTTAACTTATTATTGTCTATTTGTTTTGAATTATGCTTTCAATCTATTATTTATATTCAATTGCAAATGTTGCATTTCTGCAAAATAACCACAAAAGTCATTCCTTTGGAATAAGCCATCATGTATAAATGCATTCTGTGGTATGACTTGCGAGTACGGTGTGTACTCACTCTTGCTAAACAAATCAACTGAAGTGGAGGAGTCGTCTTTGCTTTTGAAGAAGAATTCTACGAAGGTTGATCGTTAGGGTCTTGATCGATCGGTTGTTCGTGGTAAATTGATGGGAGCCCACTGGAGTTTATTTCGTTTCCGCTGCAGTTTATTTCTTTATTGTCAGCCTTGCATGGCTTAATAAATGTAAAACCCGACCGTAAGGTCCCAACAGTTATTTGTTGTTTAAAGGTACTCGTTTATTCTTATATTCGTTGTATGGATGTGATATTTCATCGATGTTGACACTGTGTGCACTAGCGTGATTCTGGACTAGTGCAGAATACACAGAGGGTCCAGATTTGCATATTTGGGTCCCGACACCTGCTTCGCCACGTGTAGGTTGATCAGCGGCTCTCATCATGTCAGTAAGTCTCTCCCGTCCAAATCCCATCGAAACCTCTAAGGCACTTGCACCGACCCCCGCGCCGCTTGATCCAACCAGCTGCAACAAACTGCCCGTTCGATCCATCTTGTCCATTCTGCGCCATACTTGAGTCACACGACCTCACCCGGCATCCATGATCATTCTGGACCTCAGCTATCCAAGCTTAGTCCTGATCCTCGTCGCCGTTGACCGTCGTTGATCTGCAAGCCACCTGCACAACAATAGACAAAGAAATCGTCTCTGGGAATAAATTCTTCACAACTTGACCCACGTTAGCTCAAAACATACAATATGCAATATTAAAATATTGAATTGAATGAACTTGACTTAACCAACACACAACGCCGCCAAGAAGGCCGACGAACAAGTGGAAACCCGTTTGACTGTCATACCTGGCCGGTCTGACCGCCCTCAAATCGGTCGGACCGATTTGTCTTAGTCGATCAGACCGCCAGAAAAGACTTAGCCAAAATTTTCACCTGGAAATCCGAGAACTCTCTGGAATTTTCAACCGAATATAACTTTTGACTGGAAGCTCCAAAATTTATTAGACCAAGTGTAGGAAACTCCCCTCACTTGCCTACATCCTCTATTTTTGGCCTAGCTCCAAACTCACCCAAAGACACGGCGGTCGGACTCTGCTTCAGAGTCGGTTGATCGCTTACGGCCGGTCGACCACGATTGGGCGGTCGACCGCTGAGGTCCGAACAAAGATTGGAGCTTTTCCAAAAATGCGAGATTCGACAAACCAACAAGGCAATTGCCAATTGTATCATCATCCTAAGATCATGCACATATCCCCATGATATCCACAGAGATGCAGTGCGGGAGAAGCGCGGCGGCCTTAAAAGCTTGGGCGACCGATCTGTAGCGGCTCAAAGAAAAGAGCAGCGGCTGCTGCTATGCAAAGAAATTCTTATACTTTTATGACTGATAATAAATTTGTGGACTCGTATAGCTTAGACGAACTCAAAGATAGAGTGGTAGGACTTGGATGGACGCAGCGGAAAAAAAGACACAAAGCAAAAAAAAAACTAAGGATAACTAGCAGCATAGCAAGAATAGCTAGCATTGTAGCCTCTGCTTCAAGACCACCAACTCCCCGTCACGGTCACACTTTCGCGCACACAGAAAGTCAGCAGCAATACACAACACCAAAGAACAACACAACTCCTCTCCACTGACACCAAGAAGAGGCCAAAGATACGGTGGCGCTCCAATCCCCAAGCTCGTAGCCAGACCACCAAGTCACCTTGAAGCAACACCAATAGCAGCCCATAAGTGCACTGTGCACTGTGCCCTTCGTCCCTCTCCACCGACAGCAGCAATCCACCTCTAATCCAAAAGCCAAAACATCTTCGCCTCCTCAACCTTCCTCTCCCCCTCGTCACCAGGAAGAAGATGATAGGGAGGAGAGGCGAGGTGGGCGTGGGGTGTCGCAGAATCGGCATGGAGGCCTGCGGACGGCTAGATCTGGCAAATCGGCAATGCCCACAGGCGAGAAGAGCGTGGCGGTGCGGCTCGAGTTAGAAGAGGCCGGCGGCTGCGACTGCCAGAGGGAGAGAGCCCCCGGGCGACGGCGTGGCACAATTTTGGAGTCGGCGCTCGTGAATAGGTCGGTGTCGACGACGAGGCGACGTCGCGCAGAGACGACAACTCTTCTAGTGGTCGGGGGAGACGCACAGAGGTCGGGGGCAGCCGTCGATCCGGTCGGAAGAGGACGATGGCGGTGATCCGTGAGGCGGCGGTCGGATCTCGCGATACGGGCTCAAGCGGCGAAGCTCCTATAGCCCCTCCACCCCAGTAGCAAGCTCCTTGCTGGCGAAGTCGAGCACGAAGGTGAGTGCGCAGCTGAAGGGGACGACCCACAAGACGGCGCCGGTGCAACGAGGGCTCCAATGGCTCGTAGCGAAGACAAGAGGTTTCCCCAGGAGCAAAGATCGGTCCTTACGGGGTAGCGGCGGTGGAGAACAACGAGCCTAGAGGCGGCGGCAACTAGAGCCTAGAGGCGGCGGCAACTAGAGTAAGCCCTAAACCTAACTCGGCTCTATACCATGTTATAAATATTGTGTGTATATTAAAAAGGTCTAGTGATCCATATTTATAGGGTATAAAAAAATATATACTATACAGATAAAAAAAATACAAAAGACAGATCGTACCTCTAACATATACAGGACTCCATCAATGATACATAGCAGTCCTGCAGCAGCTTGGTGCCGCCCATGGAAAGGGCCAACAGACGCTCAATCACAGTTGCTAACGTTAGCACTGCATAATGATAGCAAACAGTAACAAGATGACACATCTTTCCAAGACAACAAAGCAAACAACAAGACTGAATGTCAGAGTGATTAATACATCGTTATTTACCAGCTAGTTTGATCTCAGATTCAGATGACAGACAGGGAGTAAATGAGCTACTTGAGACTTGTGCCAATGCAGACTGAATGTCAGAGTGATTAATACATCGTTATTTACCAGCTAGTTTGATCTCAGATTCAGATGACAGACGGGAGTAAATGAGCTACTTGAGACTTGTGCCAATGCAGATGCCCAGATTGTATAACCATTACTATCATCCTTGCATAAGACTTGCTCAATAGCATCTGGATAGCAAATGTAGCATGAAGAAATGGCCAATAGTAGTGGTTTCCATATCCCAGCAGGGCTGTCAGATAAACGTACCCTTGAAATGGGAAAATGTTGCTTGCGCAAAGGTTACAGCAAGAGTCATTCTAGCGCCTTCTGCTCCAAAGGAGAAATTTGGAGCATGCAGTAGTGTATGGATGCGTGAGCATGCTCTCCATGTTGCAGATGGGTAGCTGCAATGGCCCTGGTCACAAAATTTGAAACCCGACCAATGACTGAATTTTGTGAACCATCTGCTGACTGGGAAGGAAGCATTTTCACGAAGAAACCGGATGAGTCAAATCTTTGATGGAAATTGACAGCTTCTTTGATTGCATTGAAAACTCCCTGATCCTCCATCTCCTCCCAAGAGTCCCAGTAGCCAATGGTGTCAGCCCATATAGCTACTAGCTCAAAGACCTTCATACATGTGGTTTCTTCCATAGAAGTAACAGACCTCAAGATGAACTCGAGTAATACAGAAGCATCATTTACACACGACGGAGGTGGCAATGCAGAATTTAACGTCAACTCCTGAAATGAGTGTCAACAAACAGTCAACAAAATCCCATTGCATGAGTACCTCGAGACAAAAGCAAAGAGCAAACTTGACATACTCTTTGGCAACATACCTTCTGTTCAATGGGTAACAACCAAGCTTTTTGTAACACTGTTGAAAAGTTTGAGCAATTGCAGACTGGCCTGATTGCCACACCCTTTTTTCGTGTTTCTTGTTTTCATCGGGTGCAGAGCTCTCCCAAGCTTGAGCCATCGCTACTAGTGCAGCAAAACCCCGTTCAACAACCTAAAATAGCATATGCATTTAAACCCAGTTAGTGCAATTGGGATTGTTGCTCTAGGAATTAGATGCACGCGAGATATTGGGACAGAATGCAGGGTGTATTACAAGAATAGACATGCATGGAAACATGTATTTTTCTTTAAAAACATCCTTTCAGTAGTTCCACATGAAGCATTTAGAGTCTTAGTTACATTCTATTGAAACAGGTATACTCGGTGGATTCGGATTCTAGTTCTTGATCTTCACTTTCAACAAATATATCAATCTGCTTCATCTAAAAGCATGTCCTATCTTTTAAGATGTTGTCAACCTTTCAAAACGGCATAAACCAGTGGTATCATAATTCCCCAAAGGCAGGCAAGGAAATTGTTGAGTATGAAAGTAATAATTGATAGTATAATTAAACACATGCAATGTTGACTTGTCATGTTTGCAGACAGAATGAAAAGATTGACCACAGAGAAGACAGATGCACTATTGTAACATCCCGTTTTCAGTTGTTAAAATATTAATTATCTTGATTTTTGATTTTCACTCGAATTTCAAAATTTTGGTTTAAATTCAAAAATCTCCTAGCTTCATTAAGCTCGGGTTTGTGTTTCAAATATTTATTCAAATTTCTGATTTTCAAATTTGCTTTGAATCTATTTTTTTCAGATTCAAAACTCATTTATTTATTTATTGATTTTTCTTCTTTTTTCTCTTGGGCCGGTTTCTCCCGGCCCATCTCTCTTCTCTCTCCCTCCCGGCCCGGCCAGGCCATTTTCTCTCCCGGCCCGGCCGCGTTTTCCCCTTCAGCCGGCCCACGTCGCCCGGCCGTTTTCCCCGAGCCGGCCCAGCCATTCTTTTCCCTTCAGCCGGCCCGCTCGCCCGGCCTCTCTCCTTTCTTCTTCCCTCACCCCCACCGACAGCACCCGCCGCCACTCGCCTCTCCTTCTCCTCTCTCCCTCTCTCGGCTTTGCCCAGCGCCGCCCGCGCCGCCCCCGCCCAGCGTGCGTCGCCATCGTCGCCGCGACCGCGTCCTCCTCCACCGGGCCCCCTCTCCTCCCGCGCCTCGGTTGCTCGCCCGCGCCGCACGGCTTTCGCCGCGCCTGCGTCGTCGCCGACACCGCCGCCCCACGTGCCCGGTCTCCTCCGCGCTGCACGGCTTTCTTCTCCCCCTCCGCCGCGCGCGCGGCTTTCCTCTTCCCCCTCTCTCTCCCGGCTATAAAGCGGGCTTCCGCCTCCTTCCTCCCTTTCCTCGCTCCTCCGTCAGTGGCGCCACCCCGAGCCCTCCTCTCGCCGCCCGGAGCTCCACCAAGCCCTTCCTCCGCCCGTCTGCGCCGTCGTCGCCCGAGCTCCTCTGCGCCGCCTCGACGCCGGCCGCCTCAGCGCACTCCCCACCCCGCTCGGCCGACCTCGGTGAGCCTCCGTCTTTGGCGCCCTTCCCCTATCTTCTCCTCTCCCCGTTCTTCTCCCGTGCGCTCGGTCGCCGCCATCTCCCCTTTGCCGCAGACCCTGCACCACCGCTTATCTCCCGGCGCGGCAGCGCCGACGCTCTTCCCTTCTTTCTTCCCCGGTCCGACCGCCTTCCCCGGTCCAACCGGCCTCCAGCACCCGGCCTCCCCTGCTCTCAGCTCTCTCTGCCTCTCTCTGTCCCTCTCTCTCTCTGCTCTCTCTCTCTGACTCTCTCTCTCTGCCTCGGTCTCTCTCTCTCTAGGCAGTAGCAGAGTAGTGGCATCAGTGGTTTGTGTTTTGTGTTTTGCAAATTGGATGATGATATCTGTGTATGCAGTGAACAATGGTGTATGCAGTGTAATATTTGTATATGCAGTTGAATCGCCGCGAAGATTTGGTATTTAAAAATCGGTATTGAAGTGGTGTATTGAGATTTTGTATGTCGTTATTGCGAATAGGTTGTGTGTGTTGTGCAGGGTAGTTATGGAGCAGTAGTTGAGTTTATGTTGAGAAAGATTGTGTATCGATTTGTGTATTGGAAGATGTTGAATAGCGATTGAGTTGTATGACGATTGTGTATGTATCGTTTTGTACTACTCGATCGACTAGTAGTTTTCCATTTTAGCGAAAACGATTCCAAAACAATTGTTCTCGATGATTTTTGCTACGACTTGCGATGAATCGATTAACCGTTGTTAGTGGTTAACTCGCCGATTGCCAAGTACCAGTAGAACTATCATTTTCGATTTTAGTTGAGAGCTATCGATTAAAAGCGCAATTTGCACGATCTCGGGAAATCGAGGCTATGCAAATGACCTTCGTAATCGTCTCTGCAATCGTGTCTATTTTAATTAAAGTATATTTATTCAAATTTCTTGCGTTGCGTAAAATGCTTTAAAATAAGTGGCATTTTCTCAAAATATTTTGGAAGGCTATTCGAGATTAACCTGTTAATCTCGACGGCTTACTTTGAAAACCTAATTATTGATCTTGTAATCCTTTCCAATATTCGTCGGTCTAAATATTGTTTATCTCTTTTTATTCCCGTTCAAAAGTCGTCTTCGTTAAAAATGTGTTACCGTCGTTTTGAAGTTCGTCCAATTTATCGTGTATCAACCTTGCCCGTTGGTGATATCCAAAATGAAGTATCCTGCGATAGTTCATTCGACTTTTGTCTCCCCTTTGTTTTCCTTCGGCAGAGTATCTCCGCCTTTGCCTCGTATACTCGGCTGATCGTTTGACTTTATCAATCATCCCCTCCTCGCTGCATCTCGTCTCTCCAGCTCTTCATCGGAAAACTTATTTAAACGTGCCTTGTTTATGTTTGGTCTTCTGGACGTTCTTTGGATTTATTTATTGTTCTTGCTTGTATTGCGTAAATAGGAGTCGGAGTCCGTAAGAAGCTTCGACTCAGCGGGATCAAGATTTGGATAAAGACGAAGACCCGAATTCAAAACCCTGGCGAGAGAAGGCCCCGAGTAAGATCAAGGCGCGATAATCGACCAAAGTAGTCAATACTTTGATCATTCGAACCTACATTTTATGCAAACTATGTTTATTTAAAATAGCAAAGTTGCATGCTTTAATTTTGTAAACAATGATATGTTAAAGCTTAAGGTAGTTAAATACCCATTTGTTGATTAATTACTTATTAAGCCATCCTTTGATAATTGAATCCAAGATTCCTTGTCACCCTAGTAATTATATGGTAATACTAGTATAGGTTGTACTTAGCGACATGCTAGTCTTGTTAAATCTGGGACAATAAATGTCCCGATCATCATCCTTTAAACATGAAAAATGGTTTTGGCGGTCATGGGATGTAGATGACCGATGTGTTGCGTTAATTGGTTTTCCTTCCCAAAACTCTAAACGACTTGCTAGTACCCCATCCGACGGATGGAAAGAATGGTGGGTGCGAACGTAGTACGAGAATGGTTGGTATGTGGTATGGACCGTCCAGTGAATTAAGGACTTAATCTTGTCATGACCTCTCGTGTAAAACAAGTACAACCGCAAGTCGCAAAGTGCAACTTGGCTTAGTAAAACTTTCAAACCTTGAATGTCGTCTCGCATGGTGGGAAAGAGGAATGTGCAAGCGGCATGACGTCGACGACTTGAATGGGACACGAACACGGTGAAGTTTGCCGATCGCCGAGGGGTAGGTTGACTCTCCACTCAATCGCCCGATGGGTTGAGGTGAACATCCCGCACAACGTATGGGCGTAACCCCATATAGGTGAGATGACGGAAGGGGCAAGATGGTTCGAAACGTTATCGTGACGATCGCTCAACTACATGACTAAGGAATCATGTGGAGAAAGCAGTATGATTATCTCTTGTGGGTGCGATGTACAACCTCTGCGAGTCTAAACTGTTTTAAGCGTACCGCCTTCGGTCAAAGGCAGACATGGGAACTTAACTTGAGTTAGTTCTATTTCAAAAATCTTTGTTGGGTGGAAATGAAAACCAGGTCGGCTCACCTAGCCTGAGGTTGGGGATGGTCCACAAACCAGGTCGGCTCACCTAGCCTGAGGTTTGCGGATGGTCAACAAAACCAGGTCGGCTCACCTAGCCTGAGGTTTTAAGTTTTTCCTGGATCATCGTATCCAGCATTGTTAAAATATGGGGGTAGCCCCAACCAAAGATAAGCATAAGGTGGAGGTAGCCTCTGCTGTTAGTAATATTGCACAAGTATTCTATCTACAAAATCATGTTTGTGTTAAAATGCTAAGTGATAGGATCTTCTAATATCTGTATTTATAATTGCCGCTTTACGCAAATAAAAGAACCTGAGCCATCCTCGTTAAGCCTTGCATGTATATTATTGCATTCTGTGTGTTGGCTCGCGAGCACGGTAGTTGTGCTCATTCTCGCTCTTTCCCCCAAACCCTCAGAAGCAGGAAATGTTGGAGATATCGACTACTACAAGGAACCAGATGTCTGAAGACCCAGGAGTCCTTGAAGCTTAGTTTAGTCTATAGTTGTTCTAGTCTCGCCCCAGTCTAGCTGACTCCGCTGGTACCTAGGTGCATCCCATATTATCTGAGTTTTGGGTAATATCGGATGTACATAGGTTTCCCCAGTCACTTGCCTGTGGAGAGATGTGCCCTCACTTCTTTTGTTTCCGTTGTCGCTTCCGCTACTTTGTGATGTAATCTTTTGGCCTGTTTGGTCCTTATTGTAAAACTTGACCCGATGCGGTCTATGTAAACTCTGATGTGTTAAATTAATGAATGGTATGGTTTTACGCCATTGTGTGAATGATTCAGTGATGTATCTGTGAGTGCTATCTCTCGATCCAGGAATATACGATTATTCGCAGAGGATTCGGGTTTATAAAATCCGGTCCGACAGAGTGGTATCGAGCATATATTTATGAGGATCTTTAGTTAGGTGAGTGAGCCTAAGGACTTGAGTCCTATTTTAAAATTTATGAAAAGCTTTGGCAAAAATATAATGTATTTATTGCTCTTACTCATCTATCTTAGTTCTTTACTTCCCCTGACTTCACTTGAGTTTGTACTCAGTCTGATTCTCTCGTCTGTTTCAAAAATTTGTAGATGGCAACCCCGTCGTCCGATGCCCCATGGGACTTTTGCTCTCATGGAGAAGGTGGAGTTGAATTCGTGGATATTCTCCACCAATTCATGCATCACTGGATTACCTCGCAAGCCTATCTTGAGGCGAAAGACTGGACCACTGGACCAAGAGTCATGGACCATGGAGGTTTTCCTCTATGCAAGAGAGGGTGAGTTCATCGCTCACACCTTGGACCGAGACCTCCAAGAGCGGTTGTTACAAGCGGTCCAAGACGCAAAGACGCTTCGCCTTTAACCGCTTTGAGCGGATGCACATAGATCTTCGCGCGAAGCGCCCTTCTACTACTGCCTCTCGGGAAGGAGAGACCGATCCCGAAGTCCTCGTCGTCATGTGGGAGTAGTTAGCTTAGTTTAGCTAGCAGTGCTTGCTTTAGCAGTCTTTTGGTTGCAAGCACTCTTTGTTTCCTTCTTTTGTAGACGATGTGTGTGTATCTTGTGTCGTGACTTAGCATAGCCTATATCTTTGTGTTTTATGGAGTCATGTAAACACTTAACCCCTTAATATAATGCAGCCATTCTAGGCTTTGTATTGTAATTGATCGATCTTTCTCTTTGGATTTTGAGTTTCTTTTCTTTGTGCTCTAGAGGGCGATGAACCTCATATATCTCCTCTCGATCTTATCGAAATTTGTTTTCCTCGAGATGGCACCAAAGAGGCCAGCAGCCCAAGGAAATGGTGCCAGTTGTAAAAGGAAGTTGTCAGCGCAAGGATCACAAGACAGCTATCCTCAGCGGTCAGCATTTCTCGGCAGCTCATCATTCAGTCAATCTGCAGCCCAGTCACCAGGAGCCTCAATGCCAACTCCGCGCTCCAGTTGGTTTGTTTTCCGCACTCCCCGCTCCACCAGACAAGCTGCAGCAAACAACCCCGCAGCTAACCTATGCTGTTTTAGCTGCGGAGGTAAAGGGCACTTCGCCAATAAATGCCCCCAGAAGAAGCTTCGCCTTGCACGTGGTGCAGAAGACGACAGAACAGACCATGCCACCCGTCAACCTCAAGAATTACCTAAGGGCGATGGTACCATTGCACCAGGAAGACCCCTGAGGGACAACATCTGCTTCCATTGTAAGAATCCGGGATATTTCGCCAATAAATGCCCCCAAAGGAAGCAAGGTCAAAGGACCAACTGTTTCCAATGCGGCAACCCAGGACACCGTATAAACAGTTGTCCCCAGCAGAATCTTGAAGAACCGACAAAGAATGTCATCGTAGTCAACCTCAACCCTGACAACGAAGAACTCATCAGGAGTCCCAGCGGAAAGCAAGCTGTACCTGCTGAAGTTCTACCACCAGACTCGGAAGCCCCGTCAAACTCTTGCTTGGAATGTGGCAAGACAGGACATGTCGCCCAATTATGTCCTCCATTAAGACAAGTTGCAAAAGGAGCATGTTTCACATGTGGACAATTTGGACACTATTGCTACTCGTGTCCAGTTCCCTACTGTCCCAGCTGTGAGGAACACCATCAAGCAGAAGATTGTCCTGTGAACCAAGTAGTTTGCACACGTTGCGGAGAAAAAGGACACCTGGCAGACCAATGCTGTGAAAGCTGCCCCAACTGTGATAAGGATCACCAGCCCGGTGAGTGCCCGATGAGTAAAGTCATGTGTTTTCTCTGCGAAGGTCAAGACCATTGCCCCAAAGATTGCTTCATGCGTCCAATCCTGATCAAGGCAGTCGAGTTGCAAAGGACCTGTTTTCAAGTCGCTACGAGACTCATCGCAGATGGAAATGGTAAAGATAATCAATGTCGGACTTTGAAAGATAATAGCCAGATTGCACCGAAGTGCCAGAGTACCTCAGGAGAGAAGAAAAGAGGTGAGATTGTTCTCCGTCCTCGCCCCGTCAAGCAGCCTGCAGTGCAGAATCCGATAGCTCATCTTCGTTGTTTCAACTGTGGAGAAAAAGGTCATTTTATCAGAAAATGCCTCAACGATCACCGGTGAGGTTCAACTTCAAAGCCACACCACTCAAGGCCGGACTTGATTGCAAGTAAGAGTCGTCAAACCTCGCGAGCATTTGAGTCGCCCGCGCCAAGCCGAACCAAGGCCAAGTGAACCACATCATTGAAGAAGCCCAAGCAACTTCAGAAGTATTGAGAGGTACGCTCCCTGTCTCATTTGGGTAGCCGAATCTCGGGGTCGAGATTCCGTTTAAGGAGGGTAGGTTTTGTAACATCCCGTTTTCAGTTGTTAAAATATTAATTATCTTGATTTTTGATTTTCACTCGAATTTCAAAATTTTGGTTTAAATTCAAAAATCTCCTAGCTTCATTAAGCTCGGGTTTGTGTTTCAAATATTTATTCAAATTTCTGATTTTCAAATTTGCTTTGAATCTATTTTTTTCAGATTCAAAACTCATTTATTTATTTATTGATTTTTCTTCTTTTTCTCTTGGGCGGTTTCTCCTACCATCTCTCTCTCTCTCTCCTCCGGCGGCAGTCATTTCTCTCCCGGCCGTAGCTTTTCCCTTCTCCACGCCCGTCGCTGCGTTTCCCGAGCCGCCCAACCATTCTTTTCCCTCAGTGGCCCACTGCCTGCCTCTCTCTTTCTTCTTCTTCCTCACCCCCACCGACAAGACCGCCGCCACTCGCCTCCTTCTCCTCTCTCTCCTCTCTCGGCTTTGCCCAGCGCGCCCGCCCGCCGCGCCGCCCTCGCTGTCGCCATCGTCGCGCGACCGCGTCCTCCTCCACCCGGCCCCCTCTCCTCCCACCGCCTCGGTTGCTCGCCCGCGCGCATGACGGCTTTCCCCGCCGCCTCGCGTCGCCGACACCGCCGCCCCACGTGCCCGGTCTCCTCCGCGCAGACGGCTTTCTTCTCCCCCTCTCGCCGCCGCTGGCTTTCCTCTTCCCCTCTCTCTCCCGGCTATAAAGCCGGGCTTCCGCCTCCTTCCTCCTTTCCTCGCTCCTCCGTCCGTGGCGCCACCTCGAGCCCTCCTCTCGCGCCCGGAGCTCCACCAAGCCCTTCCTCCCCGTCTCTGGTCGTCGTCGCTGCCGAGCTCGAAGCTGCCCGCCTCGACGCCGGCCGCCTCAGCGCACCACCCCGCCTCGGCCGACCTCGGTGAGCCTCCGTCTTTGGCGCCCTTCCCCTATCTTCTCCTCCCCCGTTCTTCTCCCGTGCGCTCGGTCGCGCCATCTCCCCTTTTGCCGCAGCCCGGCACCACCGCCATCTCCCTCGCTGCCGGCAGGAGCCGACGCCGCCCCGTGCTCTTCCCTTCTTTCTTCCCCGGTCCGACCGCCTTCCCCGGTCCAACGGCCTCCAAGACCGGCCTCCCCCGCTCTCGCTCTCTCGCCTCTCTCTCCTCTCTCTCTCTGCTCTCTCTCTCGACTCTCTCTCTGCCTCGGTCTCTCTCTCTCTAAGCGTGTGAGTAGTGGCATCGATGGTTTGTGTTTTGTGTTTTGCAAATTGGATGATGATATCTGTGTATGCAGTGAACAATGGTGTATGCAGTGTAATATTTGTATATGCAGTTGAATCGCCGCGAAGATTTGGTATTTAAAAATCGGTATTGAAGTGGTGTATTGAGATTTTGTATGTCGTTATTGCGAATAGGTTGTGTGTGTTGTGCAGGGTAGTTATGGAGCAGTAGTTGAGTTTATGTTGAGAAAGATTGTGTATCGATTTGTGTATTGGAAGATGTTGAATAGCGATTGAGTTGTATGACGATTGTGTATGTATCGTTTTGTACTACTCGATCGACTAGTAGTTTTCCATTTTAGCGAAAACGATTCCAAAACAATTGTTCTCGATGATTTTGCTACGACTTGCGATGAATCGATTAACCGTTGTTAGTGGTTAACTCATGATTGCCAAGTACCGATAGAACTATCATTTTCGATTTTAGTTGAGAGCTATCGATTAAAAGCGCAATTTGCACGATCTCGGGAAATCGAGGCTATGCAAATGACCTTCGTAATCGTCTCTGCAATCGTGTCTATTTTAATTAAAGTATATTTATTCAAATTTCTTGCGTTGCGTAAAATGCTTTAAAATAAACTGGCATTTTCTCAAAATATTTTGAAGGCTATTCGAGATTAACTCGTTAATCTCGATGACTTACTTTGAAAACCTAATTATTGATCTTGTAATCCTTTCCAATATTCGTCGGTCTAAATATTGTTTATCTCTTTTTATTCCCGTTCAAAAGTCGTCTTCGTTAAAAATGTGTTACCGTCGTTTTGAAGTTCGTCCAATTTATCGTGTATCCAACCTTGCCCGTTCAGCGGTATCCAAAATGAAGTATCCCTGCGATAGTTCATTCGACTTTTGTCTCCCCTTTGTTTTCCTTCGGCAGAGTATCTCCGCCTTTGCCTCGTATACTCGGCTGATCGTTTGACTTTATCAATCATCCCCTCCTCGCTGCATCTCGTCTCTCCAGCTCTTCATCGGAAAACTTATTTAAACGTGCCTTGTTTATGTTTGGTCTTCTGGACGTTCTTTGGATTTATTTATTGTTCTTGCTTGTATTGCGTAAATAGGAGTCGGAGTCCAGAAGAAGCTTCGACTCAAGCAGGATCAAGATTTGGATAAAGACGAAGACCCGGAATTCCAAAACCCCTGGCAGAGAAGGCCCTGAGTAAGATCAAGGCCGCGATAATCTGACCCAGGCGAGTCAATACTTTGATCATTCCGAACCTACATTTTATGCAAACTATGTTTATTTAAAATAGCAAAGTTGCATGCTTTAATTTTGTAAACAATGATATGTTAAAGCTTAAGGTAGTTAAATACCCATTTGTTGATTAATTACTTATTAAGCCATCCTTTGATAATTGAATCCAGTATTCCTTGTCACCCTAGTAATTATATGGTAATACTAGTATAGGTTGTACTTAAGCGACATGCTAGTCTTGCTTAAGTACCGGGACAATAAATGTCCCGATCATCATCCTTTAAACATGAAAAATGGTTTTGGGCAGTCATGGGATGTAGATGACTGATGTGTTGCGTTAATTGGTTTTCCTTCCCAAAACTCTAAACAGCTTGCTAGTACCCCATCTGGACGGATGGAAAGAATGGTGGGTGCGAACGTAGCACGAGAATGGTTGGTATGTGGTATGGACCGTCCAGGTGAATTAAGGACTTAATCTTGTCATGACCTCTCGTGTAAAACAAGTACAACCGCAAGTCTGCAAAGTGCAACTTGGCTTAGTAAAACTTTCAAACCTTGAATGTCGTCTCGCATGGTGGGAAAGAGGGAATGTGCAAGCGGCATGACGTACGCTGACTTGAATGGGACACCGAACACGGTGAAGTTTGCCAGTCGCTGAGGGGTAGGTTGACTCTCCACTCAAGCGCCCGATCGCCGAGGTGAACATCCGCACTAGCGTATGGGCGTAACCCCATATAGGTGAGATGACGGAAGGGGCAAGATGGTTCAAACGTTCTCGTGACGATCGCTCAACTACATGACTAAGGAATCATGTGGAGAAACGAGTATGATTATCTCTTGTGGGTACAGTGTACAACCTCTGCAGAGTCTAAACTGTTTAAACAGCCGCGCCTTCGGTCAAAGGCAGACATGGGAACTTAACTTGAGTTAGTTCTATTTCAAAAATCTTTGTTGGGTGGAAATGAAAACCAGGTCGGCTCACCTAGCCTGAGGTTGGGGATGGTCCACAAACCAGGTCGGCTCACCTAGCCTGAGGTTTGCGGATGGTCAACAAAACCAGGTCGGCTCACCTAGCCTGAGGTTTTAAGTTTTTCCTGGATCATCGTATCCAGCATTGTTAAAATATGGGGGTAGCCCCAACCAAAGATAAGCATAAGGTGGAGGTAGCCTCTGTTGTTAGTAATATTGCACAAGTATTCTATCTACAAAATCATGTTTGTGTTAAAATGCTAAGTGATAGGATCTTCTAATATCTGTATTTATAATTGCCGCTTTACGCAAATAAAAGAACCTGAGCCATCCTCGTTAAGCCTTGCATGTATATTATTGCATTCTGTGTGTTGGCTCGCGAGCACGGTAGTTGTGCTCATTCTCGCTCTTTCCCCCAAACCCTCAGAAGCAGGAAATGTTGGAGATATCGACTACTACAAGGAACCAGATGTCTGAAGACCCAGGAGTCCTTGAAGCTTAGTTTAGTCTATAGTTGTTCTAGTCTCGCCCCAGTCTAGCTGACTCCGCTGGTACCTAGGTGCATCCCATATTATCTGAGTTTTGGGTAATATCGGATGTACATAGGTTTCCCCAGTCACTTGCCTGTGGAGAGATGTGCCCTCACTTCTTTTGTTTCCGTTGTCGCTTCCGCTACTTTGTGATGTAATCTTTTGGCCTGTTTGGTCCTTATTGTAAAACTTGACCCGATGCGGTCTATGTAAACTCTGATGTGTTAAATTAATGAATGGTATGGTTTTACGCCATTGTGTGAATGATTCAGTGATGTATCTGTGAGTGCTATCTACTGATCCAGGGAATAGCACAGTTATTCGCAGAGGATTCGGGTTTATAAAATCCGGGTCCGACAACTATTACCTGAGGCCACGGATCTGGTACAGGGGGGAGTAGCTTTGTTATGGTATTGGCAATGTTAGACACGATTTCAGGAATATGAGGCAGAACTTTTTCTTGCCCAGCCTCAACTATTGTGCCCAGAAGCTGAAACAAAAGAGCAGACTCATTTTCATCTTCAGTGCTTATTCTTTTCACAACCACTTGCAAAAGGGCAAGCCAGTCAGGTGAAGCATAACCGTTCTGCAAAAGGCACAAAGAGATATCTAAGTGGCATATTTAAAGGTGGCAAGTAGACTCATTGACAATGCCACATCAACTCTTACCTCAATGAGTTCTGCAATAGCACCAGAAGCAGAAGCACGGACCGGATAACAACTTAAGTCCTCAACGTCCTCCATGGTCAATGCCTTCATTAAGGAATGATAAATATTTGTGCTCATGGCCTACAGATAAGTAAACAGGAATTAGAAACTCAAATATATTATATAACGAAATATACAGAATCGATGAAGCCATTTGCTTTGACCTAGCATGTACTAGGGCATGATGAAAATTAAAGCAAGGAAAGGATATAACCTCTGGTAGGCACAATGCAAGCTGTCCGATAATCCAGTTTGCTGTAGAAATCAAATATGGACTGCATGGATCCAAAGAATACAATGGAAGAATCCGATGCCTGATCAATGTAGCCGTCAAATCTTTCTTCTCAGTCAGAAACTGCAAAATGGGTTACTGAAATGAATCAGCATTTATTCTAATATAAATTCATAAAATATAACATCTTCTGAGGACATATTGTAATAATCTTACATCTTGGAGGCCTCCATATGCCATTAGAACGCCGAAATAACTGAAATGAATGGTAGTAAAGTCAGCTATTTAGTATGGAATAATAACATAGCAAATAGTCTGCAATCCACATCTACACATGACGCAGAGATATGCATGGACTTTTTATTCTTGTGTTCTTACTTCTGCACTGCCTTTGATGATGCATCTTCCCCATGGGAAGGTACAGGAAATTTTGACAGGAATGGGATGACCAATAACTCCCCAATGGAGCTCCTTTCTCCTTTTCCTTTACTTTTATCACCTTTCTTGCGTTTGGAAGCTGCAGATGCGACTGGTGGCCCCTGAAACAGGAAAAATGTGTTAGTAAAGAGTAGAACATCTTCACACATCATGTTTCAATTCAATAAGCTCCCTGGTTCAGTAAGAAATAGAAAATGTGTGCGGACTTGGTAGCTTGCGCATGCAGTCGTTAAAAGCATTTGAAGTGTGTATGCTTTCAGGATGTCATAGTTGCAAATGCAATAAAATACGAAAAGAGTAGTGTTATCCTTCTGCCTACAGCCGTGCAAAAGTTGAACAACCATGTAATTATCCATCACAAGGAATTATAGAAGGGGTCAGCGTAATAAACTCAATATTATGTACGTCAATGCACTACGGAAAAAATCACAACCTTTGACAGGGCTATAACACCAAGCAAATTGATAGCACTTTTCCTAGCTGTGAATAAATCCTCAGCCCATCCTGAAATGTCATCCTGCCAACAAATTTATCAGTCAAACAACATGAACACCAGAGATTAACTAGTATTGTTGAATCCTGTACTTACAAGTTCACAGGAAGATTCTTTCGCATATACTCATCAGTATCCTCCTCCCACTCTGCTATATCCTAAATACAGATAAAGTTGGACCAAAAGAAGTACATATTGGAAATGTGTTATTTACCAACAAAAGATTGGGAGCTGACCTTCTCATTTAATGCTAATGCTGGAAAGATTGCTAAATCCAGAAGTGAAGAAAAATGCGGTGAAACAAGTCGCCATCCCTGCAAGAGAGCACATGACCAAGGCCAACAACTTCAAACATATGAACTTATGAACCATGATTTCAATTCAGACTATTCAGTCAAACTATTTGGTGTATATACTTACAGGGCCTGTCTCCAACACACGAGAAATCACGTCAAATGCTAATGAAAAAATCCGATCTGAGAGAGAGTTGAGTTTCTGCAATCATTTGGCACTCTCAGAATCTCGCAAATAATAATTTAAAAATGATCACAATGCCCATAACAACCTTCAATAATGAATAATCTATCATGTGTCAGTATGGGTTCGTAATGCTTGGGCTTCGGCACATTGTACAAATAGAATAATTTCATAAACTATAGAACTTACACTTAAATGAATGCTTTGTTTTGATATTCTGATTGCGCAGTTGACAATATGTGGCATCTGGCTGAGAACATTGGAGGGTAAGCAATCTGGAAAATATGCTAGAAAAGAAGAACAATAAAGACTAAAGTACATACTCATCAGCATGTTTCCGGTGACGAGTAACAAGTGTGCAAAATATAATGAGACATCTTTTTGCAATCTTGAGCCTCATTGTAGCACCATCTTCAGGAGGACTGTTGAAATTTAATGATTCTAGTATACGGAACATGTCTTTGCAAAGGAAGGCAAAATCTGCTTTACCCCAGATGCCATGTATGACCTCACCTGTAGGAGTATCACAATTAGAGACACATGATAGCAAGTTAACAACCATGCAAGCCCAACCATGCAAGCCATTAAGTCCATAAGCTACATCATTACAAGTTTACAACAATGTAAATGTACAGAGAGGCAAGTGCAGCATTTAGAAAAACAAAAGAACAAAATCATCTAGATCTTCTGCACCATCACCATCATCATCGTCCCCATCCTCTTGAACTTCCTTCAGATGAATGCAGGATTCCATCAATGATACATAGCAGTCCTGCAGCAGCTTGGTGCCGCCCATGGAAAGGGCCAACAGACGCTCAATCACAGTTGCTAACGTTAGCACTGCATAATGATAGCAAACAGTAACAAGATGACACATCTTTCCAAGACAACAAAGCAAACAACAAGACTGAATGTCAGAGTGATTAATACATCGTTATTTACCAGCTAGTTTGATCTCAGATTCAGATGACAGACAGGGAGTAAATGAGCTACTTGAGACTTGTGCCAATGCAGACTGAATGTCAGAGTGATTAATACGTCGTTATTTACCAGCTAGTTTGATCTCAGATTCAGATGACAGACGGGGAGTAAATGAGCTACTTGAGACTTGTGCCAATGCAGATGCCCAGATTGTATAACCATTACTATCATCCTTGCATAAGACTTGCTCAATAGCATCTGGATAGCAAATGTAGCATGAAGAAATGGCCAATAGTAGTGGTTTCCATATCCCAGCAGGGCTGTCAGATAAACGTACCCTTGAAATGGGAAAATGTTGCTTGCGCAAAGGTTACAGCAAGAGTCATTCTAGCGCCTTCTGCTCCAAAGGAGAAATTTGGAGCATGCAGTAGTGTATGGATGCGTGAGCATGCTCTCCATGTTGCAGATGGGTAAGCTGCAATGGCCCTGGTCACAAAATTTGAAACCCGACCAATGACTGAATTTTGTGAACCATCTGCTGACTGGGAAGGAAGCATTTTCACGAAGAAACCGGATGAGTCAAATCTTTGATGGAAATTGACAGCTTCTTTGATTGCATTGAAAACTCCCTGATCCTCCATCTCCTCCCAAGAGTCCCAGTAGGCAATGGTGTCAGCCCATATAGCTACTAGCTCAAAGACCTTCATACCCGTGGTTTCTTCCATAGAAGTAACATACCTCATGATGAACTCGAGTAATACAGAAGCATCATTTACACACGACGAAGGTGGCAATGCAGAATTTAACGTCAACTCCATAGAAGTAACAGACCTCATGATGAACTCGAGTACTGCTGTTGACGCGGTCGGAGGGAGGTTCGACTACACGAGCTTCGACTACATCCTGTAGTCGGAAGGGGATCGACTACATGTGGTCGAAAGGAGGTATCGACTACACGACGTAATCGGAAGGAGTTCGACTACACAACGTAGTCGGAAAGAGTTTCGACTACAAGTGGTTATAAAGGGTATTGACTACATGTGGTCGCAAAGGGTATCGACTACATGTGGTCGTAAATGGTATCGACTATAAGTGGTCGTAAAGGATATCGATTACATGTGGTCATAAAAGGTAGCGACTACATGTGGTCGGAAGGAGTTCGACAACACAGTGTGGTCTGAAGGAGCTTCTACAACGCGGCGTGGTCGGAGGGAGTTCGACAACGTAGTGTGGTCTAAAGGAGGTTTCGACAATGCGACTACCTGGTCGTGGTCGTAGCCGTAGTCGTGGTCGTGGACGTGGTCGTATACACAGTCGTAGATCTGGTTGAGAAGGAGTTTCGACTGCTCGGCGAGGTCGGAAAGACAAGAGGGGGAACCGGGTACAAAAAAGAAGGCTTACCAAGACCGATAGAGAGGTCGGAGGAGGTTGAATGGCGGTGGGGTAGCTCGCGGTCGTCGACGTGACAAAGGAAGACGGTGGTTCCTGCGATACAAAACTAAAATCGAGTGAGGTGATTGCTTCAAAGAGCTCTGGGCACGAATTAACGCGGGTAGAAGAGGGCTGCACTAGTGCGGCGAGAACTGGAAGGAGGAGCGATGGCTGCTCGAACTCGGAGCTCGGCGCTTCGGGCGACCACTGCATCACGAGCGGGAGTGGGGGGGGCTCAGAGAAGAAAGAGGATTGCTCGTGCTCTTTACTAGGGGCACTTGCCAGAAGTGAAGGGGAGACGAGGGGAGGTAAGGGAAGGCTATGAGCTCCTTTTATAGCCGGCGGGAGGAAAGACAGAGTTGTCGGAGACTCTGAGGCGCGCGGGTTCGCGAGGCTGTCGTGGCATGGGCGCCAGTCGAGAGGATGGGCGGCGCACATAGTGGGAAGCGGCGGGAGCGGCGACTCGGGTGGGCTACGCAAGTGGCGGGTCGACACGAGCGATCGGCAGCACGGATCGGTCGGCGGAGGTGGAGGAGAGCAGTGTAGCGAACATGGCGTCTTTGGCGTCACGACGCGCAGAGCGGTCATGGTCGGGCGAGTGGGCGGTCCGTCGGCGAGACGGAATAGCGAGGTGGCAACTTCATGGGTCAGCGGTGGCGAGGCGGCGGAGCAGTGGGTGTCGCAGCGCCGGGCGATGAAGAGGCGCCGAGTCCATGGCGGTGGCGGAGGAGCGGAGACATAGAGGCCGGTCGATGGGACGAGGCAACAGAGGACAAGGGTGTCTTGGCTTGACTATCTTTGAAAGGGGAAAAAGGGAGGATGGGTAGGGAGATGGGAGAAGGTGGTGGCTTGACCCAAAGGGAGAGAAAAATGGGCTGGGCCCAAGGAGAGAGAGAGGTTTTAAAATAGAGATAAAAGCTACATATTTTGAAAATACAATATAGGTTGAAATAAATTTTTGAAACCAGCTGACAACAGCAAAGACTATTCACAATTCAAAAGGATCATTACCGTGACAGCGAGCCATGGTGGCGGTGTCCACTACGCCTTGTTTGGGTGAGGGTGGCGACGAGGAGCCGCCATAGCTTGTCGCCGAGCACGGCGGCTTGGGTTTCCACCTCCATTAAGTCTAATAAACCCTAGGTAGTTTTGGTTTTTTTCTCTCTTCCCGGCTTTTTGACCAAGAGAAGAGAAGAGAAGAGAAGAGAACGAGACCAACCAATTGGAGTGGAGGGAAGGGAGGGAATACGCGCGGGAGGGAGCGGCGAGAAACACTAAGGCATTGTTTGGAACAGCTTAAGCTTCTAGCTTTCGCTCGGAAAAGTCAAAAGCCGCCTTAAACGGGGTGCTTTTCGCAACCGCTTTTCACCGAAGCCACTTTCGGTTACAACATGCGAAAATCGGAAACCACGCTTCTGCAGCTTCCCACAACCCCTGTTCCCAAATTACCCCTGAAGTTCAGGGATAATTACCCACCAATTGTCACTCCATAAAAGCCCTCGCCGACCAGCCCAGCTTCGGCTCCCTCCTCCCACGCCCACCCGCCTCCTCCTCCGCGGCGCACCTCCCCCTCCCAGGTCCAGATCCAGATCTGGATCTCCCTCAGCGCCCTCCTCCACCTCCCTCCTCCCCAGTGCACCCCCACCTCTCCAACGACTACCTCTTCCGCTTCTTCGTCTTCCACTCCCTCTTCCACTTCCTGGCAGCGGAATCAGTGGTGCAGAAGAACGGCAGATGGTTCGGGTTCATCTCCGAGGCCTTGGAGGTCGCCCCCAAGATAATACCATCATTTCCTGGTGTTTAAAAAAGGTGCAAAGGAAATTAAGGCCTCTCCTTGATTGGTTAATGGATATAGTGGGCTTAGTTTGACTCTAGTTTGGGTAGAATCGAATGGGGAATTAAGTGTTGTGGAAGCTCCTGGAGAGTCGAGGGGTGGGGATGCATGCACTTGTCATGCTTCGACGCCCTGGTGCTTCGAAACTTGCTAGAACACCAAACAATCGGAAATGTTGCTCCTTTAATAACTCATTGCCTTCTGTTACTCAACTTGCGTGTTTAGGCATTTAGCGTAGCTGGCTGTAATGGGAAGTTCTATAATTTGGGAGTTGTAGGGTTATATTTCAGTGGTTAAGAACATAACATCCAACAACTTTGGAATGTTGAATGCTGATACTATCTGAGCTTCACCATACATGTGCTCAAGGATGGCCGGACAACAGTTCATGTGCCATACACTTATGGATCTGTGATCATTCTGCTCATCGTCATTGTGAAGGTTGCAACGTTACCTTCGACCAAAAAGCAGGTGAATGTTCTAACATCGTTTTAATTAAACTGGTTAGCATTGTCTAATGCATCTTTGTGAATTTGGTGGATTGATGACTATGTTGCTTATCTATTTTAGGTCGAATCGACTCTGGCAATGCAGAATTTACAGCCACAGATCAAGGCAATTTAGCAAAGATACGCAGGCAACTAGGTTTGTCTGAAACTTCGATCATGGATATAAAGGGGGGAGATTTTGGTTTGGTTTTAGACATATGTTTGCATATTGCCATGATAGAACTATGCTTCTCAAAACTAGGTTATTTGATTTATTTGATTTATTTATGATTTTATCTTTTCAAGCATGTTTCTTTGCTCATTTCTGATCACTTCCATCAACTTAACTCTTGTTAGGAAAGAATACAGCTTAAGACTGCTCGGCTATATGAACAAGCTGAAAACCATACCAATTTTCATTTCTGCAACCATTTTTTAATATGCAGTAGTGGCCCTTATGATTAATATTTATTTGTATTTTCGTCTGCCATTCCTGAGTATCATGATCACGAAAGTGAAAAACTAAAAACCATAACAATTTTCTTAACTAAATTTTGTTGTTGATCGATTTATCTTTAGATTATTGTAAGATTATTGCAGATTATTGTTGATCATCAATGTCAAACAACTTGTATGCCAACATCTCATCTAGGAGTTGAAAAATTAATTTGACATAAGTTCTTGTCATTTTGCAGGATATACAATTATATGTCATATCTTACATGTTGGAGTCAACTTGGACTGGAGCATATACAAGAGTTCTTCCATGTTGTTAGACCTTTAATTTATTATTCTTTTTTCCTTGAATAATTTATCTTTTGTTTGTCTGTTGGACAATTTTGATTATTGTTGCCTACTGTACTTTATGGATAATTCGAAGAACTTGTGTGATCTGTGATGTGTTATTATTTGTTGCACTTGGGTTTAGACCCATGAAAGTTGTGCAATTTAATGTCTACTCTTGTTTGATTTTAGAGAGCTCTTCCAAATTCTCATAGAGTGTTGGTCATATTATTATTTACCTGCTGGCAAATTCAATTACCTGTAATTACATCTCTTGTTTGATTTTATTGTAATAATTGTCGTTAAATACGCTAATTATCGTCGAATGTCGTTAGTTATCGTCACTTATCGTTAACTATGCTAATTGTCGTCAAATGTCGTTAGTTGTTGTCACTTGTCGTTAACTACCATTAGTCATCGTCAAATATCGTTAGTTATCGTCAATTGTCGTTAACTACCATTAGTCGTCGTAAAATGTTGTTAGTTATCATCACTTGTCGTTAACTACCGTTAGTCATCGTTAATAATCGTCAATTGTTGTAAAACGTTGTTAATTGCGTTAAACGACATCAAACAAGCCATTACTGTCATCAGTGGCATTTCATATTTTTTTATCTCAGAAGCTGCAACCAGCCTACCTAAAAGCCAGACAGCAAAACATCAAATCTCTTCAGTCTAGCCGTTCAGCCCTACAACCCAGCCGAAAGCTGCTTTTCAGAAAGCCCAGCCATTCTAATCAGGCCCTAATTGCTACGGCTACTGAAACAGGGGTGCAACGGAGCGGATAATTTTCGATCGACCAACCAACCGAAAGCTTGTGGAGTGAATACAAAAGATATAAATAGCTATCTGACACTATCCATGCCTGGCTCCGACTCTGAGGAAAAAAATACAAATTAATCCAAAGTAGCTAGGCATGTACTTGAGTTGCTCTAAAGTCCAAAGCAGCTAGGTATGTGCAGTGTCTCACGCTTCCAAACCAAACTCTACTTTTATCTAGTGTTAGCTAGTTGCAAACACGTACGCCTGTATGATCAAGCTAGCTAGCTAAGCTTAAGCTTAGCTGATCTATGCATGCATGCATAGCTGCTAAATGGTTTATATATATGTTAGCTACCTTCCGTCTGAATCCTGGATCCTGCACACACCAGCAGCATGCGGCGGAACGGCATGCATGCAGCTCCCCCGCTTAGTCCACTAGGGCCACAGAGGAGATAACACCGGTTCAGGAGGTACGGATGTGGCCAGGTAGCACACGGGAGGAGGGGTCCGGTAGCTTAGGGCACGAACTTGATGACATGTTAAACAATAGAGGCTCTGTGGTGCTATTTTTATATTTAATATCGAAAGAAAGTTATATTTGCTATTGAGAGCGTCAACAACCGTATCCATTTTAGCTGGAGAAGAAACTCCTAATCTCGCGGGCACTCCGACGTAGCAAGCCGCGCCATCACAAGAGTCTACCCCACGTGTCATTATATGGTCATGATGAACGGCCATGATTAAAGATTTAAAGCCAGGTGAAGAGGAGAGAACTTGAGTCTTGAAAAGGGGGAAACGAAAAACACTTCACGCAGTCGTCCTCTCCTCTCGCCGACACCATTCCCGTCGCCCCCGTCCTCGATCTCCCCGTGAGCTCGTCGCGATGACCGCCGCCACGCCACCGGAGGGGCCAGCGGCGGCGAAGAGGGTCTTCATGCGCCGCATCTTCCCCTTCCTCCTCGCCGCAACATCTTCATCGGAGGCAAGGCACCCCCGTACTTGATCTCTTTCCTTTTTAATCTTTTATTTTACCCCTCCATTTCATGCACCATCCGTTGCGCTTGCTAGGGGTCGTTCGATGCGATTCTCCTGTCGCCTAGGATTCCTGGGGGCTCTTTCCTGTGTAGATTTGCGCGAGAAAGACCGAATCTTGTTAGCTTGCAGTAAAGCAAAGCCTAGTGGTTAGGTGCTAGAAATGATCGGGGGCGATTTGTGCTTGGCCGTGTACTTAATGATTGTGGGTCACCTCAGTTTTGTCCTGGTTTTTTCTTGGAAAGATGTGACATTTCACTAACAAGGGGAGTAGATGTGGGATCATGAGATGGAAAAGATTATGAGGACATACGCGATACTAGCTGCAGGATTGTTGGAGTCTGATGTCTTGACAGGCGTATTTAGTTCCGTACCTGGATCGCCTGATGGGAAACAAGAAATGGATTGATTTGTCTTACGCGATAGCGTCGATGGGACTAGAATCACTATTCACTAGATGGTTAGCTGCTGGTAAGATATGGGTGATTACTTTGTGGAAATTTGCCCTTTTCTTCTTTCTTATGATAAAGAACTAGAAATCATTAATCATTAAGGGTTAATTTTGATCAGGTGAATGGAAACAAGAAACATAGGATTACCATTGGGAATATCTTTATGCTAATTGAAATTCAATAGTTTATGAAGATTGATGGCTCAGAACGCGGTAGTAGCAGTGGTAGCACATGCCCAGGTGGTGAAATCCACCGATGGAGTTTGATCCCAACTATTCATTGTAGAATTTAGGTACAATGGTTATGTGGAGTTTGGAATTTTCTTGATAAAAAATTACCCCAACAGGTGGTGCCCACTCTCCATTTAATAGAAAAGTAATAGATGAGATAAGCTCCAATTACCCAAAATGGGGAAACTCCAGGGAATCTGTTTCGCTTCACTGTTATAAAGATAAATTCACTGTTTGTTTTACAAAATTTCGTCTTTATCACTACATGAATGAACCATATATGTAAGTGATCATTCTCTGTGGAGTTCAGAAAGTATAGTACCCAATACTCATAAATCTGTTCTATACCAGGGTATGTGCCAGGTTGGCAACTTGCTCGATTGCCTGTATTTTGGATTGAGATGGATGGGATAGCTAGTTCACTTGTGGCATGCACAACCAGGGATTGAAATCTCGCTACCGGATGAAATCCCGGCCCGGGGGCGGTAACGGTAACCGGCCGGGAAATTTCAAATGGAGAGTGGGCACCAACGTTCAGTTTTTTTTTTTTTTTTTTTTTGTTTCTGTTTTGGGAGCAAGGAAACCCATACCATTGAGAGGATTGCTGTCGCTGAGGGCCTGAAGCAGAGCAACATAGTGTAGTTAGTCTGCAGTTCGTGAGGGGGCAAGAGAGAGAAGACGTAGTAGGGGAGAGAGAAAATAAAATGATTGTTGGTTAATATCTTTAGAATGTACAAATCCCAAAGTATGGCAGCTACAACATTACTGCTGCAACATTTTTAATAAAATGCTGTTGTCACCGACCAGTTCGCTCATGCCTGTGAAGGCCCACTGATAACCGGAGTCCCCTCTTAAGGCAAGTAGGAGTTAAGCTTGATATGTGGTTGATGCCAATTTTTCTGCTGATGACTTTTTGTCATTCCACTTAATCCTTTCCTCTTTTTTCACCTGCATCATTTTTCACACAACAATTCGAAGAACTAGTTTTGATTAAGACATGCAAAAGAACTTAATTTAGTTGATCCATGTAGGTATGTCTGCCACTTTATGATTTCACACATATGCGGTATTGTTCACTGCATGGCAATCAATGTTCAGGGCTTTGAAAGCTGCTGCAGTTATGCATTTCTCTAGCACTCTTGTTTTATCTGCTGTTTACTCAGATCTTTCAGTAAGTTGACATCCCTGTAACATGCAGTTTATGTATTTGCAAAGACCTACAAAAGAGATCAGGAAAAGAAAAATGCCGAGACAGCTGCTGCTGTAGCAGCAGCTGCAGCATTGTCGTCCCCAGCAAGTGCAACTGCTAAGACTGCAGAGTCTACTCCTCCACCCAAAATAGTACTTCCACCAATATCCGGAGATGAGCAGCGCCAGGTCTACAAGTGGATGCTGGAAGAGAAGCGGAAGATCAAACCACACAACGCTGCTGAGAAGAACAAAATCAATGAAGAGAAGGCTCTTCTTAAGGAGTTCATTCGGGCAGAGTCTCTCTCCCTAGTCTGTTGTGATTGCACCTGTTGTCCTGCAGTTTCAGTAAGAACACGTTCAGAATCTACTTGCCTTGTTAGCTGGCACAGAATGTAGCATTTTGTAGGCTTATATCTCATCATTTGATATCTAAAAGTATCGAGTCTAGCGGCTCCTGTCTCCAGGGAACTGTTTCTTTCTGATGCAAAATTACCATGATTGGTGCTATTCTGGAGATGATTGTCAAGTAACCAGTTCTTGTTGTCAAGTGCTTCTGTCTATCTAACCTGCTGTTAATGGCACCATCCATTTACGCCCTGTGATTCTTATGTAAGATGCTAACTCAATTGTAATCCCAAATCGGCATTCATATACAGTGGTATATATTGTCTCCAAGATTGGTGAGTCTGCATCCGGGCTGTAACGTTGCTCAGTGAAAAAAAATGATTGCTGGAATACTATTCTTCTGGTGAAGGTCCAGTGGATGCAAGCAGCCAGAAATCTAGTATGTCTTGTTGAGTATGCATTGGTCTCTTTTTTTATCTTGTCTTTGTAACTCAGATGTATGACTCCTAGTCATATGAGCAGGATTAAGCTCATGGGTAACTTTTTGGGTATCAAATGATGAGATATTGAGATATGAGCTCTTGTGCGGCCCTGCCATCCCTTTATTTATTTTGTTTTATGCAGTCCTATTGATATGAGCTCTCATAGGTCAGGTTTGCAGATCGTCTTATGAGCAGGGAAGCTCTTGCATTTGATCCTGCTGGTTGCTAACCGTACAGAAGCTGTTAGAGCTTAATTGCTTGTAAGACATAAACGGCCGTTCTATTCGCTCTAGCTCGTTGTGTTAGACTAGTCCTGGGAAAAGTAAATTCCGAGAAGTTCCCGCTAAGCGCCCTCGTTTCGACGAGAATTGGGGCGATTTCAGATCGACAATCGGCAGAGTTGCTCCACATGTCAACGAGCTTCTGGCTATCAGTCTCCAGGATAAGCTTCTCATTTTAACAGTGCCAATTTACGCTCTCAATTTCTGTCAGCAATGTCTACTGCTATCGAAGCTATCTCAGTTTCTTTTCCGGCTTGTCAACAGTCGTCAGCATCTTTTCTTTTTCGGTTTTCGTCTACCTGAACTATGTGGTGTATGTAATGTTGGGTGACTTTGGTTATCTGTTTTTCCAACGCCGGAGATCGGGATATGTATAAGGTCGTCTCCTGCATCTAAAAAATTGTGCCACTCTATATCTCATCATGCAGAAACCCACACAAAGATTTTGTAACCTTCAATCCCAACATATTAAATACTGACCAATTATATTGCTATAAAATTTTGGATCCTTTTCCATGGGAAATATTTAGTAGTAGTTAAATTCAAGCCTAGCTACTCTTATCAATAAATAAGAATCCCAATAAACTAAATTTACTCGCACTCTCCATTGCCCTGGATACCCTGGCGCCGAAGTACACAAGTTTCAACACCAGCGAGGCACTGAGCAAGCACATGCATGGCCAGCCTCCTCAGCAAAGTGTCCAGCGCCGTGGCCGCCTGCGCCCGCCGCGTCTCGCGCGCCACACGCCGCCTCTTCCGCGCGCGGCGGCTCTGCCAAGGCGGCAGCCTCGAGGGGCAGCACGTGGCGGTGGCGCAGGGCCAAGGCGGCAGCCTCGAGGGGCAGCACGTGGCGGTGGCGCAGGGCCAGGGCGGCAGCCTCGAGGGGCAGCACGTGGCGGCGGCGCCGGGCGAGGGCGGCGAAGGCCTGTGGCGCCGGGCGATACTGATGGGGGAGCGCTGCGAGCCGCTCGACTTCGCCGGCGCCATCCACTACGACAACCTCGGCCGTCGGATAGCGCAGCCCCGCAGCAGGGCGAAGGAGGCCGCGCTGCTCTGCCGGTCGTCGTCGGACGCCGTCGACGAGGCCGTGACGCCGTCCAAGAAAGCTAGATACGTTGCGCTGGTCCGAAACTAATGCAATGTTTGAGGACGTAGTGGCGTTCTTTCTCGACCCTTGGCATTCGTGTGTTGCTTCTCTAACTGAAAAAGTCTCTGTCGCCTCCCCCTCTTCAGTCCTCACATCCGTACAGGCGCCGAAATGCATCCTGCGAATGAAGCATCCAATCCTGCAAAGCTTGCTAGTACGTGCCATTCACCACCTAGCTAGCTCTGTAAAATGGCATTATGGCAACACGGACGAGCTTAACTGCTCCGAGAGGGACGAGGATGTAAAGATTTGACAAGAGAGGAAGTTTTGGAAGGAATCCAGCACAATAGAAGTGCCAGATTCTGTCAGTCTGCTAAGTAATCTCCTGGATGTCAAACAGTAACATCCGAAAATACCTGATTGTAGGCATCAAGATTTCATAATCTAGATTTCTCTATGAAACTACTGTGCTATTCCCTGGATCAGTAGATAACACTTCACATGCACATTGCTGAATCAAATTATACATGGCGTAAAACCATACCACTCATTAATTTGCACATCAGAGTTTACATAGACCGCTTCGGACCAAATTTTTTTACAACAAGGGCCGAACATGCCAAATAATACATTACAAAAGATAGCGGAAGCGATAACGGAAGCAAAATGGGTGAGAGTACATCTCTCCACAGGCAAGTGACTGGGGAACCCGTGTACGCCCGATATTATCCGAAAACCTCGAACAATATAGGAGGCACACAAGAACCGACGGAGTCAGCTAGACTGAGACGATACTAGAACTGCTAAGGACTAACTACGCTTCAACGACTCCTGGGACTTCAGACTTCTGGATCCTCATAGTAGTTGAAAGCTCCAGAGTTCCTGTTTCTAAGGGTTTGGGGAAAGAGCGAGGATGAGCACAACTACCGTGCTCGCGAGCCAACACAACAGATGTAATATTATACATCCAAGGCTTAACAAGGATGACTCGGGTTCTTTTATTTGAGTAAAGCAACATTTTTAAATACAAATATTAGAAAGTCCTATCACCTAGCATTTTAACTAAATTGCATTTTTAAAGAGATTAATTGTGCAATAGTAATAACAGCAGATGCTACCTCCACCTTCATGCTTAATTTTGATGGTGGTCACACCCACCTAATATCAGCACTGGGTAAGAATACCCAGGAGAATCCAAATCAAGGGCTAGGTGAGCCCTGCATATTTTTCCATCTACCCACAAAAGTTTTTTTAAATAGAACTATATCTTGTAAGTTCCCATGTCCACACGTGATCGTGGGCACGGCTGTTCGAACAGTTTTATTCTCTGCAGAGATTGTGCATCTTTACCCACAAGAGATAATCATCTTGATATGTACACACGTTTCCTTAGACATGTGAATCAAGGGGATATTATCACAAGACCTTTACAATGCATCCTTCAATATTTGTTACACTCGCTGAGGTTTCGCCTAAGTAGTGGTTTCGCTCCCGTGGGTCCCGACAACCACTTACCCAGACCCCCCTTGCGCCTTCACATGGCATTCGCCGCGCACCCGACCCTTCGCCGCGTAGGCTTCCGGTATCGCGAGCTCATCTACCGGCGCAACTCGTACTAACGGATACAAATTATTTAGCCAGGTCGACACCATTATAGACTTGTGGTTGTACTGTTTTACATTGAAAGGTCATCACAGGATTAAATCCTTAAAGTTATCTGGGCGATCCTTACCACATACCATCCACAACATGTCTTGGACTACATTAGTACCCAACCATTCACGTGGTCGACGGCACCCACCACCCTACCATCCGCCCAGATGGGGTATTAGCAAGTTTTTATGGTTTTGGAGAAGTAGAAAACAAATTATCTCAACCAGTTCAGTCATTCTCCCCAATGACTACCCAAAACAATTGTTATGATTAAAGAATGATGATTATTTGGGGTAGTAATACCCCGGTACTTAAACAAGACTAGCATGGCGTTTAAGTACGACCTATAACTAGTAGATTACCACATAATTACTATGGTGACAAGGAATAATAGTTCGAATTTATCAATGGATGGCATATTAATTATCAAATGAGTATTTAACTACCTTAGAGGATTTGACATACATTTGCACAGGAAATTAAAGCATGCAATTTGATATTTTAAAAGAACATAATTTGTATAAAATGTAGGTTCAACATGATCAAAGTGTTGACTCACCTGGGCTATTTTATCGTGGCCTTGATCTTACCCAAAGCCTGATTGGACGGGGGTTGGAAGTCTTGGTCGGCGTCTTTGAATCTTGGATCTGCTTGAGCCATCGTTCTTCTGGACTTCAATTTCTAATTACGCAATAACGATCGAAAAATAAAATAAATCCAAAGAACTCAAAAGACTAATAAAACACAAGAGCCTCCAAAAGATTCGCGGAGGACGAGCTTGAGAGAAGGGGTTTGGGGCGAAACGGGAATGTTTGACAGAGTCAAACGACCTGTTGAGCGAAAGGAGGAATGGCATAGAATTTCTGTCGGGAGGGAGAATACAAAGAAGGGTAAGGTCGAAAGGCCTTTGCAGGGATAATCTACTGCAGATTTGGAAGATAACAAGACTATACTACTACTACAGGTGACAAATAACTGAAGTACGAGTTTTACACCAAATCTAGGCACAAGATCAACAAACAATCCAAATGACAATTCAATACCAATCTTAGCTGCCAGATAATACTCAATGATTCAATGCTAGCCACTCAACCTACTACTACAACCTACTGCCACAACAAAACACAGATTCTACTACCAAATTACGATTCTATATAATTGCCAAATTACCAATCGGGATTTAATTGCCAAACCACAAATCATTGCCAAACAATACAGATTGTTAAAGCAATCAAATCAGTACTTGCAGCTTACACCAAAATACATTACTTCCAACAATCATTGACCTACTGATGAAACACTAACCAGCAGCTAACAATTGATTAACAAAACCAATAGACAATACTGCTACTGAAGATCAAAGCTATCCCTAATAATTAGGATCACAAACAGCAATTCAACTTATTGCCAGGAATCTACTAATCTGAGGAAGCACCTACGAACAAACATTGATCTAGAGAGCAATAAGCTATAGATACAAACAACGATCAATATACTGCCAAATATCCACCGCCACCAAAGCTTAAAGCTAAAACAAAATGTAAGCTTTCAGTTCCGGACCACACAAACTATTGACCTAACGAACCAATACACAATTGCCAAATCAATTAGTAATAGGGTTAAATCATTCACCATATTACAATAGGGTTCCAAATGTAAGATTTCAAAATGACAGAACACAGATGATTCAATACATACATGATCTCTTCAATTGTCAGATTACACCAATCACTATTATTGCCACTGCTATTGAACACTGAAGATTTACTGCTACCTCCTGACAATCTAGATATGGTGAACCACTAAACATCAATCAACAATTCCATTCACTGATACCGAAGTTCATTGCTAATGATCAACACTTACTGCCACCACATGACACTGATGAGCAATTAACCAAAATATCAACAACAACAATATTGATATGGGAGGCAAATCACAGGCAAACAATCAAATGCCACTGCTGCTGAGGGAAGGCTCGGCCACAGTGTGAGAGAGAGAGCAATCGGCAGGGGGAGTAGGGTGGTGGGGAGGGTTCGAACCGGTTTGTCCGGGTGAGGTGGCCGGTCTGACCGGGGAGCAGGGGCGCATGGGATGGCTGGGCTGCGTGGCCAGGGAAGACAGAGAGGAGGAGGAGGGCAAGGGCACCGGGAGGAGGGGAGTATTACCGAGGGGTGATGGAGGCGGTGGAGCACCGGAGGTGGCCGGCGGTGGGAGCTGGGTCGGCGCGGGGAGGGGAGCTCGGTAACAACGGTCCCAGGGAGGCGGGGTGCTGCAGCTGTGGTCGGGGAGCACTGGTGAAGGACCGAAATGGCAACAGTGGGGGGGGGTGAATGGTGCCTTAAAAATGAAGAACTCCCCTTTACTGTATTTAAACAAACCTACAAAGCCCTCTGGAAATCTTAAGAAAAGAAGTGAAGCAAAATCAGAGAACTAAAACAAGTTTCAGTCGTTTCATCGTAAATCGGAAGCTCGATTCTACCTAGCGTAGTTCCAAGCTGCTGTAGTTCCGGTTCGATCTGGAAGTTCCGCTACTGGTAGTTCCGCCGTGGACAATCGGAAGTTTCGATTGTCCTGACCGAAGAACAGTGCGCTCGGGTTTTGCCCAAAAATCCGAAATACTAAATCTTGAATGCTCTTCTCAGGTCAAGTTTCACAGGACATCATCCTAAACAACATCTTGACCTCATTGAGAAGGAATCGCAAACAAAGATCTATTAATCAAAGCAAAAACGGATTTCTTGAATATTTGACAAGAGAGACCAAAAACTCCAAATTCGCAAGATACTTAGATTCTCGGCTCATGAAACTTTGAGGATAGGTTAGCAATATCCATAAGAGACTAGATGTCGAGTTTCATGCAATCTCATAAAAGAAATAAAGTGTTTCACCAAAACCCTAGAAGTTCAACATAGAAACAGAGAAAGGAAGAGATGCATAATCAAATAACCAAAGCCTCAGATTTCATTGATCCGAATCAAAGATTACAGAAGCAAAACAAAGAGGAATGATTACAAGAAGTTTCAGTTCATCCTCTCCAACTCAACAACCTCTCAAAAAGCAAAACAAACTCTCCAAAAGCTCTTTTGCTAAAGCTAACCCTAATTTTCTCTCTCAAAAAGTTCAACCCTAACACCAGGGGTTCACCTCTATTTATAGCCCTTGGCTAACGGGTCTCCAACCCATTAAGCCCGCTACACCCGAACGGAACCGCCTCCACTTGTGCCGCTTTGTGAAAAGACCGTTTCGCCCCTTGCGCACCTTCTGGAAGCCTCCCGTACACCTTGCTGTCCTTGACTCGCAACCACCTCAAGATTCACGCCATCTTCGACACATCCCGACCGTTCTGACCTCAACGCCGCCTGCGCCTAGTCCGATCACCTCGTGTCTCGCCACGACTTCGTCTCGATGTCCTGCAGTCAACACAGACAAACACACATCACATAGCATTGCCCAATATCATAGCATCAAAATTTGTACAAGACTCAAACTCATACAAACTCAAAATCACAAATTATGCACTCTCTGTTCAGTTCTGCCGATAATCGAAAGTTCCGCACTTACCATTGCGGAAGTTCCGATTATCGGAATGCCCGCACACTCAGATTTGAGAATTCCGATTTCTGCACAGTTTTGCCCACAATCGGAAGTTCCGCACTTACCACTGCGGAAGTTCCGATTATCGGACCGTCCGCACTCCCAGGTTGGAAGATCCGATTGTCGTCACAGCAGAAAACTCACGTCAGTATTATCGGACAAACCGCGTTCCCAGGAGCGGAAGTTCCGATTATGTCAACCAGAACACAATCGTCAGGATAATCAGAAGTTCCGGTTTACCACAGCGGAAGTTCCGATTATCGGATGTTCCATTTTCCAGAACCGGAAGTTCCGCACTTACAGAAACAGATCAGCAGAAACGCAAACGCGAAGATTTCAATCACAAACTTCTCACCACAGCGTCAAATACTCATCACTCAAACGGGGACCCTACTCACATGGTCTCTCAATCTCCCCCTTGATGAGTATATTGACAAACAAGAAAAAGCATATAGAAGAGTTTGTGATAGAAGCCAAACATGGTCTAATCTAGAAATCAAGAAGGTTCAAAACCATGTTTGTCAAAGAAGAAGGATTGGAGCTTTAAATGAAAGAGCAAATTTTTCTGCAAAGCTCCAGAAGACTCTCCAAACTAACTTCTCCCCCTTTTGGCAATAAACACATCAAGAAGTTTTAAAGAGAGGAAATGACTATATGATATTCATTTTAAGCATTAGGAGCCATGAAGATTATCCAAAATGACTATTAGAGTATTACACCAAGCCATAACACATAAGAATGCTATCAAGATCATGACAATTGATGTATAGAATAGCTAAGACAGAAAGTCCATAATCTGATTAATGATCCAATTCTTTAGCAAGTCAAATAAACCAAGATTGTAGTCTAGCTAAAAGTATCCAAGGATGATACAAGCCATGTCAAATAATCTAAGTTGAACCAAGAAGACTCATATTGAACAGTTTAGAGTGCTACCAGTCAAAAGATTGACTCAATTTTATCCAGTACTTGGTCTTTTTAATGATAAGCAATTTTAGCACAAGTTTCTTTTTCTGAAAATATAATTATGGCTTTATCTTAGTGAAGCAAGTCCTGGACTAGGTGCCATCCACAACTGCCTCCTAAGCTTGAACCAATTTTTCAAATCTTAACCATGTGCTAGATCCCAAGCCTTATGCGACCACTCCAAGCAACAGACTTAAGGAAGTGATCTTAGGTCATCCAAGGCTCCCCCTGAGTTCATACCTAGTGCAATGGCAAGCAGTCTCATGAGAAAGATTTGGTGAGATCAGTTTTTTCGCACAAAAGAGATCATTTTTGCTTTTGAAGTTTTTAGACCAACGATTAAAGATAAGTCAAGTTTCTGAATGAACTGACATAGCTTACTCTGAAACTCAATAAAGGTTCAAGACTCAACTCAGCCTACTTGACATGGCGAGAATCATAAAAGGATAACTTCAACCAGACTAGTCTCAGGAGCTATCATGACAAGATTTTAATTCAAGTTTAGCATTTTTTTAATCACCTTAGCAAGGCAAAGTCTAAACTACACATAAAAAGTCATGATAAATCTGGCAGTTTAGCATAAATCATGGCAAGATGTAAAACAGTGAAAACAGATCATAAGGGATAATAGACAAGGCTCCATATGATTATATTGCAATGCAGGATGAAATGCACGAAAATTCAGATCCCCTTCAGAATGAAATGCATCTTTTAATTCAGGTTGAGTTATTACAAAATTACGAACTAGAATAACCAAGATAAACTCCCCCCGAACCAAAGGAACAAAAACGAGAAACTGGAACGAAAAAGAGAAAAGGCAGTCCTTAGAGCATAGATAAGATATGAAGAATACTATAGCTCAAACTGATTCTTATCTACCCCATATGATTCCAGGACTATCAGCTGGTCGACTAACACACTAAGGAGCAAACACTATCCCTGTCTACCTAAGGGTGGCCCGACCCTTGCTAGAACCTATAAGAAGTGAGTAAGCTCAACCTAGTGAGAAGAGGAACAGCTAATAAGCAGCATCCTAGAAGCACAAGATAAGAACAAACAGTCTAAGCAACTTGGCAAGAGAACCATTCTAACCTATGCTGGAAGGACTAGACCCAATGCACCCAAATGCAATGCAACAGAAAAGAGTAAGAGCAAAAAGAAAATATAATACAGAGGTAACGCTCAAACTCCCCCTCACAACAGTCCATAAGGACAAACCACCCCGAGCTCTCCTCGCAGAGCTGAAAACCTAGAGCTATCCAGAGGCTTGGTGAAGATATCAGCCAACTGGTGGTCACTCTCCACAAACTGGAGCACGATGTCGCCCTTCTCTACATGGTCTCGAAGAAAGTGATATCTGATATCAATATGCTTGGTCCGAGAATGTTGCACTGGGTTCTTGGCAATGCAAATCGCCGACGTGTTATCACAAAAGAGTGGAACACGGTCGATTACTAACCCAAAGTCCTGCAAGGTCGAGACCATCCAAAGCACTTGGCTCTACAAAGAATCGGCCGCAAGAACGTGCTCGCCTCTGCAGCGGGTGTGTAACACCGGATCGCTTCCTTGAAGACCAGAGACAAGAGAAGTGCCAATGAATTGGCAAGTGCCGGAGGTGCTTTTCCTATCTATCCTACTGACCAAATAAATCAGATCGGAGAAGGCTCTAAGAGATAGACAAGAAGAGGAAGAGTACCAGATACCATAGTCAATGGTAGCTCTGAGGTACGAAGATGCGCTTCACCACCGACGGTGAGATACGCGAGGAGAAGCTCGAAACGAGCACAAAGACATACGGAGAAATGTATGTCCGGTCTCGAGGTTGTGAGGTACGTGAGAGAGCCAATCATGCTCTGAACTCCTTTTGATCAACTGGCTCGTCGTCTTCATCTGGGTCAAGTGAAGCTGTAGATGCTATCGGAGTTGATACTGGCTTTCCATCATACATGTCGAAGCGCTTCAGGAGGTCTCGAGTGTACTTGCCTTGGTGAAGAAAAGTACCTTCCGAGTCTGCTTGATTTGGAAGCCAAGGAAGAAGCTCAACTCGCCCATCATGCTCATCTCAAATTCGAGCTCATAACATCGGAAAACGGGAAGCGAGTATGTGAGGAGCCGCCAAAGATGATGTCGTCCACATAGATCTGGACGAGCAAAAGATCAGTGCCAAGACGGCAGATGAATAAGGTCTTGTCTATTTTACCCATTTCAAAACCATGACTCAGCAGATAGGACTTAAGCCTTTCATACGAAGCTCGGGAGCTGCTTGAGTCCATACAAATCTTTGGAAAGCTCAGAGACATGGTTAGGGTATTTGGGGTTCTCGAAAACTGAGGTCGTCGACATAGACTTCTTCCTCAATAAGGCCATTGAGGAAGGCACTCTTGACATCCATCTGTAAAGCTTGAAACCCTTAGAAGCCGCAAAGGCCAAGATGATTCTAATGGCTTCAAGTCTAGCTCTGAGGGCAAAGGTCTCTTCAAATCTAGACCCTCAACTTGGGAGTACCCCGAGCTACCGGCCTAGCCTTGTTTCAATGACTAACCCATCTTCACTTTGCTTGTTCTTGAACACCCATTTGGTCCCAATGATATTATGACCTTGAGGGGGCTCAACAAGGGACCAGACCTTGTTTCTTTCAAAGTTTTCCAACTCCTCATGCATGGCGTTTATTCAAGACTCGTCAGATAGAGCATGACAAACGTCTTTGGGCTCAAATGAGGCGACGAAAGCAGAATGGAGACAAAGAGAGACAAACCAGCTTTGGAACGTGTGACACGCTCAAAAAGGTCTCCAATGATCTGCTCTGAAGGATGATCTTTTTGGATATGTCTAGGAGGTCCAGGATGAGATGAAGAAGTGGCCTCTACCTCATGAGCAGATGAGATAGGAACAGAGCCACTAGCTTCGTAAAGCGAAGGTAAGGGCCGATCTCCTCGAGGTGCGGTGGAAGAAGGCACCTCAAGAGGAGGAGAAAGAAACTGGATCGGTAGACAACCTCATCTCCGTCTTCCTCATCGCCCACAAAGATGGACTCGATCGCTCTAGAGAACTCGAGATATCGTGCCTAGTCCCGGTGGCCTCATCGAAGGTCACCTCACGAGTTTCTACCATTTTGCTAGACTCGCAGCCTGGACTCTATAGGCACGAGAAGAAGTCGAGTAACCGTAAAGATCCCATCACAAGATCGTGACTCGAACTTATCTAGGTTCCCGGACTTGAGAATAAAACACTTGCAACCAAACACACGAAAATGCGAGACACTCGGGCTTTCGCCCATATCTCAACTCATAAGAAGTGCGATGCAAGAGTGCCCGAAGAAAGACTCTATTAGAAACATGACAAGCAGTAGCAATAGCCTCAGCCCAAAACTTCCTAGGTGTAGAGTACTCATCAAGCATCGTCCTGGCCATCTCGACCAAGGTACGGTTCTTCCTCTCCACACGCCATTACATTGGGGGCGTATGGAGCGAGAGCGGTGCTCTACACTGCCTCACCACGAAGCTCTCAAAGTAGGAATTTTTGAACTCGGTGCCATTATCACTGCGAATTGCTCGTAATGCACCTGGGAGCTCAACAGAAAGCCTACTAAAAAGACCACGAAAATATGAAAACGTCTCATCCTTCGAGGCTAAGAAAAACACCCAAGATTACCTCGAGAAGTCATCGACCACAACAAGAACATACCACTTCCCTCCTGCCGATCAAGACTCGAGCCGGGCCAATCAGATCCATATGGAGCGATTGTTCGTGCATCGGTCATGGTCCTTTGGATTGGAGAGTGAGAAGCGGCAACCATCTTGCCGTGCCGGCATGGAGAGCAAACTAGATCCTTGACCATCTTGAGTTTAGGCAAACCACGAATGAGATCGTGGCCGCTAACTCAGGTCAAATGATCAAATCCTATATGACCAAGTCTCCTATGCTAGAAGGTCAAATCACGGGATTCAGAAGCAATTAAACACCGGAGAGGATCACGTAAGACTCGAAAAATCAGCACGAAAAATCCTCCCATATCGAAATCCGCAAACTAGGCTACCCAAGAATCAAGAATTTTGCAATTGTTTTTCTTAAAGCTCACCTCAGAATCAGTCATCGGTGGTGAGAGATCGAAAGCGATTATACCGCAGCTTACTTACTAAGGCAACATCTTTCAAAATAAAAGAACTATTAATGCTCACAAGTCCTTTAGCGATGACGCGCCCAAATGAAGCATCTCGAAGGTGATCGCCTCATCACCTCGAGCACGGGCTAGGGAAGAAAACCAACGAGAGTCTCGGTCATATGACGAGAACACCCGAGTCTACAATTCGGACCTTTCCTTCCCCCGTGAACCCGAGTCAAACAGTAAAGTAAAGTCTTGGGGTGAATCAAAAGTGATTTTGGCACCCAATACCGAGTAACACGTCGAGCATGATGAAGTAGTCAAGCAAGACCGACCTCTATCTACCCTACGCTCTCGTCACTCACGAGCCGGAAGGTGCGTGTGCGGCACTGAACTCATGGCCGGATCGATCGCTATGGGAGAGCGAGTCGAAGTGCCAGTAACATGCTGATCTCGCCGCGGGTAGCTATCTCGAAAGGGAAAACGAGATCTACCCTTAGGACGGTGGAAGTCACGACCAAAGGGAGCATGAGGACGAAAATCAGAAAACTCAGAAAAACCAAGTCCTCGGTGCTGCCCTAAATCATCAGCTGTAGAAAACCTAGACCTCATGTTAGTCTTAAGTGCACTCATGGTCTGGGGCTGACCCTGAATGCGCCTAAAGGACTCAACATGATCTCTACGCGCGAGTTTGGTGCGCTTGAAGCAATGATCAACCAAGTGTCCATCCTTCTGACAGAAGGTGCAATGATACTTCGCCTTCTGAGAGGCCGAAACTGCAGGTGGAATCACCTTACTGTCAGAGATCCTTTGAACAAAACCCGCTGATTTAAAACTTACTTTCTCAGGCCTGGGCTTAGTTTTGATCACACCTGGTGCTATGGTTCTGAGCACGACAGGTGGATGCTTCCTCATATCCTCATGGAAATCATATCCTAGACCCTGATTAAATCTGCAAATCTTAGATTGGTCTAGAATGAGGTTGAGCTTCTTCTTGCCTCCTACAAACCTCTCGAGAGTGTTCATAAGATACTGACACTCCCGAAAGAGAGAGGTGCAAGAAGAGCAGGGGAAGAAGGAACAAAGAAGGTAAGGGGAGAGAAGAAGAACCAACAAAGAGAGGAAAGATTGGCTTGTGCATGCACACTGACTGGGGACGATCCTCATTGCTAGCGATTGGTTCACGTTGCTAGGCGTCTCTACCAAACCCTTAGATTTCTTCCCAGCACACACAATACAAGCGGATGATTGTGTCTCTAGTAGGTCCTTAGTTAGCTTCACACATTTTTCATCCAAAGCAGTCAAATTACATTTTATTTTATTACATTGATTGCATGGTGAGCTAACAAGGTCCTTAGAAGCATACTGAGCCAGTTTGTTATTGTGATCAATCATTTCTTGAAACTGCTTGGATCTGATTCTAGTTCAAATAGCTAACTTAGGACAGTTTAAACAAGAAACAATGGGCTCTAGTAAAGCAGCTTGGAATTCAGCAATTTTGTGATCTGCCCGTTTTAGGTTCATTTTGAGATTATTACAGTTTTCACAAGTCTCGGGGAGATCAAGCAACATGGTATATAGACCTCTAAACGAGTTGTCTTTAACCTCACATGAGGTGCAAGCAGTAGCCTCAACAGTAGTAGATGAAGAAGGTGCTAGCCTACTCATCTCTAGTTCAGCAAGAAGACTAATGTTCTCCACCTTAATCATGTCTAATTCAGAGGACACACTATCATGCAAGGTCCTTAGTATTTCCATGTCATCAAGCAAAGCACAGCATGTATCACAATCATCACGGGAGGGAGCAGATGTAAGTGAGGTAAGCTCCCGTGATAGTCTAGCTACTTCCTTCTTCAACTCAGTACACTTAGCCTTAGACTTAGCATGAAATCTACCTAGCTTAAGAAAAGCATCATTAAGCTGGTCGTAAGTGGGACTAACCTCATCGGAGTCGGAGTACAGCTCGCTGTCGCTCAGGTCGCCCCCGAGGGCCATGAAGCACATGCCGGAGAAGTTGCCGTCGTCCTTGGGATCTTGATCGTCCTTGCCCTCGTCGTCGCTCCATCCCTCCACGTCGCTGAAGTTGAGGTCGTCGAAGGCGGTGAGGACGTGATGGAAGAGCTTCTTGGTCTTCCCAAAGTTGCGGAACTTCTTCTTGTCTTGAGTAGGTGCTGAGGGCTTCATGTTGCGGTTCTTGTCGATGTAGTCGTTCTTGCTCGGACCGCCGTAGTCACCTTTGCCCTTCCCCAGCTTGGGGCAGTTTGCTCGGATGTGGTTGGGGCCACCACACTCGAAACAAATCACAGTACCTCCTCTTTTTCCATCCCTCCTCCTCTTGTAAGCATGGGAGAACTTCCGAGCTAGGAGGGCTAGCTATTCATCCTCGCCGCTCTAAGCGATCATCGCTATGTCACAGAGCAGCAAGGGAGAACCCATGTATCGACTCAGAAGAAGATCCAGAGATGGGATCAGTGACTAAAGCCATCGACTGTGACTTCGACCTTCGAGAGACAATGTCAATCTCGTGAGTCTTGAGGCGAGTAAAGCGCGTCAAGAGTCGTGGTCGAGGTCCGTGCTATCCTTGATGGTAGTCACTTTCATCTCCCAAACACGAAGATCAAGTGCAGAAAGCATCTGTTGAGCGTTATCCGAGTCGGGGTATGTAAGACCGACCGCTCGGAGGTTGCTCCAAATCTTATGGAAACGCGAAAAGCACTCGTCAAGAGATTCACCAGCAAGCATCTCAAATTTGCTGTATTCTCGCTTGAACTGGTCTTGTCGAACCGTCTTAATCTGGGTGGTGCCCTCATGGTATGCATCGAGGGTCACCCAGATGTCATAAGCAGAAGACAAATGAGAAATGCGATCAAACTCACTTCTGCTCAAACCCTGAATGATAATGTTCCTTGCCTTAGCATTGGCCTCAACATCGGGCATGTTTCCCATATTGATGTTCTCATCGGCGTAGAGAGCAATAATCTAACCTTCACCTTTCTCCAGATGGCATACCCTTGAGCCTGGATGTATGTTTCCATTCGGCTCTTCCAGAAAGGGTAATCCAGGCCATCAAAGACTGGAGGCTTGGTGGAATACTTGTCCGTTGCCATGGCTCAACAGAATAGGTTAAGATCTATAAGGAAGAGCTAAACCGCTCTGATACCAATTGAAGGACCGAAATGGGAACAGAGGGGGGGGGGGGTGAATGGTGCCTTAAAAATGAAGAACTCCCCTTTACTGTATTTAAACAAACCTACAAAGCCCTCTGGAAATCTTAAGAAAAGAAGTGAAGCAAAATCAGAGAACTAAAACAAGTTTCAGTCGTTTCGCCGTAAATCGGAAGCTCGATTCTACCTAGCGTAGTTCCGCATCGCGTAGTTCCGGTTCGGTCGGAAGTTCCGCTACCGGTAGTTCCGCCGTGGACAATCGGAAGTTCCGATTGTCCTGTCCGAAGAACAGTGCGCTCGGGTTTTGCCCAAAAATCAGAAATACTAAATCTTGAATGCTCTTCTCAGGTCAAGTTTCACAGGACATCATCCTAAACAACATCTTGGCCTCATTGAGAAGGAATCGCAAACAAAGATCCATTAATCAAAGCAAAAACGGATTTCTTGAATATTTGACAAGAGAGACCAAAAACTCCAAATTCGCAAGATACTTAGATTCTCGGCTCATGAAACTTTGAGGATAGGTTAGCAATATCCATAAGAGACTAGATGTCGAGTTTCATGCAATCTCATAAAAGAAATAAAGTGTTTCACCAAAACCCTAGAAGTTCAACATAGAAACAGAGAAAGGAAGAGATGCATAATCAAATAACCAAAGCCTCAGATTTCATTGATCCGAATCAAAGATTACAGAAGCAAAACAAAGAGGAATGATTACAAGAAGTTTCAGTTCATCCTCTCCAACTCAACAACCTCTCAAAAAGCAAAACAAACTCTCCAAAAGCTCTTTTGCTAAAGCTAACCCTAATTTTCTCTCAAAAGTTCAACCCTAACACCGTGGGTTCACCTCTATTTATAGCCCTTGGCTAACGGGTCTCCAACCCATTAAGCCCGCTACACCCGAACGGAACCGCCTCCACTTGTGCCGCTTTGCGAAAAGACCGTTTCGCCCCTTGCGCACCTTCTGGAAGCCTCCCGTACACCTTGCCGTCCTTGACTCGCAACCACCTCAAGATTCACGCCGTCTTCGACACATCCCGACCGTTCTGACCTCAACGCCGCCTGCGCCTAGTCCGATCACCTCGTGTCTCGCCACGACTTCGTCTAGATGTCCTGCAGTCAACATAGACAAACACACATCACATAGCATTGCCCAATATCATAGCATCAAAATTTGTACAAGACTCAAACTCATACAAACTCAAAATCACAAATTATGCACTCTCTGTTCAGTTCTGCCGATAATCGGAAGTTCCGCACTTACCATTGCGGAAGTTCCGATTATCGGAATGTCCGCACACTTAGATTTGAGAATTCCGATTTCTGCACAGTTTTGCCCACAATCAGAAGTTCCGCACTTACCACTGCGGAAGTTCCGATTATCGGACCGTCCGCACTCCCAGGTTGGAAGATCCGATTGTTGTCACAGCAGAAAACTCACGTCAGTATTATCGGACAAACCGCGTTCCTAGGAGCGGAAGTTCCGATTATGTCAACCAGAACACAATCGTCAGGATAATCGGAAGTTCCGGTTTACCACAGCGGAAGTTCCGATTATCGGATGTTCCGTTTTCCAGAACCGGAAGTTCCGCACTTACAGAAACAGATCAGCAGAAACGCAAACGCGAAGATTTCAATCACAAAGTTCTCACCACAGCGTCAAATACTCATCACTCAAACGGGGACCCTACTCACATGGTCTCTCAACTGGGGACGCTGAGGGGTGCTCCAGCTCCAAGGATCCGGCTCGTGGAGTGACGGGGAGGGGATGGCGGCGGTGGGGCTCCAATCGGCCGGAGGGGGAGGAGAAGCCGAATCGGGAGGGGGAGCTCTTTGAAGGACTTACCTGGGGAATGGGGGGACGGGGATAGGCAAAGGGGCGCCAGGCCCTTTTATAGCCGATGGCGGGATGGAGCCGGGGAAGGGGTTGACAGAGGCGATGACGCTGGGAGGAGGTGGCAGCATGGGCGACGGCGTGGGCGCCCATGCGGGAGGACGACGGGACAACTCGGCGCAGACGCTGATTGAGGACGCGGCACGGCTCGGACCGGTCGGAGCCGCTGGTGGAGGACGAAGCGCATCTTGTACCGGGTGGAGGCATGCGTGGGGATGGAGCCGACGTGACGGCGGTATGGTGACGGAGTGGGCGCGGCAGAGGTGGGGCAGGTGGAGGCGACGCGGAGGTGACTCGGGGTGGGGGCAGCGCGACAGAGGAGGAAGAAGCCGGGCGAGCTGGGCCGAGCGAGGGAAGGCCGGGAGCGGGCGAGGCGAAGCCGGGCGGAGGCGGCGCACTGGGAAGAGGAGGCCGGGTGGGAGAAGGAGGCCCGGGCGATGCGGCGAGAGATCGAGGGAGGAGTCGGGCCGGGGAAGAAATGAGGGAGCCGCGAGCGATGCGGCCGAGGAGAGGAAACAGTGAGGGGAGGAAGAGGCGAGGGAGAGGGGCGGGAAAAGGCGGCAGTGGGGACGCGGCCGGGAAAGAAGACAGCCCAGCGGGAGGAAAGGAACGCTGGCATACTGGGAATCAGTGACTGGTCAAGGGTGGGGTGGGGGAATTGGCCCGGGAGAGGAAAAAGAAGATGGGAGTGGGAGAAAATAAGTGGGCCGAAATAGAAGACTGGCCTGAAAGAATAGGATTGGGTCTAAGGAAAAATAGGGGAGGTAGATTTTTGGAGGATTCCAAAATCTAAAAAGAGCGAATTGAATTTGAATTTTGAATTCGGGATCTGACGGAAGGTTTGAAACACAAACCCAAGCTTAGAGGAAGCTCAGATTTTTTTTTGAATTCAGGCAACAAAACGAAAAACGAACGAACACCAAACCAAATGGTCGGCACTATTTGCCGTCCAAAAATGGGTCGTCGCACTGATACATGCACACCGTGTGTAGCGAGAGTTACTCTCCACCTTTCCTGCTTCTATGCTAGCTTCCTGAAGACTAGGACTAGTTGTTACACACGTACACAGGATGTACAATGACTATTTCAACACTCTCCCTCAATCTGAACCTACTACAATAGATTCAGATTGTGTCTAAAACTCACAAGACTTTTTACAGTCAGCGCCTTAGTTAAGATGTCCGCCGTTTGATCTTGTGAAGGGATAAACCTAACATCCAACAGTTTCGTCGCCACCCGTTCTCTAACGAAATGGAAATCAACCTCAATGTGTTTAGTGCGAGCATGGAAGACGGGATTTGCCGAAAGATAAATCGCGCCCAGGTTGTCACACCGCAGAGACGGTGGTCTCTTCTGAAATATGCCAAGTTCTTTAAGCAACGACTGCACCCACATGACTTCGGCTGTTGTATTGGCTAAACCCTTGTACTCTGACTCGGTGCTGCTTCTTGACACCGTGTGCTGCTTCTTCGAACCCCAGGAAATAAGATTTGCACCAAAGAAAACCGCAAATCCACTGGTTGATCTACGTTCATTTAAACAACCTGCCCAATCTGAGTCAGTGAAGGCACTTACAAGACTCGAGCTGGACTTCCTGATATGAAATGCCATAACCTTAGTGTGTTGTAGATACCTGAGAATTCTTTTGACCGCCGACCAGTGATCTTGCGTGGGAGCCTGGAGATATTGAGACACTCGATTGACAGAGAAAGATATATCTGGCCGGGTTATCGTCAAGTATTGTAGAGCACCAACAATACTTCTATACTTGGTTGTTTGGCCGACAAATGGCTTGCCCTCCAAACTTGACAGCTTTTCACTCACTGACATAGGTGTTGAAATGGGCTTACACCCTGACATATTCGCTCTTGCTAGTATATCACCAATGTACTTCTTTTGTGTCAAAGCAATGTCATTCTTCTCTTGCAGAACTTCTATACCAAGGAAGTAATGCAAATTGCCCATGTCCTTGGTTGCAAAATCCCTATGCAAATGCTTGAGAAGTTCTTCCGTAGCCTGGGTAGATGAGCTTGCAATAATAATGTCATCTACATAAATCAACATGTATATAATACTACCACTGTGATTGTAAATGAACATGGACATGTCAGCTTGTGATGGCACAAAACCAAGCTCTTCTAATCTTGAACTAAGCCTTAAATACCACGCTCTTGGCGCTTGCTTGAGGCCATACAAAGCCTTGTCCAGCTTGCACACATGATTTGGGAAGTGTGAATCTTCATAGCCCGGCGGTTGCTTCATGAACACATGTTCTTCAAGCACCCCATGTAGGAATGCATTTTGTACATCGATTTGCCTCAAGCTCCACCCCGGGAAACAGCCAGAGAAAGAATAAGTCTGATCGTTGTAGGTTTCACAACAGGACTGAAGGTATCTTCGTAGTCCAAGCCATATCTTTGCTTAAAGCCTTTTGCAACAAGTCGTGCCTTGTAACGATCAATCCTCCTGTCAGCCCGACGCTTAAGCTTGAACACCCATTTACTATCAATAAGGTTTTGACCACGCTGGACAGGAACTAGGTGCCATGTCTTGTTGCGAACAAGAGCTTCATATTTTGCATCCATAGCTTGGCGCCAATTTTCATCTTGCAGAGCATCTTGATGACAGAAGGGCTCAACCACAGCAACATGGGCAGCAGGCTTGACACTAGCAACATCAGTCAATGTTTTTCTCCCCTTGGTTGAGTATCTAACAGTGCCATCATGGAATTGCTTGGGTTATTAAATATTATTTTGGAGCTGAGTTCGCATGCCATGAGACTGAATTGTCGGTTGCGCCACAGTAACTTCTGGACTTGCCATAGGACTGGATGCAAAGACATTACCTGCATGATTATTGGTAGTAGTACTAGGCATCGATATAGCAAATTCAGGCACATGGTCACTCACAGAAGGAATGAAAGTATGAGGAGTTGTGAGATGTAAAGGCAATAGAACATCATTGGAGTGAAAAGATGGTGGATGCGAAACATCATCCTAAGCGAACGGAAAAACTAACTCATCAAATATAACGTCTCTAGAAATATAGACACGCCCAGTCTGCTTATCCAAACATTTATACCCTTTATAAAAATTACTGTAGCCGATGAAAACACACTTCTTGGACCTAAACTCGAGTTTATGGTTGTTATATGGCCTCAGGTTTGGCCAGCATGCACATCCATAAGTCTTGAGCTAGGAATAATCAGGTTTGACCCCAAGAAGTTTCTCAAGAGGAGTACAGTATTGAATAACACGGCTGGGCAATCTGTTTATAATGAAACAGGAAGACATGAAAGCTTCATTCCAAAATCGCAAAGGCATAGAAGCTTGAGCGAGAAGAGATAGACCAACATCAACAATATGACAGTGCTTTCGTTCTGCAGACCCATTTTGCTGATGTGTGTGTGGACAGGAGATCAAATGTCTAATGCCATTGTGTTGAAAGATTATGCGTAAGGTTTGATATTCCCCACCCCCATCAGATTGCACAGAAATAATTTTTCGATTCAATAATCGTTCTACACGGAGCTGAAACTGAGCAAAGATAGGCGCAACATTGGATTTGAATTTAATAGGATATAACCAAACAAATTTACTGAAATAGTCTATGAAGCTGACATAGTAACGAAATCCTCCTACTGAGGTGCGGGCAGGGCCCCATACATCAGTGAAAACAAGTTCCAAAGGAGCACTTGATGCATTATTTGAAAGATGAAAGGGAAGCTGATGACTCTTGCCCTCTTGGCAAGCATTGCACACATGAGAGGGAGCCTTGTCTGGAACAACTGGAAGATTATTTTTGTGGAGAACATGGTGGATGATTGCTGAAGAAGGATGGCTGAGTCGACGATGTCAAAGATCGTGAATAACCTTGACACTGGTGAAAGCTCGCTTATTCAAGGCGACGGAGGAAGTCACCAGTGGATATAAACCTCCCTCACATTTGCCTTGAAGAAGAAGCTTCCTCGTGACCCGGTCCTTAACAAGAAAATAAGTTGGATGAACTTCGAGATAAGCATTATTATCAACGGTAAGACGATGCACGAAAATAAGATTTCTGTCGGCATTAGGGACATGGAGAATGTTGCTCAACTTAAGAGGATGCTCAGAAGTAGATATAGGAATGTGAGTGTGACCAATGTGTGAGATTGCCATACATGTACCATTGGCCGCCTGCACCTGATCCTTGCCGTGGTAGCTGTCACACACGGATAGCTTGTCTAACTCAGAGGTGATGTGGTCAGTAGCTCCCGAGTCAGTGTACCAATTTGGATCCACACCATAGGATGGTGTTGTCGCCAGTGCCGCAACATGAGGTTCCTCCACCTGGTAGGAATGATCAAAGCGATGGTAGCATTTCAATGCGACATGCCCCATCTTGCCACAGACTTGACACTGTGGACAATTGCCATTGCGCTGTGGGCTGGAGTTGTTTGGTTTGCCACAGCCACCTATACCACGTGAACCACTCGACCTCCCCGACTGGTGTTGCTTCGCACCACATTGTTCACTGAAATCTGAAGTGCAGCATTGTGATGTTCTTTGCGCACCTCAAAAGACAGCATGTGTGCATACAATTCTGTGAGGGAGATTGGTTCAACCCTGATGGTGATGGAGGTCACCAGAGGATCATAGTCCTCGCCAAGGCCGGCTAGCATGTAGGACACCACTTCTTCATCTCGCAGTGTTTGTCCTATGGAAGCAAGAGTATCTACAAGATTCTTGACCTTGGTGTAGTACTCTGAAATGGGAAGATCACCTTTTTTCATGGTGGTCAGCTGCATCCATATCTGCATGGTGCGTGCTCAGGAGCTGGAGGAGAACATTCCTTCAAGTGCGCTCTAGACTTCGGTCGCCGTTGTGAATCTCCAAACATGGCCGAGGATGTCCTCCGACAGCGAGGAAAGAAGGGCCGGGAGACTGGGCCGGGCCGGTTCGGGCGGACCAAAAAAAAAAGTAGGTCGGGCCGATTTGGGAAGGAAAAAGGAGATAGGGGAGAAAAATAAGTGAGCCAAGATTGAGAGGCTGGCCCAAAAATAAGGGGGCAATATTTTGGAAAGGGTTCAACATTCGAAACAGATAAATTTAACTTGAATTTTGAGTCTGGGATTTGAAAGTAGGTTTGAAACACAAACCCGAGCTTAGGGGAAGCTCGAAAATTTTGGAAATTTAAGCGGCAAACGAAAATCGAAATTGAAATAATCGGCGCTATTTGCTATCTGAAAAACGGGGTGTTACACCCCCACATACAGCTCATGAGCTATATAATCATTATTTTTGTTCAGCAATCATTTGCTCAACATGGTGAGGCAGCAATAAGATGCAGCATTTCGTTTCCTGCCCAGTGGCAAAGAATTAACCATATAAACTAGTTTGACCTGAACAGTTTCCTGCTGATGTTTTCATAATGTAGTGGTATTGTACTTTGTTGTAACTTCTAGAATAGTAGAATGACACTAAAAAGCCCAAGATTGATGGAAAACATGCGCAGAGCAAAGAAAAGCAACGTACAATTCTCCTCTTTTAGTGAATATGGAGGTGACTTTCTAGGCTCTAGCCTAAGGGAAAAAAAGGAAAAGGAATATGAAGTCCAAGCCCTTAGTTTCAGAATTTTTTTTGGCTTTCTTCCCTAAGGAGCATTATGTCAAAATATATAAAGGAACACGGGTGAGGAACAGAAGAAAAGGGATACAAGAATGGAGCAGAAAATATTGCTATGGGCGTCGGGGCCTTGAACAGTTCCAAGAAAATGGAAACGTGAAACCAAGCATTCTTCTTTCGATGGGAGAACGTTTCAAGCACTGGTATAAGGTCATGCCATATAGTTATCATGTATGCAGAGATTGGAACTGTATTAGGAAGATTTATATTGCGCATATGTGCAATGGACATGTCTTGACCCATACTTACATATGAAATTAAGACAGGCATCAGCATTAATGCGATTGATTGAATTTATACTGCTCTCCAACAATTACTAATCTTTACGTGGTGGTGAGTCAAAAGGATTCCAGACGCACATATCTGAGAAAAGGACCTAAGTCATGCATTCGATGGGCATGGAAACACCAAATAATTGTCATCACACTAATGATGACTGATTGTCGTAATTCAGAAATATTGTGTGTATCCTGTAGGATGCTTACACCCTTTATTTATAGTCTTAAAATAGAGTCTGACTCTCATACAACGTATTATTTAGATCTAACACGAACTCTCCAGCACTTCTCCTCAAGATAGGCCGAAGATATCAATCATGCTCATCTTGTATTGTAGAACTCTCACTAGGACCTAACATTTTAGTAAAACAATCAGCCAACTGTTTACCAGACTTGACATACTCCAACTTCAATATTCTACCATCGAGCTTTTCCTTAATGAAGAATCTATCAATCTCAACGTGCTTAGTACGATCATGCTGAACTGGGTTATTAACAATGTTGATTACAGATTTATCATCACAATGCAACACCAAGAGATTATTCCTCCATATTCGAAGCTCGGACAATAAACCCTTCATCCATATCATCTCACTCACACTTAACGCCATTGCTCTGTACTCTGCCTCTGCAGTAGACCGAGCCACAACCTCCTGCTTCTTGCTTCTCCATGACACAAGATTACCTCCTACAAAGATGCAATATCCAGAGTTAGACCTCCTGTCTGTTAGATATGTATATTGTGTAGGGTGTTATTTGCTATCGTCCAACCTTGTATATGTTATATATTAGCATTTTGGCCCATTAGAATAGACAAGAAGCATTATTCCAACAGGGTATCAGAGCCATGGAAACCCTAGCGATAGAAACCCTACCTCCATGACCAACAGCTGCCGCCGCTGACGCCGGGCCAAGCCTCTTCTTCTCACTGCTCTTCTCTTCCCCGGATCCGGTCCAAGCCACACGTGCAAGCAGCTAAGGCCACCCCCATCCGAGCGCCGCCTCCATCCAAGCAACTGAGGCCGTGCGGAGTCTCCACCCGAGCGCCGCCTCCACGCCGGCCTCCAGCGCCATATCCAGTTGTGCGGAGCCTCCAATGCCGGACCCACGCCGACGTCTTCTCTGCCCTTCACGCGCCCGAGCTTCGCACCTCCTTCAGGAGAGGGCCACGACGCAGGAGAGGCAGATGCGACCGCCTGCCAAGGTGGGCAGCGAGTGCGACACGCGGTGAGCTCTGCTTTTATTTCGTTTTGGTGGAGCCGGCGGCTCTGGCTTCTAATTCCGACTCAGGTTCCTCCTCACCGGCTCCCCCGATCTACTCGGAGCCGGCGGCTTCTCCCAACTCTAGCTTCTCTGGGTAAAAAAACAGCGGTTGATGTCTTCTACCGGCAGTTCCTTCGCCATCCCGCTCCCCTCAGTTCGATTCGATGGGACGAACTTCCGGGAGTGGGTTGTTCACCTAAGGATCCATCTCAACAGCCAGCGTCTCTGGGGTCATCTCACCGGCGAGCATCCCTATCCGCCTCGCCCTACACCGCCAGTTCTGCCCGCTCTCTCTGCAGGTGCGGATCAGGCGGCTCGGGAGGCCACCAATGCTGCACTGGAGGAGGCCTTGGAGCTCTACCAGTCTGAGTTGCACGCCTACAAGCGCTGGCAGGAGGCTGAGGCTCGTGCTACCGCCATCTTGGTGGATAGCATACCCGTGACCATCTCCCTGGATGTGGCGGATCTGCCAATGACACAGCTTATGTGGGAGCGCCTCCGAGCTCACTACCAGCCGACGAGTGATGCTATGTATCTCTCAGTCGTGCATCAGGTGCATTCTCTTCAGCAGCTCGATGCCACCATGGATGATTTCTACCAGAAGTTGTCTGAGGTGTGGCATAAGCTTGACTCTCTGGGGCTAGATGTCTACCGGACCTGTCTCTACTGTGTGCGGCTCCGCGCTGACCAGGAGACTCACTGTCTCTACAACTTCATGACGCGTCTCCAGCCTGAGTTCGGACTGTGCGTGCTCAGCTCCTGACTCGCCACCTGTGCCCAAGCTTGGTGGAGGCCCTCACGGGTGTGCGTGCTGAGGAGACTCGTCACCATGGCGTGGCTCAGATGTAGTCTGTCTTGTCTGCTTCAGCACCTGCTTCTTCACCGGTTTCTTCAGTACCAACCGTGATCCCTCCCCCAGCTCCTCCGGTGGTTGCTACTTCTACTGCGGGTCTCCATTGCACCTACTGCCAGTGTGACGGCCACAGGCATCAGGATTGCTAGAAGCGGAGGAGGGACCAAGGTCGTCGAGGTGGACGTCCCCCGAAGGACTCTGCAGGTTCCTCTCACTCAGGATGTGGCTCCTCTCGCCAGGGCTCCTCTGGTGACGCCACACAGCAGCTCCCCTTACTGCTTCAGCGCCTTGGTGTCAGCTCCTTCTCGACTCCTCGGGTTTTGCTCGTCTGGCTCTTGCTTCTCAGCAGTCTTCCTCGCCTCCACCTCCTCCCTCGTCACGTATTTTGTCTTCGTGGATCTTGGACTATGGTGCTTCTTTTCACATGATACCGGATTCTACCCATCTTATTTCTGTGCGGTCCACATAGTTTCCTTCCACTGCTCAGACTGCAGATGATACCTCTCTTCCTGTTACAGGCCGAGGCACCCTTTCCACGTCTTCTTCTCATGTTCCTACAGTCTCCCATGTTCCTCAGCTTACTATGCAACTTGTGTCAGCTGGTCAGATCACTAATCACGATTGTCGTGTTGTTCTTGAGTCTTACTCTTGTTGTGTTCAGGACCGCCGCACGGGGACTCTGCCTAGTATTCGCCCTCGGCGCCGTGATTCGCACCGTCTCTAGGAGCTCGACTGGCTTCATCTTCTTTTCGCTGTCTCCACCAATCATTCAGCCACTACCACTACCTCTGGTCTTGTTGCGTCCTCCACTACCTCTTTCGCTCAGTGGCACCATTATCTCGGTCATCCCTGTGGCTCGCGTCTATCGTCTTTAGTCGGTCGTGGTGTTCTTGGGTCTGTTTCTGGGGATACCTCTTTAGATTGTATGGGTTGCAAGCTTGGCAAGCTGCTGCAGCTCCCCTATCCCACTAGTGATTCTATTTCTACTTGTCCTTTTGATCTTGTTCACTCTGATGTTTGGGGTCCGGTGCCCTTCGTTTCGAAAGGGGTCATCGCTATTATGTGATCTTTATTGATGATTATTCTCATCATACTTGGATCAACTTCATGTTAGGGCGCCGCCATGTTCTCTCTATTTACCAGATGTTAGCCACCATGGTTCGCACTCAGTTTGATTCGGCCATTCGCGTATTTCGTGCCGACTCTACTGGTGAGTATCTCTCTGCTGCTTTGCGTCGTTTTCTCTCTGAGCAGAGCACTCTTCCTCAGTACTCTTGTCCTGGTGCTCACGCTCAGAATGGTGTCTCTGAGCGTAAGCATCGTCACTTGCTTGAGACCGCTCATGCTCTCATGCTTGCTTCTTATGTTCCCCTCACTGGCCGAGTCTGCTTTACCGCCGCTTTTCTCATCAACTCGCAGCCTTCATCGCTATTCGTGGTTCTACTCGCCGAGCGCCTTTATGGTCGAGCTCCAAAATACCATCATCGCAGCGATTTACCGTGGTTCATTTGGCCCTTCTTCCACCTCGTGAGCGCACCAAGCTGACTGCTCAGTCAGTTGAGTGTGTTTTCCTTGGTTACAGTCTTAAGCATAAAGGTTATCGTTGTTATGACCCTGTTGCTTGCAGGATGAGGATTTCTAAGGATGTCACTTTTGATGAGTCCCGATCTTACTAGCCTCGTTCCCCCACTGTCAGTCCAGATTCTTTTCCTGGGTCGATCTCCTTTCTGATTTTTCCTAACTCTCAGCTTTCCACCACTGTTTCGCCTCATCCTCCATCTACTCTGCCTCCCTCTCCTCCGGCTCCATCTGTTTCGCCTCCGGCTCCATCTGTTTCCACCACTGTTTCACGAAACCAAGCAACTGCTGGCTACGGAGATACGGCACAAATTGAGCCTTCCACATCAGGTAATTGGAGTTCGTGAGCTTGACAGTAACGATATGCCTGACAGATGGAGTCGGCAGCAGTCCAGCCGTGGAAGAAAGAACAACCGGAGTGATGGTGTCATCTACGCTGTTGTTGGTAGACATGATGAAATGCCTTCTATGTGGAACCAAGCTCTGATACCATGTAAAGATTTGAGAAGAGAGGAAGTTTTGGAAGGAATCCCGCACAATAGAAGTGCCAGATTCTGTCTAAGTAATCTCCTGGATGTCAAACAGTAACATCCGAAAATAACTGATACATACACCTTTCCTGCTTCTATGCTAGCTTCTTGAAGACTAGGACTAGTTGTTACACACGTACACAGGATGTACAATGACTATTTCAAGAGAGGAATACTAGTAGGGCAGAAAAGGCGAATCCTTCCGGGCTCTATCTTTGGTCCTGAATGAACTGGTACGCCTGGTGCAAGGGCGACTTCAGAGTTCAGACAACAGCACACACACTAATGCAAGTAACCACTGACATCCAAAGAGTTCCATTCAACACTAACCGAGTTTTTGGCCGAAATAGCATTGTTGTACGTGTTTTTGATGGAAGTAGCTCTCCTCACGTGGTATTGTAAATATGGCAGTCCGGACGAGCCTCGCGCCACCACATGTGTAATTCCGGTCACCCCTAGCCCGGACACGCCAAAATCCTTGTGCCCCTCGTCCGGTTGCTTCTTCGCCTGACACGTGTCTCGTCCACACTCCCGCCGCCTCGAACAGCACCTCGTCCGCACGGCCGCCCACCCGGGCTAGCCTTGTCCACACGGCCACTACCGTGCGAGCGAGGTGCTGGTCAGTCGTATGCACGATGCTCAGAAGATGAGGGGACTTACTCGCTATCTGGTTTCATAATTGATTCTAAAAATAAGCAGCATGCAACTCATCCTAGAATAGAATACAAGCAACATGATTGTCCATTAGTTATTTTGCTATGCATACTATCTAGGATGTGCTTTCAGAGAAAGGAAGCTTGCAATAGCTTTCCGCGCGTCCTGCTATTCCCAGAAGGCACCACAACAAATGGGAGATTCCTGATTTCTTTCCAACATGGAGCATTCATACCTGGCTACCCCGTTCAACTTGTTATTGTCTGTTATCCACATGTGCACTTTGACCAATCATGGTAAGTTTTTCTCCACAGAAAGGTATGCTTCTTTTGTTGCCTCAATGTTGTTTTATTTATGCTCGTGTTGTGTTTCAGGGGAAATATATCACTGGGAAAGCTCATGTTCAAGATAATCACCCAATTTCACAATTTAATGGAGGTATGCATTGCTTGCTGAGCTTGGCCTAGCAAGTCTCATCTTTCATGTCTTTTGCCAGTAACTACTTTAAGGATAAACTTAGTATGATTCACATAATTTATTTATAGGCAGAATACCTCCTTGTTGTTTACCCACCTGAGATCAAGCAAGAGAATGCTCTTCACTTAGCAGAGAATGTAATTTTTCTTAACTCAAATAAATTGCATGTTCAACATCTTGTGCATTATTTACCAATATAATAGTAGCATTACTTTCTTACACTTATTTAATATTTTGCAGACCAGCTATGATATGGCACACGCCCTTAATGTTGTACCGACTTTTTACTCATGGTGATTCAATGATTCTGGCATGAGCAGCGGAAGCTGGAAAGGTAAAAAGGCTATTTATAGCATGATCTTCATTCACTCTGAATTCAGGTATCATTGCTTTAACCTTTGTTCCAATTAGAACCTTCCAAACACTAACAATTAACTGAAAATACGGTTGTGTCTTCCTCCCTCGAGTAGGATTTTGATCTCTAATACGCTGAGTTTTCCATTTGCAGGCGAATTGCTCAAATTACATGGTGGAAATGGCTTGGGTAAAAGAAGTAAGTCTCTCCCAAATTGCACCGTTGGCATGTGCATGCCAATGAAAAATAACATGAGACTAAGAAATTATGTTTTTAGTGAAGTGAATAAAAATGTTGTGTTACGAACTGGGTTAGTGCATGATTTCAAATGTGTTTAGAGTATCCTTTAGATGAAGCATAATTCATGATTGTGATATTTTATTTTTCATGCTCTATGCGGCCTTTTCTTTTGCATGTTGGCCCTTTTCTAAGCATCGTGCATACTGCTTCCAACAATGTAGTATCTAATGTAAGTACATCAGAAGCAATGAACTCTTGGAATACTTTTTGGCTATGAAACCATACAGCTAGTTAAGTCCGAATTCTGGACCGATATGGCCGTATAGCGCAATGAAATACTAAATTTGGCTCAATCCAAGAACACGAAAATCACATCAAACTATCTAAACTCTAGCCTCCACCAAAGCTCTCCCTAAAAAAATTAGGGTTTACAAAAATAGCAAAAGGAGCGAAGAGGTGGTGCAGCCACCACCCTCTCCTATTTATAGTGGAGGCTTAGACCTTCTAGATATTTGATCCTATTGTGCTCCCGTTAAGGCCCAAAACAAACGGAACACTTACGCACGTATTTTAATGTGCCGTCTTTATCTCCCTTTGACCTAACTAGCTACACCTTGCGCCATCTTGCGCCTCGGATTAGCTAAAAGATCACCATTGTCCATCTTGCGTTACGCTTGAGTTCATTGACCTCACCCGGCATCGTCGATCGTTCTGGACCTCAGCTCTCCAAGCCTAGTCCCAATCATCCTCACCGTTGACCATCGTTGACCACCAAGCAACCTGCACAACAATAGACAAGTAAACCAAATTTGGGAATAAGTTCTTTACAACTTGACCCATGTTAGTCAAAACATGCATCATGCAATATATATGCCCTGAACCTCATGACTTTGACCTAACAACCGAATATCGCCGCCACGACGGGCGACGATCAAAGTGAAAACTGGTCAGACCGCCCACCATGGCCGGTCTGACCGCCACACATGGGCCGGTCAGACCGCCAGCAATGACTTAGCCGATTTTCAACTTCTGAAAACCGAAACCTACTGGAAATTTCAAACCAATAGAACTTTTGACTACAGACTCCAAAAATTACGGGACCAAGTGCAATAGAATCTTCTCTCTTGACTACACCCTCTATTTTTGGCCCAGCTCAATTCTTACTTTCTGTAATTGACCGGTCCGACTGCCACCAAGGCCGGTCAGACCGGTCAGGAATCGGTCAGACCGGCCACCCTGGCCGGTCAAACCGGTTATAGCCTGACAGCATGCCAACTTTACCGAAAACACGTGAAACGACAAACCGTTAACGCCATTGCCAATTGTCACATAATCCTAAGATCTGGAGCATATCCCCATGATATCCACATAAACCTATATATATTCAAACGAAATTTGTATAGCAAGTAGTGAAGCACTTACTTCTGGTTGTAGGGCACCATTATGTACTCTTTGTCGTCCTGAGGAAGCAATCCTATTTTTATGTAATTCTCGACGTAGGATGCGTCTTAGTTGATTGTTTGCTCCGAGATCACGTGCGGGTCAAAGAAACCCACCGGTTCTTTCATTCGACGGGCACATTTCATAATGTATCTGTACATAAGCAATGAGTTGTGATATTTATTGGTATCACGCGAGTGTAGAAATTGATTGTACACACTTACAGTGTCCAGCATCATAGAAGTGAGGCGTCGAGGGCAGTTAGGTTGTATAGGTCGAATAAGTCCTCGAAGCCCACGACGAAGTGGTCCGCCTCGTGTAGAAAATACTCGCTCTCGTATCTAACGCTGATTCAAGTATGGCGCCCCTCCTCTTGGGTCTTACGCATGTACCACTCATGCAAAGATTGACAAGCTAGTCCTGAGCCCGTTAGTTATTTGTCGGAGACCAACGAACATTCGAGAGAGTATTTCCTGGGCTTGGCAGGCGCCTGAATTTTCTTCGATATCGATTAACCTTAACGAGGCGCTGCGTACGTCTTTCTCGGAGACGACTCGTGGACCGATATGGTGACACGCTTGTCTTGTCCTTCGGCGCCTTCTCGACGGAACCGATGAGGCGGCCTTCAAGCGAAGGTTGGGGCGACTCATCGAGGGTCCTATTGAGAGGCAGGTCGTGACGATATCGCACACCGCAGGTCTGTATGGCGTCCTTCTTGGGCCATCGACAAAAGTGTGCATGGCATCCCTAGTGTTCAATTCTTCGCTCGGGAGAATCTCCAGCGGGATGGCCATGAAATTGTCATGTATCACGTCCACCGCACTCGGCGTAACCTCGCGCCCGGTGGCATCAGGCCGCATCGCCTTCTCGGTATGGATACACCATACCCCGCCCAGCCTATGGATATCGTGGGGATATGTGCATGATCTTAGAGTGATGAGTCAATTGATAATGGTGTTGTTGGTTTGACAAATCTCGCGTTTTCGAAAAACTTGTCTTCGACAGTCATTCAAGGTCCGACCGGCCAAGCCGCCGGTCCGACCGGCCTTGTGGCGGTCCGACCGACAATGCTTGCCGGTCCGACCGGCCACAAGTGATGATGGAGTTTGGGGCTAGGCCAAAAATAGGTTGTGTAGGCATGAGAGGGGAGTCTCCTGGATGTGGTCACATAATTTTTGGAGCTCCCAGTCAAAAGTTCTATCCATTGGAAAATTCCAGAGAGCTTGCGGATTCTCGAGTTAAATTTTGGCTAAGTCGTTTGGGGCGGTCCGACCGCCGTTATGGAATCGGTCCGAATGCTGGGACATCGGTCCGACCGGCATGGCAGGGCGGTCCGACCGGCTTCCACTCGAACTTTGGCCATTTTTGGCATTGTTGTGTTTTCGTTGTGTTTAATGCATGAGTTTCAATACTTTATTGTTGCATATTGCATTGTTGAGCTAATGTGGGTCAAGTTGTGAAGAACATGTTCTCGGAGACGATTTCTTTGTCTATTGCTGTGCAGGTGGCTTGCAGATCAACGACGTCAACGGTGAGGTGGATCGGGACTACGCTTGGAGAGCTGAGGTCCAGAACGATCATGGATGCCGGGTGAGGTCGTGTGACTCAAGCATGGTGCAGATTGGACAAGATGGATCGAACGGCAGGCGATTCGTTACCTTTGGTTGGATCAAGCGGCGTGGGGTCGGTGAAGTGCCTTGGAGGTTCCGATGGGATTCGGACGGGAGAGACATGCCGACGTGATGAGAGCCGCTGATCAACCTACACGTGGTGAAGCAGGCGATTGCTTCAACAGATGTGTGTGTGTGTGTGTGTGTGTGTGTCCCATTTGTATTGGGCCTTAATAGGAGCTCATGAGAGAAACCCTAGCCACCCTATAAATAGAAGGGGGGAGATGGAAAAAAACCCCTGAAGCACTCATTTGCAGAAACCCTAGTAAGGGTTAGGGTTTGGAGAGGAGAGGAGAGGAGAGGAGAGGAAATTTGTGTGTGTACGCTTGGATTGAGCTCTTGTTCTCTTTGAGGGAGTGGTTTTGTAAGCAACATCTTGAATCATTCAATCAATGGATGTTTGTTCAAGGATGAAGTCTCATTTGTTTTCTTCTCTCTTTTGATGATTTTGGTGCTTCCTTGATCCGGGTGTTTATGCTTGGTCTCTTGATCGATTTTACCTTGCTATGATGTGTGGGAATACTCCTAGAATCATTTAGATCATCAATCCCCCACAAGCAAGTTTTGGATCAAGATTTTTATATTTCTAGGTTTTGAACACTTCTGTGGTAAAACTTAAAGATGTCGATTCTTTGAAGTGGATCTGGACGATCATCGCTAGAAATAGGTCTCAGATATCCTGCGGACGATCCAAATTTGGTCAAGTTTCATTGGTTGAATCAAAAGTTGGATCAATTTTTGTTTTGAATTTGGGCATTGTGCGTTGCCTCTGAACTAAATCGGTCTGACCGATTTTTCACTGCCGGTCCGACCGCCTGATAGTCAGACCGCCATTTGATCACCGGTCCGACCAGCCAGTGATCGACACTTTACACCGGCCCGACCGGTCGATGAGATCAACTCTCCATTATTGAGTCTTGTGGTTAAGGGGGTAATCGGATTCAACACAAGGCTTCCTCTATGCATTTACTGATCTTCTTAGCTTTCATAGCTAAAGGAGAAAAGTGTGTGCTGAATATGATTAAGGTGAAAAATCGAGAAAGCGCATATTCACCCCCCTCTAGTCGCCTTTACGGTCCTACAAGTGGTATCAGAGCCCGGTTAGCTCTTCTCATAGATCTTAACCGGTCTTTTGAGCCATGGCGACTGACAAGTATTCAACCAAACCATATATTTTTGATGGAGTTGATTTTGCTTATTGGAAGGCCCGAATGCAGGCCTACATCGAGGCTCAAGGGCACGTAATTTGGCTTAAGATAAAAAAATCCTTATGTCGTGCCAGCCGATGACGATGTGATCACTCCAGATGTGGAGACCAACAACAAGGCTCGGAATTTTTTAATCCAAGACCTTAGTCGATCGGAGTTTGAGCGTGTCGCTCATTTGCGGTCTGCTCATGAGATCTGGCGGACTCTCTGTGATTATCACGAGGGCTCCACTGCGATCAAGGAAGTGAAACAGAACCAGCTCAAGAAAATTTACTCCAAGATTGAGCAAAGACCTATGGAGTCTTTAGATGAGCTGCGGGGAAGATTTTCTAAGATTCTTCATGATCTCCACGCTGTTGACCTCGTCTTCACTGAGTTAGAAAATGCATGCTAGCTTTTGGATGCTCTTGATGTGAAGGTCTGGGGAATGAAGATCACTTCCATCAATGACAACACTGTCATGAGTGAGCTTACCATGGATAAGCTATACTCGAGGTTGAAGACGCATGAGATTGATTTTATCTCGCGTCTCTCCAAGACAGAGTCGATGGCTTTAGTGGTCGACCAATCTAAGGGTAGTTCTTCTGATTCTTTGGATGTTAGCTCATCGGGTTTTTCTTTATCAGCTTTGCATTCTTTGAGCGATGAGCAACTTGAGAAACTACCTGAAGATGATTTAGCCCTCCTATCCACCAAATTCACGAGAGCTTACAACAAGGTGAGAAGCAGGAGGAGAGGTGGACCTATCACATGCTTTGAATGTAGTGAGCCAAACCACATTCGCTCCAGGTGCCCCAAGCTGAAGGGCAAGGAGGAGAAGGAGTCACGAAGACATCCTCAAGCGAGGGATGCTAAACCCAAGAAGACAAACTATCGCAAGTTTGTCAGCTGGGTCCTTGCCGCTCTAGAGAATGTGAACATGAGCGATGTGGACTCGGAGACGAACGACGACGAGAGTGACTCCCATGGCAAGAAGAAGGCTCATGACTTCACAGGCATGTGTTTCATGGCCAAGAACAGCCACGATACTGACTCCTCCAATGACGACGATCCTTTTAGTGATCCCGATGAAATATGTACTTCGCTTGCTGATATGAAAAGGGCTTTGGTGCTTGCTGAACAGAAATTGCATAAGCAAGCAAAATTGATTAAGAAACAGGACACTATGATTGATAATTTGAACCTAGAAGTTGTTAGGCTCAAATCTATTAATCCTGATGATATTTGTGATTCCTGCTCTAGCTTGCTTAAAGAATTAACAAGTTTAAAATCTGCTCATTCCTCTGTAGTGAATCAATTAAAAGATGTTCTTGATGAACTAGAATCTCTCAAGTCTAGTTCTGTTTGCATGGATGTCATTTCTCTTGATGTGACTGCATTGCATGCTATCCCTTTAACATGCTCAAACTGTGCTTTGCTTGAATTAAAATTGGATAGCGTCTTGAAAGAATTGCAAAAATTTGATGCTAGTCACACTTGCTCTCATTGTAAGAATAATAGGATTAAAATACAAGAGATGACAGAAATGATTGTGTACTCTAGATCTGCTTCATGTGAAAATTGTCCTAAGCTCACAATTGATATTGAAGCTTTAAACAAGACTCTAGAAGAAAAGGCTAAAATTGAAAAATTCATGTCTTTTACTGCTTCTAAGAAAGTTATTGACTCTACCTCTTGTGTATTGAATGGTGAAGTTGAAACAATTGTTGGTAAGATACAAGAGGCTTTTAGAGTTAAATTTAAGGAACAGTTGAATAGGATTAAGGATTCCTATTGTGTGTCTTGTGAGGCTTTGAAAGTGTAAGTGGCTGTTCTTAAGAGTAAACATGATGAGGCAATCAAGTCAAGAAAGTGCACTAGATGTGAGGATTTAGCTAAAGAGAATGATTACCTCAAAGTGACTCTTGAGAGGTTTTCTAGTGGGAAAAAGAAACTCAACATGATTCTTGACCAATCCAAGGTGAGTGTGAAAAATAGTGGCCTAAGTTTTAATCCCCTAGAGCATTCCAAGAATCATCCACCTAAGATTGCAAGAGTTGTGAAAAGTGGTCTGTTTGAGGTAGAACCTCCAAAACCATCCAAGGTTGTTTTCGAATCTGCAGGTTTTGCTCAAACTCTTTCTAGCAAGAAAGGTGCTTTTGTTTCACCAGTACAGACCCCTCAAAAGGTCAAGTACCATTGCACTTTCTGCAAGAAAGATGGCCACACTGTTGAGTTCTGTTTCCGGAGAGCTAAGATTGAGAGAAAAGAGAGGATGAACGCTTTGAGAACCATTAGAGGAGTCCCTTCACCTGCTGTAGTCTCTAGAGCTGGGCAGCCTGTTTTTCGTACTACATATAGGCCTAGGCTTGTAGAGAACTTTGTTGACTCTTTTGGTGGTTCAAGGCAGCGATCTAGTTTAGGATATCGTGAGGAGAGACCACGGGTAGCACCTAGACAGGGGGAGTATCGATTTTTTGGTAGATCGTTTCGGAGAGGTCTAGGTGGTTCTCGTGTGCATTCTTATTATTTTGTTCCTATTCATTTTTCTGCTGTTTCTACTGTTGTTCCCAGGCATCGTGCATCTCAGTACTGGATTCCTAGATCTTTTATCACTAACCCCAGTACTGAGGCACAGATGTTTTCTGCTCGTGCTTTTTAGGTCCATCGTGCGAGGAAGGAGGACATATGACTTGTTGACTCCGGGTGTTCTCGACATATGACCGGAGATTCTAGATGGTTCTCCTCCCTCACACGTGCATCCGGCAATGAATTGATTACTTTTGGGGATGCTTCTACCGGGACCATGATAGCCAAGGGCACTGTGTGCCTCAACAACAAGTTCATGCTTAAAGACGTTGCTTTGGTATGTAAGCTGAGGTATAATCTTCTATCTGTTTCTCAGCTGCTTGATGATGGTCTAGAAATGAGGTTTAAAAGTGGTGAGTGTAGAGTTCTAGATTCCTCCGTAAGCTTGTCTTTGAGATCTCCAGATTTGAGAAGATCTGTTATGCAAATTTCAGTATTTCTTCACTTCCAGTCCTAGATGTCTTGTAGCCTCTGATTCTCATGATCTTGTTTTGTGGCATCGTAGACTTGGGCATATAGGCTTTGATCATCTGCTCAGAGTCGGTTGCAAGGATTTGATTAGAGGTTTGCATAGGTCAAGGTCGTTAGAGATCTTGTCTGCCGCCTCAGAGACATGGTAAGATGGTGTCTGCTTCCATCCACCTCTTACCTTAGTGATGATCGATGGACTGTGTCACTTCACGACTTAGACACCGTTGGTCCTTCTAGAGTTCAGTCAGCTGGTGGGAATGGTATGTGCTTGTGGTTGTGGATGATTTCTCCAGGTATTCATGGGTTTATTTTTTGGCTTCTAAGGACGAGGCTTTTGGCCTCTTTAGATAATTGGTCCTTAGACTTGCTGTTGATATTCCTGGAGCTTTGAGAGCCATTAGGAGTGACAATGGGACAGAATTCAAGAATTCTTCCTTTTCTACCTTCTGCACTGATAGGGGAATTGAGTATCAGTTTTCTTCACCTAGAGTTCCCCAGCAGAATGGTGTTGTAGAGAGGTAGAACAGGACCCTTGTAGAGATGGCTCGGACAATATTAGATGAGCATTCTACTCCTAAGAGATTTTAATGAGGCGATCTCTACTGCTTGTTATATCTCTAATAGGGTTTTCTTGAGATCTGTGATTGGAAAAACTTATTTTGAGCTTAGATTTGGTCATTCACCCAAAGTCTCTCATTTCAAGATTTTTGGTTGCAAGTGCTTCATTCTTAAACATGGCAACCTTGATAAATTTGAGTCTAGATGTTCTGATGGCTTTTTTCTTAGATATCCTGCTCATTCTCGTGGCTATCGTGTATTTAATGTTGACACTAACAAAATTGTTGAGACTTGCGAAGTCACTTTTGATGAGGCTAGTCCTGGTAGTAGACCCAATGCTACAGGTACACAGGTTCCTGAAATTCAAGAAAGCATCTTCGTCGATGATGACTCTGAGGATGAGGACCCGATACATCCTCCAGTCGCTTTTGAGAGGGTTGGAGAGCCTGCTACTACTACTCCAGGTTCACCTGAGCAGCCTCCTCCTATCTTCACCGACGACCTGAGTGGCTCTGTTCCTACCTCTATAACTCGTGAGGTAGAGGCCACATCTGCACCAGGAGCTCCTCTTCATATTCAGCGACTGCATCCACCTGAGCAAATGATTGGGGATTTTCAAGAGCGAGTCACTCGCTCCAGGTTATTTCTCCTGACTCTCATGCTCATTCTGCTTTTGTCGCTTCTTGTGAACCCCGAGATATCACTCATGTTTTATCTGATGCCTCTTGGGTCAATGCCATGCATGAAGAGCTTGAAAATTTTCAAAGAAACAAAGTCTGGACCTTAATTGAGCCTCCTTCTGATTCTCATGTTATTGGAACAAAATGAATTTTTAAAAATAAATAAAGTGAGGATGGATTGGTTGTTCGCAATAAGGCTAGACTTGTAGCTCAAGGTTATTCCTAGGTAGAAGGCTTAGACTTTGAAGAGACCCTTGCTCCTGTATCTAGATTGGAAGCCATTCGTATTTTACTAGCATTTGCCACATCGAAGGGTTTCAAGCTTTTTCAAATGAATGTTAAAAGTGCTTTCTTAAATGGTTTCATAGAAGAAGAGGTCTTTGTCAAGTAACCACCTGGTTTTGAAAATCATAAGTTCCCAAACCATGTTTTTAAACTCTCCAAAGCCTTATTTGGATTGAAGCAAGCTCCTCGAGCTTGGTATGATAGGCTTAAGAGTTTCTTGCTTGAAAATGATTTCAAAATGGGAATGGTTGATAAAACCTTGTTCACTCTCAGGGATGGCAGTGATTTCTTATTGGTTCAGATTTATGTGGATGATATCATATTCGGTGGTTCTTCTCATGCTTTGGTGTCCAGATTTTTAGATTCTATGAGCAGTGAGTTCGAGATGAGCATGATGGAAGAGTTGACATTCTTCCTTGGTCTTCAAGTTAAACAACTGAAAGAAGACACCTTCATTCACCAGAGTAAGTATACAAAGGACCTTCTTCAGCACTTCAATATGGAAAGTAGTAGGCCAATGTCTACTCCCACTGCTACAACCACCGTGCTGGACACTGATGAGGATGGAGAGCTCGTGGACCCGAAGGAGTACCGCAGCATGATTGGCTCCCTCCTCTACCTCACAGCGTCGAGGCCAGACATACAATTTGCTGTATGTATGTGCGCTCGCTTTCAGTCTTCCCCTCGTGCTTCTCATCGTCAAGCGGTACATCGTATCTTCAGGTACCTTCAAGATACTCTTGACTTTGGACTCTGGTATTCTTCTTCTTCTGCTCTCTCTATTCGAGCATTTTCTGATGCTGATTTTGCTGGGTGTAGAGTGGATAGGAAGAGTACTTCTGGCACTTGTCATTTCTTAGGCACATCCCTTGTTTTTTGGTCTTCTAGAAAAGCAGTCTTACATGTACCCACACCGAGGCCGAGTATGTAGCTGCAGGTTCTCTGGATCTTATCCACGCTGCGGGACTATGAGTTATTTTTGGGAAGTGTTCCTCTTTTCTGTGACAACACTTCTGCCATAAACATTGCCAAAAACCCAGTGCAACATTCAAGGACTAAACACATTGATACTCGATATCATTTTCTTAGAGACCATGTTGAGAAGGGTGATGTTGTGCTTCACTTTGTAGAGTCAGAGCAACAAACTTATGTATATTTTCACTAAAGCGCTTGATTCTTCTCATTTTGCTATTTTGCGGGGAGAATTAGGGGTTATTAGTCCTCTTGGACTGTTTTGAGAGGGAGTTTGCTCTTTTTGCATTCATTGTATCATAATGCATTTTAAAATTTTAATTTCTTGCATTGTATTATAAACTTGTGGAGCTTTGATTATTATCCTTATATGGCATGGTTTCATACTTTATACCTTGCGATGTCATGTGATAGTCTGCTAGACTTCTTTTATGGCTCTTCTTGTTTAGCGTAGCTTTTGCCATGCTAGCTTTATATCTGTGAGCAAATTAGATCAAATCATGTTTTGTTGGATCTTGTGACTAGTTTTGCTTTAGTGATCCTCTCATGGTTCATGCCATGTCATATAGGTTAAATTTAGTTTTGAACTGAGTTTGAGCTGTAAAATGAGTTTTGTTATTTCTTAAGTCAAGCAAATGAAGAATGAGTTTTTATGTGCAAAAAAACTGATCTCACCAATTCTTTCTCATGAGACTGCTTGCCATTGCACTAGGCATGAACTCAGGGGGAGTTTTGGATGACCTAGACCATTCTTTTAAGCTTCATGCTTGAGATGGTCTCGGCAAGGCTTGAGATCTAGCACAATGCTATATATATATATATATATATATATATATATATATCATTTTTAACAAAATGCTTAAAATGCTAAGTGTTTGATTAAAATTGCTTCATACTTGAACTCTTAAAGCTCAAAATGCCTCAGTTTCTGGTCTTTATTTACTTATAGACTTGGCTTGACTCATTTTTGGATACCTTGGTGAAACTATGATATTGAGCAACTTATCATGGTATAAATTCATTTAATCTCAGATTATTGCTATTTTGGTCTTAGCTTTATAAAGACATGATTTGCCATGATTGAATATAGCTTCTTCACTTTATATGGCTTGGTGTAATACTTGTACTGTCTTCATGGATAATCTTCATGGCTCCTTTTGCTAAAGTTCAAAAAGAAAAAAATTAGCCATTCCTTCATGCTCTAACTTTTTCCTTGCATCTTGATGAATTCATTGTCAAAGGGGAGAAAGATTAGAGAAAATGTGGTGATTAGAGCTTTTTGGAGTCATAAAGGGAAAATGAATTTTTTTGAAAATTGGTGATCATTGTGAGTGGATTCTCTTGGTTTTATTGCCTTTTCTGATTATATTTGCAAATCTAGAAGACTCACAATGATCAAAGGTCAAATAGAACATTTGTTCTCTCATATGGACCGAAGTGAGATTTTTGGCTACTTTCTAGAAATTGAAACTTTTTGTGCTCTCTTTGCCTTATCTCGCTTGCCTATGCTATTCTGAAGCCAGCTTGGTCGTTTCCTAAGCTTTCTTTTGCTTATGGACCAAGTTGTGCCTTTACGCGAAAACTGCGAGTATTTTATTTTTCAAACCACGTAACTATATTTTCTGGTAAAGTGCCAATGTGTTCATCAAGGGGGAGATTGTGGATATCGTGGGGATATGTGCATGATCTTAGAGTGATGAGTCAATTGGCAATGGCGCTGTTGGTTCGACGAATCTCGTATTTTCGAAAACTTTCAGCAGATAAGTCATCAGTGGCGGTCCGCCAAGCCAAGCCTGGTCGAGATTAGCCTTGTGGCGGTCCGACCGGCAATGCTTGCTGGTCCGACCAGCCACAAGTGATGATGGAGTTTGGGGCTAGGCCAAAAATAGGTTGTGTAGGCATGAGAGGGGAGTCTCCTGGATGTGGTCACATAATTTTTGGAGCTCCCAGTCAAAAGTTCTATCCATTGGAAAATTCCAAAAAGCTTGCGGATTTTCGAGTTGAATTTTGGCTAAGTCTTTTGGGGCGGTCCGACCGCCGTTATGGAATCGGTCCGACCGCTGGGAAATTGGTCCGACCGGCATGGTAGGGCGGTCCGACCGGCATGGTAGGGCGGTCCGACCGGCTTCCACTTAGACTTTGGTCATTTTGGCATTGTTGTGTTTTCGTTGTGTTTAATGCATGAGTTTCAATGCTTTATTGTTGCATATTGCATTGTTGAGCTAATGTGGGTCAAGTTGTGAAGAACTTGTTCCCGGAGACGATTTCTTTGTCTATTGCTGTGCAGGTGGCTTGCAGGTCAACGACGTCAACGGTGAGGTGGATCGGGACTACGCTTGGAGAGCTGAGGTCCAGAACGATCTTGGATGCCGGGTGAGGTCGTGTGACTCAAGCATGGTGCAGATTGGACAAGATGGATCGAATGGGTAGTTCGTTGCAGCTGGTTGGATCAAGCGGCGCGGGGGTCGGTGCAAGTGCCTTGGAGGTTCCGATGGGATTCGGGCGGGAGAGACTTGCCGACATGATGAGAGCCGCTGATCAACCTACACGTGGTGAAGCAGACGATTGCTTCAACAGATGTGTGCGTGTGTCCCATTTGTATTGGGCCTTAATGGGAGCCCATGAGAGAAACCCTAGCCACCCTATAAATAGAAGGGGGATATGGGGAAAAAAACCTGAAGCACTCATTTGCAAAAACCCTAGTTAGGGTTAGGGTTTGGAGAGGAGAGGAGAGGAAATTTGTGTGTGTGCTCTTGGATTGAGTTCTTGTCCTATTTGAGGGAGTGGCTTTGTAAGCAACAACTTGAATCATTCAATTTATGGTAGTTTGTTCAAGGATGAAGTCTTATTTGTTTTCTTCTCTCTTTTGATGATTTTGGTGCTTCCTTGATCCTGGTGTTTATGCTTGGTCTCTTGACCGATTTTACCTTGCTATGATGTATGGGAATACTCCTTTATTATCTAGATCATCAATCCCCCACAAGCAAGTTTTGGATTAAGATTTTCATATTTTGAGGTTTTGAACAATTCTTTGGTAAAACCTAAAGAGGTCGATTCTTTGAAGTGGATCTGGACGATCGTCGCTAGAAATACGTCTTAGATATCCTTAAGGAGGTGTGCTCCAAATTTGGTCAAGTTTCATTGGTTGAATAAAAAGTTGGACCAATTTTCGTTTTGGATTTGGGCATTATGCGTTGCCTCTGGACTAAATCGGTCCGACCGATTTTTCACTACCGGTCCGACCGCCCGATAGTCAGACCGCCATTTGATCGCCGGTCCGACCGCCAGGCAGTCAGACCGCCAGGTCTACACCAGTCCGACCGGTTCAGTGAGATCAACTCTCCATTATTGAGTCTTGTGGTTAAGGGGGTAATCGGATTCAACACAAGGCTTCCTCTGTGCATTTACTGATCTTCTTAGCTTTCATAGCTAAAGGAGAAAAGTGCATGTTGAAGTTGATTAAGGCGAAAAATCGAGAAAACGCCTATTCACACCCCTCTAGTCGCCTTTACGGTCCTACACAGCCTCAATAGGAATCGACCCAACCATCCTCACTTGGAGCTTGCAGGGTGTCAGCCCTACAAAACGATACACAATTAACTAAGGCGTCCTATAGGTCTATCTTTGGAGTATTCCAGAGATGCACATTACTCGATGTCGTCGATCGGTAATTGCACGTCGTCATGTCCAGAATTATGTGTGGACGCGACGCTACTCCGATGTCGAGGAGGACTTGCTCCCAAATTAACAGGGCTGGCTTGCGCCTTCATGAGTTCATTTACTTGGTTCTGCAATATTGTTATTTGTCCTTGAAATTTTTCAATAATCACATGTTCCAACCGAGCGTCGTGTTGGTTCTTGGATCTCTTCCTACTCCTATATGTGTCGGAGTCGTGTGGGAATCCATCCTCCAAGGTACGTAAACCCCAACACTCGCGCATGACCCGGTGCTCCTTGTTTCCCGGTACGTAGAGAGTACATCATTCTCCCCGCCTACTTCAAAGGAACATTGGGAACATGCGGAAGTCAATGCTTCCTGCAAGAGGACATCATGTTATTATAGACAACATGAAGTTATGGACTTATTAACAACTAAGTGGTTCGACATATTTACCAGGCGTTGGGACACTGCCTCGTTTGTCGGGTTTGTGAAAGAGATGCTACCCAAGACATGGCCGATGCCCTCGCCTAACTGTGCTCGAGCGCTTCGTCGAGATCTCAACAAACGGCCAGCAACGGTCTCGCCCTCCGCCATCGCGTGGCTTTACCCGCTCCCCATCATCACCCTTGCAAGTACCGCAGATGGTCCGAATCTCGCACCGCTTTCTTGGGACTCGGCGGGATCCCGACGCCATCGACCTCCGTGATCGTAATGCGCCCGAGGGCAATTTGGAGATTCCTCGCCATCTCGCTATGCACCACCTTTATCGGAGATCCAGACGATTTGGCGACGTCACGACGACGGCGAAGACTGCCTCCGCCATCTCGCCACTTGCTATCTATATAAGTTACATACGCAATGATTACATAAACAAATAGAAGTTACCCATTGAACCTAAATATATGATAACGTAGTAAAGAAAATATATAAAATTGCACAAAAAACTACAAAAGAGAAGAAAATATTGCAAACAATGCGCTTTTAACATATAGTCAAATATTGCATAATTTTGAGTGCTCTCGTATAAGGCGAAGTTGCAAAGAATTAATGTTTGTCATCTCATTTCTTTAGTCTTTACTCTTCACAAATTGGATAAGAAAACTATAATTTAGATTTTGAGCTATAATCAATGCTTAGCTAGACCGATGTAACAATCACATGCAATTCATCAAATAAAATATAACAAGAATATTTGATAGCAAAGAAACAAACTATTAGAATATGACAAGAATCATCAATTCATTACTTCAAATAAAAAGATAACAAACCTTGAATGATTACTTTGATAGCCGAAGCAAACTATTAGAGCTCAAAACTAAACTACCAATTTCAAAGATAGACCATCTAAAATCATAGAGCAAAATTAAGCCCACATAATGCATCCTGCCAAGGCACAACCAAACCATCACCACCAGAACCCATGGCAGCATCATGCCACCAACATGAGCATGCGAATCAATAAATCAAAATCTAACATTAACATTAAACTAATGAAATAGCCTTGCTTCATACACTCACTAGTTGATACTACTATAAAAATTAATATATATGCTTAATCAAATGCAACATGGCCTAAAATACCAACATGGGATCATACCCTTCACTCTGCATTAGGGCCAACATGCTGAAAAAACTTAAGTTTGTGGGCATCAACTCTTGGAGTGCCGTGTCACCGTCCAGATATTGCATGACTCGCCAGACACCGGGCCTTGCACTACAAAATGGATGTGCGCACAACGGTCCTAGTGCATATTTGTTGATAGGCCTCGCGCGCGTGTTACCTCAAGAATGAAAATGCCGAATGAAAATGCATATCTGTCTGAGGCGACGCCTTTACAATGTACAATTCTGGGGCTAGATATCCCATGGTACCACCACATCTATCGTTGCTTGTAGGTCGGTGCCATGGTCATACAACCTTGCAAGGCCAAAGTCACCATTTACTCTATCTCCAAAGAAGGATAAATACTTTACCATTGAATGAACTTTTACAAGGTTTGAACTCAAGCATTATGTGCCAAGTGAAACAAATGATACACCTAAAGATTCACATTTTTATGCCCACGAGCTATATACTACGAGAGAAATCAAGAATGCGGCCACCGAAGAGGACGGAGGCAGCGCCGGAGCGGGTGAGATCGAGGCTTACCTCGTGGGATGGCGAGGCGGGCGAGTGAATCGGAGGAAGGGACAAAGGAGGCGGCGTTGGTCGAGGCAACGTCGGATTCGGTCGGGCGCTAACGGGGAAAAAGAAGGCGAGAGCACAAAACCCTTGCGATTCTGGGGAAGAAGAATAGGCAGAGTGCACGACCCTTGCGATTCACCCACTTATATAGGAGGTTATCACAGACGGTTCTATTGAGGAACCGTCTGTGATATGAACATATCACAGACGGTTATGTTACGGAACCGTCCGTGATGACTTATCCCAGAAACCCTAAAGAACCGTCTGTGATAGGTTGATATCACAGACGGTTCTATGATAGAACCGTCTGTGATTAATTATCATAGATGGTTCCTCAAAAGAACCGTCCGTGTTGAGTTATCACAGACGGTTCCTTAAAAGAATCGTCTGTGATATCAACCTATCACAGACGGTTCATTAAAAGAACTGTCTGTGATGTTACAGATTAGGGTTTCTGTGATATGTTATAGCATATCACAGATGATATGCTGACAAACACATATATAATGCATATCACAGATGTTATGCTGACAAGTACTCCAAATCACTTCAAAATTTCATATGTAATTCAACTTAACTCCAAATCAAGTGAAACCAAATTTGATACTCCACGATACAATGAAGTCCACATTAACATCAACATTAGAGATAACAAGTCCATAACACATGACAATTCCACATTGACATCACATTACAATGGAAGAACAAGTCCATAACACGTGAAGTTTCCATGTTAACATCAAATTACAATGGAATACATTCTTAATTGAAATATAGTCCTTCATGATGATCGACGCGCATATAGCTAGCTTCCTCACTGGGTTCTTCCTCCACCGATGCCGTCTCCGAAAGGAGGCAACTCGTCAAATTGATTGTACTCTTCCTCATCCACGACATTCTCAACTCCGACAATCCTTCTTTTCCCATGAAGAACTACGTGGCGGTTCTTATTTGCCGGGTCCGTTACATAAAAAACTTGAACAACTTGCTTAGCGAGTACGAATGGTCCGTCATTGTATCCGACATGTTTGAGGTCCACGTAGTGACGCCGTACTTGTCAACCTTCACGCCCTGCGAAAGTTTAACCCAATGGCATCGAAACAGGGGGATCTTAAAAAGTACATGGTCGATCTCCCAAATCTCCTCTACGAACCCATAGTAGGAGTTCAACCCGCATGCCCCGGCGGTATTGAATCGCCGTGAAACGATCTATGCGACGTCTTTGCTCGGATCAGGCTTTCCTATCTCGAGCTGCCGTATAAAATGTGTACACATTTATGTCGTATCCTTGCCATGTCACAATTGTAAATTTTGGCCATTTTGCCAACCATAGCAACGTTTCATCACTTGATGACCTCCCAGTGAATCACACCTTTAACCATTCGTTGAACCGACTTGGTTGTGTTTCTAGTGATCCAAACCTCCAACCGGCCGATTCTCACATGCATCATGTCTTTGTGCTCATCGATGTACGGGACACTTGGGTCATGTGTTGCAAGACCGTGAAATGGGCTTTGCAGACGCTTCTAGATCGGAGTGATTGCTTTCCTTTCGATGATCCCGATACCCTCCGGTCTTCCTCATGACGAGATAGAGGCACACCCATCTGGTTCCACTCGAGCCATGTAGTCGATGCAGAACTCAATGACCTCTTCGGTTGCATAACCTTCGATGGTATCGCCTCCTCACGAGATCGACCGGTGACGCATTTACTTGAGAATTCCCATGTATCTCTCGAATGGGTATATATGACGAGGAACACAGTATCGCATATCTTTATCTCTTTCATAAGGTGAACAATGAGATGGACCATGATATCGAAAAATGACGGAGGGAAATACATCTCAAGATGACATAGAGTAGTCACTACCTCGGCCTGCAGAGCGTCGAGTCCTTCGGGATCGATGACCTTCTGAGCAATTGAGTTAAAGAAATAACACAGCCTAAAGTTTGCCACTCGGACCTTGTTCGGCAAGACACTCCTAATTGCAATAGGAAGTGACGAGGATCTAATAATCCTCATTTTATCTTTTATCTATAATTCTTATTATGGGTAAATATGATGTCACATAGTCCCCAGAAGTACCCCTTATATCTATAAGGGAGAGGCCTAACAAGTGATTGTAAGTTCTTCTACAATCACCCCATAGTCGTAAGTCTTGCTACGACTATATCATGGTCGTAAGTCTTTCTATGACCACTACATAGTCGTAAGTCCTTCTACGACCACTACATAGTCGTAAGTCCTTCTACGACCACTACATAGTCGTAAGTCCTTCTACGACTGCTACCTGGTCGTAAGTCCTTCTACGACCAGGAAAACTACGACCACCTTATAATCAAACCTACAGGCGAGTGGGTCCAATTGATTAAGGAATCTGAACGGTCTACACGCACTATTATTCCGCCAGATTAATGGTGTGTAAATACCCCATTATCTCCGAAGATAATTGTTGACGGCGTGAAGAAGCCAGGCGCCGGTAATTATCGCCATCATGCGCTCAAGCATCGGATTAATTAGGCGCATCTCCCGCAGGACAAAACGGCTACTTCTTCACGACTATATAAAGGCATCAATCAGAGGGATAGGGGGGAGGCGAACGAGAGCGAGTCAAGTAGAAACACAAGTACTATTCTCTGTAATAGTCTTAGTCTTTTACTTGATCATCAAGAATACCATACACACACAGGATTAGGGTTATTATTCTCTCCTGAGAAGGCCCGAACTGCCTAAACATCCCGTGTCAACCACCTCGCGTGATCTCATCTCTAGGAGACCCCTAATCAAATAATCTTTACGTAAGATCGGTTCTAATACAAACCGGCCAGCGCGCGCACCGTGGGGTTCTTCCGGTAATCTCTTGTCAAACATACTCTCTTTTTCCAAATCTCATGCAATCATGGCAGGAGGATGGAACGAGGAGAACCGGTTTGACTTGGCAGACACGCAGACGCCGACATGGATGCCGCTTCGACTACGAGCCGAGTGATGCATCCACGATGGTGATGTTGCCTCCGAGATTATTCTCCAGAAACCATCCCATTAATGGAGTTGAGGAGGGATCCTTGTCCCCACAACGATACGCCCAACAGAGGAGCCAATTCCTCAAAGGACAAGGGTCAATCCGACTGTAACCGCACCTGTGAGGACTCACAACACAACGAGTTTTTCCTCCAAGTGTTCAAGTCCCCCTAAGGCGGTCCGACTTGGTGAGACAAGTTCTGGGAGCCACTATTCCAGGACTCCACCAGCATCTAGTGATCCTCTCTCTCAGGGTAACTCCAGAGAGGGTGGGATCAAGCATGCTTTTCCTACAAATACGACCGTCTCTCCGCAGATCTCATTTGCGACGGAGGCGCTTATAACCCGAGTTCCCTACCGGAGGATTACTCCAAGTCGCCAGATGGTGTCTCTCGAACACTCCTCAAGCGGGGAGGCTTCGAGCGCAAATGAGAATCATCAACGGGAGGTCTTCGTTCTTCCCTCAAATCAGGGTCACCCTCACGGAGGCCGAGATAAGAACCCTCCCCGAAGATCACACACTGTGCCCCCTCGTGGTAATGGCAAGGGCACCACCGGTGACAGAGAGAACCAACACTCTGATGAACGCGAGGGAAATCCTCGACATTCTCGCACTCCACTGAGAAGGCCTCAAAGATCTGATGAAGAGGATTTTGAGGTCATTCGAAGAAAGAAAATTGCAGCCCAGAAGAACCTGCCTGGGCGCATTCAACATCAGTCGGAGGAGGTACAAGAACTCCAAGACATCAACGACTTGCTCGAGAATCCCAATCAAGAGCTTGCTCGAACGCTGTGGTACGATCTCTTTGTCAAGAGATTGCGCAAAGGCTTCAACCGTGATGACAAGACCGAAGTACCTCATCAACAACATTCTGTAGTCGTGAGTAATGCGATTTCCTCACTACTACCAATCGAATATTTTCACGAGGAATCGACACGGCCATAAGTCGCATCGATCCCTATTCTGAGAAATACCTTTCGATCGGCGATGATCAAGTAGCCCTCCGAGGAGGTGATCATTCACTACTCCGCAAAGAAATTAACGGTGGAGTACGCAGGAGTATTCCTCAAGAACTCGAGACCTACAATAGGACAAAGTCACTGTTGCGGTATCATCAGATACGATCACCGGCGACATTAACCCTTCTTTCCTACAAAGAAGGCGCTAAGAAGTAATTACGGATGTCCCGCATTTTCGCCGACCTTCGAAGCGCAACGCCACCTCATTTTCGATCGGTGAACATGGAGAAATTTGATGGATCTCAAAATCCCATCGAATTTCTTCAGATATACAACAACCGTCCAACAGCGGCAGGAGGAGGAGAGCATGTAATGGCGAATTACCTTCCGACCGTGCTCGAAGGATCCGCCGATCGTGGTTATTAAACCAACCTCTCGAAATAATCTACTTGGCAACACCTCGCGATCTTCTATAAGCAAATTTCCAAGGCACATACAATCGCCTCGAAAGGAAGACGACTTGCACCGATCAAACAACAACAACGAGCCTTTGCGCCAATTCATCAAACGCTTTAGTCGTTCAGAACTCAATTCGGAATTTCGACTCCGTGATCGTGGCTTTTAAGCAAGGAGTCCAGTAGTAGAAGGATAACAGAGGATATTGCTTTGAATCCTCCCAACACCGCTGTCGAACTCTTCGAAATGGCCGATCGATATGCAATCGCTTCGAGGCAATGAGTGGAACAACACTATCGATCGAGAAGCGATAACCTCGAGAGCCGTGAAGTTGGTAAGGACAAAAAGCAAAAAGTCCAAGAAGAAAATAAAAGTCAAAACCACAAACTAGTGGTTTCAAGGAGGTCTTGGCCGTGAAAGATAGAGAGCCCCAAACCACCAAGTCGAACCTCGATCAAGGCAAAGGTAAGCTACCGATCGCATGAACGACAAACCAAGGTGGTGTCCTTTTCATAAAAGGAAGGACATGACCTCAAGAATCGCCGAAGTTTTCCAAAGAAAGCTCGAGGACTACTACAACAAGAAAGCACCACTCCCTACTCTCGGCGGGTAGGACATACGAGTGGCCAAACATCGCCGATGATGAAGAGATGCCGCCCAAGATCCGCACCATACCGCTGAGCACATCTACGGAGGATCATCGAGATACGACTCCAAACGACAACTTAAAGTCACGGACGAGAGGTAAATTCCATACATACTCCTCTCACAATAAATTACCAAGTGGTCGGAGTTACCATCTCTTTGAGAAGGACGACCGCCCGATCACTACGAGTCGATCAGTCGATTCCGACAGTGGTGAACCCACCATCAACAACCGCTTCGCCAATCGAGTGTTGGTTGATGGTGGCGATTCTTTGAACATATTATTTACTAATGCCCCGATGAGATGCAAGTACCTGTGACAAAGGTAAGGCCAGACGATACTCTTTTCATGGAATCGCATCGGGTCTTCTACCAAACCCATTGGCCAAGTTTTCTTCCTTTAACATTTGGCTCACCAAGTAATTTCAGACGTAGAAAGTCTCCTTTGATGTGGTCGATTTCGATATTCAAGATATAACGCCATACTCTGACGACCAACTTTGGCAAAATTCTTAATGGCTACTCATTATGGGTATCAATGTCTTAAGATGCCAGTCCCAAAGGAGTGATCACAATTCAATGTGACAAAAGATGGCGATAGTCATGATCACGATCCTCGAGATGGTGGGTCAAATACCAACTCGAGATGAAAGTCACCTTCGACTAGTAAGTCGAAGCTTAAAGCTGCACCAAAGCCGAACGACCAAGTCAAAGAGGTTCCTCCGACGCAGAGGAGCCCTCAAGATCTGCTCGCATTGGGGAGACTTCCGACCCAAATAGGAAGACGCCTCATTACCTTCCTCCGAGCTAACGCAGATGTCTTTACGCGGCAAGCATCCGACATGCCCGAGTCCCAGGAGGTGATCGAGCACATGCTAGCTTTACTACCGATAAAGTACCAGAAACAAAAATTACGAGATTTGCCCGATCGACGAGATGCTATTAAATCGAATTGATAAGCTACTTAAGGCGTGCTTTATAAGAGAAGTCAACCACCCAGAGTGGTTGGCTAACCTCAGAATGGTCAAAAAGTCAAACGGCAAATGGCGATAAAGCGTAGACTTTATCGATCTTAATAAAGCTTGTCCAAAAGATGATTTCCTTTACCTCGTATTGATCACCTAGTTGATTCCACTCGCAGTTGTGAAATATTAAGTTTTTTAGATGCATATTCTCGATACCACGGATCAATATGTGTCTAAACGATGAAGAAAAGACCGCATTCATTACTCCATTTGGTACCTTTTGTTATGTCAAATGCCATTTGGTCTAAAGAATGCCTGCTTTTTTCAACGCTTAATGCAATCGACTTTTTCATCTCAATTAGGCCGAATTTGGAAGCCTATGTTGATGATCTAGTTGTAAAAGCATTAAGAGACTTAATCATATCATCGACCTACAAGAAACATTCGACAACCTCGTAAAGCACCGCTTAAAACTTAATCCGAGAAGTGTGTGTTTGGAATTTCTTCAGAAAATTGCTTGGATTCCTAGTATCCGAACGAGGAATCAAGCAAATCTGAAAATAAAGGCCATCCTCCGATGCGACCTCCAAACACAAAAAGGAAGTCCAAACTCACGGGTGTATGGCGCTTTAAGTCGCTTCATCGCACGACTAGGAGAAAAAGGACTACCTTTCTTTAAACTTCTCAGAGACATGAAGGTTTTGAGTGGTCGAACGAGGCAAACATCGCTTTGAGGATGTCAAGAGGTATCTTTCGAGTGCTCCTGCTCGTTTCTCCAAAGCCGAAGAGACGCCTTAATTTACCTAGCTACCACGCCACAGCAAAGAAAGCGCAAAGATCGGGTCGTGAGAACGTGGAAAACGCATAACGACCGGTTTATTACGCCGCCGGTTTTACACGGGCCTAAGGAGCGCTACCTCAGTCCAAAACTTCTATATGCCCTCCTCATGTCTTCGAGGAAATCATGCGGATTATTTTCAGCGCACAAAATAGTCGGCTGGCCCGAGTTTCCTTTGGGAGCAATCCTCCATAATAAGGAAACAATGGACGATATGGCAAATGGTCACGAACTTGGGAGTTCGACCTCCATTTCGCGGTCCCGAACGGCCATAAAATCCTGATCTTGGTAGACTTTGTCGCCGAATGGACAAATCCTCGAACTGCTCAGATCCCCAAGACGATTCCCACCACCATTGGATGATGTACTTTGACGGGTCACTTACTTTAAGTGGCTCTGGGTCAGTGGTCCCGTATCTCCTACCGAGAAACCTTAAAGTATGCCATACAATTAAACTTTCGTGCCACTAACAATGTGGCAGAGTACGACGGTTTGCTAGCCGGCATACGAGTCGCGAAAGCACTCTCGATTCGTCGACTACTCGGAGAGGAGACTCTCAACTAGTCGTGAATCAAGCCCGAAAGAGTACCAAAGGTTCTAACTCGACAATGTCTCTGTGATTTATCGGAGGTACGAAAGCTAGAAAAGCATTTTTAGGTTTCGAGGTACAATTCATCCTCGAAGGATAATTTCCTCGCAGACCAACTTGCTCTGATGGCTTCTTCCCGATCTACAGATTCAAGAGGAGTTTTTGAGCAACTCAAAGCCGCCTCGGTCAAGAACCGAGACACCTCCTATTGAGATGGCCTCATTAGACTACGAAGATACCGGATGACTCCCATCTATGAGTATCTTCGTAAGGGTTCCGCACCAAGATGATCTTGAGGCCGATCGCTTATCCCGAAAAGCCAAAATGTATACTTTGGTCGAAGGAGTCCTCTACAAACGAGGAACCTAAGGGATACTCATGCGATGCATTCGCAAAACGAAGGAATAACACTCCTTCATGATATACAAGGGCATCTGTGGGACGATGCTTCCTACTGAACATTGGTTGGTAAAGCCTTTCGACAAGGTTTTACTGCCTACACACGCATGACGATGCTAAGGAGGTGGTTAAAAAGTGTGTCCAAAGTACAATTCCATGGTAGACGAGATACACCAACCATTTCAAGCATTACAAACAATACCTCTTTCTTGGCCTTTTGCACTGGGGCTCGATATCCTAGGACCGCTTCCCAAAGCTCCAGGAGGTTTTGAATTCCTTTTGTGGCTATTGACACGCTCACAAATGGATCAAGTCGAACCTATAACTCGATAACAATTAAGCAAAGAAAAAGGTTCATGATGAGAAGCGTAATTAGTCGATTTGGAGTTCCGAAGTCTGATAATTACGCATAATGGTAAACAATTCGCAAGTGCAAAATTTCGTGAATTTTGCGGACGAGTTGGGTACCAAGTTATGCTATGCTTCATTGCACATCCCCAAAGCAACGGGGCTACGAACGCAAACGGCCAAATAATGCGAGGAATTAAAACCCGAGTCTTCAACCACCTTGTTAAGCGCCGGGGCTTGGGTACAAGAATTACCTTCCAGATATGGGCGGTCAGACGACCACCACGAGCAACAGGAGAAACACCATTTTTCTAGTTTTTGAGTCGGCCATGCTTCCTCCGAGCTAAAATTATGGTCGACACGAGTTGAAACCTTCAACAACTCGGATCAGAACAACTTCGAGCAGATGACATTAACTACTCGAAGAGAGGAGAAACCTAGCCTTAATCCGCTCGCAGCCTACCAACAAGCCCTCACAGCAGATACTATGATCGTAAGGTCCAACCTCGCAAACCTTGTCAGAGGTGACTTGGTATTGAGGCTCGCCAATCCAAGTCTAATCGAATAAACTTTCCCCAAATGGGAAGGTCCTTACACAAAGGGTCGAAGTAATCCTCGGCTGTGGCCTGCACGACTAGCAATGGAAGATGGATAGGTTCTTCAAACTCTTGGAACATCGACCGCCATTTAAATTCTATGTGTGACCAATTTCTCGTGCAATAAAAGTCCAGTTCTTTCTACCTCTTTTTGCCTTATTTTGAGTAGTGCTTTTTTAATCTTTCGACTATGATATGAAAACACCCAGCTTTTTTCTTTACATCGGCCGAAAGCGAGAAACGCCATCTAGTCGAAACTTCTCCTCTCCGCATGTGGTTCTCGCCACTAGAAGGAATTTCCTAGCATCGACTGCTACTCATTTTTTGCCGCCAATACAAAGAGCTCTGGTTCTATCCAATAAATGTTCTCAAAGCCAACTCTTTTAGTTTATTTTTCAAGAAATCAAAAATATCCTAAGTAGAGTGCACTTTCTTATGTTTATTCGACCACCTTTGGTGTACTCGATTTGTTTTAATCGGTCGAAGGAAGAGACACACCTAGTCAAGTCTTTCCTCTCGCATGTGGTCCCGCCCACTAGAAGGAAACTTCCTAGTGTCGCCGCCTCCTACTTTGCTATCGAAAGACTTATCAAGTCCACCAAAAAAGGACGAACTAATTACTAAAGTCCTCTAAGACGCTTGTTTAACTCTGTTGTCGTCTTGGTTCGATTAAACCAATGGAGATGGAAACATCACCTAGTCGAAGCCTTCCTCTCTACGCTGTGGTCCCGCCCACTAGAAGGAACTTCCTAGTGTCGAGTCGCTTTACTCTTTCGACCAGGCTTGACAACCGTAATAAAAGCTATAAGTTAAATAAACCACTCTTTTCGTAAACCCTATTTCAAACACTATTTATTTAGATTGTTTAAACAATCTAAGCAAATAGTCGGGGCTAGGATAAAGTTATTAATTTGACTTCAATTTTAGTCTTTCATTCGCTTATTATCTTATGAGTTACTAACTACTCGACAAGATGATTTTCGTGAAAAAGATGGATCATATATTACTCATCAACAAAAGTTGTCCATTTTACAAGGTAGTTACAATATTACTCAAGGGGGAGAGCCTAGCCGCATTTTCCGCCACCTTTTTACCAATCGATCGATTTCTCAATCGACGACTTGCCTCGATTCAGATACAAATAAGCTCGGCTTCGATTGGTTTAACATTAATGGGGTCTTGAGCTTTAAGTTTCGCTAAAGCGAACTTATGCAGCCTTCGATCGCCTCCTTATTGATTCAAATTTTGATTAGCCTTCAGAGTGGTCACCATTTCTTGCAATTTTCCGACTTGTTCCCCAATGGTACTTGTGTGAGCAGCTATAGTATCTTCTCGAGGAGTTTTTCCTCGTAATGTAGCTCACTAAGCACATTGTTCAGAGAGTGATGTTGCCTTGAAGACTAGTCTTCATCGACTCCATCTCCGTTGGGTACAAGTCGAAGCCTCGCAAGCTTCTTGTTTTCACCACTTGTTTCAAAAGAATAATACCGTCAAACAAAAATATACTTCTAGAGGAAGATAACACAAAGATAATTGTAGGTAAAAACATTTCTTACCTACTAATTGAGAATACAGCTTGACCTCTTCTCGATGGGAAGCAACGGTTTCAAAGATGCTTTTTCTCCCATGCTCGATGTCCTCTCAGATTCATCTTAGCAATGCGACGACTCATTGCATCAAGGTCTTTTCTTGGATTTCAACCTCTAGGCTTCAATTGGGCAGCAATTTCGAACAAGAAATTGGCATTAGAAAAGGAAAATACTCAAAAAGGACAACAGTAAAGAATTAATTACATCACATTTGAGTTCTCGTAACCTCGAGTTCTTGATCCTTATTCTGTAATACGGAAAACTCCCGAATGACCAAAGCTTTGTCTCCAACTTCATCGGAGCTTTGATCTCATTTTCTTTATCCAAGAAGAAATGAGAGTTAGGTAAAGGTTAAAACTCAAAAGCAGCCTTAAGTTCAAGACTTATCGCTTATTTTTCCCGCAATTTCTTAGATGCGAGACAACCTCTCAAGTCTATCCGAGAGACTAATACTTCATTCCTTAGCCTCCTCGACTCCTCTTTTCATAGTCGAGCTAGTCGCCTAAGGTCTTCGAATCACTGCTTAACCTACAAAGGACAGAGACGAGATAAAATCACCGAATGGTTGTAGTACTTCTACAACCACCGACCTAGTCGTAAGTTTTTCCGCGACTACGATATGGTTGTAGTCTTTCTACGACCACTACCGGTCGTAAGTAGTCGTAAGCTTTTTACGACTAATACTTCGTCATGAGTTTCTTCCATGACTATTCTCGTAAAACATTATACGAGTATTTAAGTCGAAAATAACTATGAATGATAAGTGACTTACCATCTCTCTGCCTCTGCGCAGAGTAGTTCTTTCTCCTGTCTTAGCTCTAAAAGTTGTCGATGGTACTCACCGACAACAGAATTTGCTCCGAGCTTCTCGCAAAAGAGAACATTGAGAAGAGAAGGAAAGCCACAAATATAAGTATTTTGAAGATACTTACATTCATAGTCGCCCTAGCAAACATCGAATATACAAGGTCCGGTTCGCAGCTTATCTATCCTCGCGACCTTGTCCCACCACACCTTCTCGAGGCGCCGTTATCAAAAGTATTCTCCGATTGGGAATATCTTTGGGATGGGGGACTCTCACGAGATCTCGAAGCGTAAGACCCTACGACGGAGGCAGCCCAAAGAAGTCATCACGTGTTGAAATTTTCCTTCCGTTCCAGAATCTCTTTGGGTAGGGGAAGGAACGCCTCCCTACAATTTCCTTCCCAGAGCGGTGCACAGTCGGGTCACCACCTTGACCAGAGGCTTCCATACCGCCTCTCGTTGTTTCTACGACCTCAAGAGTCGTAGCGCCACCTCAAAGAAGAACGGCCGCTACCTCAAGAGTCGAGTTACGACTTCAGCAGATGTGAAATCACTGGGAGTCTCGACTTCATCGGCCACTGGGCCAAGGGTGATGCTTGACCACCTCCATTGCTACCTCCCAAGAGTCAAGGGATGGCAATGGACTTCTCAATGAAGCATTCCCTGGTCAAGGAGCCTGACCGAAATAAAGAAAAGCAAATCGGGTTGTGAAAAGAAAAAGGTAAATATCGCTCTTACACTTTAGTACATTTCACATACCGCACTCGGTCTTAACCAGAATTTTGGAGCAATCCTCCCAACTGAGGACCTCTTCTCCACGACCACGCCCGTCGAGGTTCAACACTAGCTCGGCACGACCACGCCCGGTCGTCAGAGTTTGGACAGAACCGAGCTCGTTTCTCGATTTCTGGATGGCCGAGATCGGCCTCGACCATTCCAAGAGCAAAGATCGCCTCACCGGCAGTTGTGCCGATGCAAAGATCGTCCTTCATAAAAGACACAAAATCTTTCCAATTCTCCTTTCCAGCTTGCCTAACAAAACTAGGAGTGGCGTAAATCGAAAGATTCTTTGTCATAATGAAGGGTACCTTAGCCTCATGAGGTTTGCGCTTAAGAGATTCACCGCCTCAACCTCCTCTGGCCGATGGTCATGGCCTCGGCTTCAGATATACACTACGGCCACAAGCAGTCTTGTAGAGGGTCCGGTCGAAAGACCAGAGCTCGAGCTTGCTCCCCCTTGTCTAAGCAGATTTTACAAGTCGACGCCTCTTAGAGGGAGGAGCCGAGCCTTTGTCTTTCGACAACCCAAATACTAATAGTCATCCGCATTCGACTTCTTCGCAGCCCTAACGATTTTCCATGCCTACTTTCGTAAAGCAAAACAAAAGAAGAATCACTAGTTAGTCGTAAGTTTTTCTACGACTAGTGCCAAGTCGAAGTTTTTCACGATTTTTCTTGATCGTAAGATTTTCTACGATCATCATTAGTCGTAAATATCTTCTACGATTATAAAGTCCTAAAGAAAGAATCAACTTTTGATTACCTTTAGGCGCCTATCCTTTCATCTGCTGACAAAGCCGCAATGACTTGAGGAACCGCCTCTGAGTGGCGTGAGACTTTCACGATGAGTCCGACTCTAGAGTCAACCTCACTGCGGAAAGATCTCTGGTAAATGTGATAAGAATATTAGACAAAGTTGAGAAAAGACCAAACCGAGAACTAAGTAGATAATTACTTACCCTCCTCGTAGTCTCTCGGTTGGGTCTCTCTTCCGAGTATCTCCACATGGGAGATGCTCGCTTCTTCAGAGGACTAATTCTGCAGTGATGAAATCCTTCACCACATGCCATCCCACGCCCCTTCTTCCTTCAAGTCCTTGATAGCTTGAATATAAGGGCTAATCCTACTGATATCTTCAGGGTTGAATCCCATGAAGATTTCTTTTCTACAATTTTCAGCGAAAGAAAGGATGTCTTCGTGAGGTGACCTTCCAAGAGAACCACCTCTTCCTCTAGCCCGCCACGAAGACCGGTGAAACTCTGAATGTACTCCTTCGACTTGAGTCGTGGAGCTTGCATCACAGCTTCCAATGATTCTGTTTGTCGAGCCATCCCATAATAATATTGGAATAGCTCGAGATCCGCCGAATCCCTGTGTACGCCAGACAGATATACCTAACACGCACAACATGGTAATGGAATTGGGACCTAGGTTCACCGCCCACCCCAAAGTGTTCGAGTACTCATCAGTAAGAAAGGGGTGGGCAATCGAAGGTCCGCACTCACAAGACGCTAGAAGACGGGATTTGCCCATTTTCCCCGATGGCGGTCTTTGCGCCGATAGCCGGAATCCACTTTTACGTGAGCCTTCTCTCGATCTTCCCAAGATCGACCAAGATCTTGATTTTGCCGCATCCATCTCCGATTCCTCCCATTCAAACTCTCTTGGCCATTTCGCCGTAAACAAGAAGTTTTTTTATTGGGTTGGCGGAGAAGATGAAACCTAGTCGAGGACGAGAAAGCAAGAGCTCAAGAAACAATGGAGTGGTTCGAGGGAAAGGTAAAAGCCCAAGTCTACCTCCCGGTAAGTTTTTATAACCGACGATCTCCGCCGCGCTGAAACCGTCTCACTATAGGTCTATGGGAGTTGGTTGTACCGCTTCGAACCGCTTCATCGGACAAGTCTATGAGAGCGGTTGCAATTCCCTGCATGGTCCGCTCAAGAAAAATTAGGTGCGTATTGTCACCCCCAAGCAAAATTACATTCTTGACCAAGTCTTTCTGGTCGAAGGAAGTATTAATCGGAAAGGTTTTTTCTCCGATTCCCCTGCTACGACCACCAGACGGTCGTAGGGGTTTTACGACTTTTTGATAGTCGAAGCAATCTTCACGATTGCAATCGCCGAACCGCTCATCAATGTATCCGTGGAAATCGCTTGCAATTCCCTGCTCCGCCTATTCGGAAAGTTAGGTTTGTTTTATCACCTCCAAGTAAAATTACTTTCTTGACCAAATCTTTCTCGTCAAAGGAAGTATCAATCTAAGGGTTTTTCTCCGATCGCCCACTACGACTACTACACACTTGTAGGGTTCTTATGACTTTTTGATAGTTGTAAGCAACCTTCCTAACCAAGCAAATTCCTGGTCAAAGTAGCACTCAAATATCGAAGAGTTCTTCCTTCGACTATTGTTCTACGATATTTTCATGGTCGTAAGACCATTTACTTAATCCTTCACCAAGTAAGTTACTTTCACTTGAAGTCGGGTTAGATGACGAGGATCTAATAATCCTCATTTTATCTTTTATCTATAATTTTATTATGGGTAAATATGATGTCACATAGTCCCCAGAAGTACCCCTTATATCTATAAGGGAGAGGCCTAACAAGTGATTGTAAGTTCTTCTACAATCACCCCATAGTCGTAAGTCTTGCTACGACTATATCATGGTCGTAAGTCTTTCTATGACCACTACATAGTCGTAAGTCCTTCTACGACCACTACATAGTCGTAAGTCCTTCTACGACCACTACATAGTCGTAAGTCCTTCTACGATCGCTACCACCGGTCGTAAGTCCTTCTACCACTGTGAAAACTACGACCACCTTATAATCAAACCTACAAAGCGAGTGGGTCCAATTGATTAAGGAATCCAACGGTCTACACGCACTATTATTCCGCAGACATTAATGGTGTGTAAATACCCCATTATCTCTCGAAGATAATTGCGTGACGGCGCGAAGAAGCCGAGGCGCCAGAATTATCGCCATCATGCGCCTACATCGATTAATTAGGCGATCTCCGCAGACAAAATGGCTACTTCTTCACGACTATATAAAGGCATCAATCAGAGGGATAGGGGGGAGGCGAACGAGAGCGAGTCAAGTAGAAACACAAGTACTATTCTCTGTAATAGTCTTAGTCTTTTACTTGATCATCAAGAATACCATACACACACAGGATTAGGGTTATTATTCTCTCCGAGAAGGCTCAACTCGCCTAAACATCCCGTGTTAACCAATCCGCGTGATCTCATCTCTAGGAGACCCCCCGAATCAAATAATCTTTACGTAAGATCGGTTCTAATACACCGACAGGAAGCATTTGCGTGATCAGCACATGACAATCATGAGACTTCATACCAATTACTTTCAAATCTTTCATGGAAATAAGTTTCTTAATATTGGCGGAGTACCCGGACGGAACTTTCACAACATGCAAGCTTTGACACACTTCATTTCTCTCGCCTTGGACAAAGTGTAGCAAGTCGGGATGGTACGCTCGCCCTTTATCGGTCTCTTTCTAAGTGCTAACTCTGTTCTTATGTTCATATCAACCAAGTCACACCGTATGCGTTAACACCGCCTTTTGTTTTGCCACTAATGTTCAAGAAGAGACCAATCAAGCTATCACACACATTCTTCTCCACGTAAATAACGCCGATGTAGTAGCGAACTTCTAAGTGCTCCCAATAAGGCAAGTCCCAAAAATTGACCTCTTCTTCCTGATGTTTTTCCGAGGGGTTCTTAATTTACGCCCTTTCCAAGCACAACATCGATATCCTTAACCATATCATCGACCTCTTTCCTCTAAAAGCCCTTGAGCCGAACCGCCCTACTTATTTCTCGTCGAATTGTTTCTTCATCTTATGTATGGGTGACTGGAAGGAACCTACGGTGACTCATATACACGCTTTGCGCGAGTTGTTCAAAACCATATACTCTGGCACCATCTAAGTAGTGTGATGTGCTTTGGCTCCTTTTGTACTAAACCCCGACAGTTACCAAGGGCGTAAAAATCATTGATGGTGCGTAATAACATAACGCGTAAAGTGAAGTTCTCTCGCTTGTACGCATCCCATACTTGTACCCTTTCGCTCCAAAGTGTCACAAGATCTTCCAAAGAATGGTGCTAGGTACACATCAATATCGCTCCTCGTTGCTTCGCCCTTGGATAAGTAGTGACATCAAAATGTATTTCCGCTTCACACACGCCTAAGGAGGAAGGTTGTACATACGAGATTCACGAGCCAGTGCTATGCCTGATGCTCATGTTACCGAAAGGATTCATTCCGTCCGTAGTCAAACCTAACCTTATGTTTCTGCCTGCACCGAACTCTTCAAGCTCCGATCGAAGTTTCTCCACTAGGCGTAATCGCAGGTGTTTGAGCTTTCCATCTTTCTTATGCTCCGAAAGTGCCAACGCATCAATCTTGCCTCCTTCCGTTCGCAAATAAACGCTTCAAACGTGGGATCACAAGCAGATACCATAACATCTTAGCAGAGGTCCTTGTCACTTTAGCAAGATTCTTACGCTTGTATCGGGATGCTTTGCACACGGACATACATGCATGTCTCGCATACTTTACTGTGAGAGGATACAATCGTCGCATGCATGTATTCTTTCTACTTCCATTCGCAATGGATAAAGAACCTTCTTAGCTTGGTAGGTCGTGGCCGGGCAACACGCTTCTCCCTAGGAAGGATGTCACTAAGAGACCAAACAACGCCAGAAAACTCTTGTCGGACCAACCATTGCTTGCCTTCAATTTTAGCAGCTTCACACGCTTGACAACCTTGTGTATTCCGCTTGCGCCTGTGGAACAAAGGTTTCGAGTCCTCCATTAAGCCCTCGAATTTACAAAACTCTCTCTCACCATAGTTTCCTTCTCGCATCACATAGCATCGATCCGATTGTCATCATGCGACCTATCCTCATCAAAAGCACATTCCACACCTCCATATCGTTGACTTCCTCGGCGATGTCGCCACATCGACTTCCGGCATAATTTGCTCTTCACCGTGATCGGTCCAACATGTATATCCTTTTTGAAACCCTTTCAGATTAGCGAGCTTCGACTGCGTCGGGTTGTTAAATATTTTCATATTACCGCAATCAATGCATGGACAAGACATAAATTTTATCCCTTCTTTAACATATCCGCTTCGGCGGCTCTTCTAAAAGCAAACACGCCATTAATATACTCTTCACTCACACGGTTCTCAATGTACATCCAGTTTCGGTCCATCTACACGTATACACACGTAACAAATTAATTAGTGTTAAATTATATTAATAAACCGCAAGTACCCTTCATATTGACCAAACACATTAGTGATTAGTCTAGAGTAAATATAAAGGGTTACAGATTGTTACACATTAGTGATTAGTCTGGAGCAAATATAAAGGGTTACAAATCGCTACCCTCTCTCCAAGGTATGCAATGTGGGAGGAGGCAGAGGTGCCGAATGGGGGAGGAGGCAGCAGGTGACACCAAATGGGAATGGGCAAGAATGTGCATGGAAGGATACAAAGCAGCAGCAGGTGGCGCAATGGGGAAGGAGGCGGCAAGCAGCAGGTGGCCCAATGGGAAGGAGGCGAGTGCAGGTGGCGCAATGGGGAGGAGGCGCAGCAGGTGGCCCAATGGGAGGAGGCAAAGAAGCAGCAGTGGTGGCGCCTCAAATGGAATGGGCGGGGGGCTGTCAGGGAGCATCTATTTATAGTGTTTGTATATCACGACGGTTCTTTATACATGAGTATCACAGATGGTTCATGTAAAGAATCGTCATGATACTTCATGACGGCTCAGATAAAGAGCCGCGGTGATGACTCATAGAATCACGCATGCTTCTTGTCTCCAACCGTCTGTGAAGTATCACAGATGGTTAGTATAAAGAACCATCTGTGATGACTACCATTATCATAGACGGTTCTTACTGACAACCGTCTGTGAAGAAGTATCACAGACGGTTGTAGTGATATGTTCATATCAAAGGCGGTTAGCGGAGAACCGTCTCACAGCAGCTTGACACTAGTGTTAGAAAAAAGATAAATCAGTTAGACAAAACAAACTTCTACAGTGGCCAGCTGATTAAAAAAAGCACTCATTAAAAGTGCAAAGAATAAGTTTGTGTTGTGTTAGTTTGAACAAATGTCTGGGCTTACAATTAATTTTCATAAAAGCAAAGTTTTTTGTTTGGGGGATGTAACATCCAAATTTTCATGGTTTTTTTTTTAATTTTCAAAATAAAAAAACCATTTGATTTTCGTTGAAGCGTGAAAGTTTAACTTGAAATTTTAGAAATTAAAATTAATTTAAATGACTAAACCAAACTTCAATTAATTTAAAACTTGATTTATTTGGGTTTATTGGAGTTCTCTCAGTATTTAAAGTCTCATTTCTCATGTCTGTCGAATTCCTATCTACCATTTTTAAAGCTTAGTGGTATGGTTCGCTTATTTTGAATATTCATGATCATTTAAGTACAATTTGATATTGTATCACTAATTTTTCTTCTAATTTTGATATACGATCGTTACCCATGGACCATATTTATATATTTTAGAGATGCACTTTCTATTAGCTAGGTATATTCATTGTATTTTTCTCTTTTTGCTTTGCTTCATGTGTGAATTTAATTACATAAGAATACAAAACTATATTTATCTCAAATTAATTTATTTACTTGGCCACTGCACGGTGGGGCGGCCTCGGGGGCAGCGCACGCTCCGGGTGGCAAACACAGACACAAGGGCGACGTGCGTGACGTACCATTAGCCCAATTGTTTAACTTAACGGCCACATCGTCCCATGACCTTTAAGATCTTCCAATTGTCCCGAGATAGCCTAGCCAGCGTTAATTTCTCGGGTAATTAAACAATTGGAAGCACGCTAAACTTCATCATGTCACATGCATAGAGACCCACCGACAACTTGACATAAAATATGCATCTAATGGGAAAAAAGAATGTTGCAATTCTCAGGGCGGTGCAGCATCTCATCTCACGTTATGGATGCCCTTAATTGCATTTGCATGTGCGCGTCACGTTGCTGCATTAATTCATGCACGACGGAGCACATCCATTAGTCAACTCAAGATGGGAGAAGCAGTTAATAACACGATGAATTAATGCCATCCACGGAGGAAGTTCGGAAAATACAGAAGATCTTGTTGAGTAGGATTTTGATGGACCTCTAAATGGCAACGACCGCTGTTATTACGCCTCAACGCGCTCAAATATATCTGTGATTTGAAGTTCTTTTGTCTTATATTATATTAATTTTGGACTTGAAAGCTTATATTTGTGTCAAAACTCGGTGCCGTCAATAATTGCCGACAACTTGGACCAACGACTTGGACACAGCTGAGTACTTTATATTACTAAAGTTCGATTGTGTATTAGCCTACTACTTTATAACCTTTATTTCTTTTTTAAGCTTTGAGCTTCTCTCTGTAATAAGAGATAAGCACAGAGCGGAGCGCCTTCCTACTGCCTACAGAAGAGAATAGCCTCTTCCTGCACACCACGTTGCTTTTTTTATATATATTTCACATCTTTTGTGGTTGCGACCGACTGAGAGAGATATCCTTTCTGCAAAAGATCTCCTCGATATTGAACGAAGATTTTGTTGAGATCAGGTGCAGCGGTGAAATGATAGATCTCTTGGGGAGCTTCAATTCGATTTCGAGGTATGCTACGGCCTTTTATCGAGTTCATCTTTGATAACGCGATTTCCTTTTGAGGTCAATTCTAACTTGCAAATCTTTTGGCTGTAGGGTGAGATTGGAAAGCTAGATGATCACTCCATTCACATGGGCATGGCATAATCAGTCAGAAGACAGCACCTCTCGATCCACCGTGCCTACCTAAGCTCAACTCTTTAAGCAACCAGCTGAGAGATCGAGAGCGACCAATCGAACCATGGAGGTGGTGACGGGTGCCATGGGCAGCCTGCTCCCCAAGCTGGTCGAGCTGCTCAAGGAGGAGTACAAGCTGCACAAGGGGGTGAAGACACAAGTCGAGTCTCTCAGGAGAGAGCTTGAGAGCATGCACGCGGCTCTCCGCAAGGTGTCCGAGGTGCCGCGGGACCAGCTCGACGAGCCGGTCATGCTCTGGGCACGAGATGTCAGGGAGCTCTCCTACGACATGGAGGACGTCGTCGACACCTTCCTCGTGCGTGTGGAGGACGAGGACGGCCGTGAGGCCACCAACCAGCACAAGCTCAAACGGCTCCTGAAGAAGATGGGCAGCTTGTTCAGCAAGGGCAAGACTAACCATCAGATCGCTGACGCGATCGAAGACATCAACAAGCAAATACAAGAGGTGGCCAACAGGCGTGGCAGGTACACGGTCGACAGCATTGTGGCTAAGCCTGCCGCAACGTCGACTATTGATCCTCGCCTCTTCGCTATGTACAAAAATGCGGCACAGCTCGTCGGCGTTGATGGGCCGAGGGATGTGGTCATAAAGATGCTGTCCAAGGGGGAGGGGGGTGATGCGTCCAAGAAGAAGATGAAGATTGTCTCCGTTGTCGGATTTGGAGGATTGGGCAAGACCACTCTTGCAACAGCAGTGTATCACAAGCTTAAAGCGGACTTCGATTGCCATGCTTTTGTTCCGGTCGGTCAAAATCCTAACCGGAAGAAAGTTTTATTGGACATTCTCATTGGTCTTGACAAGCAAAAGTACACGAATTTTAATATGACAATATTGGATGAAAAGCAGCTCATCGATGAACTCCGAGAATTCCTTGACAACAAGAGGTACGTGCATCACCAGTACCTTCCGTGAGAATTCCTTGAGAACTGAATTATGAGTGTCTTTTAGTTTTGGTTGTTGTACAGTAAGTAAATTGCATTGCATTCTAGGCTTTACTATCAGTACCTTCTTTTGTGCCACCTATGCTCGCTTACTTTGTGCTATGTATTTGTATTTTACAACTATACATACTCGTCCAATTGTCTCTCAAATATTTTTCACTTCTCATACCATTTCCAAAATTCCAGTGGCAACCATTTGCCAATATATCTTATACTTTTAGTTCTGGAACATGCTATAGGAGAGCTCCTGATAGGATACCGATGACTAGTAATTAGCTGGTTAAGAGCATATATAAAAGAGTATAATATCAGGAAGCTAGCAAGCAAAATTTCTTAAGAGAGTTTTGCATCCTCCACAAATCGAGAATGGAGGCGACTTATGGTTCGGGTGCATGTCAATCAATGGCAGCGACTTATAGTAGAATACTTAATTTAATGGATACACATGACCTCACCCTTTAGTTCGCGAACTAAATCCTGCATCTCCCTCTTTGGTGCATGTTTCTCTCGCCTAGTTTTTCATCTTCTTTACTTTTTTGTTCCTTTATTCCTTCATTGTTTCTTCGAGCATTATAGATTCTCTAGATGGTTTTACTAACTCATGGCTCTTGCGCTGTCATGCTGATGTATAGGTATTTCATTGTTATTGATGACATATGGGATAAGGAATCATGGGGAATAATCAGATGTGCTTTGGCTGATAGTAACTGTGGAAGTATAGTAGTCGCAACTACTCGTATTTCCCAAGTTGCCGCAAATGCCGGTGATGTTTACAAACTAGAGCCACTTTCTCGTGATAACTCTGAAAAGTTGTTCCGTACAAGAATCGTTGATTGTGAAGGCAGATGTCCCCCCTGTAGTGAATCCACCGAGGTATATGATAAAATTATGAAGAAATGCGGTGGTGTACCGTTAGCTATCATCACAATAGCTAGCTTGTTGGCTAGTAAACCAGGGGAGGACTGGCCTGAGGTGTACAACTCTATCGGTTTTGGGCATGGTGATAACGAGGATGCGGAGAACACTAGAAAGATATTGTCGTTTAGCTACTACCATCTGCCTTCTCATCTAAGGACTTGCTTGTTGTATCTAAGTGTATTTCCGGAAGATTATCTCATTCGTAAAGATATTTTGATACGGAAGTGGATAGCTGAGGGTTTCGTCCATGAGAAACAAGGGATAGGATTATTGGAGGTTGGAGAGACATACTTCAACGAGCTCATAAATAGAAGCATGATCCAGCCGGTGGAGCGGGGATATGAAGTGGACGCATATGGTTGTCGTGTTCATGATATGGTGCTTGACCTCGTTCGTTCCTTGTCAAGAGATGAAAACTTTGTTACTGTATTGGACAACGAGCAACGGACATTTCCACAAAGCAATAAAGCTCGTAGGTTAGCTCTTCAACATAGAATGGAGGAGCACAGTCCTCAGGCTAATATGGACACGCAACATGTGAGGTCATTTATTGCCACTTTGTGCCATGCTAGTGTGATATCCACAAGCTTTCCAGTTTTACGTGTGCTAGCTATAGAAGATTGTGGTTTTATGGAAGGTTATGACAGCCTCAAGCATCTTGGGAATTTACTTAACCTGAGGTACCTCGGACTAACAGGTACACGTGTTCGTGAGCTCCCAAAAGAAGTAGGAAATCTTAAGTTTCTGCAGACACTGGACTTGAAGGGAACTGGCATTAAAGAATTGCCATCAAGCGTCGGGCTGCTAACACAATTGGTGTTCCTACGTGCTGATGAGAAGACAACAGTGCCAGACTGGATTGGGAATCTGACGTCCCTGCAAGAGCTGTGGATACGGCCAGCTCCCGACAGTCTGGCAAGATTTGTGAAGGAGCTGGGCAACCTGAGGGAACTGAGGGTGCTTGTTACTAGGATTGATGTAGAGGATGAGAGCATGGAGAGAGCCTTGGTGGAGTCTCTAGGCAACATGCACAGGATCCAGCATCTGGATATTACGGGTGATTTCCCGCTGTGGAAGGGAGCCACGTGGGAATCAGGATTTGTCTCCCCTGGACAACTCCGCTACCTGGCTTTACGATGCTTGGAGTTCTCTAGACTGCCGGCGTGGATTAATTCGTCGCATCTTCGGAACCTCTGCTTCCTAGACGTGGAAGTGCATGTTGTGCAAGAGCAGGACATGGAAACCCTTGGGAGGTTGCCACAGCTCCATTCCCTCGATCTGTCGCCGTCGACACGGCAGTAGTAAGCGTGGATCGGTGGGGATGGGCACCTCCTATTCCACAAGTTGAGATTCTTCACGATGCACCATTTATTGGTCCGGTTTGTGCACGGCGAGTGCAAAGGCCGTGGCACCTATTATGCCAAGCCTTGAAGTCCTCGGTTTTGGGTCCAAGTGCGGTTCATGAAGGACGCCGAGCTTGGTTTTGACAATCTTGGCTCGAGAGCCTCCTTCGCTTCGTAAAGTCACCGCTACATCTATCAGATGTATGCCCGTGCCGGAGGTGGAGGAAGCAGGCGGCGTTGAGCCACGCCCGCCGCCCATCCCAACCGCCCCACCTTCAAATGCAAAGGCTATCTCGAACCTCGCATGCTCTCATCCGACCAAGACCAAGTGGTAATGACTCGCATCGCTAGCTCGCCCCAATTAATCCGAGCCACAACCGTAATTAGTTCATCCGAGCCACGCAGCCGCCGTCCATCCCAACGCCGTCGTTGCCTCCGTTCTTTTTATAGTTGATGTTCTACTAGTTGAAAATTTGTATTTTTTTTTAATTTCATATTATAGGATTTTCAAGGAGAGATATTGCTATTTAGCCATTTAGTAAGGTACGCAGGTTTAATACGGATATGCGATCATCAAATAAGTGAGATGACGCGCGCGACATGCTTTTAGCTTTACTACTTAATTCTTAGTTCCCCACGCTCGATTCCTCTTTCGTTTCGTTATTTCTCACCGCCTCAAGTGATAAAGTCTTGACCGCACCGTCAACGTAAGGGAGGAGAAGGATGAGGAGCATTATTTTAACTTCAGAGATTCTTGTGGAATCCTTGCGTGGAGAAATTGAAGGTTTCCATCAATCGCGAGGATGCTACGTCTGGGAGGTGGAGGAAGCGTAAGCTGCCTGAGGTACGCAGTGGACGCCCATCCCAACCGCCCCACACTTGAGATGACGAGATACGCCAAGAAAAAATGATGCTGCTATCCCACCAACACCAACAGGTCTCCCTCGCTGGATTAACATTCCCATTCTACTCATCATGCTGGTTTTAATTGCTAGTTTTCTTTTTCCCAATTGCAGCCGGGCAACGAGATATCTAGTGCTCGCTCCTGATTCGATTCATTCAGTCCTATCCGGCCTGCATGCATGCAGGTACCAACTCCTCCACAGTCAGTTCCTTTTATTTCCGTACTACCACACATAGATGATACTTGCTGTGCAGTTCGATGTGTATGTATACCCCTACCTATAGTTCAAACTAAATATGCTTCCACTTGAACAATTAAATTGGCCAGCTGATTCCTTTTGGAGGCAGTCACTCGTGTCCAAAACTAAAGCTGGATGAACTCTGTTTCTGGGTACCATTCATCGACTTTTAATATATAATAGGAACAAGCGCTTGGACGCATCGACGCCCCAACTCTCTCTCATGCAATAAAATAAATGAAAAATTAGCACAAACGTTTGGAAAAACCTTAATCGATGATGCTATAACCTTTGTAACATTTTGAAAACATGTATGCAACAATTTAGGTGCACTTGCAACAATTTATTAAAACCCTTGCAACAATTCATTTTATGTAGGCAGAAAACATCGCAAAAATAAAGAACGGTATCACAACAATTTCTCTTGCAGCAACAAATTACACGGGCCATTTCTCGGATATCTGTACATACTAGTTGGATGAAGTCTGTTTTCCGGCTGCATTTGAACTAACTAAGCCATATATGTGTGCGTAGGCCCTTCCACATGCCAATTGCAGCTATACAAGCGGATCACGAGGTAGTTTCGTCGGCATGGATGGATCGACGCAAGCCCTGTTGCCTCCAATCGGCACTTGGTTTAATAAATTTCCTTCTCCGTAGAGACA